>CM066336.1:10000-610000 GCA_033807585.1 Hydrophis major | reverse complement strand
TGCGTGAGGCAATCTGAGCTGTGATTGGTTGTTCTGAGTGTAAAGGGGGCGTTTCCTTCTTTCCCGCCTTTTTCCTGGGTGTGTAGAATTTACCTCATGGTATTCCTGCTGTGTTGATTTACCTCGGGAGGGACGGATGCCCACTTTATGATTTGTGGACTTCCAGAATTACACTCCTGTTTGCCTGACTATCTAGTTAACTATATATGTACATATATATATATGTTTTCTTAAGTTTTCACGGGTACTTACATGTATGGCATTCAGCTTTGTTCGATTATTTTCCCACGTCATGGTAGTGGTGCTTTTAAAGTTGTAGCAACGTTTCAGCAGAATCTCATCTGCCATCATCAGGCTTTTACAACTTTAAAAGCACCACTACCATGACGTGGGAAAATACCCGAACAAAGCTGAATGCCGTACATATATATACCGTATATAGTATAAACTATATTTATTCAAAACTACAAGTTCCTGTCAGTGTCTTGGATTCCATTGGACACCGACCTTGTAGTTCTCTGACCGAGTCCATCTATCCTCCAAAGCACCTGAAGGCAAAACATGAAGCAACAGATGGAAACTGAACAAGGAGAGAAACAACCTGGAACTAAGAAGAAACTTCCGGACAATAAGGACAATCAACCTATGGAATGGCTTGTCTTCAGAAGTTGTGGGTGCTCCATCAGTGGAGGTTTTCAAGAAGAGACTGGAGAACCATTTGTCTGAAATGATGTAAGGTTTCCTGCCTGAGCAGGGGGTGGACTAGAAGACCTCCAAGGTCCCTTCCAACTCCAGCTAAGCCAGCTGAGGAATTCTGGAAATTGAAGTCCACAAGTCTTACATTTGCCAGTTTTGGAGTCCCCTGGCCTAGAACAGTCACCAGTGGGTGATGGAACCATGTGCCACCTGTGCCCCACCAGCCTTCCTTGGTTCACCCCAGGACTTTGAAGCATGGGTTGGACAAAGAGTGGGAAGACCATGGTACAAAAACCCCTTGATCCTGGGGAGATTCTGGGACAGCCCCTCACTCAGTGTACCTATTTCTCATTGTGGTGGTTGGGAAAATACAGGAGGGGGAAATATAATATGTGCCACTTGGATCTCCTGGAGCAGAGGTCTCCAAACTTGGCAACTTTAAAGACTTGTGGACTTCAACTCCCAGAATTCCTCAGCTAGCAAAGTTGAAGTCCACAAGTCTTAAAAGTTGCCAAGTTTGGGGGCTCTTGTCCTGGAGGAAAAGCAAGATTAATGGAACAATCCCACAACAATCCATCTTTGCCAAGTTGCATCATGAGGACCAAACTCCCTGATGCTGGGAAGGGTGGAAGGAAAGAGAGGACAGTGACCGGCTGCCAAGTGGAGGGACCTGGTTATGAGGGTGATTGGGACACGGTTGGAAGACCTGAAGAGGGAAGGTTAGGGAGAGGTACTTGGTACGTGGTCAATAACAGTCCAAAATAACTTGGCCTATTGGTCAGCCTCCATCCAGCTTGGCTGGGAGTGTAGCCAGCAGAGGGAGCCCAAGGACCACAACATCTCAACCACAACTGGAAACTACAGGCAGTCCTCCACTTGTGACCACAACTGAGCCCAGAATTTCTGTTGCTCAGAGAGACAGTTGTTATGAATTTTTGCCCCATTTTATGACCGTCCTTGCCACAGTTGTTAGGTGAATCATTGCAGTTAAGCTAATAACATGGTCGTTAAGTGAATCTGGCTCCTCCATTGACTTTGTCAGAAGGCAGGACACTGCAGCTGTCCTAAGTACATGTCAGTTGCCAAGTGTCTGGATTTTGATCACATGACCATGGGGATGCTGCAATGATCGTGTCACTTTTTTCAGTGATTTTGTAACCAAGCAATCACTAAATGAACTGTTGTAAGTTGAGGGTCTACCTGTATTAGAGCTTGTAAAAGCCTGCAAGGGAATATGTTGATCCAGACTGACCGGGCTGCATCACGGCAGGGCTGGTGGCCACCATCATCCAGGCTCAGGAGCTAAAGTGAGCAGGGGGCAGCACTGCATGACTCTGGGGTGGGAGATCTGCAGGGCTCTCAAGAGCCACAGGCTGGACTGGGCAGGAGGCAGGAATCCCAGCAGGAGGCAGGCAGCCACTTCTCAAGAGATGCTGATGCTCTCTTTCCTTCTCTATGCAAGGATGGCTTATTCACCGTAGGTTTTCACTGCTAAGTGGAGCTTCCATATGCAACAAGACTCTACCTCAACAATCCCAGAAGATCAAGTCTTTTGACAGCACCAGATAATAAAGATGCTTGTTTTAAAACAGGAGTGACAAAGACTGTGGATCTTGGGGTGATACAGAGAGTCCCCTGCAAAGGCCTCTCATCACCCAAGCCCACCACCCGGACACCGAGGGTGACGGCAGCGGGCAATCGGGTATCAATGTGGAGAAAGCCAGGCAGATCTACGGCTTGAGATCTTTTATTGCACCTCATTTTTTTTTTCTTTACATGAATTCGAAAAAATAGATCATATATCCATCATAAAAAGTACATTTTTTTCAAAGCTGTCTTTATTTGCTATTTTGCTGACCAATTAAGTTAAGTGCAGGACAGGAGGGCCAAAGCAGGGGCCAAACTTCGCCTTTCCTCTACTGGCTCTCAGATTGCTTCATCAAATACATCACAAAAAAATATTACAGCACGAAGGGGTAAATAACAATAATTAAAAATAAACATATTCCCCCAACCCCAGCAAGAATCTGTTTTGTTTTTCTTTTTTTAAAAAAGCTGGTTAAATAAAAGTCCATAGGTTAAAAAAATAAAATAATTAAAAAAAAAACACAACATCCAAAGCTTGGTCACAAGAAAAAGTTTTGGAAACATTCTGAACAGCATCATGGTGAGCTCTAGGGAGCCAAGAAGCAGCACAGCAGCTTTCTCAGTCCAGAAACACCCTTGAAGGGAGGTTAACCAGAGGCACAGAACAGAGCAGGCTGCACAAAACACCCCACCAATGCAGAGCGGCTGAGGACCCCCAGCACAAAAGGGAAAGGGCCCTGGGCGGGAGGCTCAGAAGGGTGGAAGCTCCCAAAGGAGGTGCACTTGGCACGACCAGGGTCTGGGGGCCCCAAGAGGCCTTTAGAGGGGGCAAGGAAGAGCCCCCCAGCCAGGAGAAGCAGCCGTGTGGTTAGAGCAAAGCAGGGGAGGGGGAGGCAGGGAGCAATTAAAGAGGTCACACTCCACACTACCAGCAGCAGAGACGGAGCCCTCATGGACTCCTGGGCAGCCCGGAGGCCTGGCCTGAGAGCAGAGGGGAAGCAGCTGACCGTCTTAAGTGGGATAATGCAATGAGTTTGAGGTCCAGCTGGCCAAGGTCAGGAAGCAGATACCTAGTTCCCAACTGCAGGGAAAGAGGTTGCTTGCAGAGGTCCCTTCACAGTATTTGTCACCCAGACCCCCCACCCCACCCCCACCCCTCCCAGAAGCCAGGACCCTCCCTGCTTTTGCCCATCAAAGAAACCAATTGAGTGAGGGGGCCAAAGGGAAGTGAATCTCTTCCAGGGAATGCAGAAAGTCCACTGGTCAAGCCTGTTGGACAGATGGACTCACTAGAAGCACCACCTGGGTCTGGCAGGGAGTGGCCAACCCATCCACAACAGCAGTGCAAGAAAAATCTCAGCTGCTTTGGGGGTTTTTTGCAGGTCCCACTTTCCTTTGGCTTCTTAAAAGTTTAAGATTTTACCATTTCCTTCCAGATAAACTACTTTTTATATCCCCCATCATTCCCATTTCCCAAACTGGAAACCAAAATAGATCTTTAAAAATCAACACTGACTTGATGGCACAATTAATTTGCTTGGCTGAAGGTTTCAGGGAGAGCCATCCCGGACCTCAAAGAATCCAATGCCCAACAGCAGCCTTACAATTTGCGGAAGTCCACGAGCAATTAAGAAGCAAGGCTGCAACATTTTGGCCCACTTTAATATGACAGAAGCTTTCAGCAGGAATGTGCCCAAATAATTCACAAAAAGTCTGCCCTGATTGGCCACTTAATGTGGCTTTTTCATCCTAGAAGAAGCAGATCCTGTAGAAATGTAGCCCGAGAGATCCAACGCACGGGATGCCAAGCTGACTAGCGAAAGGGTAAAGTGCCTGTTTTAAAACCATGCAGCTAACACAGTTCATAAAGCCACCACAAGACACGAGCTGGGTGGGGGCAGCATAGGGAGGGTCTCTTCCCCCTTCAGGGCAGCCCTTGGCACAGCCCCCATTGACAGAAACAGTGATGAAGTGTGGAGAGAAAAGGCATCGTCCGGTTCCACCAAGCGTCCCAATTCAGTAGAAGGCAAATCCTGTTTCCAGGGGAAAAGGTGGGCTGGGCGCCCTCTGAGGAGGGGGAACCAACTCACATCCCAGAAACATCCCCTTTTCTCCTCTCGATGTGGGAATTGGCCAAAGGACAAACGTCGGCTCCTCCACCGTGTGCTGCACCCCCAAGGAGGGAATGAGAATGCATCGCAAGGGCTAGAGGCGGCGGCCGCAGCTGCAGCAGAACGGGTTAGAGGCTCCCAGGCGATAGCGGTGCGCCCAGGCGCATTGGGGCTCCGGCCCCCTTCACCCAGCCCGGCGTTGGCAGGGGCGGATGGGTTGGCAGGCTAGACCCAAAGGCGCAAGTTGGGGTTTGAGTGTCACAAAGCAAGGAGCGAGGGAGAGTTCAGAGAGTCCGGGGAGTGGTCGCTGCTGCCGTTCCGCTGGTGGATGGCTCCACAGGTGGCTCCCTCTGGGTAGGTGAACACAAACGAAGACGTATAGGAAGGGTTAACCGGGTACGGGTCGGTCAGCTCTTCACCATGGCTAAAGTAAGAACTAGAAAACGCTACCTCCGCCGGGGCCGGGGCTGCGGCCGGGAGTCCGCCCAGGGCCTGCTGGTAATGCAGGGGCACCGAGGAGTAGGGGGCCGAGGGCCCAAAGGGGTCCTCCTTGACCGGCATGGCCAGGGCGCTGACCTCTGCCGAGGGGCCGGGCTGCCCACTCAGTTCTGTGATGTCCTGGTAGGGGATTTTGCAGCTGCCCTTGTGAGCCACGAGGACAAATTCCAGCCGCTCCCGTTCCTTCTGCAGCTCCGCAATCTCCGACTCCAGCTCAGCTTTCTCTTCCTCCAGCTGGTCCGTCTCCTGGGGAAGAGGTAGCACCAGGTCAGGCTGGGGCTGGAGCAGCTGGGAACCAGGGGGGGCAACCAAGCGGGCCCCAAGCAGCACCTCCTTCTTGATAGTCTCGTCTCCTCCTTCCGGGCCCATCGGGAGACGCAGCTCAAGGGAAGCGTTAATGGGTGGGATCCTGCCTCCCTCCTGACCCTCACCTTCCAGGTTCCCCCCTGCTTTAAGGTGCAGGGACTGGGATCTCTCCAAGGAGAAGGGTGTGGGGCTTCGGGGCGGGGGGGTGGGGGGGTGGGGTGAGGTCCTTATTTGTGGATTTGGCTTGGAGCGTGTTTAGTTGGAGCAGACCCCGCCACCGAATCCTCCTTTTCCCAAAGGGCCCATGAGCGCAGAAGAAGGGGAAGGTCCAAGGAGATCCCTTCCTCGGAAGCCCCAGGTGGATGACTGGAAGACCCCGAGCGGTGCCCCCGCAGCATCTCACCGCTGGAGCATTCCACTTCACCCCCAAACTTTCAGGAAACTTTTTGCAAAGTGTGGTCAGAAAAGTCAAGGTGGCATCGGCATCAGTACAGTAGAAGAAGCTCTGCCAGCTTTCTAGGAGCTGTAATGGCAACTTTGCAGCTCCCTCCTTGACTTTTTCCCTGCCCCCTTGCAATAAAAAAGGGAATGATTCTAATTCAAAAGGAAATCTCTCTCAACGTAAAGACAAGGCCCACAATAGATTAGAATAAGCCCTCTCAAGATGAAGTAACCCAAGGCCAGCTGGTTCCTTACTTAAGGAAGGTCCAAATGGCCACAACCTTCGACTTAAGAGACGGTCACATTTGAGGGACACGATCAGCCTGGATGGGGCTCCCACAGAGCCCTCATGAAATGGAAGGGTTCACAACATGAGCCCCATGGGGCAAGCACTAGGCAGGGACAAGGCACCAGATACCCTCCTGGGGGCTTTATGAGGCCAGAACAAGGATAACACTAACTCACCCCCCACCCGCCCCCGTTTGCACCAAAACTTACCGCTTGAAGCCGGTCGGTCAGTTCTCGGCGTCGATTCCGGCACTTGGCAGCCGCCAGCTTGTTCCTCTCCCTGCGCACCCGGCGCTTTTCTTCCTCCTCAGGAGTCAGCTGTGCAAACAGAGAGGAGGGGCAGATCAGGCATCAGCTGCCATTGCAAGGCCAGAGGCTTCCCGGGGCGCCTGGCACATATTTGCAACAGGGGGGCAAGTTAAAGGCTCCCCCTGAAACGTGGACGGGAAGATGGAACTGCACCATCATCCTTTATGATGGATAGATGGAGAGAAGGAGGCAGGGAGGGGAGACAGAAATGTCCAAGCAAGGAACAAACCAAACAGCCGGCCAGTCGGCCTATTGGAACACTTTGGTTTTTGAAGATCTTGAAAACAAATTCATTTCAACCCCAGTTCAGTTTTCATGGTTTGTTTTATGATTGTCTGGTTTTTATCACATTGCTTTATTCCTAGGCTTGCTTTTCATAACCTTAATGCCTTGTAACCCACTCAGAATCTTTTAGGTAAGGTGGGCTATAAAACCTGTATATTAAATAAATTGGTAGGGTGTATTTCTAAACTGATAAGGCTCTAAATTGGGGCAGGAAAGATAGTAACATAAAATTGTTTTTTTTCCCATGAAATTCAAGAGCATCTGTGTGCCTTACAACAGGGGTCTCCAACCTTGGCAACTTTGAGACTTGTGGACTTCAACTCCCAGAATTTTCTAGCCAGTGCATGCTGGGAATTGAAGTCCACAAGTCTTAAAGTTGCCAAGGTTGGAGACCCCTGCCTTATCACATATATCTCTTCCTCAAGGCTATGTCGAATCAAAATAATACAGCCACAAGTAATTCGACCAATGTTGGTTTCTGCAGCATTTGGTTCAGTGTCACCAGAACTTCTGTTGGGCCTCAAATTTGGAGCCAGCAGAACTTGCCCTCTGGATTTCCTGGTTTCCCAAAGTAGCATTTGAAGCCATAAAAGATCATCAAGATGATTTTGGGGACCCATCAAACTCACTGCGTCAGGAAGATCCGTTTTCCAGATTGTTTTAATTTTTCAAAAAATGAACGGGAGCTTAGCAACCTGCAGAACACCCATTGCTGTCCTAACCCGTTTTCCTCCCAAGACCTTCTTAGAGAACAGAATTGGGGAAGGGGGCTGCCTATCAAGCTGCTCTATTCTTCTTGAGGTGAACCTCAGGTGTGTTTTGGTGACCAGGCGTTCTCCGCACAATTCCCATTTTGTAAGAACACTCACAATGGATTCTCAATGGTGAACATTGAAGTGGGGGAGGGAAGTCCTCAGGAAGTCCCGCTTCTAGCTACATTATGGCCTCCCCCCCAAGGCATCCTAACTTCCAAGGAGACAATTCAGAAACTGGGAATCTCTTTTGGGAGATTCCAACATGCTGGGAGATCTCAAAATTTTAGCAAGCAAAGGGAAATAAGTTAGTGACCTCCTGGCCGAGGAAGGAAAAGCCGCTCACCGTTTCTTCCCGTGTTCTTCGGGGCCGGGCCCTGCTGGAGCGAGGCGGGGTGGCTGCAGCCACAGGGGCAGCCGAAGGGCCAGCCCCATAAACCCCCATTCCTGGGGCAGCGTAACTGGGGCCGGGCAGGTCATAGGGGTCCACTGTGGGTGGGGGCTGCCCCGAAGGCGGCGGCTGCTGCTGCTGCTGCTGCTGCTGAGACTGGGCCATTGAGGAAATCAAGGTAGGCTGCACCAGCCACTGGAGGTCTTGGCTTGTGGATATGGCAGTCACTGTTGGCACAAAAGATCCGGGCATTTCCCCAAGGCCGCTGCACTCCTGGAGAGAAGCAAAAGGTCAGGGGCTCATTGTGTGGGCCTGCTTTGGAGAACAGGGAGCACTTCCTTGGCTGCACTTCCAATTGCGCAAAGCAGCTCCCACTTGCACTGCTCCTGTGTCCGGCATGCAGGACCCCAAACCCGGGAGGTGGGCACCAGCCATGTCGTCCTAGGCACAGCCGCTCCACAGCCGCACCATCAGCCAGGGCGCCCCGCGGACCGGAGCTCAGGGATGGCCCTGGAAGCCAAAAGCCGGCTCCATCAAGCCATGGCCGGGAACGGGGGCTCACTCGCACCCCGAGCGCTCCTCCGAGCGCTTCACTTGGGCCAGCCAAGAGCAGCCTGCGGACCGGGAGGGAGGCACCCTCCGTCTCCCAGACCCGGGGGGTCCCCCGAGCCGGGCAGGGACGGGAGCGCAGGGCTGCCCCTCGAGACCCATCATCCCCAGCGAGCAGGTGGTCCGGCGCCGCGGTGGGGGCGAGCATGGCAGACACCCGTCCGGGCAGCCCCGCAAGAGCCTCCCGCCCACGCAGGGACCACGCCGGGCACCCACTGCCAACGCAGCTGGCAGAGGGGCAGGTCGGAGGGGGCGCGGCTGGGAAGCCGCTCAACCAATCCGCGAGGCCCTCGGTCTTGCCCGTCCCCTTAGCAACGGGGGCGGGCCAGCTTTCCAAAATAACCCGCGCGCCTCGGGGAGGAGGAGATGGAGGAAAACGCGCCCTACGTGCCTCACGTCAGCACGGAGCGTTCCAGTACGTCATGCGTTACGCACAACCCCGCCTCCCTTTCTCGCTCGCATTCTCGCCTCTCCTCCAGCGCGCGTGCGTCGAGGGAAGGGGAAACGAGTTGAATTCGGACGATGGGGAAGATTTGGGGGGGAGCGTGGCGGCCCCCTTTGCAACCCTTCGAACGGCGACCGGATGCCCGGAGAAAGACGCTTCGCCCGCACCGAACGACCGTCTGCGATGGGCAATGAGTGGCGAGGAAGGGAGCGAACGCTCCAAATTTGGCCGGGAAAGGAGCGGGGTGGGGGGGCCAAGGAAAGACGGGGGTCCCAAAGACCCCCCCGGGATCGGACCTCCCGCGCTGCTCCCGCCCTCCAGGGAGCCCCCCACCCAAAGCCCGCAGCCGGGCTCCCCCGTCCCTTACCTGCGAGGAGGCGGCGGCGGAGGCGGCGGCGGCGGCGGTCGGGCTCCCGAAGGAGTCCACCGAGGAGAGGTACTGGGACTCGGCCGAGGGGGACGAGCTGCACCGGGAGGTGGAGTCGTAGTCTCCGGGGAAGCCCTGATACATCTCCCTCGGGGGCGCAGGCAGGAAGCCGCGGCCGCGCGGAGGTCGCCTGGAAGCCAAGATGAGGGGCGAGCGCGGCCAGCCAGCGAGCGAGCGGCCGGCCGAGAGAGCCGCCGCCGCCGCCGCGAGGTCGGGCTGGCGAAGTTGCCTCCGAACTTGCCGGCTGGCCGCTCCTTCTTCCTCCCCCTCCGGCTGTCAGTGCCTGGGGGGGAGACGGCGCCCTGAGCGACGGGGGGCTCGCCCGGTCCTAGATCCACGTGTGGCAGCGGCTGGGCAGCACCGCTGGTGGAAGCGTCCGTTCAAATCCGCTGGTTCCCGGGAGGAGTGCTCCTGCCTCCGACTCCTGCAGCGCCTGCAAAGCCCGGCGCCTCGGCTCAGATCGGGCGAAAAGGGGAGTCCACCGCGGGGTCCCTCGCAGCTCCGTCTCCGTCGCGGGTCAAAATCTTATGAATGAAGCGCGGTCGACAGTGTGGCTTATTTATACAAGGAAGGGGGCGGGGCCCTTCTACGTCACCCAGAGGAGACCCTTTAGGGTCGCCGAAACCGGGCTCCGGGGCCGTCTCCGCGCCCCAAACTCGAGCGGTAGCGATCTCCGGTCCCTGCTGCTACTCCAGCCCGGGAGGGTCTCTCGGCGGCCCCGGCAAGGGCGTCTTTTTCAAGCGCTGAAGCAGGGGATCCCTGGCTCCGCCCTACGGGTGTTCCTGTGTGACGCAATTAACCATATTTGGTCTTGTACTGTGTTTGTTTGGTATCCTTAGCAATACGTCAGAGGGAATCCCTTTCTGCGGAGCCGCGGCGGCCTCGCCAGCCGCGCTGAGCCGCCCCGTGAGCGCGCGCGGCTTTTGTTGGGTATTAATAGAAACGTTTACTATATTCTAGAAACGGCATGAAAGCTCCGCGGTGGGCAGGGAAAGAGCGCCGAGGGGAAGCTGCCTCTGGCCGCCGCGGACAAGCGCTGCACGGCGCGAGAGGCGAATCTCTCGGCCGGGCACCAAGCGGGCGCCCTTCTGCGCCCCGACGCCCCCCTGCCCAGCCAGGAGGAGGAGTAAACATTGTTCCCTTGCAGGGTCCTTAATGTAGGGAGCCCCGGGATGAAAGAAGGAGGGCGGCCTTTCCGCCAAAGACAGCCTGGAAGGATTTGGGGACAGCAGCTTCCCTCTCCACGCCCAGCCCATGGTTGGGGTGTCCAAGCTTTCAGAGCCCCATGGCCGTGAGGTGCGACTCGGTTTATGACCCACATTCCCGCAGCCACAGCAAGGAGGACTAGCACGAAAATGTGCGATATTTTATTCTTCAAGCAGAGGAGTGGTCTGCATTCAGCTTTGTGTAGGTCCCAAAGCCCCTCAGGAGACCATCCAGCACCCAGGCCTCCTAACCTCCAGGTGCGATTTCCTCTGCAATCGGATTTATTCCCATTTCTCCCCAGAGAACCCCTTTGCCACTTTACAGAGATGGTTCTAAAGGACCTGCCATCTGAAACTGCTACTTGGCTGGGTCAACCAGGCTAACCAAATATCCTTTAGCTGGGTCTGTGTTTGAATCTTGCTTGTGGGGGTTCTGGGTCTGTGTTATCCAAGCTCGTATAAACTGGGTTAATTGAACAAGACATGATTAATGCCACCAAGATGGATGCATTCCAAAGTCATGCCCTCCCCTCCTGGAACTCAACCCCCCCCCCAACCCCCAGCAGCTTCCTAGCCTGTTAACCCAAGAAGAGTTAATGCTTCAAGGAGGAGCTGGAATACCACCACCCCACCCCACCCCACCCCGCGTGACCTTGAAGATTTTCCAGTTTGGTGAAGCCTGTTTGAAGAGGGAGCGGTTAGACTCAAAGGCAGGAACTTTATTTCGCTTTGCATCCCTGCACAACCCCTCCTTTACCTGACCTTTCTGGAGTTTAGATAAGACATTCACACCCTCCTCCACTTCCAGGAGAGCCAGCCTGATCTTGCCTGTGGCTGGGGCTGTTAAGGGGTCTGGAGTCAGGCAGAATGGAGCCACGGAGAGACCTGTGAATCTCGGGGGATGAGATTCATTTTCTCCCTGCTAAACAGGGCTGGCTTGCTTGTTTCTTTGTTTCTTTATTAAATGTATTTGCTGCCCATTTCACTACAAGGCGACTCTGGGCTGCTTACCCACATTTTATTACCATGAAATAGGAGGGGAGAAGCTATGTTGAAAGGGGTGCATGCAACACGTTTAGCTTGGATTTGCAGAACTCACTGACCCCAGCCTACTTCTTTTGCCCCCAAGGGCTGTTCAGAGCATCATGTGAACTCAGCCACAGAAAGGCAGACTCTGACTCCAAGAGCTGAATAAAAGGGAAACCACCTTGCCTGGGCAGGGAGTCCCTGCACAGAGGGAGGGATCGCCTGAGGAAAGCCCCACCCTTTGCCTGGGAAAGGCTCAGACATCCATCTTCCTTCTGGGTGAAAGGCCTGGAGGTTCTCCCCACAGTAATATATCGCATGCTGATCGGTAGGATGACGGAGGAGGTGCGTTTCCATGCTAGCCTGGTGGCCTCTCTGTAATCTGTGGCGTGGGCCAGCTAAGCCTTTCCCCTTCAGCTGTAGCCGCCTGATCTATTCCAGATGTGCTTTGGAGAACATCTGCTTACTGGCCTGCCTGCAGAAGTTTTGCTGAGCTGGGATCATCTGGTTTCCTTTGGCTTTGAATGAGTATTTGAATTCTACCGCCAATCAGCAAGCTCAGCAGTAGAAACTCCAAGAAATGCATTGAGTTGATATCCATGTTTAAATCAGGGAGACAGAATGGCAAGGCCTGGCCTGGTGACAGGGCACCTGCTTTTGGGGACCCCCAAAACCTTCCTGGAAGGGGCAGTTTCTGCTTTGGGACCTTTGGAGAAACCAGGGCTGAGTTGGGCGAAAGGAAGAATCTGCCTTCGGCTTCTCTGGAGACTGCTCCCCCCCCCCCCCCCCCGCGTAATGGATGCTCCCATCTGTGCAGAGTGGCACTGGGGTTGCTGAGCGCAGATCATTGAGGCTGCAGGGTGTGCACGAGGGTGGTATCGACCCACTTCTGGACCTCTGGCGGCTTAATGTGTGAATTCACTGCCTTGCGCTGACTGTAATAACCGCATTCTGGTGCCCTACGCAGGGCAGAACCTCTAAGGTTTGATTCCATTTTCTGCAGGGCTAAACGAATGCAAGTGAGGTCCTTGGCTGCTGGGTTCATGAATGTGAGCACTCTGTTCCAGCAAGGTGTTTGTCCCCAATTCGGTAGGAAACAGGAAATCCAGGCTCCACTTGCAGAGAACATGTTCAATGCGCTGGGCAGAGCAAGTGAAAACACTGCAGGCTTCCAGAAATGTGGGTCATGATCTGAGATAAAATTCCTGCTGCATTGGCTACAAAGTGCTTTGGGGAGGGGAAGGCACTGGAAGCTGAATGCCAGCCATGAATGGAGGCATTTCTGTAAGTAGAGCAGCCACATATAAATTTAGCAGCAAGCCAATAATCCGTCCTTCTCAGAACAAGCCTTGCAAATGCGCCCTGAGGACACTGTCGTCGTGCTAAGGAAGAGCTGGGTGGATTTGCCGAGGCCCACGCAGCCCACGGAGCATGTAGCAGGAGGAGTTGGGGCTCCAGGCTGACTTCCCAGGGGCGGGAAGGGGAGCGTAGCAGGAACCAAATGGGTTTAAACGTAAACTCTTCACCTTCGCCCTTGTAACCTGCTGGCTGTTTAGATCAAGAACAGTTTGCTCTGAGCAGCTGGTTAATGTATAATCCCAGAAGTTAAGAGGGAGAAGCTTGGGGGCCGGGAAGGGGGACTTACTCCTGGGTAAATCTGGAAAGCTGCCTTGAAGGTCTCCTCTGGGGGTTCACACAGGCAGATTTTGGACTTCTGACAGTCTTCCTTCAATGAGGCATCTCTTGGAGTCTTGGAGGAAAGATTAAAGAACAGCAGGTTCTTCTAGGCATACACAGAGTGCCTTCCTTTGGCACTTTCCCCATCCTGATATCTTCAAGCATGGGCTTTGGGGCCTTGGGGAAGAATGTGTCCAAAATTTGTGCTCTTCCCTCTGACATCTGAGGTGGGTAGAAAAGTGGGTCAGAAGGAACAGCTCATTTGGGACACAACTATTATCAAACATGTACCGAGTTTATTTTTCAGGGCGGTTGGCATTTTAAAAATAAGGCATCATTAGACTCTGGTATACAGCTTGTTCCGGTTTCGGCTGGGGCTGGGTGTGAGCTGTGTTTGTTCCCAGCGGCAAGAAACTTTCTAACTTGGTTAGTTGTTGCATTCCACCCGGCCTGGCTCATAACCACAGAAGGAATAAAGCACAAGAGCTTCTGGCAGATCACACAAGCCCCGGCCAGCAGCGGGCCAGACACAAATAATGACAAAGTGGGATCTGGACGTTTTGCCTGGTGACCAAATATAGCCCCTAACCCACCAGCAATCAGACAGGCCAGGCTGGGCTATTCTGGTTCTTGCCCGGCCTGCCACCCCGTCTGCTGTCTGACCAAAGGATCCCACTGGATGGAAAGCCTGAGACACCCAAATGGTTACCCCTATTTTGCAAAGTGGAGCACCAGGTGTGCAGGAAGTGCTCTCAGGTACTCCAGGTAAGTCTGGCAGATCACGGCACCCAGTGCCTTGAAAGGGGGGCAGCCACATCTGGTGGGCCAGCTTTTTCTACCTGGGTAGAGTTCCAATTTAGCCATCACAGCTGGGCATCTGGGAGTTGTAGAAGCAGCATCGTTGGATGTCCCATTATAAAAGGGGTGCCTTCCTAATATTTTCAAGCCTACCACCCACAGCAGGGGTGTCCAACCAGGGCAACTTTAAGACCTGTGGACTTCAATTCCCCGAACTCCCCAGCCAGCTATGCTGAAATTAAAGTCTACAACTCTTAAGGTTGCCCTGGATGGATACCCCTGCAGTATCCTTTGCAACCATCCCACTACTAACCAGACCTGACCCTTTGGATCTTGGTCAACCAAGGCCAGCCACAGGGGCATGCTGGGGCAGACGTGTATTTAAAACAGTTCAAAATGGCAGCCACAACACCCACCCCCAGGCATTAATGCCTGTGGGGGAAAGATTGGGGTTTACAGTCCTGGCTGCTGGCTCCTGATGCAGACCCCTCTGCTCAGCCACTGCTTTGTCCCCTCTCCTGGTCACTTCCTCACTCTGTGAAGTGTGTGCAGCCACCCCCCCCTCCTGCACCAGGTGGGTACCACAACCCCCCATTCCACCTGTACACCCAGAGGCTCCAGACACCAGAACTGGACATCTTGATTCATCACCTGGCAAGGATGCTCAGTGACCTCAGCATGTCCTCGGATGAGTAATGGCCACTGAGGAGGCGGCTGAGGAGACCCCACTGTGGACTCAAAGGACAGAAACAGCCTGTTTTCAAAACTCCTAGTCTGAGGTGTCACTGCTGGCAGGAAGTGGAGTTTGGTTCCTTAACCTGCAGGGTTCTCGCAGTGACACAGGCCTTAAACCTCCCAGCCTTCCCTAATTTTGCATATGCTCTACAACTCCTCTCCCTCCTCCCCGAATGTGATTCAAACCAAGCTGCCCCCCCTGCCCCGCCCCTTTCTTTGGGGTGCATCTGCTTGTCACAAGGGCCCTGCTCCAGACCACTGACCGCAGGCCAGAAGGCAGAGTGGGGGCTGGTGCCTTTTCTCAGGCCTCACTGTGCCGGCGGCGCAGACCCCATGCGGGGAGGGGTGGATCTTTGAGGTTTCCACTCCAAGAGCCTCAAGTCCAGGGACTGGCTGTTTCCTGAGAAAGTCAGCAGCGAGCGATGCTGCGTCTTGGCTGGTCTGGCTGGCTGGGGAGAAGGGAGGGGGTGGAACCCCAACCCGGGGTCTGACACAGCAGTTTGATGTCGCTGGCCAGGAATGTGGCAGGCATGTCAGGGGGCTGAGTCATGCTTTGGCCTGAGCCTAGCTCTGCAGAGGAACAGGCAGGGCTGACTCGAGTGCCCTCCTACACCCTGAGGGGGCTTTTGGTGTGTGCTGGAGCCCCTACTTTGGCAAGCAGGCTTAATTGGGGAGCTATGGCTCCTAGAACAGAACAGAATACCAGAGTTGGAAGGGGCCTTGGAGGTCTTCTAGTCCGCCCCTTTCCCCAAGCAGAAGACCCTATACCATTCCTGACAAGTGGCTGTCCAGCATCTTCTTAAAAATCTCTAGTGATGGAGCATCCTCAACTTCTGACGGCAAGCAGTTCCACCGGTTAATCATTCACGAAAGACCAGGAGGGCTAGTGGTTTAAGCAGGGAGGGAGGGGAGGGAGGGAAGGCAGGTTTTCTGAGAAGGGAATGGGATACAACCAACCCATAAGGAACAGAGGGAGCCCCTTTCCAGAAGTGGGATTCCTCTGGGTTTGAAAGGATTAAAGGCAGGAATCCTGTGTTTTGTCAAGGCTTTTCCTGGATGCTGGAGGACGCAGGGTAGGCCAAAGGCCTGAAGCAAGGCTAGCACTCTTGTCCACGCTCTGGAGACAGAAGTAATCCGAGGATTGCAGCAGCATTTCTTCATCTGGCAACTCAGCCGTGGGAACTTCAACTCTGAGAATGACACTGAAGTGTTTGGATGATTCTGGGAGTTGAAGTCCATCCCTCTGCATGTTGCCAAGGTTGAGAAACCTGGGTTAGGTGAGGCGAGAGGTTAGGTTCTCCTTCCCCTCGCCTAGCAGCATGGAGTTTGCAGTTCATTTATTTGATTTATTTCTATCCCACCTTTATTACTTTTACAAATAAGGCAGCAAACATACCGAGCACATCTTCCTGCTCCTATTTTCTCCACCACAACGATCCTGTGAAGTGGGTTGGGCCGAGGTCACCCAGTGGCTGAAGTCAACATCCCCCTCTCAGTGAGGCCTTCCGGATCCTGGAGGAGCAGATATTCAAGGCCTCAGAGCAACTCCTGAGCCCCTCAGGATGCTGGGGGGGAAATAGACCCATTCCACTCACCCATGGGTGCCGAGCTTCTTACACTGCCACAAGCCTGCCTACCCTGAGGTTAAACCAAGAGGGAATGCCAGGTGAACCTTGTTTTCATCCTTAATTTTTAATCAAGTATTTTAAAGATCTTGTTGTTTTTCAGGAAGGCAAGTTCCTGCCTGCCTGCTTCCAATTTAAAATCTGCACAGTCTTTCAAAGCAAAAATGAAAAGTACGTTTTGTTTTGCAGGATTCCGAAGGAAAACATTCAACTGAATTCCTGAGTTGTCCTGTCCTCTCAGATAGGAGGGCCGATGGGAAATAGGGGGCTGGAGGCTAAAACGTATGAAGAACAGTTGCAGGAAATGGGCATGTCTAGTTTCGTGAAAGGAAGGACCAGAGGAGACATGATAGCAGCCTTCCAATATCTGAGGGGCTGCCCCAAAGAGGAGGGGCTCACCCACCCTATCCTCCAAAGCACCGGAAGGCAGGACCAAAAGCAACGGATGGAAACTGACCAAGGAGAGAAGCAACCCAGAACTTAGGAGGAATTTCATGACAGTGAGAACAATTCACCAGTGGAACTCCTTGCCTCCAGAAGCTGTCAATGCTCCAACAGTGGAAGTTTTTAAGACGAGATTGGACAACCATTTGTCTGAAGTGATGTAGGGTTTCCTGCCTAGGCAGGGGGTTGGACTAGAAGGCCTCCAAGGTCACTTCCAACTCTGTTGTTTTATTCTAAATATTAGTGATGCCTTGTGGGCACTTTAAACTTTAAGTTAGCCTGCCAGCCTTTGGAAGGAGTTCAAGTCCTTTTGGGAATCTAAAGAGAAACTCCCATTCCCCCCCCCACACACACACACCATATGTGTTTGCTGGTCAGACTGATGCCTTCTCTCTCTCTCTCTTTCCCCCCTTACTTGTGGCATGTGCTTCGGCTCTCACAGGATTTCTGTGAGAGATGTGCAAGCATTCAGTCACTCCATTTTTGGCTGCACACTGTGTCTCAGAATGCCCTTCCTTCCTTTCCAGCTGAAATAAAAACACACATGTTTCTCTGGCTTCTGCCTGTCATATGAGCTGGAAGGAAAACTTCAGCAGCAGGCAATAACACGCATGTGTGTGTGAGAGAGAGAGTGAGTGTGGGACCTGTGATGTGGGATCGGGCAGAATTGGCTCGGCCCTTGGAAACAATCCGCCCATCAGCCTGCCCCTGCCCCATACCAGTTTAACCTGGCTGGGGTGAGAGGGGAGGGGGCTCTTGGAAAGCTGGATGCAATAGGATGCCCTAGGAAGGGGGGCTTCCCATCCCTGCTGGTACCATTGGAAAATGCCCACCATAGGTGGGTGGGGGTTGGGATAGAGGTAAGCCTTCCAAATAATGTATTTTATTTGTACACCACTCTCAGTCCCTCTGTGACAGGGATGGGCGGTTTTAAAAATTAGAGACAGAGATGATAGATATTAATAGATAGAGATGACAGAGAGATGATCGATAGGCATAAATAGATGATTGATCGTTGGGAAGATCCATCGATCGATCCTGGAGGCCTTCAGCCCACCCACAGGGCTTCCAGCCAGGGGCTGACGGGGCCTGGCCGGTGAGCTTGGCAGTCACGGAAGAGAGACCAAAGAGAGAGGGGCGGGGGGGGGGGCGTCCGTTGGGGCCGCCAGACAGAGAGGCTGGGGCAGGTTAGGGGCCGTCTGTGGCCGGACCAGGTGCCCCGCAGGCAGGGAGGGAGGCTGGGGAGGGGGCGTCGTGCCTTGGCTCAAGTCTCGGCCGCTCGTGGATGCTCTCCCGGGATCTTCCTTTGGTTCCTGAAACGAGGCTCGTCTTTCCTGCCGCTCCGTCGTACGGCAGGCCAGCGGGGGCAGTTCAGCCCTGCGGGAACGAGCAGGAGAAGAGGCAACGGAGCCGGGGAGGCCCGCCAGGCGGATCTAGCCTCCGCCGGGGGGCAGAAATCCCGGGAGGAGCAGTGAGCGTGCCATGGGCTTTGCAGTCCGACGCGTGGGGCGCGCGTAAGGAGCCTCGTGGTCCGCGCAAGGGTCTCCAGCGCATCTCCGCCGACCACGCGGCTCGCCGGAGAGAGAACAAACAATCCGCCGTTGCCCGGCAACAGCGTTCCCTTCTCCGCTGACGTCACCCTTCGTTTGTTGACGTTTCCAGGCAACGGCGCCGCTGCCGGGACAACCCATTGAAGGGGGCGGGCCTCCACGGCCCGGCCAGCCTCCTGAGGGGCGGGGCCAGCGAGCGGGGGGGGGTGCTTGGGGCGGTCGCTCCGATTCGCCCCGTTCCCGGTGGTGAGAACAGTGCGGGGGGGGGGGACTCCGCGGGGGCCCTTCGCCGGTGCCCCGAAGCCCGCCCGGGAAAGGCCCCGCCGGCCCCTCAGCCTGCCTTCCGCGGGGACCTCTCCAGGCACCCGGGGCCGTTCGGGCTCTGCCGCGCCCAAGGCCTGTTGGTGGCCGCGCTTGCCTTGGGGCAGTTGCGGGGGAAGGTCCGGCGTCGGCCGGGCGGTCCTGTCCGGTCTTCGGCTGCCGTGGCTACTCCAAGGCCCATGGTGCTCCCCGTGGCGGAAGGGCGTTTCTAAGCCTCCCCCTTCGCGACCCTGGGACGCTCCGAGGGGCGGCCTGATGCGGGAGCCCCCCGCAGGTGGGCCGGGCAGAGAAGGCAAGGAGCGCCCGGCGAGGAGAAGCGGCTGCCGGCGGAGGTCGCATCGCTGCGCGTTTCCTTCGGCGGTTGTGCCTCGCGCTGATCCAGCCCGTTGCCTGGGTGGGCTGAAGAGGCAGCTGCTCTGGGTGCTCCGGGGCCTCTGCTTTGCCCCCCCCCCTCGAATCGGGGCTGCAGCCTCTGAGCATCCTGGGAATTGTAGTCTCGGCATCTGGAAGAGAGCAGCCGCAGGGGACACAGAACAGAGCAATGCAGGAGAGAAGGACTGGCTTGCTTGGGAATGCAAGGACGTCCCTTTCCATGGCTCCCTCCCTCCCGCGACCATTGCAGCGTTTCCATGGGAGTCGTCGAAAGGGGTCACATGATCCCCTTTGGCAACCTTCTGCCAAGCCAAGTCAACAGGGAGGCCAGATTCACTGAACCACCTTGTTACTAACTTAAGAACTGCAGTGATTCACTTAACAACTATGGCAAGAAAGGTCATAATACGGGGCAAAACTCAACTTAGCAAATGTCTCACTTAGCAGCATAAATCTTGGGCTCAATTGTGGTCATAAATCAAGGGCTTCCTGTAATTTTCTTAAAGGTAAAAAAAAATAAAGAGTTTTACAGCTGTTTTGCAGCTTGATTGTTTTGGAACAGGAGGATCTGTCAACAAGCAATGCCAACCTAATGCAAAGGGAGAAAAGGGGCAGCTTTATCTTCCTAGCCCAAAAAATCCCCAGGAAAAATGGGGGGAGGGGTGATACTCGCTTGATGGAAGACCTTAAGCAGTGAACTCTACCCCCCCCCACCTTTTCCAGAACCCAAAAGGAGGAGGGGGCAGCAGGACACACCCAGTCCTCTGCCATGCTGGCCAAGGGCCCACCCTTTTTGGGGTCAGGACAAAAAGGCTACCCTGATTGCATTTCATAATGTGTTTGCACCCTGTGCTTTTCACGGCTTTCCATTACTGTTTCTTTAAAAATGAAAATATGCCCTAAATATGCAACCCCTTGTTAGCTGTCTAGCTTGCTTTTCCTTCTGGAGCTCAAGGGCGTGTACTTCGTTCACAGCTTTGCTTTCCTGCCCAGGGAATTCTGGGAGTTGAAGTCCACCCCTCTTCAAGCTGCCAAGGTTGAGAAACGCTGTTCTGGGTTCCAGTCATCCTCAGCCATGGAAGCCCAGAGGTAGCCTTGGGCCAGAGCCCTCCCCCACCCCCACCCCAGACGTTAAGCAGACCTTCTGGCCAGCAGATTCAGGGCAACCGTGCTGGATTAAGACCAGCTCAGATTGTGCCTCCCCAGGTTCAGGGTTGGGAGTTTGATCTGGTAGCGGGGATCTCTAAACTGAAACAAAATTGGCCCATGAATTGAATGAGTTCTTCACACAACCTTCTGATTTCAGCTCACTCCACCACACAAAGCCTTCCAGATGTGTCACGCTTGGAACATGTATGACTGCACCCCTGTAAACAATCTCATTGCAACAGCTGGTACGTAAACGATGCACTTGCAGGGTTTCTGAAAACACTCAGCATCCAGGGATGGCATTGGGATGGGGAGCAAGCTGTGTCTCCTCTGTGTGTGCATGTGGGGGGAGGAACAGGACTCCTGATCTGGGTAAGTGTGTCAGGGAAGGGACGCAGCTGAGGTTTTTGTGTGTGAAAGGTGACTGCAGGCACTGCGCATTCCTACATTCTCTGCCTGCCTCGCGTGCCAGGAACTGCTGGCAGCAGCAACCCAGCCTTTCCCCACCAGGCTGTGGGTTCTGGCCCCAGTCCAGAAACATTTGGCCTCTGGCCTCAGTAAACAACAGCCAGAATTGGAAGCTGAAACCTGTTGCTAAGAGACGGATGTTTTACTCCTGAGAAAATGGGGCCTCCAGGCTGGGAGGGGCTGAGAATGGGGTGGGGGACGGAGGGAGAAAGCAAAGGGGTGGTGAGTAGGTCTCAGAAGAAGTAAAACAAGGAGGGGGGCTGCTGAAATCCCCTCTCCAAACAGGCTCCACTAGAGCCGAAATTGCATCATTTTGGCACCAGGGAAAACTTTTTAAGTTGCATTCTAGTGGTATTGCCTAATTTATTTATTTTATTAGTTGATGATATAAAATGCAAACACACAAAAGAAAATAATAGGAAAAATAAGGGAGGAAAAAATGTATGGAAAAAGGGGGAAAAGAAGGAAAAGGCGTTGGCTTCCAACTCCCTTTGGTGCAGTAGAATAAGAGAACATCAAACCTCAACTTTTTTACTTTTGCATAGTGTAAACTAGCCATTTCCATAACAACAGATCTATCTAATCAATATAGCCCAAAATCAAAGTTTCATTTTTTTCCCACCTCAAGCATAAAGTCCAGAAGCGGTTTCCAAATAGAAACAAAAGTAGTTATGATTTTTTTTTCTTTAATCAAAGCTGTCCTTTTCGGCGCCTCTGCTAACTCCACCAGCTTTTGCAACCCTTCATCTCTGATGGGAATCAAAGCGTCCTTCCATTTCTGCACATAAAGTTGTCCTGCTGCCATCAACATACATAACATCAAAGTTCCAACACCCCCCCCCCCAAGTCTTTTTCCATTCATTCTAGTGGTATTGCTTTAGATTGTGGTTGGCCAACCTTTTGGCTTGCCTAAGCAGCATTGAGTGAAGAGGAATTATCTTGGGCCACAGATAGAAGATATAATATAGAGTGTATATAACTCACTAGCTTCCTTTATTTGTTAATATTTTTTATTATCTTAAGGGACCGCATTACCGATTGCCCAGGGCTGTGTGCCTTCTTTCTTCTCTTGGTGTGTTTAGAGTAAAGCACCCAGACAGTTGCTGCACCCAGACAGTTGCTGCTATTGGGCAATTTAAAAATTGTGTTAATTAAAATAAAAAATTAAATTAAAATAATAAATGGCTGCACGGCTGATACTCTCTCCACAACTAAGCACCCCGTTCTGCCTTTCCTGCCTCAGTGGGCCTTACAGCTGTTTTTCTCCCCTGCCCAGGGTCAAAACGCAGCTTGGTACACACCCTGCCCATTCCCATGCCTGTCCTACAGCTCCCTCTCTCTCTGCCTTTCTGTCTCCTGTGCCCTCTGGGGTGCCTGCATGGTACCAAGGCCATTTATGTAACACCAAACCTCCATCTTTGGGGAGTGCGATGCCTGAGTGGTTAAAGACTTGTCAGCTGGAGAGCTGACAGCCCAGGTTTGAGACTGAGTGCCATGCGATGGAATGAACTCCCATTCCTTGTTCCAGCTCCTGCCCACCCAGCAGTTTGAGTGGATAAATTGGTGCCATGTGCCTCAGTGTACAGCCATGCTGGCCACATGACCATGGGAGGTGTCTTCGGACAATGCTGGCTTCCTTGGCCAGGAAGCGGAGATGAGCAACCTCCCTGGAGTGTTGGACTGGACAGGAAAGATGAAATGCTGCATGTTATGATTGCAAAGCTCCAACCTAGGAAAGGACATTCCGTGGAGACCCACCTGGGCACCAGGAATGAATTCCTGGCCTCAGCCTGGCACTGCCTCGGAGTGCTGCATCGATGGAAGGGTGTCTCTGGATTGGCTGCAGGAATGGGGGAATTTTCCGAGACCTGCAATGTGCTACACGTGTGAATGGCTCTTTCATCCCTCCCCAACCAGGCACCGGCTTCCATTCAGCCTTGGTGGTGCAATGCGGGCCACTCTACTGCAGGCCACTTCTGCTGACTATCAGCTGTTTAAATCTCACCAGGCTTGCGTGCTCTGTCCGGGGGCTCCAGGTTGGGGCTGCTCGGGGTCCTTCCGGGGGGGGGGGGGCGTCGCCCTCTGCCAGCCGCTCCGACGGGGCACAGCGTCCCTCTCGAATGACCGGAGGGGCTTCTCCGCCAGAGGACGCCCGAGGGCCGCACTCCTCCGACCCAGCTGAATGGCCGAAGGGATGCGGAGGACACGGCGCCTTCCGGGAATTCGCCGCGGGCCAGTCACATATATCGCTGCCGCCTCGTCTGCGGGACTCTCTTGCAGCTCCTCCGAGAAGGCTCCTGCGGGGGCTCTCAGCCCCTCAGCCCGCTCCCCGTTGCCTGCCTTGGCTTGGCCCCTTCGGTCCTCCAACTGCGGCCATCCCACGATCTGTGAGCTTTGCGTGCTGACCGTCCGGAAAGAACAGCCAGTTGGAGTGACCGACTCTTCCCACAGTCCACAGGACTCAGCATCAGGACACCTCCCCCCCTACGGGCGGCCTGCACAGAGAAGAGCACACATAGAAAGGTTGAGTTCCGAGGTGGGTAAAAGGAGGACCCAGATTGTTGGGGGAAAATATGCTGACTCTGTAAACTGCTTAGAGAGGGCTGTAAAGCACTATAAAGCGGTATATAAGTCTAAGTGCTATTTCTAAGTGCTATTCTCTTGGCTGAATTTCTACCTGAGTTCCCAAAGGAAGCACATCTGCTAGAAAAGAGCAAGCAAATGCCAATGGGACAAAAGAGCAGCTTTATCTTCATGCAGGGTGGCCCTTCTACCCCCGGGGAGGGACCACTGGACCTGCCTGTGCTGCTCAGAGGTGATGGCAGGCTCAGAAAAGCAGCCAACAGGGCCCAGGGGGCCCAGCAGCTTTGTCTTCAGCCAGACCTGCAAAAGCAGTGATGGGGCTGATTGGAGATCCAGATTACCCGGGCTAGTGATTGAAGGACGGAAGAGGCTCGGCTGGAGGAATTAGCTAGCAGCAAACTGAGATGGGGGTGCTGCCTGCAAAGGGACCACCTGGCTCAGTCTCTCTGGGTCTCAGAGCTTCCCCCAATCAACCCCCCCCCCCAAAAAAAAACACCCCTTCCTATTCAGGTCCCAAAGGTGCTTCTGGCTGAGGCTGCTTGGGAGCCGGCAGAGAAGTTTCAACCACATCCTGTGTGGTGTGTGTGTTTCAAAAGCTGCCTTCCTACGTGTGCTCTTCTCTGTGCAGGCCGCCCGTAGGGGGGGAGGTGTCCTGATGCTGAGTCCTGTGGACTGTAGGAAGAGTCGGTCACTCCGACTGGCTGTTCTTTCCGGACGGTCAGCACGCAAAGCTCACAGATCGTGGGATGGCCGCAGTTGGAGGACCGAAGGGGCCAAGCCAAGGCAGGCAACGGGGAGCGGGCTGAGGGGCTGAGAGCCCCCCGCAGGAGCCTTCTCGGAGGAGCTGCAAGAGAGTCCCGCAGACGAGGCGGCAGCGATATATGTGACTGGCCCGCGGCGAATTCCCGGAAGGCGCCGTGTCCTCCGCATCCCTTCGGCCATTCAGCTGGGTCGGAGGAGCGCGGCCCTCGGGCGTCCTCTGGCGGAGAAGCCCCTCCGGTCATTCGAGAGGGACGCTGCGCCCCGTCGGAGCGGCTGGCAGAGGGCGACGCCCCCCCCCCCCCCGAAGGACCCCGAGCAGCCCCAACCTGGAGCCCCCGGACAGAGCGCGCAAGCCTGTCTTCCCTCCCGCCGCGCGGTTGCTGAGGGCTCGGCGGGGAAAGATCCAAGTCCTCCTCGGGATCGCAGCGGGCGAAGAAAGCGGATCTTCAGGTCCAGGATCCCGACGCTCCGCTCCAGCTGCGGCGCCCTCCATAGTCTCGATCTGCGACCGGGGCGCGCTCCTTGGGGGGCAGAGGCTGCCGGGGCCGTTTCGGGCCGCTTGGGCCCCGCCGGCCTCTGATTCAGACGCTGCGCCGGCGCCCGCGTCATCCCGGCTGGGCCGCAGCTCCAGAGGATGCTATTTCTGGTGCGGCGGCTCTAAAAATAGCGCGGGGGCCGGCGCTGTTCCCTCTTGCGCGCCACACGTCAGCTGCGCTATTCATAGCCCTGCGCCTCGCGCGCGCGCTCGCCCGTGAAGCCGCGGCCCGCCGGACCGAGCCTGCCGCCGCTGCTGCGGCTGACGGCATTCCGCCGCCCCGCCCGCCTTGCGCCGCCCCGCCGCGCACCGGCTTCACGCGCATCTCAGCGTGGAGGCGCGCACGTCTCTCCGCCCTCCGGCCCCGTCGGGTACATTCACAAGTGACGCGGAGAACCGCCTCCTGGTCTCGGATGAGTCACCGGTGAGGTAAAAGCCGGCCTCAACCAAGGAGGGGCTGATGGCGTCGGTGCCCGTCGCCCAGCTGGTCCGGGAAGCTGAAAAAAGCAGCGCGAGGAACGTCAGCCGCGTCACGCCGCACAGAGCCTCCTTGGGTAGGGGTAGTCTACCTGGAGGGCAGGCCATGGCAGGCCTCGCTTTGCACCCTTTCCCATCGGGCGGCCACGTATCCTTGTCAGGCGGCCGGAGAGCGAGGCAAACTCGCGGGAGTGTTTCAAAAAGACCTTTTTAATGCTCCTTCAGCATCGGGACCCTTTGCCAGCCACCACCTGTGCCAGGGCTGGGACCTGAAGCTACCGTGAGGGTCGAAGGAGATATCGGTGAGGAGAAGGCTGGTCACCACCTTGCCAGCCTTCCCGTCCATATCCCCCACTCCCACCCCGCGATTATGGGTCATCAAGTCAGGGTCAATGCTTAGCGACTACACAGACTTCCTCCAAGGGCACCGGGGACCCCAACAGAAATTTCCCAGTCGCTTCTTCTTGTTATAGCAGGGACAGACGGCTGGGGAATTCTGGGAGTGGAAGCTGCCAAATATGAAAAACAGTGGAAAGGAGCCAAAAGACTCCCTGCGTTCCCTTCCTCACAGACCCCCCCCCTCCTTCTCCCATTTGCAGCCTGTGCCCCTCTCAAAAAGGGCGCAGCGCGTTGCAAAACTCGTGGCCATAAGCATTAGATGCATTGATCAGACGCAGGAAGCCCAGGCAGGATTCCTGCTGGTGGAGAAAGAGCAGGATACGCAGCCTTTGGGGTCGTTTGGTTCTCCCCCCCCCCCCCGCCCCCCATCCCAGCCTCATCCCACCCGGCCACCAGGAAGGCCCCATTCGGTTGAATCCACAGGTTTACAGGGGAGCTACCACCAGCGTCGCTTACTGCCGTGGGCGGGCGGGCTTAGCTGCTTCTCCCCCGAGGGGTCCGGGAAGGGAAGGGCACCGGGCTCGGTGGGAGGGGGGCTCCGGTGAGCGAAGGGAAGGAACTAGCGGACTACAGGCGCCTTTCCTCCCGGCGCTCTTCCCCACGCGCGCGGCGTTTGCTTTAAAGCCCCGCGTGGGCTTAAACGATCACAGGTGGCGTCAAATGGACCCGAGGCGCCCCTCCCGGCCCAGGAGCCTCCCAAATACGGCCGGCTGAACCGAGGGAGCTGAGCGGCGGCTGAAGTCTGTCCAGACTGAAGGCAAGTAGCAACTTCCCGGCGCCCGCAAACACCCCGGCGAGGAAGGCAGCTTTTCCGCGGGGGAGCCGGGAGGAGGAGGGGGAGGAGGGTCTCCGCCCCCTTCGTGGCTCAAAGCAACCTGCAGCTCCGTCGTCCGCCGGCTCTGAGTCCCGCCCGAGGCGACCGCGTTTCCCATCGTTGCGCTCCCCACGAGGTGCACCCAGAGAAAGGGCCCGAGAGGCTGCCGCGTAACACCTGCAGACCCCCGCCTGGCCTGTTGGGACCCTTCCAGTTGCCCTTGAGGGCTGACAGGGAGTGGCCCTTAAAAGCTCACCACCCGAGGCCCTTGAGCATTTGCCCCCATTTGGGGGGGGGGGGGGGAGGAGAGGCGTGGCTGCGCACTGAGCCTGCGCTGCAACTACATAGATCCTAAAGTCCTGGCTAAGTCTCGGCTTGAAGTTGTTTCCACAGTTTCTACTGAAATATGCAGTATTTCTATATTTGTTGGAAACATTTATATTGTGCCTCTTAAACCAAAATTGCTTTCCCACGATAGGTTAAAAACAGCAGTACTATAATGGATAAAAATCTAGACTAAATTCTTCATACTAGGCAAGGTGAGCAGTTTCCTGGAAGAAAAGTTTTCAATTGGAAAGGAGCAAAACGGCAGGTCTGTGGAGCTTTTTGCCTGAGGTCAATGGATCCCCCACCAAAAGGCAGAAGACCCTCCCCAGGGGTTATTCCAGTGGGTGGGGCAGCAGAGAGGAGCTGCAGGGCTCCTTCCATAGTGGTGGTGGGAGGTGTTTGTGTGTGGGGGGGGGCACCTTATGTTCCCCATCCTGTGTTCACAGTCAAGGTTTTATGTGCAGCCATCAAAATGCAGGGAATCTGGGTTAAGCATAATGTTAAGCATAAAGGACCAAACGGGAGAAGAGTGCCACCCCATTGCCACCCTCGTAACACGAGGACTCCTGCCCTTCCCCTACTGGCCCGGGCAGGAGCCTGGGGTGCAAGGGCTTGGCTGTCTCCTCCCACTTTGGGGGCTGGCTGGGGGTGGAGAGTGGCTCCACTCTGTATGTGTTTCTTTCCAACAGGCTGTGCCCCATTGCTTCTCCTCTCTGCCCCGCCTTTGGGCTGGCCCCTCTCTGTCCCTTTCCTAGCTGCTCTTTGCTTTCCATGCTCAGAAAGCAGTTCCATCCTGTGCCTGCTGCTGTCTGCCCATATCTGCCTCTCCCTTGCCCCATTAAATCTGAACTCCCCCCCCCCCCCGAAATTTGTCCAGCTCCGATTTCACGCCCAGCCCTTTTTGGAGCAGCTGTGAAGCCAGGAGGAGACAGGCCATGGCTGGGTACCTGCATCCAGGTGAGAAACGGGGAGGGGGGATTCCCTGGAGGGGGTCTTGTCTGGGATCAACTCCTCCCAGGCAGTTTTCTACCGAACAAGGAAAACAACCACAGCTGCAGAATGTGCGACCCTCTGCTCTGGATAAGAGTCCTGCACAGTTTCAGGAGACAGAAATTTCTTCTGCCCTTCACAGCTGGGCCAGGATCCCTGAGCTGCTTGGCTCCCTGGGAGGAGAGGCAGCTCTGCTGGATTCAGCCAGGAGCTTTCCTTCAGAAGTTGTCTCGGGTGCTGCTGCTGCTCTGCTCCCCGTGAAGGGAGAGGCAGAGAATCGGGCCCTTCCCTTGAGACCAGTTGGGGCCCCTGGTGCTGGAAGCGGGAGAACAAGGGCACCGCAGGCAGGGCAGAACCAAGCACTCCTGGCACAGATGGAGGTCAATCTGCCAAGGGCATGGAAAAGGCTTTGGGTAACAGATAATCTGAGTTGGAAGAGACCTTGCAGGTCATCTAGTCCAACCCCCCGCCCAAGCGAGAGACCCTACACCATTCCTGACAGATGGCAGCCCAGTCTCTTGAAAGCTTCCAGGGATGAAGCTCCCACAACTTCTGTTCCATGGGTTGATTGTTCTCCCGGTCAGAAAGTTTCTCCTTACTTCCAGGTTGAATCTCTCCTGGTTCAGTTTCCATCCATTCTTCCTGGGTGCCAGGACATCTCGCCTTGCAGGCTGCAAAGGGGTGGCAGCTCTGACTTTGGAGCAGAGGGGTGGTCAGGATGGGGCTGACCCTCAGCCACTGGAGCTTCCCCAAGGAACGATGCCTGGTCCTTAGAGGTCTCAATCCCAAGTTCCTCTTCTGATGGCCTAGCTCCCTGTGAATGGCCAAGCCTACTGGGAAGGACCATGTTGGCAGTGACGGCAGGCTTGAGTGGCATGAGGATGCACAGAGCAGCCCCTGGAGCGAAAAGCGACCTGCCCCAGCAGGGGACCCAGGTGCCTGGCTGCATCTCCCTCTAGTGGTCACCGGTGGTATAGAGGTTTCAAAAGTTAGCCATTGCATTGTGACCACCAAGGAGAAGGCAATTGGCCGAGGTTTAAACCATTCTATGCCAACAGTTTTCAAACTCGGCCACTTTGGAATATGTGGACTTCCAGTCCATGCTGACTGGGGAATTCTGAGAAAGTCTGCGTTGAAGTGCCTAAGTTTGAAGAACACTGACCCCGCCAGGCAGATGGAGGACTATAATGGTGGCTTGGATTTGTCCTTGCCTTTGGCACTTCCTGGGTCTCTTGTTTTCCTACCCATCATCTGTGATGCACCTGGGTGCCGGCTTTGGGCTGGGGCCTTTGCTAACTGGGCCTTTCTTCCCTTGCAGGGCTGGCTGTCAGGGCAGGAAGATGGCAAGTATCCCATTCCCCTTCTAAGATCTCATCTGGGAAACGGGGGTGGCAGTGGTGCCCAGAGCATCATTCCCTTGAAAAGAGCAGGTGGCAGGCAAGGGACCCCCACCCCTCTACCAGAATTTCTGGGCGAAATCTCTGGCAGAAATGCCGCTCGGCCATCTGCGTGTTCCGAGCATGTGGGAAAGGGCTCCCTGGGCAGGGCAGAGTCCTCCTGGCCTGGGTTCCACCACGCAGCGTTTTTCTCACGGGGTGGGGGTTGGAGGGGAGAAGTGGCCCAGTAGGAGAAGAGGGGGGTCTACCAACCCGGGGGAAGGAAGGCTGCTGCCCTTTGGGGTTAAGGCAAGAGGCAAGGAGGGGCCCCGAAGGCCAGGGCAGCATCTGACCCCCTTTCTCAGAGGCTTATTTGTGAATGTTCAGAAAGAGTGCCTGCCAGCCCAGGGAGGGGCTGGTCAACGCCCACAAAGAGCCCCCCCAGGGCACAGCAATGCGCCGGCTGCTGCAGTGACAAGGCCGTGCCGTGTTCCGCTGTGCAGAAGCGCACCATCAGTCTGCAGGTGAGGGGCCAATCCTGCCTCTGGGGGTGGGGGGGTCAGGATGCTCTTGGGGACCGGGAGGAGCAGAGCCCGGCCTGGGTCTGCTGCTGGAGCGCACCTCACAGCCGCTCCTCTCCTCGGGTAGATCATGCGGGTGAGCTCCAGCACACAGACCTTGCAGCTGGAAAAGAAGGACTTCACGGAGCATGTGACATGTGAATGCAGGTGAGGGAGGGGCCAAATGGCAGCCCTCCTGGATGGCTAGTCAGGGGACGGGTGGGGAGAATTGCTGGAGGTGAAAGAGCACAAGCAGTTCTTGGCTCACAGTCCTCGCCCCTTCCCTCCCCTCCCCTCCCCTGCTTGCTTGCTGGCTTTCTCCCACCTTTTCCCACCCTGGGGCCCCTGTGCAGGGAGGCTGCTGCAGAGGCCTCGGAGCGGCGGGAGGGCCCAGGCCTGTGCAGGTTGGGGGGTGCTCCTTTTCTTCCTCCTCTACCTGGAGAGCCCACACCTGGATTGGGTTCGGTGCCTGCTGGCCATGCAGAATCACTTTCTTTTTTTTCCAGGCCTCAGAATGTAAACAAGACCAAGAGCAGGAAGCGCAAGAGGTACCCGGGGCAGGGCGGGGGGTTAATGGAGTTGTAAGGGGCCTTGGAGGTCTTCTAGTCCCAACCCCGGGCCAGGCTCGGAGGGTGGGGCAGGAGGGCAGGAGCTGTCTCAGAACTGCTTCTCCAAGACGGCTGTTTGAATTCCTCTCTCCCCCCCTCTTGCAGGAGGAGCCAAGGAAAAGGGCAGCCGAGAGCCAAGCTTCCCTTGGTCTGAGCAGCCTCTGACTCCAGCAGCCCTTCGAGGCTGCCCACCCCATGGAGGGGTGGAGGCTCTGCTCTGCAAAGGCCAGCTGGGGGGGCCCTGGGTGGGTGGGAAGGGGGAGCACCACCAACATCTGGAGAAGTTGCTGTGTGTCCATGTGTCTCCCCCACGTTTGTTGAACTACAAAGCACATCACTCCCAGCAAGCAAGGCCAGAACTGAAGGCCCTGTGAGGCTCTCTTTTCCAACAACCCAGCAACAGAGTTTGAATTTATTTTTCTTACCTCTGAAAGCCAAGCTTGACCAACCCATCTCCCTTAGCCTTTGCCATTCTCTGTCAGCTGGAATGGCTTTTAGTAAAATTGTCCTGGTAATGCTCAATTTTTAAAATTAGAGTTTGATCTCTCCCAGCCCCTCATGAGGGGAAAACATCCAGTTTCTTTTAAAGAATGTGGAATTGTGTCTTTCAGCCCTGGATCTGCAGGATTGTTAAAGAGCCTTGGAATAAAAACGGATAAACTGCAAGCGGCTTCCTTGCTTTGCTTTCGGTGTACAATAGGTGGTGCTGTTCTGTAAGGACTGCTAGTTTTTAAGCAACCTCCTTGTCCTGCAAGACTTGAACCCAGACCTGAGTTTGAGTTCTTAGGAGGTAGTTCACGATCCCGGCTTGTGGCTGTGACTGCAAAACCTCAGCTCAGTTTCACTGAGGGCCCCTGGGGAGGCCAAACTCCCCACCCCCACCCCCTGCCTGGGCGAGAATTATTTGTACCAAAATTGGCAGGCGTGGAGGGCAGCCCCCCCCCCCCCCTGCTCAGGGTCTGCCCTTGCTGGCCGCCATGGGACGGTGCGCTCAGCAGCCTGGAAAAGGGGCAGCTCGTCCCCGGAAGAGGAGCAACCGTGCGAGTGGCTGCCCTTGGCTGCCCTCTGAGGAGGCCTGCCTGTCCTTGAAAGCCAGCCAGCCCCCCACCCCCTTTGAACATTGTGCTGGTAGTCCTCAACTTATGATCACAATGGAGCCCAGCATTTCTGTTAAGCGAGACACTTAAGTGAATTTTGTCCCATCTGATGACCTTCCTTGTCGCAGTTAAGTGAATCACTGCAGTTGATAAAGTTAGAAAACTGGTCGTTAAGTGAGTCTGGCTTCCAGAAAGTTGCCAAAGGAGATCGCAGCGACGGTCATAAGTGTGAGCCGGCTGCCAAGCCTCTGAAGTTCGATCACGTGATCACGGGGATGCTTCAAAGAACGGTCGTAACGGCCTCTAAATGAACGGTTGTAAGTCGAGGACTCCCTGAGGCTTCCGGAGGCTGCGGGCAGCCGGGGCTTTCGCCCTCCGGACAGAGCAGGGCGCTCCCACCGGAGCCACGCTGCGCCTGTCAGACTTCCAGCCAGCACAGCCCAGGAGGAGCCCCTGCGAGCCCAGAGGACTTGCAGCCAGAGACGCCGAAGCCCCGGGCCTTGCTGGGCGGGACTCGGCGGAGCGATCGGGGACCGGGCCTTGCTCCGTTTCCTTGGCAACCCAGCCATAAAGGCGTAAAGGCGCCGATTGGGCGGAACCCGTGAAGCTGAAACTCCGTTCACCCCCCCGGCGGATCCTCGAGTGCTGCCCCCTCGTGGCGCCTCCAGGCCCTTCCCCACGTACCGAGGCAGCCCGGTCTTCTGCGCCGGGAGGGGGGGCACCGGGAGGGAGGAGGAGACGGCCCGGAGCCGCTCAGTCAGCGCACTCTGCACCGACTCAGAGGCCCCCCTCCGCTCTGGGGCAGGGCGAGCCGGGGGGGGGCAGGCGGGGGCCATTCCAGAGACGTGCATCACGCGGGGAGCGCGGAGGCCGCCGGGAGTTGGAGTGCAGCGCCGTCGATGCTCCAGGTGCGCGCTCCCTTTCTCCCCGCGCCCCATCCCGAGCCGGCCTCCGCATCGTGTCGGGTTCGAGGCCGCGGCGGACCCCGACCGACCGTTCGCCCAGGCAAAAGCCGGGACGGTGCCCGCGGGGCGGCTTCCGAGCGCCGGAGGGGCGGCCGAGCTCCCCCGCAGCAGCCCGAGCGGCAGAGGCAGCCGAGCGCCGCTCGCTCACCTGGCCAGGCGGGCGGGGCCGCGGAAGGCGGCGCGGACTGCAGCTCCCAGGGTGCAGCGCGCCTACCTGCGGGCGGGGCGGGGCGGGGCCTCTCCGGCGGACGGAGGGCAGAGCGCGGCGGCGGCGAGTCGAGCGGAGCTGGAGCGCCTCGCGGGAGGAAGAGGAGCGGCGGAGGGTCCCGGCAAGCGCGGGCGGAACTCACCTCCCGCCGCAGGTCGGTGCCGGGCGGGGGGAACCCGCGGAGGGCGAGGGGGCGGCAGCGGGGAGCAGGAGGAGGCGCGGCCGGACTCCGGCAGAGAAAGTAGCGCCGCGCTGCTCGGGCTGCCCGAGGCGATCGCAGCCGCCGACCGAGCGCTTCCTCCGGGGGGAGCCCGGCTTGAGGGAGGCGGCGGTGTTGGGGGTCGGCGGGGCGAGTGAAGAGCGGCCGCCCCCTCGGCCGGCTGGCCCCGCGCTCTCTTCCCGGCGCCGCAGCCAGAAGCTGCGAGGGAAGCCCGGCCGAAGCCTCCGGGGGACCTGCTTGGAATTGCGGGGGGGGGGGGGTCGGGGGGGATCGTGGCCCCGCCGCCTTTCCGGGGATTCGGCCTGTGGGAAAGTGCCAGCCCCTCCCTGGCTGAGAGTTGGAGGCCGCTTGGGAAGGCAGAGCCGAGAGGGAGGGTGCCCGGGCGGCTCTTTGGCCCCCTGCGAGCCGGCTGCCCAGGCTCACCTGGGCCCGGCTGGCGCTGCTCCCCTGTCCCTTCCAGGTGGGCGCCAGGCCTCCCCCCACCCCGCGAGTGCATCTCCTCCTGGGAGGGCTCCAGGGAGCTCCATCCTGGCAGGAGCTGGGCTGGGGCAGCTGCCTCCTCCACCTGCGGGGCCCCTGATTCGAGCAGGTCTTCCCTTCTGGCTGAGGCAGGCTGCTGCTCCTGTTCAGGGAGGTTCCACTGCTCTCCTGGCCGGGGCTGCTGGCCCCTCCGCAGCTGGCCCAGCCTTTCCGGCTCTCTAGGAGCCTCTGGGGTGTGGACGCCCCAGATCTTCTCTCAGGCGGGTGGGGGTGGGTGGGAATGAGTGAGCCAGACCAGTGAGAAAGAATGCGGTTCTGCTAAACCAGCCCTGCTTTATCAGGCGACCTTTTCAGGCGAACCCTCAACACATCAGCCTCCAGCTATTCCAGGCTCTTTGCATGGCTGGCTGGCTGCCTGTCCCTGGGTGGGAAGTGTCTGGGGTGGGGCCTGGCTGCTTCCTCTGTTGGTGGCCGCTGGCTGAGACAATCAGCATTCTGGGCACATGCTAGGCAAACTGCTAGCTGGCCTATGGAGCGGTCAGACTGCTGCTGGGGAACAGGCCCTGAGCCAGGGTCTGGAGTACCCCAATACTCCTGCAGCAATCTTCTGTGCCAGCCGTTGAGCCAAAGAGCTGCCCAGGTAGAATGAAATGAAACCTATTGATCTTTTGGATAAAATTGATCCTGTGATGGGTTTTGCTCTCTTCCCATGCAATTTTCACGTGGAGAAAACCAGCACCAAGTGCAGGGATGTGGCTATTTATTTGTTGCTTTTTACCTCCTGCTTTGTAATAAACATGGCATCAGTGGCTTACCTGGGTGGTTAATGCTGGCAGATTTGAAACAGAAAAGAGGACTTTTTTGCTTCCAATCTTAAGCAGCGGGGCCAGCCCTGATGGAGTGGGATTCTTTACCCCTTTAAAAATGAATAGTTTCCATCTGAGACTTGAAGATGGACTTTGGAAATTGAGACAAAGATCCATTTAGCATTTTTAAAATGGATTTAAGAGAAAAAACTCTGTATGATTGCTCACAAAAGCTGGGTACCCTGAACTGATGTTCTTGTGTTATTTCTTCGTCTGCAAGAAGAAAAAAAAGGAAGATATTGTATGATCACATAAAGTCAATAATGGATTAGGGAAAAGTGTGGTTGGGTAGCTAAATGCTGTTTCCCCCCCCCCTGAAATTGCTGTTGCAACATTACACGATGCTTCCCACTCAGAATAAACTACTGGGTTGGAGATCTCAGCTGTTCTGCTGTTTTGTCAAGTTGTTGCCTTCCAGATGAGCTGCCGTTTCCTTTTCACACAAGTGGAGCTGTTTGGGCTGGTGGGGGATATTAATCTAACTCAACCTCAGCCACATGAAAAGGGGGGGACTTCAACTCCCAGAATTCCTCAGCCAGTAGGCTGGGGAATTCTGGGAGTTGAAGTCCACCTGTCTTAAAGTGACTGAGGTTGAGAAACACTGGTCTAACCAGTTGTGCTGGGCCTGGTTGGGAAAAAACTGGGATGGGCCTGCAACCATCCCGTCCTACAGATGAACATGCAGAGACAACATATGACATGGGAGAAAAAGTCATTTTTCCCCCTTGCTCAGTTTGAGAAGTCAGGATTCAGAGGGACTCGTTTTAGCTTCTTTCAGGCTGATTCATTTTGGCCGAAGCAACTGAAAGATCATTCAAGATTGCTTGGCAACTGGCATGTACTTATGATGGTTGCAGTGTCCCAGGGTGATCCCCCTTTTGCGACCTTTGACAAGTCAATGGGGAAGCCGGATTCACTTAATGATGGTGTGACTAACTTAATAATGGCAGTTATTCACTTACCAACGGCAGTTATTCACTTACCAACGGTGGTGGGAAAGGTTATAAAGTGGGGCAAAACTCATTTCACAACCATCTTGCATAGCAGCAGAAATTCTGGGCTGCACATTAACCTGTGTGGATCTTCCTGCTTGCAGCCTTCTGGGCCGCCTTGTGAGGAAGACCAGGCAGAAGTGGGCAGACTGGCTCTCCCCACCCAAGGGCAACTCCTCCCATCAGCCCAGGTGGCTGAGGATAGAGGGGGGTCCCCTTTGAGAGGCCAAGGTCCCACCCTGCTGCAGGACTCCAGAGGGTTTGAATTGAAGGCGGAGATATTTGTTTTTAACCTGTATCCTTCCTTCGTGATTTTTTAAAAGGCAGCAAACGCAGCCAGGACACCTTCCTCCTCCTATTTTCCCCACAACAACAACCCTACAAGGTAGGTTAGGCTGAGAGAAAAGAACCGGCCCAAAGTCACCTGTCTGGCTTTCATGGCTAAGGCAGGACTCGAACTCATGGTCTCCCACTTTCTAGCCTGGTACCCCAACCGCTAGGCTGGAAGGGGCTGCAGATGCTGAGAAAGGCACTTCTGGTTGGTTCCACAAACCGGGTGAACTCTGCTCATGCTCAGAGATTCCTTCTTGTTGACTCTTTCTGTGGGTCCCAGCCTCCAGGGCAAGCACTCCAGACCTGCAAGATTCCTACCATAAAAGCAGAGTTAGGTGTCAGGGTTTTGGTTTCCTGCCTGGACCAGCTCAAACATCCGGCATCGGTCTTTGCAAGGTCCGTCCTCCCCTGCCTCTGCTTCCCAGAGAATGTGGGGTCCCTTCTGGGTCCCATTCCTCCTTTGGATTCGGATTTATCTTTATCTTTCCTTGGCCGTCTTCTCCCCAAGGTTATTCGCACAACCCAATACAGGGCTGGAAAAATGCCTGCTAAGCCACTGGCTGTTTAAAATGCATTTTGGGTGTGTGTGTGTGTGTCTGTTTTACATTGCAGCCCTTGATTAAAAGCTTTGAGAAGGGCTGTCCAACTCTGGCAACTTTAAGACCTGTGGACTTCCAACTCCCAGAATTCCCCAGCCATGAAAGCTGGCTAGGGAATTCTGCGAGTTGAAGTCCATAAGTCTTAAAAGTTGCCAAGGGTGGACACTCCTGGCTTAGAAATTCCTCACTTTGTGTTCAGTTGTTGAGAGTAAAACTGTGGGAAAGAATCCCAGCCTGGCCTGCAGTTGAATAGGGCACCTTATGTGATCTGAACTCTGAACTTTGGGGCTCTCTCTGTCTCAGCAACAGCCCCCCTTCAAAGAGAGAGAGGAGTGCCTCTGAGCAAGAGCAGAAAGCTGCCTGACTGCCTGCCCGCTTGGGGATCCCAGGCTTGGGACCTGGAGGAAAGACCCCTCCAGGCCTGCCAAGATGAACCCTTTGGGGAGCTGTGGTGGAGGAGAGTGCGCTGCATCCCCGCTGGGGGTCCGGACCCTTTCGAGAGTGTATTTCTGCAAGGGCAAAGGGTTGGCACCTGCCCCGCAGGGCTGGGTTGAGGCTGGCAGGGCTGGGTTGGCAGGGTGACAGCACGCCACCCTCTGTGCCTTGTGAGGGTGGATTGCATCCTGCATGCAAATCGGGGCAAATATTTTTAGTCTTTGCTCTTGTTCCCAAGGGGGTAATTGGCAGCTTGGCCAGTGGGTGACCTGGCCTTCAGTGCCCTTACCTGGTCATTTGGCTTATGAAATTGGCCCGTTGCAAGAATTCCATGGGGTGAAGTCACTGGGGAGTTGACTTGATGCCCGTTGACTTACAATCCCTCTGGGTTATTTCCTGATTGGCCATGTGGGCTTTGTTGGCTTCCCTGTGTCTGGTTTCGCTTCCCAGCTCAGGCAACTCAAGGGAGCTTGGTGCTTCCAGGGCACCTTAAAATGGTTTCTTGGCATTAGAAGGAAGCGGCTTCCTTCATCCAGACATTTCCTGAAAAGCAGCTCTGCCTACAGAGGCGTACAGGGGTCTTTGGGGGGGGGGGGCAAGGAGACCCAAGCCCCTCGGGAGCCCCAGAGGTGGGGGAGGAGGCAGTCCTGCTTCGCTCTTTCCCTGCTAAGTTGGAAAGAAAGTGGACTTGAGAAAGAGGTGTGGGGAGCAACCCTCACCCCATCTTGGGAAGGCAGAGGCATCCAGGAGGGCCAGGATGTCCTTGCAGGCTCAGGGCTGGGGTGAGGATCAATACAGCCCCCCACCCCTCCCCATGGAAAGTCAAGCAGGCATAGAGGGCAGTGGGTGACGAAAGAGGCTCTGCTGGGCTCCCTTGATGGAGAAACGGGCTTTCATGGACGTTCTCCTTGCTTAGTTGGATTCCTGGTGCCATTTCGTTCAAAGCGGGCTCTCAAAGACTGCTTTGACCAGACAAGGGAGTCCACCAGATCTCCTGCCTCTTTGCTTGTCATGGCTTTGGACCCTTCATGAGGGCTAGGAACCCTGCGCGAGCCTGAATCCAGGCCCCAGAATGATCCTGGGAGCCAGAACCAGGCTTGTTTTGGGGAGCTGTTTCCTTCCCAGCTAGCCTGGCACCCGGCCCAGGAAGAAGCCACCCTGGGGGAGGGGGGGAATCCTGGGCCTTCTCCGCCCTCTCCACTTTTGGCCCCACCCACCCTCTGGCACTCGGCTAGGCGTGTTGTGATGGTGCAGCCCTTCCAGCTCCTGCCAGCCTTGCCCATGTGCCTGGATCAAGAGCTCTTAGCCCCTCCCTGGAAAAGCTGCGCCAGTGCCAACTTGCAAGCCGGAGACGGGGAAGCTGCAGAGCTGTCCTGGGCAGGGCACAGGTGCCAGGAGTATGTGTGGAGGTGCCACCCTGGGGCAGGGCAGCAAAGAGACTTGCTGGATGCCATTGACAGAGATGCTTCCTCTTGCCAGGTGCCCTCAGAGCGCTGCCAGCTGCTAGGTGTGGAAGCCCACGTCTCTTGCCATGGCCAGCCATGACCTCGCCAGCGCTCAGGAGCTCCTGGACCTCACCTTCCAATGTGAGTCGGGGGGGTGGGGAGGCAGGAGGAGGGAACCAGCACGGGCTGAGAGAGGGGGAGCCTTGGAAGGGGCCAACGGGGCAGCTTGGCTTGGGCCTCCCTCCACCTTCCTTCTTCCAGGAAAGCCGCGTTCGATCTCCACGCGGAGGTCCAATCTTGACAGCAGCAGGTTCATAATCAGCCCGTGCCAACCTTGTGACTTGAAGATGGGTGGACTTCAGCTCCCAGAATTCCCCAGCGGCTAGGTTGAGGCCCACTGATCCCTGTATTCCAGAGCAGACCTCCCTCGGCCCCCACACTAAGATGGCGGGGGTTTAGCTGCAGAAGGATGTACATCTGCTTCCTTCCAGGCCCCCCTGGAAGGCTGGGTGTTTATGCCTGAAATGGCCACTAAGAGCAGAGGGCCCTGAAGAGCAATAGCACTTTAGACTTACGTACCGCTTCCCAGTGCTGCCCAGCCCTCTCCAAACATTATAGAGAGTCAGCCTCTTGCCCCCAACAATCTGGGTCCTCATTTCACAACCTCGGAAGGACAGAAGACTGAGTCAGCCTTGAGCCAGTCAGGATCGAACTCCTGGCAGTGAGCAGAGTCAGCCTGCAATGCTGCTCTCTCACCACTGCACCACCAGGTCATTCAGTGGTCAGAATGCAGTTGCTGGACCCAAAGGTCTTTGCATTCCTCTCTGACTGGGGAAGGGGCTGTGGAATGACAGCCAAGCACAATCTGTAAGAAGAGGAGAAGGGTCAGCTCGGCTTCATTTGCTGTTCAACGGGCTCAGCCAAAGCAGCAGCTTAGTGCTCCTCTCCAGCCAAATGGACTTTGATAACGTTGATCGGCAGGTAAAAGAGGGGCACCCTGAGCCCTTACTTGAGTGGTCGCCTCTGGGCCAGAGGGAGCTGGCTGGCACCTGAGGCCGGCTTTCTTCCGCAAAGAGATGCCGCAGAGGGAGATTCTCACCCCAGAAGCACCTGGGCTTCCTTATTTCGTTTTCCCCGAGAATGTTCTGCTTCTTGGGAAGGCCACACTTGGAATTCCGCATCCAGTTTTGGTCACCATAATATAAAACCAATGTTGAGACTCTGGAAAGCGTGGAGGGAAGAGCAAGGAAGACGATTAGGGGACTGGAGGTTAAGGCATATGAAGGGCAGTGGCAGGAACTGGGCCTGGCTAGTCTGATGAAGAAAAGGGTCAGAAGTGACAGGATAGCAGCATTCCAGTATTGGAGGTGCTTCCCCAAAGGAAAGGGAGGTGGGGGGTCAAGCTATTCTCCAAAGCCTCTGAGGGCAACCGATGGAAACTGGACAAGAAGGGAAGCAACCCGGAATTAAGGAGGAGGAGAGTCAACCAGTGGAACTTCTCCAGGAGTTGTGGGGGCTCCATCCCTGGAGGCTTTGAAGAAGAGATCAGGCAACCATTTGTCAGAAACTGTAGAGGGTTTCCTGCCTGAGAGAAAGGTTGGGCTAGAAGACCTCCAAGGTCCCTTCCGACTCTCTTACTCAGTTAAAAAACCAAGAAAGTCCCGTTGCCTTTGGGAGAAGCACCTCTGGGATTGTCCAGCCGCCTCTCGCTGGCCTGGAGCATTGAAATCCTCAGCTGAAGCCCTGCCGATGAGCAACAGGCTTTGCGGGGTGCCAGGAGCAGCGCCTCAGCCTTGGAATCCTGGAATTCCAGCTAAGGGGAAGAAAATGCTTTGGAGGGAAAGGTAGGCAGGAGCCGATATTAGTGCCCTGGCTCAGATTGTGCCTTAGTCACAGCAGGCAGAACTGGGAGGAAAGGATCCCTGCCAAAGGGTGTTGCAATCGGTGAACTGCTGTGCAAAAGAAAAGTTTTTCCAGCAGGCTCGAACAACAGTTTGCAGCTGCAGTGAGAAATGGGAATGTAAACAGCCTGTATTGGGTACATGCAGATATGTGGGCGATGGTTACAATTGTTGGTTAAATGACCCCGGTTGCTCTGAACGTCTCCGGGGCTGATGGCCTCATCCCCAAAGGGCTCCTCCTGCCTCCTTCCAGAGGGACCCTGATCCATTGCTTTGTTATAACAGATAACAGATAATCAGAGTTAGAAGGGACCTTGTAGGTCATCTAGTTCAACCCCCCCACCCAAGCGGGAGACCCTACACCATTTCTGGCAAATGGCAGTCCAATCTCTTCTTGAAGGTCTCAAGTGATGGTGCTCCCACAACTTCTGAGGGCAACTCCTGTTCCATTGGTTGATTGCTCTCCCTGTTAGAAAATTTCTCCTTATTTCCAGGTTGAATCTCTCCTTGTTCAGTTTCCATCCATTATTCCTTGTCTGGCCTTCAGGTACTTTAGAAAATAGCTTGACCCCTTCCTCCTCCTCTCTGGGGCAGCCCCTCAAATATTGGAAGACTGCTCTCCTGTCTCCCCTGGTCCTTCTCTTCCCTAGACTAGCCAAGCCTGCAACCGTTCTTCATAGGTTTTAGTCTCCAGTTCCCTCATAATCCCGGTTGCTCTTCTCTACACTTTTTCTAGAGTCTCAAAACCTTTTTTGTAATGCGGTGAACAAAACTGGATTTGCAGAGATCCCTGTTGTTTGGCTCTGCCTACTGGGATGAGGGGGACTGTGGTTCCAGCTTCTTGGCTGGACACCCTTATCCCGAGCTGTGTAGATTCCCATGGATGGTGCCTGCCTCTTCTACAGGTTTATCTTGGCAAAATAGGGGCAGAAGCTGGAGTTGGCAGAGGGCAGGTGGACATGATGGGCCCAGGAAGTAGCCAACTGGCTCATGTCCCGATGTCCAGGAATTTAAATGCAGATATAGCATAGTAAAAATATAGGCAGACATGCAGGATATTTACCCCTGACTAGCTTGCTTCCTTAAAGGGCAAATCCTGTTAGGAGCCAGGACCTTGGAAGGATCCAGCTGTAGCACCAGGCCACTGGCTGGCCGCTGTCCATCTTCTTTCAGGGGTCAAGGAGATGCCCCTTCTTGAGGTCTGCTGTCACAAAGAGGCAAACCGAGGTGAACAGTGCCACCCCCACAATCACCAGCCATCTCATTCCCTTGGCTCCTGCCATTCTGCTAGCTGGGGGATTCTGGGAGTTGGAGTCCACAAGAATGAGGTCAAGGTTGGGCTCCTTGAGCCAGAGGAATCCTTTTTAGGGCCAGAAAACAGGTAGAAAAGGACCCCCTTGGTTGGAGCATCTTGCTAAGGAGGGGGCCTTTGGCTAACCACCTCCATCCCCCGCCTCTTGCCTTGGACTTTGATACCCATCATTTTATGCTGGCCAAGGATAATGGGTGTTGAGGTCCACCATGCTCAGCAGTTGTTCCTAAAGGTCTCGGGGGCAGGGGGAGCCTGGCCCCTCCTCACCAGCCATTTTTCCCCACAGCCTTGGCTTGCAAGCACATGGACCTCAAGCAGCTGGAGCTGGACACGGCCGCAGCCAAAGTGGACGAGCTCTCCAAGCAGCTGGAGTCGCTCTGGACAGACCATCCTGGGCCGCCCATCGTGCCATCCCTGGTGAGGCAGAGGAGGAGAGGCCAGGGCCACCCTGTGGTTGTGTGGGGCAGGGTGGGGCCTGCCGGGCTCTGCAAGCGGTTCCAGGTTAACTGGGCACTGCTGGGGGGCGAACTGGGGGTGTTATTCATGGGAAACTGCAGCTTTGCTGCTCGGCTTCCCCGGGTCCTCTGTGCCAAGCAAGTTGGGGGGGGGGGGGGGGGCTGAGCTTTTCTCTGGCGTGGGGCCAGGTGTCCCGATCCCTCCTTTCACCCTTTGGATAAACAGACATGTCCTTTCATGTCGGAAGACGGGGATTTGGGGACTGCCCCCCCCTTCCCTCCTGCCAGGGAGATGGCAGCGATCCTTGGCAAAGCCCCCACTTCAGGCGGAGGCTGCCTGGAAGGGAAGAGGGCTGATTCTCTCCCCCCCCCCCTTTGCTTGGCAGGTGGCCGACCGGTTCAGCTCCATCTCCTCCCCGGACCTGCTGAAGATGGACGCCCGGGCTGCCTCTCCCCTGCACCAGCTGCCGCTGCGGAAGAGCCCCACCTGGGATCTCGCAGAGCCCAGTGGCCCCCCCAGCTTGTCCCCCTACAGCTCCTCGCCCAGCCAGCTTCTGGCCCCCAAGCCCACCCTGGGGCGCCTCTCCTCCCCACGGCCGTCCTTCTTCCTGCAGTCGGATGTGGACTGGAGCCCCCCAGGCCCCTCCAGGCCCAAAGTCATGGCCGTCCCTTACGAGGGCCTGTCTGGGTCCCCTCGCTCCCTCCGACCTGCCGGCCTTCCTGACCGCCAGTTTGACTACCGGCCTTTTGCTGCCACCAGCGGGTGGGGGGGCCGGGCCGGCTCTCCGCGGCTGCCTGGAGAAAGCGCCCTGCCCCAGGCCTTCTTCCCAGAGCGAGGACCCTCTCCGCGCCCCCCTCTCCCGCCCCCCTACGAGAACCACAGCCTCTATCCTTCGGCGCCAGGCTCCTTCTGGCCACAGGGTGAGTGTGTGCCCGACCCGTTTGGTCCTTTCCGGTTGTTTTGCTCCCCTGCAGCTGCAGAGCGTAATTATGGGATGCATTCAGGGCGCAGAGAGCAGCTGAGGCTGCGTGTTTGGGCAGGACTAGATGGATGGATGCTGGGAACCAGCTTGGCTCAGCTGGGTTCCTGGTGGGGGAGGGGGGAGCCAGTGTTCCTTTTGTGTCCCCTTCTTTGTGTGGCTGGAGGAACGGAATAATAGCCGGGGAAACTGGAGGAGGAGGAGGAGGAGGAGGAGGAATCCGAATGAGGTGAAAACCTGCAGAATTTCCGTTGTAGAGTTCAGAACATTCCTGGGTTTTAGTAGCAAATACGCCTGCCTCTTAGCATCATTTTAATTGCCCCCCCACTCCACACCCACATTCCTGTTTTTAATGTGGGCGTTTCAAAAAGAAAAGCCTTTAAATAGCAGCAGTAGAATTTAAGTCGAGAGCTTGTGCAAAATGGCCCTTCCTGCCTGGGGATCTCTAGCTGGACTGGGTACACCCTCCCTTCTAAGCAGCGGGGGCTTCTGGGCGCTGGGAGTTGCAGTCTTGCAACGCCTGGAAGGTGCCAGAGAAAAGGAGGCGAGCAGAGGTGGCAGAGGGAAGGAGGCCACCTTTTCCTCTAGGAAGCTGTTCAGGCAACATCTAGCCAGGAGTCGCCCCAGGGATGGAGTGACTTTTCCCACGGTGGTTCCCCTCATCAGGGACGGAGGCACCTGGAGAAGCCCTTTTGAGGCTGTTTCTCTTCCGCAGATGACCTGGTGATGCGCAGGAGAGCACCAAAAAGCTGGAACGAATCGGATCTGGATGTGGCGTATGAGAAGAAGGCACCTCACCCTGTCGGCTACGAGCGTGAGTCTGCCGGGGGGGGGCAATTCCCTGAACAAAGCTGGCACTCATGGGGGGCACCTGCCCCAACGGAGGCCTCCCCAGTGAGGTCCATCGGATGCCACTCTGCCCACTGGCAGATCCCAGCCCAAGGGGGTTGGTGCCTTGTGTGCCAAAGGGTCCCTGGCACCTTCTGCTGAGCGAGGGACCCTCTGAGGGCCAGAGCTGGGCACAGGAGAGACCCCCGGCAGAGGGAAGGGCCGGACGGGTGGGGGGCTCGGTCCCACTGATGATGGTCTCTCCCCCTCCCAGGTCTGGACACGCACGCAAACCTTTGGCAGAACACAGCTGGGCCGCTTCTGGCTCCCTGGAAGGAGTCCAGCTTGGATGGGGGCTGGCCAGGCAAGGTCAGTGTCCCTGCCCCGGAGGCCTTTGGGCTGCCAGAGGCTCTGTGGCTTCAGAGACCACGGAAGCTGGCATGGAGGAGGAGGGGTGGCGGGTGGCCGCTGACCGTCTCTCTTGGCTTCCCTCCCTCTTCAGGAGGAGCATTATGGCGTGAACAGTGCCACCCTGCCCAGGAATTACAAGGTCTTGGCCCTGGCCGGAGAGAGGCGCCCGGACAGCTCCTTCCGCCGCTCCCTGGCTGCCAACCAGGCTGGCACCCTGCCCCGCAACTGGCAGCCCATCTCCCGCATCCCCATCCCGCCCCCCACCCCACAGGGCGGCAGCCTCCCCCGGCGCCACAAGCCGCTGCCCCTCTCCATGATCTTCCGGCTTCAGAACGCCTTCTGGGAGTCGGGCGCAGCAGGCGGCAAACTGGGGCTGCCCCCGGGGCCGGTGGGGTCGCCATTGGCCTTGCGCTCCTTGCAGAAGCTGCTCCTGCAACAGCCCCCCCTCCGGACAGTGCAGCCCGGCAGCGAAGGTGAGCGGCGCTGGGGGGAGGGGCAGCGGGAGGCCCCCCCCCCGGGTGAATGCAGGCCAGCTGGTAGCCCCGTGGTAAATGCAAGCCGTCCTCGACCTACAACAGTTCATGGAGTGGCTGTTCCAATTTCCAGTGGCCCTGAAAAAGGGACTTAGGACCAGTGTTGAGACTTACGGCCATTGCGGCCTCCCTGTGATCCAGTTCAGGGGCTTAGCGCCTTCCCACTTCCGGCTTCTGCCCCCTCCAGGCAATGCCAGCCCCAGAGCCGCAGCAGTGCCAGCCGAGCGCATCGTGCCCATCGTCCAGACACCGAGCGAAGTGGAGCCCGAGCTGGAGAGCCTCTCGCCAGGTAGCGAGCCGGCCGAGGTGGAAGACCTGGCCCGGCCCCTCAGCCCCACCCGTCTGCAGCCGGTCCTGCCACCGGAGGCCCAGAAGGTGCCCGAGTTCGAGGAAGTGGCCCGGGTGCTGGCAGAGATGCCTCGGCCCCTGAAGCGCCGGGGCTCCATGGAGCAGAACCCCCGCCCGGCCCTGCTGCCCCCCCACAAGAAGCAGTACCAGCAGATCATCAGCCGCCTGTTCCACCACCACCAGCCCCGCAAAGAGGCAGCTGCGCCCGTGGGGGACCCCCCCTCCCAGCCAGACCTCTTGCCCATCACCGAGGCCGCAGAGCAGAAGGAGGCCCCGGCCATCCCAACCACCAGCCCTGTGAGGACCCCTCCGCCAGCCCCAGATAGTCCGGCCACCCCCTCTCCAATGCCCAGCCCGGTAAGTGGAGATTTTGGCAGCTGTTTTGCCCAGTTTCCCCTCCCCCCCCCAAAAGGAGGGACCAGCAGGAAGCCCCTTTGCAACCCTGAAGGCTGCTCCTCCTCCTCCTCCTCCTCCTCCTCGCTTGGGACTCTGGTGCTCGACAGAGAGGAAGCTGAGGGGGCAGTGGCTCCGCCTTCTGGCTGGCTGGACTGGGGCCCTCAAAAATGCTCCCCCTTGGGTTGCCCCCTGGTGATTCTGTGCAGCTCTGCGGTCCCTCCCCCTCTAAAGACCCAGGAGCCCCTGGAAGGAGGGCTGCTCACTTGGGCCTCTGATCCCGATCGTTCCTCCCTCCCCCGGTCTGTGGAAGGGGCTCCCAGGAGCTGGGAACGGGAAATGGGCCTTTGTGTGGAGGGGGGCTGGCCTTGATGGCGCCCTGGGCTGCTCTGCAGGAGAAGCGCTCGGTGCTGCGCAAGGTCTCTTCCCCCCGGAAACGGACAACCAAGAAAGCGCGGCTGAACCCCCTGGTGCTGCTGCTGGATGCAGCCCTAACTGGCGAGCTGGAGGTGGTCAAGGAGGTGGTGAAGGAGGTGAGCCAGTGGCTGGCAGCCCTCGGATGGGGCTCCTTCCTTTGACCGAACGTGTGGCGGCTGTTACAGCGAGTGGCTCTTGGTCTCCTCTTAAGGCGAAGGGCAGCTGTCCAAGGCAGGCCGGTCCCAGGAACTGCAACTCCCTGCAGTGCTGAGACTCCAGCACTGGAATAAAAGGGGCCTCGTGGAAGGGAAATTGCAGAGCTGGACTGACCGGTGGGGCCCTTGGGGCTCTCTGGGCTGGCAGTTTCCTCGCACCCAAACTAGGCAACATCCTCAGTGCCAGAAGGGAGAGGAAAGGAAGGGAAGGGAAGAGGGGGAGGCTGTGGGGCCCTTGGGGCTGAGCTGGCGGTTTCCTTGCAGACTCGTTTCATTAGCAGAGTGGGTCACATCCCCACTGGCAAGCAGTCTGCCACACTCAAAGGGCACCAAGACCTCTGCAATGGGGGAGAGGGGAGGGGACAGGTACAACCAGACTGCTGGGTCTCTGGGTAAATTGGTTTGAGTGGGACAGCTCGCCACCTTTTCTTGCCACAGCTGAACGATCCCAGCCAGCCAAATGATGAGGGCATCACCGCCCTGCACAATGCCATCTGCGGGGCCAACTACAGCATTGTGGACTTCCTGATCAACATTGGGGCCAACGTCAATTCCCCTGACAGCCACGGCTGGTGAGTCCCCGGGCTGGGCAGCAGGAAGGACGGTGGCCTCTGCGGGGCTTCCTGCCCGTGGGAAGGAGGTGCCCCGTGTGCCTGTTGCCCAAACACGAGGGGGGCCTTCCCTGAGCCGGCCGGCCGGCCTGCCTGCCTTCCAGGACCCCCCTACACTGCGCCGCTTCTTGCAACGACACGGCCATCTGCATCGCGCTGGTGAAGCACGGGGCTGCCACCTATGCCACCACCTTCAGCGACGGGAGCCTGGCCATCGAGAAGTGCGACCCATATCGAGAAGGCTACAACGAGTGCTTCAGCTACCTGGCAGGTGAGGGGGGGGGAAGGCCGGCTGGTTGGGGGCCCAGAGAGGCGGGAAAGCCCTGGCAGCCCTTCGATTCTGAGGGCCTGGCTTGGCCAGCCTCCCTCATTTCTCGGGGAGCACCGACTGGCGGCACAGACGTTTCTGGGGCAGTGAAGTGGGGGGTGTGTGCTGCTTTCTCATGGGGGGGTTTCTCTTGCCGCAGATGTGGAGCAGAACATGGGGCTGATGAATAATGGGGTGATCTACGCCCTCTGGGACTACAGTGCCGAATTCAGCGACGAGCTCTCCTTCCGTGAGGGCGAGCCGGTCACTGTGCTGCACCGGGATGGCCAGGAGGAGCTGGACTGGTGGTGGGCCTCTCTCTATGGCCAGGAGGGCTACGTGCCCAAGAATTACTTTGGGGTGAGTCTCGGGGGCCGGAAGGTTTGCCCGGGGAGGGGGGCACAGGCTGGAGGGCTGAGCAGCCGGGATGTCCTGCTTTCCAGCCCTGGGGGGCTGCCGGCTTTCTCCCCTTAGCTGCTCAGCCTTGGTCTCTTGTTCCTTTCCCAGCTGTTCCCCAGAGTGAGGCCGCAGCAGCAGCAGCAGCAGCAGAAGATGTAAACGTCCATTGGAGGGGGAGAGCGGGAGCCCGCCGGGGGGACTCGCATCCGTGCCCATGGAGGGGCCCTTTCCGTGCTTCGGCTGGCCACCCTCTGCTTTCAGAAGAGCGAAAACGAAGAGGGAAGGGCGGCACTCAACCCTCCCACACTATCCCCCTCCTCCCATTGCCTTTCTTGCTTCTCTATGTGAATCCCCCACCCCCCCCGCAACCCAAGAAAAGCTTTGGTGCCAAGGCAGCCCTGCGCCCCTTCCCAGACAAAGGCTGGCCAGGGAAATGGGGCTTGGCTGCACTGGGGGGCTCGGCCTCCACTTCTCCTCTGCCCCAGTTTTGCTGACTTTCCTCTGGGGCTGCCAGCAGGCTTTGCCTTTGGGGAAGCTCCTGCCTCCCAGACTTCATCCTTGGGGCCACAGCAATGTGGCTGCCGCCACACACGCAGTCGGTGGGACTTCTTTTTTACCTTCACCCACCTGCCCCTTTCCAGAAGGGGCACCCCTGGGCTCTTTTTGCACCTGGAGAAAGGGTGAGCTGCCTCTGTGCAAGGACAGAGTGCAGAAGGGTGGCTGGGGGCTCTCCGGTGGGGGCAGCCACAGCCACCCAGGAGCTGCACAGCAGTCATGGGTCCTGTGGTCTGGACGGAGGAAAGTGCTTGCTTTCAATGGGCGAGGCTCGACTCCAGAAGTGCCTTCTCAAAAATTTTGACAAATCATGCCTAAAGTTGAACCCCATTGTGGACTTGATTCCCTGAGGTTACAGCTGATGTTCTGCCAGGGAGAAGGGAATGTCCTTTGCTGCTTGAGTAGCTCAAAGCTGAGAGGGAAGAAGGTGGGGAGGTGCCCCTTGCCAGTGGGGGGGGGACCCAGAGTGTCTGCCCTGCTGAGAGCCAACAGAGGCCGTGCAACTGGGCAGCAGCTGGGCTCCTTCCTTGCTGGTCCTGCCCACAGGCTGATGTTCCAGCTGTGGCAAGAGAGCTTCAGATGATGTTGGTGATCATTGTGCCTACTCTGAAGCTGGAATGATCATTGGGGTGGGAGGCTGCCCCTGCCCAGTGCCTTCTTTTTGCCCACCTGGGCAGAAGCTGCAACTTGCGTGCCAAAGCTTGGATTCTGTGCCTGCCTCTGCCAAGGCAGCATGGGGCCTCCGTGAGAACTTTGCCTGGCCAAGGGGCCTCTTCCTTTCACGCTGCGCCTTAATTTGGGCCGGGGTCCCACGACGTCTCCCGAAGCTTCTGGGGTGCCTTTGGTTGGCGCCAGGGAGGCAATTTTGTGCCTTTAAGGGGGGATGGGGCCTTTCAGGGATAGCTCTATGCAGGTTGGGGGTCTGTGGCCTGCAGGTCCCACATCTGAAGGCTGCTTCAGTTGAGGCTTGGCTAGACCTAGATCCAGGGAGGGAGGAGCCGTCGCTGGGGAGCCCTTCCTGGGATTGTTGGTAGCCCTGGCTGGAAAATGTAGCATTCCATAATAAAATGGTCTAACTGGACAAAAGTGGTAGCTGTGTTCAATGCGGTGGGGGGGGGGCTCTGTGCAAGGAGGAAACATCTGGATGTGGGCTGGAATGCCACCCACCCACCAGACAATCTGCGTAATGACTTCAGAGGTGGCCTTTCTTGGACAGGCAAGCAGCGGAGCACATGACGCCAGGTATGTCACTAGAAGGCAGAATCACATCCCACTTGCTTTGGCCACATCTTGCAGAGGAATTCAATGGAGAAAAAAGCATTTGTGTTGGGAAGAGTTAGCAACAAAAGGAAGTGTGGCTGCCAAAGAAGGTGGTGGTTGGAGACCATCAAAGCTGGCACAAGCCAGAGCAGAGAACAACTCAAAGAAGCGCAAGATCGGAAGGTGTGGAGAGATCTGGACCACAGAATCGCCAAGAGTCGGTCTCAACTGATCGAGTAACATCCTTGCTGTATGTGAGCACAAGAGGTTGCCCAAAACATGCAACTGCACCTCTGATGGGGTAAAGATCACTTTTGATTTGAAACAGATTCCATTATGATTTGGGTGACTTTGATTCAAAATGGCCCAATAACGCTGGGCTTCTCTGGAAACGGGATGCCAGGAGTTCTCCCTGTAGCAGCCCCATTGCACCCTGTTCCCCCCCCAGCAGCCTCAGCCCTTGCATCTCCCTGCCTTCCCTTGCAAAGAGCAAAATGCCCCCAGCAGGGTGTGAAAAGGGGTCTCAATGAGGTCACTTCGTGAGCTGGCTGGTCAGTTTGGGATTCAATGGCAGAAACGTCGGGCAGCAGTTACACGCTGCTTTTGTGAGCCAAAGTTTACAGCAACTGTAGCCTTGTTTTCTCCTTGGATCATTTTTTCCCCTTGTAATAAAACTGCATTTGATTTGGAATAAACCTAGCAACAGTCATAGATGATTTACAGCAAATCGATCATTTCTACAGGAAACCTCGGGTTGGGTTGCTGGCTAAGGAACTGGGGTGGCGGGGAACTTTGGGGGTTGCATCTAAATGATGATGTAATTAAGGAAGACAATTCAACGGGTGAAGAACGCAGGAGGAACTGCAACCACTTTCCTCCCGCAGCCTCTCGGTGCCAGGAGCGCAAACAAGACCTTGCCTAGTAGGGCAAGCTGATGAATCCATGATGTCTGAATTCGGCTTCTTCAGCCTAAATGGCAGGCACGCCGTACGGTCATCTCTTGAGCGGCTGGTGATGCCTGCGCGCTGCGCAGCCGAAGGCGGGGCAGGAAGTCTGATAGCGGGCGGAGGCGAGCTCTTTTCAGATCAGCCACTGAGGCCGCCGCCGGGGAATGTGGTAAGCCAATGGGATCGAGAGCGATAGGAGGAGCGGAGAGGCGACGGAAGGAACAGTGTTCCTTTGAGAGGACCGGAGTGAGAACTTCACAGCAGCTCCCCGCGCCGCGGACGAAACCATGAAGTGAGCGGCGCGGGGGGGGAGAGGGCGTCTGGGAGACACCACTCGCGCGGGGGTCGCCGGAGGGTCTGCCGGGCGTTTGCGGGGCGGGGAGGATGGGAGGCGGGGAGGGGGCCGGCCGGGGCGCCGGGGCCGGTGTGCCCGGGGACGCTCGGCCACTCGCTCCCTCTGCGCAGGCTGAACATCGACGGGCTGCTGGTGCTCTTCCCGCACGACTACATCTACCCCGAGCAGTTCTCCTACATGCTGGAGCTGAAGCGGACGCTGGACGCCAAGGTGGGCCGGGGGAGGGGGGGGTTGGGGCAGGACTGGAACTCAGGTCCCGCCTCCGCGCCCCGGGCCCCTGCCGGCCCCTGACGCCCCCCTTCGCCCCCGCAGGGCCACGGGGTGCTGGAGATGCCCTCGGGCACCGGGAAGACCATCTCCCTCCTGGCGCTCATCCTGGCCTACCAGCGCGTGAGTATCCGGGGGCCGAGCCCCCCCCCGCAGCCGGCGGCCCCTATCCCGACTCTGCCTGCTTCTCTTCCAGGAGTCCCCCCTCCCCCCAAGCGCAGCCCTCTAAGCCCGCCCTCTTCCCCAGGCTTACCCGCTGGAGGTGACCAAGCTCATCTACTGCTCCAGGACCGTCCCGGAGATTGAGAAGGTAGGGGGGGGGAGGCGTGGGGGGAGAGAGGCCCTTGGACAGGGGAGGGGGAGGGAGGGGGCATCTGGGAGCCTCTCCATTGCCAGCTGCTGGGCTTCTCCCCCCTCCAGGTGATTGAGGAGCTGCGGAAGCTGGTGCACTTCCACGAGAGGCAGACGGGGCAGAAGCTGCCCTTCTTGGGCTTGGCCCTCAGCTCCAGGAAGAACCTGTGCATCCACCCCGAGGTGCCTCTGCTGGCGGAAGGGCCGGGAGGGCTGTTCGGGGAGCCCCCTCGGCCACCCTGTGTGGCAGGAGCGAGAATGGCCCACTCTCTCTGCTAAGAGTTCCCGGGCCACTTGGGGCCACGGCCACTGAATTCCCTGGGAGGCAGGGAAGCGGGGCGATGTGGGCCCAGTGCCCCTTCTTCTCAGACCCCTCCCTTCTTGTCATAGGTGAGCAGCCTGCGCTTCGGGAAGGAGGTGGATAGCAAGTGCTTCAGCCTGACCGCCTCGTACATCCGGGCTCAGCATCAGCAGGATGGTAGTCTTCCCTCTTGCCGCTTCTTTGAGGTAAGGCTGAAGTGCACAGGGACAAAGGTGGGATTCAGCAGGGTCTGACCTCTTCTGGAGAACCGGTAGTAGAAAGTTTGAGTAGTTCGGAGATCTGGTAAATACCACCTCTTGGCTGGAGATTTTTACATGAAACTCTGCCTGAAAGTTACACAAACGTGTGTGTCCACAGGCATTTTTTCCCCTCAAAGTATGTTTGGTGGGAGAAATGCCTTTTGAGAAATTGAGCAGCCAAAAACCATTCTGGCTTGTCCGTAAGGCCGGGGCCAGGAGATCCGTTCAGCCCTGCTGTGATTCCCTGCAGGAATTCGATGCCAGCGGTCGCCAGGTGCCTCTTCCTTACGGCGTCTATAACCTGGATGACCTGAAGGCCTACGGTCAGCAGAAGGGCTGGTGTCCCTACTTCCTTGCCCGCTACTCGGTAAGAGAGCTGGCTGGCCGGCTTGAGGACACGAGCCCCCTCCCCTCTTTCTAAGGCAAAAGGGGTCTCCTTGGAGGATCCTGGGTGCTCTCTGAGCTTGGTTGTTTCCTTGCAGACGTTTCATTGCACAAACCAGGTAATGCCATCCATGCTAGTAAGGAGAAGGGTTGGCTCTGCATGTGTTTATGGGGGTCTCTTGGTTAGATTAGCTCTGGTGGGGGAAAGACCCTGAGATGCCAAAGGAGAAAGCTGCTCCTGCAGCAGCAGAACCTGAACTAGTGGGTAAGGTTGGTCCTATGGGGGCCTTGAGCCTCCCACAGCAGTTCTGTCAGGAGGAGATTCAGCACCTGGAACGCCAGTTTCTCATCCCGTTTTTCTCTGAGCGTTTGAGCACAGAACCCAAATCGCCTGTCCCTCCGTCATCAGAAAGTCTGCCTAGGTAGCTTTGCAGTTAAGGGAAATAAGTGCATTTTAATCCATTTGGTAGTTAAGCGTATAGGTAGTCCTTGACTCACAACAATTCGTTTAGTGGCCATTAAAGTTACAATGGCACTGAAAAGTGACTTATGACCCATTTTCACACTTAACGACCGTAGCAGCATCCGCCTGGCCACGTGATCAGAATTGGTAAGCGACTCGTATTTAGGACTGTTGTAGTGTCCCAGGATCACGTCATCCACTTTTGTGACCTTCTGACAAGCAAGGGGAAGTCAGATTCACTTTGCAATTGTGTTACTTAGCATCTGCAGTGATTCACTTAAAAATTCTGGCAAGAAAGGTCGCAAAAATGGGGCAAAACTCACAACTGTGTCGCTCAGCAAAAGAAATTTTGGGCCGAATTGTGGTCGTAAGTCAAGGATTCCCCTGTGTTAGCTCATGGATAGAACTGGGGCTGGTCCTTTTGTCCTTCCTTTGAGAGTAGAGGCGCCTCGGTACAGGAACCAGTCCCAGAAGTCTTTCTGTTCGCTGCCCTCCGATTCGCTTTGGGGGTTCCGGGGTTCCTCCTGGCCCAAGGCCAAGCTCTGCTCCGCTTTCTCTCCCCATCTGCACCAGATCCTCCATGCCAATATCGTGGTCTACAGTTACCACTATCTCCTCGATCCCAAAATTGCGGACGTGGTCTCCAAGGAGCTGGCCAAGAAATCGGTGGTGGTTTTTGATGAGGCTCATAACATCGGTAGGTGTGAGAAGGGCCGGGGAGCGGTCTGGTGCAGGACTTGAATTGGGTCGCCTGAAAACTACGCTGGGATCCAGTTTCTCCCTTTAGAGAAGAGTCACTCGACTTTTCCCACTGTTAAGGCTTGTGGACTCCAAGTCCCAGAATCCTCTGCCAGAAACCCTGCTTGAGAGATTAACTCGGCTTAATTTGGGTGGACGAGAACTCAGCCAAGCGGCCTGGAAGGAACCCAGACTCAGGGCTTTTTTTAGTTGCAACTTTGTCCTTAGTTGATGATCATTTTTATTCTCCTCTTAAGTACAGGTAGTCCTTGACTTATGACCACAGTTGAGCCCAAATTTCTGTGCTAAGTGAGACAGTTGAATTTGGCCCCATTTTTAATTCCCCCCCCCCCATTGTGAAGTGAATCACTGCAGTCGTTGACTTAGTCACCTGGTCGTTTAGTGAATCTGGCTTCCCCATTGACTGTTTGTCAGAAGGATGAAAAAGATCGTGTGACCCCGGGACCCTATGACCGTCATAAATATGAATTGGCTAAGCATCCAAATCTTGATCCTCTGGCCAGGGAGAGGCTGCAATGGTCCTAAGTGTGAAAAATGGTCATAAGTTACTCTTTGCAGTGACGTTATAACTTTGAATGGTCACTCAGTGAACTGTTGTAAGTTGAGGATTACCTGTACTGTAGAGGCCCCTGGGTTAAAACCTACAACTGTCAGCGTATCGCCCTGAGCCTCGTCCAAGGTAAGCGATGGAGGTTCGCTTTCGTGGGACCCTTTGACAGCCCTACTGGCCCCCCCTTCCTTCTCCCCCCTTGACCCACAGACAATGTCTGCATCGACTCCATGGGGGTCAACATCACCCGGAAGGTCCTGGATCGCTGCCAGGGTAACGTGGCCACGCTCCAGGCTGCCATTCACAGGTGAGCAGGATCCGCTTCTTCCGCCCCCTCCACTTCCTGGCCTCCTGCTCTGCCCAAAGGACGGAGTCCTGGGCTGCTTGCACGCATGGCATCTGGGTTGGGAGGGATACTGGAGGTCTTCTAGTCCAGCTCCCTGGACCAAAAGAGGCTGCCCAGGCTCTCTGAAAAGCCTCCAGGGTTGGAGCACCCACACACCTCTCCTACCCACGGCCCCCTTTCCAGGATCAAGGAAACAGACGCCCAGAAGCTGAAGGAGGAATATCAGCAGCTGCTGCAGGGATTGCGGGAGGCCAACGTCGCTCGGGAAACAGACGTCTATTTGGCCAACCCGGTGCTGCCGGACGAGATCCTGCAGGGTAGGTCGGCCCCTCTGTGGACAGCGGGGGGAGGGGGGGCTGCTGCTTAGGTGCTGGTGGGACAGGAGGGAACGCCGATGGCTGCTGCGCCATCCCGGCTGAGGGAGGTGGCCTTGTGGCCTTTGGTCCCAGCCCTGAGACCTGCCTTGGAGCCGCTGCCCTGACTGGCCCTCCCCTCACGCAGAGGCTGTGCCGGGCAACATCCGGACAGCGGAGCACTTTGTGGCTTTCCTGAAGCGCCTCCTGGAGTACCTGAAGTCCCGGCTGCGCATCCACCACGTGGTCCAGGAGAGCCCCCCGTCCTTCCTGAAGGACATCTTCGAGAAGGTCTGCATTGAGCGGAAGCCCCTCCGGTGAGTGCGGGCAGGAGAGGCCCTTCCCCTCCTCCCTTCCTTCCCCCCACCAGGCCCATCCTGCTAAGCCTGGCTCCGTTGCTTGGAGAGGGCGGGAGGAAGAGCCTGGCCAGGGCCAGCGGGCGGTTCCAGGCCGGCCTCATGTCAGCCTCGATTCCTGGATTTGGGCAGGTTCTGTGCCGAGCGGCTGCGCTGCCTCCTTCGCACGCTGGAGATCGCGGACATCTCCGATTTCTCACCCATCACCCTCATCTCCAACTTCGCCACCTTGGTCAGCACTTACTCCAAGGGTAGGGAGGCTCTTCAGCCAGCTGGCCTCTCTTTGGGGGCCTCCCAGGCCTTGCAATTCCTCCCCACCCGCATCCCTCCCTCGGGGTTGGCAGGCGGAACCTGGGAGGGGCCTGGAAGGCGCCCAAGAGCATTGCAGCTCTGCTGTCGGGAGGCAGCCATCTTTGCCGAAGGAAAACCTCCGCTGCTCCTGCGCCTGCTGGCTCTGATGGGCTTTGGGAGTCTTTGGAGTCAGCACAGATACGTCCCAAACAGAGGCGCTTTTGCAAAGAGCCTCGGGGCTTCCTTGGTTCTGGTCTTGGAGAGGAAGAAGCTTCCAAATGAAGAAATGCGAACTGAAGGAGCTTCTTGGACGAGAAGGGAAATGTTTTCAAAGGAAGAGGACAAGAAACTCCAGCGGCCTTTTGCGAAAGTGCCTTTGGGGCAGCCAGAGGCCCCCCGAGACAGGCTCGAAGGCGGGGGAGGGGCATGCTCGGACTTCAGAAAGCCGTTGACGAGGCTCTGAGCTCCCCAGGGGCCCGTGGCTGGCCTTCCCCGATCCCAACAGGGCAGCCAAGCCATGCGGGGGAGGGTCCATGACCCCCCTCCCCCACCCACCCCCGTCAGCGACTCTTCTCGTTTTGGGCCCCAGGGTTCACCATCCTCATCGAGCCCTTTGACGACAGAACGCCCACCATCCTCAACCCCATCCTGCACTTCAGGTGAGGGGCTCTGGCTGGGCAGCTGGGGCTGGGAAGGGCCTGGCTCTGCCCTCCCTCTCCTGAAATGGGGGAGCTGCCTGCCTCACCTCCAGCTGCCCCATGCCAGGCAAACCTTCTCTTCCAGCTGCATGGACGCCTCCATCGCCATCAAGCCCGTCTTTGAGCGGTTCCAGACGGTCATCATCACCTCGGGAGTGAGTGCGGGGGGGCCTTCTTGGCCAGCGGCAGGAGCCCCCTCTGTGGGGCTGGAGGTGGGGGTAGCTGCCACCCTGACCAGCTGCTCTCCTCCCTGCATGTAGACCCTTTCCCCCCTTGACATGTACCCCCAAATCCTGGACTTCCGGCCAGTGACCATGGCCACCTTCACCATGACCCTTGCCCGGACCTGCCTCTGCCCCATGGTGAGTGCCTGAGGCCAGGAGGGGACAGGCTGTCCCCCTCCTCCCCTCCCCTTCCTGGGGGACCAGGCAGGCCCCTCCTCAACTGGCTCCCCTGGGGCCCTTTCCTCTCGTTGGCTTCCTTTCCAGATTGTGGGCCGAGGGAATGACCAAGTGACCATCAGCTCCAAGTTTGAAACCCGTGAGGACATTGGTGAGGGTCTTGGATGGGGAGGGGGCAGCAGAGTCCTTCCCTGGTCCCTTCAGGCTGCTTAGCGGAAGAGGGGAGGGCAGTGGGAGGGAGGGGGTGGTCCCCATGGGATTGTGGGGGGCCAGGAAGGCCTGGGAGCCTGAAGGGAGGGTGTTTCTCCGGCAGCTGTGATCCGCAACTATGGCAACCTCCTCCTGGAGATGTCGGCTGTGGTCCCGGATGGCATTGTGGCTTTTTTCACCAGCTATCAGTACATGGAGAACATCGTGGCCTCCTGGTATGAGCAGGTACGCCAGGCGGGCTTGGCCCGGGCTGCTTTTCCCGGGTGTGTGTGTGTGTGTGTGTGTGTGTGTGTGTGTGTGTGTGTGCGTGCGTGCTTTGGGGGCCTTCTGCCCTGAGAATTTTTTTTTTGGGGGGGGGGGAATACTCAAAGGCTTGTGAAATGGGGACCACGTTGCATACAAGACCAAACTGGTCAGCTGGCTCTCGGTCAGACGCTCAGCCTGTCTTGCAGAAGGCCAGCCTGACCACTATTTGATTTGGGGAGGGTTTCCTGATGGACTCCGGCCTCCCAGCTCCTTTTGTGCTCCTGCCAGGAGCCCCGTTGAAGGCGCTCAAAGCTTATGCCACGCTCCCCTTGCCCAAGCGCCTGGCCCTCCAGTCGGGGCAAACTGGCCCTAGATAGAAGTCAACCGAATTCGTTTGTGGGGGGCAGGGGAGGCTTCCTAAGGATTCCAAACCGATAGTCCACTTGGCGCCACCTTCACCTCTGATCTTCTTTCAGCAGCTGGTCCAGGGGTTGCCTTTGTGGTCCTTAAGCAGGACGCAGGTCAAAGGCTTTGGGAGGGTGGAAACAGAGTGCAAAGCAGGCCAGGCATCCTGCAAGTCTCACAGCATCCGTCCAGCTGCCCCTCCTGGCTCTGGGGGAGGCCCAGGAGCCGGGCTGCAGAGTCTCTCTCTGAAGCTGGGATGCCCCCCCCTCCTCTCGGGCTCCTCCAGGGGATCCTGGAGAACATCCAGCGGAACAAGCTCCTCTTCATCGAGACACAGGACGGAGCCGAGACCAGTGTGGCCCTGGAGAAGTACCAGGAGGTGAGGGGGGGGGGGGGCTGTCGGTTGAGTAGGTTCTCCCCCCTGCCCCGGCACCTTTTCCCCTCCGAGCTGGTCCTGAGGCGGGGCGTGCTGCACTGACGGCATTTCTGACTTTGGGTGACAAGAGGATGGTTGCTTTGCACCCCAGGCCTGCGAGAACGGCCGGGGAGCCATCCTGCTGTCGGTGGCCAGGGGGAAGGTCTCCGAAGGGATTGACTTTGGTGAGTGCCCCCCCCCCCCTGGAGAAGCTTTGAAGAGCATCTGGGGAGGCCTTGAAGTTGGAGGAAAAGTCCCCTTTAGGTGCAGCGCTGACCTCCCCCCGTCCACTTCCTCCCCTCCCCAGTTCACCACTATGGGAGGGCCGTGGTCATGTTTGGCGTGCCCTATGTCTACACCCAAAGCCGCATCCTGAAGGTGAGCTCCAGGCCTGCAGCTCCTCGGCCGATTCCTGCTCCGATTCACTCAGGCAACAGGACCTTCGTCTCCTCTGGGGGAAGGTCTGGGACACCCCCCCCCCCCCGTGCCTCAATTGGGGGGGGGCTCCGGGACAGAAGTGGCACGTTTTCCCACCCGCTGTTGGCTTGGCTGATGCGGGGGACGATGGCCCACCCCTGCTGATTCCTGGGGGGTGAGGGGAAGGGGAGAAGACCCTCACCTTCTTCCGTCTCAGGCCCGGCTGGAGTACCTGAGGAACCAGTTCCAGATCCGCGAAAACGACTTCCTGACGTTTGATGCCATGCGCCACGCAGCCCAGTGCGTCGGGCGGGCCATTCGCGGCAAGACTGACTACGGCCTCTTGATCTTTGCTGACAAGGTGTGCCCCATGGGGAGGGGGGGGGGGGGCTTGGCTGGAGGTCCAGGCAGTGGCTGATCCCGCCTCTCCCTGCAGCGCTTTGCCCGGGCAGACAAGCGGGGGAAGCTGCCTCGCTGGATCCAGGAACACTTGACAGAGGCCAACCTCAACCTGACGCTGGACGAAGCCGTGCAGGTGGCCAAGCACTTCCTGCGCCAGATGGCCCAGCCCTTCCGCCAGGTGGGCTTGGGGGGAGGGGCAAGAGGGGCATCGTGTCACCCAGAGGCTGGCAGACTCCCAGCATTCCCCAGGCAGCCATGCCCGTTTTGGTTTTTTTATTTTAAATTTGGCCCCCCCTGCCCCCCCGGGCAGCGACTCTATAATGGGCAGAAGTGGGCTTGGTTGTCCTGGCAGGGGGCCAGGGGGCATCTTGACCCCTCCCCCCTCTTGCTGCCCTTCCAGGAAGACCAGCTGGGCCTTTCCCTCCTCACCTTGGAGCAGCTGCAGTCGGAGGAGACCCTGCGCAGAGTGCGTGAGATCGCCCACCAGGTGTGAGGGGCGGTGGAGGCTGCCAGCCACGCCAGCCATCACGCTCTGCAGGCAGGGACCCCGGCTGGCCGGCCATCCCTCCATCCAGACTGCGGAGCTGAGCGGGGTAGAGAAGAGAAACGGCCGGGGGACGACAATCCTCTCGGCCCTCCCCCCACTCACCCTGGATTTCTGGGCTGAGGTTTTCATAAAGGGGACTACTGTGTTGCTACTCAAGGGAGTATTTCTGTGTGTGCGAGAGAGAGAGAGACACAGAGAGAGAACCGGGGGAGGCGTGTGACCCTTTTCATCCAAAGTCACGGGGTGGGGGGGTGGGGTGGGGCTACAAAGCTTGCAGAGACCTCTCCAAAATAAAGAGTCATTCTTCATTTCCAGCAGCCTTTATGGAAGGGAAAATAAGGTGCATAAATACACTAAATAAGGCTTCACAAGAGCCACTGGGGGATTTCGGGGGGGAGGGGGGGGCGAAGGCTCCTGCTGCTGCCCTGGGGAGTTTAAGGCAATAACCAGGGGGTGGAGCTTCCTGGTGCCCCGCCCCCCGTGATGCTTTAGGACGGCAGCAGCAGCAGCGGCAGCAGCAGCAGCTCCATTCCTGAGAAAGGGGCCTTGGTGAATTGGCAGGACTTTCCATGCACGCAGCGCTCGGCCAAGCGCTCGAACCAACAGGTGACCCCGGCGGGCCTAGTGGGTGGAGCGGTGCGCCAGGTCCTGGGTGCTGGTGCTCAGGTTCTGGGTGGGCTGCAGGAGGGGAGAGGAGGGGCCCCTTTCAGGCCTCTTTAGGCTGCTTGGAGAAATGCACCAATTCTGGCTGCTTCTCTTGGGTTGAACCGGATTACGGAGCGGAGCTGCCTCGGCCTCGGCCAGTGGCTCCTTGGAAGGGAAGCAGCTCCTTGCCCCAGGGAGCCTCCGCAGGACCTCCCTGCTCTGGCCAGGCCAAGCCATCCTTGGGGCCACGGCCCTGGGGTGCAACGCCTGCCAAGCGCGGTGGACTTACCTTTGGGGCTGCGGCAGCTGCAGCCTCATTCACATGCAGCATGCTGAGGGACGTGGCCCGTGTCATCCTGAGGAAGAGAGGCCCAGTTCAGCTCTTCCCAAGGCCAGGCTTGGAGGCACCTGGGGAGCCCCAACTCACCTGGGGCCTGCGGCGACCTTGGGCTGCCCCACCGCTTGGCCCCGCAGTTTGGTGACCAGCTTCTCACTGCCGCGTTTGAGGGACTCCCGGAAGCGAGAGAAGGAGCTGCTGCGCCTCATCCCCTCCTGGAAAGAGGGGGGGGGGAGATCAAAACTTGGGGGCCTTCTCCCCCCAACCACCTGCAGTCCAAGATGGCAGCTTGAGGTAGCCACACACCCCCTGCCGCCCTCTCACCTCCCTCTCTGTTGACTCAGCTGGCAAGGCTCGGGGGGAGGCAGCGGTGCCAGGGTGGAGCAGTTTAAAGGATTTCCTCTCTGTGCCCCCCCCACCCCTCTGCAGATGGTCGACCTCCAAAGGACTCACCTGCCCTTCCCAGGTGTTGCCAGCTCCCGTCCAGCTATAATCTGAGGAAGAGGCAGGGAGAGGAGGGGGGGTTTCAAGAGGTGTATTCAGATCCGCCATGCCTTTCCCCCCCCCACTCCTGCCCCCAGGGGGAAAGGGCTGCCCAGCGTTGGGCTCTTACCGCCCCTGGGGGGGCTCAGCTCCTGGTCCTGCAGGGAGAGGATCTCCTTGTACAGCTTCTCAGCCTGCAGGAACTTGCCCTGCTTCACGAAACAGGAGGCCTGGCCAGCGAGAGGGAGGAAGGTGAGCCCCTTCCCCTCCAATACACGCCCCCCCCCTGTGGTCCCACCCAGGAGGAATCCCCCTCCCCCCAGGAAAAAAAGCTGTTCCTTTGGCTGGGATGCTTCTGCCTGCAGGTGGGGAGCAAAGAACTGGAGATCCCGGCTCAGTTTTAAAGCCTCTTGCCATTGGCCAATGTTGCCCTCCCTTAAACCTGTTTCCCTGGAAGAGACTCACCCAAGCAGGACGCCAGAGGCGGTCCTAGCCCTCAAAGTCCTGGGGAGAAACTCCAACCGCCCCCCTCTGCCCTACGGATTACCAGGTTATTCTTGGTCTTGGCCACGTTGCAGTCATTGGGGCCCAGCTGGGTCTGATAGATGCGAAGGGCCCGCTGGTAATACTGCTCCACCTCTTCGAACTTGCCCTGGTTTTGGCACAAGAGGGCCAGGTTGTTGAGCTGCTTGGCCACATCTGGATGGTTGCTGCCCAGCACCTGTGGGGGAAAGGGCAGCCATGCTCAGCTGATGTGCTGTTTGTGCAGCTGGGCAGCACCCAGGTGGGGCTCCTTGCCCCTCTCCGATGGCAGGTCTGAAAACGGCAGCTCCCCAAGGCCTAGAAGGCTCACCCTGGTTTATAGCAGGGGTTTCCACTCCCCCCCCCTTGGCCACTTGATGACTTATGGACTTCAACTCCCAGAAGTCCTTAGCATAGCTGGCTGAGGAATTCTGGGAGTTGAAGTCCACAAGTGGTCTACAGCAGCCACCTCCATAGATGTCAAGACCAGCTCAGGGCCCTCCCCCCTTTCTGGCCTTCAGGGCTTCTCTCCCTCACTGCTCCTCCCTGTGCCAAGGATGCTTCTGCCCAACTGGGAGGTTGGGGGGGGGGGAGTCCAATTGCTGGTTCTTCCTCCCCCTCCAGATTTAAACCTTTCCAACTCTGCCTGGAGGCACCAGGGCAGGAAAAGCTGCCCAGAAACCCACTGGCTCTCCCCAGGAACTGAAAGGCAGTGACCCAGAATTTCCTGGGGTGGGAAGTGGGGCTTTGGTGCCCTCCCTGCCCGGCTGGGGGCGAGCTGCAGCCCTGTCCCTCTCCATCTTTAAGTGGACTGTGGCCCTTGGTTTGCATTCACTTATTTATGCGTTTGGCATAGATAATGCTTATCTTGTATTATTGTAAGCAGCTCAGAGTTATTCTAAGATGGGCAGGCAATGAATTTTCTGTATTATAAATAAATAAAATGAATAAGCAAATAAACAGTCTGTCTCCGGAGGCCAAGGATGCAGCCATTCCGACTGGGAGTGGCCTGGGTGTTGCTGTCTATACCTTCTCTCGGATCTCCAGGGCCCTCTTGCACAGAGGCTCAGCGTCCTGGTACTTCCCTCGCTTGCCATACAGCACAGCCAAGTTGTTCAGGGTGGCAGCCACCTGGCAGGGACAAAGGGAGGCTTCACGAGAGCAAAGACCCTCAGAAGCAGCATATAAAACAGTGGCCTTTGGCACGGGGCCAAGCCGGATGCCCCCCCCCCCCAAACACAGCACGGGCACTCACCGAAGGGTGTTCCGTGCCCAGCGCCTGCTCCCGAATGTCCAGGGCGTGGTTGAGCAGCTCCGTGGCCTCCTTGTACTTGTTCTGGTCCCTGCCAGGGGGGAAGCAGGGAGGCAGGCGGTGCCAGGGCAACCCAGGATGCAGCTGCAGCTCTGAGGACTGCAGGGGGGGGATGGGGGGCAGAGAAACAGCCCCGGAGCCTCACTGCCTCCCAATCTTTCTGTGTGTTCCTCCCCAGAAGCAGCGCCTGCTGGGCGGGGGCCCATCTTACCGGTAGACCAGGGCCAGGATATTGAGCATGGTGGCCACGTCCGGGTGGCTGTGCCCAGAGCTCTTCTCCAGGTCCTCCAGGGCCTGCTTGCAAAGCGGCACCGCCACCTCGTAGCGCCCTTGAGACGCATACTGGATCACCAGGTTGTGCAGCGTCCGCAGGCGTGCCGGGATCTCGTACCCGCCCTGCTGGGCTGCCAAGGCGGCCGCACCCGGGCTCTGCCCCTCTGCAGGACACAACGCCAGCCGGGCGGTCAAGAGGGACCCTGGGTGAGTGGGCAGGCTGGGAAGAAGCAGGAGGCCCTCTGGAACCAGCCCATCTGCATCCCCGGCCGGGGGCATCTCCGGCTCTTGTGCAGTTCATGTGCTTCTCTTGGGCAGGGGTGCTTTGCAACCCGCGGCTGGGTCTCGGTCTCAGGGGGGCAGGCAGCCGTTTGTCAGGCTGAGCCCCACTTGGGAGCTGACTCAGAAAGCCAAGGCTTGCCTAGGAACACACCTGGCCTCTCGTCGTCCTCCGTGCTGAGGAAGGTTTCCTCCACCTCCACCTGCAAGGAGAACCTGGTATAGTCGGGGGGGTGGGGGCAGGAGGATGTAGGAAGCTCCCCCAATAGTAGGCTTTGGAGCCAGGGAGGCAGGATCCAGCCCTCGCCCTCCCCCCCCTCCTCCTCCGCCGCCTCTGAGCACCCAAATAATTCGGACCAAAGATTGGACTTGGGGTCAAAGGTTCCTAGGAACCTTCAAAATTTCTTTCTGACTTGGATTCTTTCAGCCGTCAGCCACCTGACATCCACAAACGTCCCTCCACCTGAGAAAAGCCCCCCCCCCCAAGCCGCACCTGCTCCTCCCGGGGGGGCTCGTAGTGCTTGAGCTGGTTCAGGAAGTGCAGGTGCTTGTTCTCCTCCTCCAGCTGAGCCACGGCCTCCACGCTGTGCTGGAGCCTCAACTGGGTGCTGGCCAGCTCCTCCCGCAGCCAGAGGTTCTCCTGGCCCAGGCGCGTCACCTGGGCCCGCAGCTTCTGCTTCTCCGCCTCCAGCGCCCCAATGTGCGAGGAGAGGGCGATCAACATCTGCGGGGAGGAAAGGGCAGCTCAGCAATGGCAGCCTTTGCCCGCAGGAGACCCAGAGGGTCTGTGGCGGTGCAGAGCCATAACAAGCGGCTCTCAGAAATCGAAGGGAGAAAGGACGAAAATGGGAAAAGAGAAAAAAGGCTTGGGCTTCCTACTCCTTTGGGCGCAGCAGAATAAGAGAGTAACATTATTTTTATATTTTGATCAACTAATTTTTATAACTTTATTTTGATAAATGTTCCATGTTCTATTGCTTGTGTTTGCATTATATTCAGTTCTAATATATTGGAATTGGGTCACACTCTTCTCCAAAGCCCCTGAAGGCAGGACGAGAAGCAACGGATGGAAACGCACCAGGGAGAGAAGCAAGCCAGGACAATCAACCCGGGGAACGGCTTCCCTCCAGCAGCTGTGGGCTCTCTACTGGACAGCCGCTTGTCCAAAATGGGGGAGGGTGACTAGAAGACCTCCAAGCTCCCATTCCCATCCCATCCTCAACAAATAAAGTGCTGCAAACCAAACAAACCATTTGAAGGCACCCTACGCAACCCAGGGACGGTCAGGACAAATGGGCACCCTTGACCTTTCCTGGTGGCCCCTGCTAGCACCACCTCCCAGGCCCATGCAAAGCCCCCCCCCACCAGGAACTCCCTCCCCAACGGCTCCTGGAGCTTCCCAGTGCTCCATGAGGTCACAGCCAGCCGAGCGGCCCCTGGCGGCCTCCCTCGGGGATCCCGGGGTACCTGGCCTTCAGCAATGCCCAGCTCTATGCCTTCCAGGCTCCGGCAGACGAGGTCCTGCTTCTCCTCCAAGAGCTCCAGGGCCTGGGCATCAGCGGCTGCCTGGGGGCCTTCCCTCTCGTCCATCAGCTGCTGCTTCTTCAGCAGAGCCTCCTGCAGCCAGTGGTGGATGCTCCAGTTCTCGCTGCGCAGGGCTTCCAGGCCCTTCATCACCTGGCGCGTCTGGAGGATGATGTCATCGCCCGTCACCCTCTCCGATCGGCTGTCATCCAGGCCCACCATGATGGACATGGCAGGCCACTCTGGCCAAAGGAAGGAGGGCTCCGAGGTCCTGGCGTCTCGGGGGGGGGGCTTCTAGAAGGCAAAGGAGGAGCCCCTCTGGCAGTTGTCTCTCATGGCTGTCCTCCACTCCAGGGTCCCCCAACCTGGGCGACTTTAAGACTTGTGGACTTCAACTCCCAGAATTCCCCACCTAGCGCTGGCTGAGGAATTCTGGGAGTTGCAGTCCACAAGTCTTAAACATGTCAAGTTGGAGTTCCCTGTTTTAATCCTAGACATGAAGGTTATCCGAGCCCTCTGCACACTCTCAGAGGCATTTTGGGTCTCCAAGCCTGATCTTTTTTTTACCCAGGGCCTATTAATCAGAAGGAACATCAGCTAAGAGAAGTTGATGTGGGGGGTGGGGGGAACTGAAACTTCTGGCCCCAGATTACAGCCAGGTGGGTCTGGGAGGCTGCCCCCCCCCCAGCCCAGGCCCTTTGGGGAAGCTGCCTGCTGGATCCACACAGCTGGATCCCAAACCAGTCTCTCCAGCTGGAAAGCAGGCAGCAACACGCTTCTTGGCCAAGCCTGTCTGCAGCCACACACACGCCTCCGGAAGGAAGACTCCTCACCCGCCTGACTTCTCCACCTTTGAAGAAGCTGGGCTGGGTCTCCCTCAGCCCAGATCAAGGCTCCCGCACCCTCCCCATGGGAAGGGCGACAACAGGCCACCAGGCAGCAGGGCTTCCTGAGGCTGTGCTGGGTGCAGACTGGCTGCCCGGCCCCTCCAGGGCTGCCCACTCCCTTCAGCTGACAGGGGTGTGGCTGGTGCGCCCTCTGGCCCTGGTGCCTGCTTTCTCTTTCTCAGTGGGCCTGGCCCCCGTTGGGTGCCTCTATGCTTAATGCAACCGGTGCAGAAATACTGCCCATCTTTAGTGGGCAAGCCTGCTGCTTAGAGAAGGCCCTGCTTTGCTCTCATTTCACCCTCCCGCCAGCTGCTGCCCTAGAAAACCTGGGTCCTAGGAGCGCGAGGAGGAATAGGCTGCTTCACAGCACTCTCCAAGCGGTTTACAGCGACAAGGAAGCAAAATTTGCCCCAGCATTCTTTTAGATCCTGCCATCGTCTTCTTTCCAGTTTGCCCTCCATCTGCCTTCTTGCAACATTTTTAGAAATAAAAACGTATACATAATTTGGAGGTCTGGCAACCAGAGCGCTACACAATAATACTCCATGAGAACACCTGTGGTTGGCAGAGGGCATGTCTCATCTGTCAAGCTGCACATCTGTTACATCGAATTGAGGCGCTATTCTTATGTCTGCAGCCACCAGGGCCAGGATGCTGGTTTGTGGAAGCTTTCCAGAAGGGCCTCCATGCCACCCTACTCTGGAAACAGCTGCAGTGCTGTTTCCTGGGGGCTCTCTGAGCTTGGCTGTTTTCTTGTAGACATTTCATGACCCAACTCGGGAACATCTTCAGTGCTAATAAGATCAGGAAACTTGTTTAAGAAAACAGCCAAACTCAGAGAGCCCCCAGCACCCCCAGTTCAACACGGAGCCACACGTATTCTCTTCTTCAGCTGCTGCCACAATCCGTGGATTCCCCTTCACACTAACCCGGGCCCTGTTGAGGCAGTGCAAAGATAAACGTCATCGCAACCCTCTTCTGTGGCGGAGGAAGTGTTTTGCACAAAGATAGATGTTCTGTGAAAAGCTCCTTTCCCCCTCTCGTACGTTCCTCACAGACAAGCGCCTCCCTCCCCGCTCTCCACGGCGGCTGCCTTCTCGGCAGGATCCGCCACGCTTCCCCGTGGGATACACCGAGGTGGGCCGGTTCCGCTCGACTGGAGCTTGGGCCGGCTCTCCTCGCGCCTCTCTGCCGCTGGTGAGAAGGAAGCCGGCCCGATCTTGCCGCGCCGGAGCACCAGCTTAGCCAAGAGACGCGACGGAGTCTGGGTCGCTCCCTCCCCCCCCCTCCCCCCAAGCACGACCGTCTTGCGGATCCGTCCTCTCTCCAAAGCATGCGGCCAGCATTCTGCCGCCCCCCGGACATCACCTTCGCCTAGGGGCAGCGGAGAGCTCCTCCAGGTAAGCCGGCGCAGAAGGCTTCGGAGCCGGGGAGCCTGCGTGCTGCAGCTCCGGCAGCGAGGAAGACGCGCCCCGATTCTCCCGGGCAAGGCCTGGCCCGCCGCTGCCTTACCTGCCTCCCTCCCGGCCTATCCAGAGGAGGGAATCCGGGCCGTGCGCCTCAGTCCGCCAGCCGCACCCCGGTAGCCTCCGCTCAGCGCCTCGCTGGAAAGGAGGGCCGCTCCTGCCCCGCCCAGCGGAGCCGCAGCTTACCTGGGCCGCGCGACTGGAAGGCGCTCTGCACGTGCGCAGAGGCGCCCCGCCCCTCCGCCTGCGCGCTGGGGGCAGGGGGCTATCTCGAAACCCAAAAGCAGCTCGCCCCAATTTCTGTAAGGGCCCCCCGCCTTTCTCTTAAAGCACGCCGCAGCCTTCTTTATACGCAGGAGCCTTGCGCCCCGCTTCGCCCCTGACCTGCGCCGCCTCCCTCTCACCTGCGCCCGACGTCGGAGCAGGGGACTCCGTAAAGAGCCGCGCTTCTCCCTCACCCGGTCAGCCCCTCGCAGGAGAAACGGGCTGATGGGTGTTGCTGGTCTTGAGGTTACCGCAGAGCCCCCAGCCGTGACCCGTTGCCTCTCCCTGCCCCGGCGCCGTCGGGAAAGCGGTGCCAAGCGGCCCTCCGGCTCTCTGGCCAAGGGGGGGAAAAGCCACCACCGGCAGGCTGGGACCCGCCTCACGAGGTCTCCCTCTCCCCCGCCAGTCCTTGGCTGAAGTGAAGGGGCGAGATTGGAAGAGATGGAGAAGTCGGGCGCACTGGCGACCCCCCCACCCCACCCCCCGGAGTTGCGCTCTGTAACCTCCACAGTCTCTGGCCAAAATTGGATCTCTGCGCTCAGGAAACAAGTTTTCAGGGCGTCCCTAAGAGATGGGAGCAAGCAAGCCAAGAATCGCAGAGGCGGAGAAGGCTGGGCCGGGGAATCGCGTGTCTAATTGTGGGTCTGCTCACATTTCATAAACTTCTGCAAAACTGTTCGTTCTGGGTGGCTCGGCATGATATCTGAAGCAGCCTTTGGACCCTTTGCGGGTCAATGGGTTCTGTTGATCCCGGAAATGCCTCGGTTCAATCAGGTGATTGTGTGAACGCAATCCCGTGTCTTCGGCTGCTTCTCTCCCTTCAAGTTCGAATTGCAGAAATTAAATCCGGGGAACTCTCTTTGACCGCCGAGGGAAACAAAAGCTCCTCTGAGCATCGGCCAAGTTTCCTTCTCTACTCGTTGTGCCTCGGGGACTCCAGGGGAAGATTCCCGCTTACCCACCCACCCCATAAAGGACCCCCTCCCGGCCCTCACCTTCGCTCTCTGCCCTTTGCTTTCAAGGCTAAGCTAAACCGATGCTGCTGGTTGGGGGGGGGGGGGCGGCGGCGGCGGCGGCGGCGGCGGCGGCGGCGAGGCTTCTTAACAGAGCCAGGTGGAGGGGAGGCAGGCAGGTGCTGCCAGGCTGCTCGTGGTCGGGAGAGGCCGGAAAGGAAAGCGGCGGGAGCGGAGGAGCTTCTTCCAACTCCTTTAATATTGTATAAGAAGAGCGCTCGGAATGCGCCTCGCTTCCCTGCTTAGCTCATAAAAAGCTGAGCTGGCCCAAAGCCAGTCCAGTTGCTCTCTTCCTGGGGGGGAGGGGTGTGTGAGGAGGGGCCGGCAACGCCAGTCTCGAGACTGGCCGGCAGTAGAGATAGTGGAGGGGAGGGCAAGGCAGCGAGTCGGTTCCCTCCCAGCAGGGGCCCTTCGGAGAGTAATGGGCTCTTTCTCAGGGGACCGCGGGTCGCCAGACTCTGCCTCTGGGGAGGCACAAACCGAAAGGCCAGCACCCAGCAAAGCCCCGCACAACTGCAGAGGCGAAAAGATACTGGACTAAAATCCTCATGCGGTTGGAAAAAATGACAAAAAAAACCCCATGTAGACTTTAAATCAGAGATATTTTTATTGGGTATTTTGCCGGAAATATACAGTAGAGAATTGAAATACTTGATTGTAAATGTATTAACAGCGGCTAGAATTGTATTTGCTAAAAATTGGAAAAATGAGAAAATACCAATGCAGGAAGAAGTTATTAAGAAAATAATGGAATGTGCTGAAATGAGCAAATTGACATTTGAAATTAGAGAACAAGAAGACAAACAATATTATAAGATAGGGGGTTTATTTTATCAATGGTTATAAAATAAAATATGGTAATGAAATATTTTAGAGAATTTTGCAGTATAATAGAATTATAGAGAATATAACATAAGGATGGATTATTGGATGGATTTATGATGAGGTAATGAATGTTATAATATAAATTAATCTAAAATGTTGAATATCTCACCTAAAATGATGGAATAATAGTCATAGTCAAATAAATTATGAACAATGATAATATATATATGGCTAATATGAGAATTTATACAAATTATAAGTGAGGACTATGGAGATGAACAAAAGACTTGTAACCAACCGACACACTGTATATAACTGGAAGGTGGTTTTATGTTTTGTTTTGTTTGTGTATATTTGTTTAAAAAATAAAAATTCTTTTTTTTTTTAAAAAAAAGCCCCGCACAACTACAAGAAGGAGATCTCGGGGTCGTTTCCTGGCCTCTGGTTAAATCCGGGGGTTCGTTGGCGGCCCCCGCCCCAGTTCAACCTTAGCCCGGGAAAGGCGGGCCTGGTGCGGCTTCCTGTGGAGCGAGGCTTTCGTCCTTCGAAGCAGGGCAAGAGGAGCGGGCCGGCTCCCCTCGCGTAAAGACCCCCGACCTCCCCCGCTCGCGGGCTGAACAAGGACGGTTCCTCGACGATGCTGGGGCGCGAAGGAAGCAGGGAGCCAGAGCCGCCCAGTCAGCGCTTCTAATAAATGCATTTATTCCGGGAGGGGGGAGCGGGGGGGGCAGGTTGGGAGATGGCAAGAAGTGGCGGAGGTTCCTTTGCCAAACTCTGAAAGCTGCAGAGACGCTGCCAACGCCCCTCCCCCTCCGTAAATGCTGAGCAAATCCCCTCGGCTTCTCCGCATCGCATCCGGCCTCTCGGCGGGCCAGCTGTCTCGCTCAGAAACACCAGTCCGGCTTCAGAAATCGGCCCGGGGAGAAACCTCCTCGAAGCAGCCGGGCGGAGGACGCCCTGATATACCGGCCCACGAAGGCCCTTGGTCCCCCGGGTGGCCTCTGTCTGGCGCGGAGCCTCTCACCCACCGCCCAGCGGCTCTGACTCTCCCCTCGCAGGTCTGAAGCCCCCCCCCCGCCCCCGGGGATTTCCTGGTGGGCTTTCATCCCCGGGCGAAGGCTGGCACCCGGATCCGCTGGGCCCAAGCCCTGCGGCTCTGCAAACAGCCACCAGAGGGCGCTGCACTTCCACGCCGGACCCGCGAGAGGCCGAAATGGGCTGGACGGTTCTTTCAAGCGGCGATCCTGCGGGACGAGAGACCCCCCCCCCCCCATCCGCTCCCAATCGGAGCCCGGAAAGCCTCCCGGCGGAAGGGGCACAGGCGTGGCTTGAGGGGAAGGCCTGTGTGGGGCGCCGCCTTGGAGACCATTGAAGCAGAAGGGCGGGGACCCCTCAAAGATGCGCCCCCCGTCGATGGGAGGGGGGGCAGGGGGCGACCTGTTGCTTTGCCAACCCACGGCTGCTTCGGTAAAGAGGCAAGCCGGTTCCGCAGGCTGGAGGTGATGGGAGGCTGAAACCCATTTGCCCCCAGGGATGCTCTTTGCCTGTTCTGATTTCCGCACTGCCTCCCCAACTTCGCGTGGGTCCAGTTCCCATCATCCCCTGCCAACCCATCTACTTGACCATGTTTCTCCACCTTGACAGCTGGAAGAGGTGTGAACTCCCAGAATTCCCCAGCCTGCTCTGCTCTGGAGTTCTGGGAGTTGAAGTCCTCACCTCTTCCAGCTGTCGTGGTGGAGACGTATTGATCTAGGGGATGATGGGAGTTGCAGTCTGGAGCCTGGTTTGTTTCTGCCAGGCCAAGGGGCTGGGCTGCCATTGCTCAGAGGGGCAGCAGGTGCCCTTTGTGTGTCCTCAGCAGCTTCAGACAGAGCCTGCTGTGCCCAAAGCCAGCCCCCACCCCCATGGCAATATGCAGACCAGACTGGTTCATTCCTAAGCCTCCAATGGCCAAAGTAGGCGGTGCAACCTGGCTTGGCTGCCTGCATCAAACCCAGTTCTGGAGGTGATCTGTGGATCCCACCAAGGCCAGGATTCCTGAATCCAGCTGACTGGATGAGCAATCACGGAAGATGGCACAGGCTATGGGTATAGGGGGGGGGGTGTTAAGCCTGGTTTCCCCAACCAGGGTTAGGGAGACAAGCTAAACAGAATGTGCAGCTTAGTCAGATAGGCACACAGATAAATGAGTGAGCTAAGCTTGTATGTTTATTAACATACAGTAAAAATAACAGATACGCTTGTGCTATCAAAAATATAGTTTATTCCATTATGAGTTCATAGCATAGTCAAAATAACAGTCCAATAGTCATGTATCATTTAGTCAGTCCATTCAGGGATATTCAGTTAGCAAAGTCCGTGTTGAATACCCTATGTCAATTCACTTACAAGTCTGTCCTTTGTTTTCTCTCCCGTTCGAGCAATGCAGTCTTGTTTCCTTGCAGTAATCAGGGATCATCAAAGCCAGAGAGAGAGCAAGCTGTCGCCTTGCTTCTTTTAAAGTGCTTTCACAACCACTCCCCTAATTACTGTTCCACAGTTAAAGTTGCAGACACTTTAACATACAAACTATGATTACATATTATTATTTACCTAAACCAGTTAGGGTAAAACAATGTTATCCCTAACATTCTCCCCTTTTAGGAAATAATAATATAACTATTTGCATCTTTAAATCATATTTGTCACAACTCTCTTTAAACTTAGTTACTCCTTGAGCTTTTGTAAATTGGTCTGCAATGTTTTCTTCTGTCATGCAGTATTCCAATTTAATTAGTCCATTCTTTACAGATTCTCTAACATTTAAGTATCTTAAATCAGTATGCTTTGATCTAGTTTTAACAGCAATACTAGTAGCTAATTTTATAGCTGCTTGATTATCCTCGTACACAATAATGGAATCTTTTACAGTTATACCCATGTCCAATAATAACTGTTTGTACAAAATCAAGTCAGTGCATAGTAATGACAGACATGAAAATTCCGCTTCCATCGTGGACAAGCTGATATGCTGTTGTCTGATTGACCTCCACCCTATTAATGTCTTACCAAATAATATAGCCATCCCAGATGTTGATTTTCTAGTGTTTATATCAGTTGCAAAACTTGCATCTGCATAGGCACTAAGACTCAAATCACCCTTTGGTTCTATATACAATGCATGGTTCATTGTTCCTTTAAGATATCTTAAAATTCTCTTCAATGATTGCCAATGACATTGATGTGGATCTGAATTAAAAAGTGCCAGCTGATTTACACTATAAGCTATATCAGGCCTAGACCAATTGCTTATATATGATAAGCTTCCAATCAAAGATTGATATATTGACTTATCAAATTTGGGACTTTGATCATCAGTTTGGCAAACTTCCTGACTCATTGGAGTCTTTGCCGGTTTACAAAGTTCCATTTTAAACTTTTTAATTAATTGGCAAATTTTATCTTCTTGAGATATCTTAAAACCATTTTTTGTTTTGTTAATTGTCAATCCTAGATACCTTTTAATTTCACCTAAATGCTTTAATTTTATCTTTTTGGCTAATAATGATATAATCTCATTAGCTTCATTATTAGTCTTAGTTATCAAAGCAATATCATCTGTAAATAATAACAATAATGACACCGTTCCATTATTTTCTCTTTTAAACACACATGGATCTGCTAAACCAGATTTAAAACCTATATTGTTTAACTCTTTCACAATATATTGGTTCCACTCAAACCCAGATTGTTTCAACCCGTAAAGACTCTTTTTGAGTTTCCAACAATCATTACTATTTACTTTATTGTCTTTTATACCTACTGGTTTTCTTAAATATATAGTGTGCTGCAATGGTGCATGTAGATAAGCAGTTTCTACATCTAAATGGTTAATGACATAGTTTTTCTTAGCTGCCCAAACTAATGCTGCTCTTAAAGATGTTGCTTTAAGACTTGGTGCAAAAACTTCATCGTAATCAGATGCAGTTTGATTAAATCCTTGAGCTACTAACCTAGCCTTATGGGTAACAGTCCCATCATTTCCAGTTTTTACTTTAAATATCCATTTGCACCCAATGGATTTTTCTCCTGGAGGTAATTTAGCATCTTCATAAACTTTCATTACCTTTAATGAATTTAGTTCTTTTTCCATTGCCTTTTGCCAATTCTCCTGATCCTTAGCAGGATACATCCTAAGTTCATCTATACTAGTTGGAACTTTAGTTACTTGGCAAACTATACTTGCTTGATACCTATCAGGTGGTCTAGTTACACGTGTAGTACGTCTAGGTATTACAGGACTTACTGGTGGACTTTCATTTATTAACTCTTCTTGATTATCTAACTCTTCCTGATCAACTGTTTCCTCTTGTTCTGGTCCTATTTGCTCTTCGTGGACTTCTTCTTTAATTGGACTCTTCTTGTAACTAATCTGATCTTTCTGCCTTTTGTAGGGTTCAATAATTACTTCATTATTTAAATCTTGCTCTAATCTATTCCATCCTACATGTTCTAGGAATTTTGCACTAGCACTGGTGTAAACTTTAGATGTACCTTGTTCCCAGAATCTATAAGATCTATGATTAGATGTATATCCTACAAAATATAATCTTTTAGCTCTATGTTGTCCTTTGTGTCTAAGTTGTGAAGGGATATGCACCCATGCTGGTGCTCCAAATGTGTGCATGTAATTTAAATCAGGTTTTGTACCATGCCACAATGTGAATGGTAATTCACCTGTTGTTGAATTAACAACATTATTTAATATATGATTACCACACATTATTGCTTCTCCCCATAAATTGTCAGGTAATCCTGAATCAGACATCATAGTTTGTGCCATTGATTGTAATGTTTGGCCTCTTCTCTCTATAAAGGCATTATGTTGTGGCCTATATGGTGCAGACTTTTTATGTTGAATACCTAACATTCTTAGTCTGTTCTGGAATTTATTATTTGTAAATTCCATACCATTATCTGTTATAAGAGTTACTAATTTCTTTTTAGTTTTCCTTTCAGCAAATTTTATCCAATTAAAGAGATTTTGATACGTTTCAGTTTTGCTCTTCATTAAATAGCAAAACCCATATCTAGAATAGTGGTCCATTATACTTAGTATATAACGAGCTCCTCCTACACTTGGTTTTTTCGGACCTATTAAATCAGCAAATACTACTTCTAAAGGTTCTTTGGTAGTAAATCCATCAACTCTATTAGCCGGTGTGACCCTGGTCTTACTTTGATTACAGGCATTACATTGCAAATACTTATTACAAGGTTTCAAACTTATTCCCTTAGATAATTCAATAGTTTTCTTAAGTATTTTAAAATTTAAATGCCCTAGCCTTCGATGTAACAAGTGAATACATTCATCATGAGGTTTCTTATTTTCATAAACTGTTAGCCACCTTTAAACCATCATCATTTAACACATATAATTCACCTCTTAAAGATGCAGTAATTTTCTTATTTTCTTTTTCAATTATGCATTTATCTCCCCTCAATGTAACTACATATCCTAGTTTAACCAAAATTCTAACTGAAATTAAATTAAACTTAAGTTGTGATACATATAACATTTTTACATTCTCTTTTATAAAAGAACAATATGCTATACCTTGACCTTTAGCTTTCAGTTTCCAGCCATTGGCTAACGATATCTGCTGTGTACTCTTGGACATTTTAATAAAATGTTTGTTATCATTTGTTATACAATGTGATGCTCCACTGTCAACCACCCATAAATTATTTTTTACAGCTCCGTTAGTATACATGGCTAACTCTAAATTTTTATTTATCTTTTGATGACTTTTAGTATTCTGGCCAGCGTTCTGGCGCTTTGCCTTTTTACAAAATCTTGCCAAATGTCCTCTTCCTCCACAATTAAAACACTTTTTAATTGCATATGCAGTAGGAGTTTCATTATCTTCTTTTTGAGGTTGCTGCCTCCTTAACTCGTCTCTTTCAAACCTTCTTCTGGCCTCTTCAATCAATCTGCCAGTTATATCAGTTAAAGTTAGGCTTTCCTTTGGCAATATTTCAAGTGAAGTTACGTAGTTATCATAGGTTTCGTCAAGGGAAGATAGAATTATGTAGACTTGGTGTAGTTCAGAGAAAATAAGCTCTTTCTCGTGCAGTTCTTGAAAAATGCTTTGCATAGTTTTCAAGTGACTCAGCGTATCACCATTCTTATGGAGATGTGTACTGAAAAGTTTCCATGTTAGATTTATGTGAGCACCAACGTTATCTCGAACATAAATCCTCTTCAGCTTCTGCCAACACCCAACAGCTGTATTCTCTCCGTGGATATAAACAAGTTGCATATCAGTTAAGGTTAAAGCAATAATGCAAATAGCTTGTTGATTTTTATGCATAAATTCTTCTATCTTTAGTTTATCTTCCTTATCCTCTGGATCCCATTCTTCTACGTTTGGTGGATTTTCAATTATGTTCCACAAACCTTCTCTTCGTAGAAGCAGACTACATTTCATAGACCATGATACATAGTTTGTTCCATCCAACTTGGATATAAGGGACAAACTTTGTAGATTGACTTGTGCCATGTTTTCATATATGGATATAAAACTATAATTAATAAAACACAGCTGTCTGTTTACTGTAATGTATAACAACACAAACTCTCACTTTTACATAAATCTGTTTTATCCTAGTTAAACTGACTTTGCAGCCTCTGGGCCCATAACCAGTGTTAAGCCTGGTTTCCCCAACCAGGGTTAGGGAGACAAGCTAAACAGAATGTGCAGCTTAGTCAGATAGGCACACAGATAAATGAGTGAGCTAAGCTTGTATGTTTATTAACATACAGTAAAAATAACAGATACGCTTGTGCTATCAAAAATATAGTTTATTCCATTATGAGTTCATAGCATAGTCAAAATAACAGTCCAATAGTCATGTATCATTTAGTCAGTCCATTCAGGGATATTCAGTTAGCAAAGTCCGTGTTGAATACCCTATGTCAATTCACTTAAAAGTCTGTCCTTTGTTTTCTCTCCCGTTCGAGCAATGCAGTCTTGTTTCCTTGCAGTAATCAGGGATCATCAAAGCCAGAGAGAGAGCAAGCTGTCGCCTTGCTTCTTTTAAAGTGCTTTCACAACCACTCCCCTAATTACTGTTCCACAGTTAAAGTTGCAGACACTTTAACATACAAACTATGATTACATATTATTATTTACCTAAACCAGTTAGGGTAAAACAATGTTATCCCTAACAGGGGGCATCTTCCTTCTCCTGCACCCAGAGCCCAGAAGGCTGTTCTCAGCCGCGCAGAGATATTTTGATCTGTTGATACCTTATATATTTTTAGACCTTGAGGCTTCTGCCTGATCAACAAGCAGAGCCGGTAGAGGGACCCTTCTGCAATAGAGAGAGCGGGGGCGGGGGGGAGAAACAGAGAGGACATTGGGGTTCTGGATGGGGTGAGTAGCTTCTCTCTGCTGCTCTGCCTTCCTGACACGGGAGCCTGCAGCCTCCCCTCCTTTTGAACTCCTGAGTTGGAAGGGACCTTGGAGGTCTTCTAATCTAACCCCCTGTTCAACAGGAGAACCTATGTCAGGGGTGTCCAATTTGGGAACTTTAAGATTTGTGGTGTCCAAGATGTAAATATACAAACATCATCATTGTCATTATGATCATATACATAAAAACAAATATGATAACACCAATCATATTACAACATATATTATCTTCCATTATAGTATCGATTCTATCTGTCAGAAATATTAACTCATCTGTTTTTCTTTCTCCTATCAACTATCTTTCCCCTAATTCCTCTAACCTCGATATCTGCCATTTAACCATTTCTAGAATAGTTCCCGTGTTATGAAGAAGTCCGATTCTTCTTTCCCTTTAATTTTTAGAGTTAACTTGTCCACTTCTGCCTATTGGCGGTTGGACGCTCTTGTCCTATCGCATTCTGGACCCCCGGCTGTCCAGCCTCTTCTTCTTCGCCCCCTCCAGGGTTGGAGCCCCTGGTTCCCCCATCAGGGAATTCCTACTTGGCCCCAGGTGGCTTTCCTCCTTGATGGGTTTCCATCCATCTTGTGCCTCGTGTGCCAAGGAGGGCTTTGCCCTTCTCAGCAACCTGCCCAGGAGTGGCAAATAATGGGCAGAGGCAGCCGCTCTCCACCTGCCCTTCCCGGGGAAGTGATTCAGCAGCAGAAAGGCCCAGAAGTTCCTCCAGCAGAATCCAGTGACAGATGTTGCCAAGTGTTTGCTGGGTTCATTTTGTTTTGTTTTTTTAAAGGAGGCATCACTGAATTTGGGCAAAGTGAGAGACCTCCAGCCAAAGGAGTGAAGGGGGGAGGAGGTTGGCAGCACCCTGTCCCTCTTTTCAGAAGGCCTCCTGAAAGTGGGGCAGAGCCCCACTGGCCAAGATGACTCTCTGTGGTTAAACCAGAGGATGGCATTCATTACCGAACCATATCTTGGGGGCCTGGCTACCTCCGGAAGTCCAACATGGGGGTTGGTGCTTTCAATGTGTCTGCTTGTCATTTCTACAACAGCAAGTTGTGGTGTTGCTGTTATTTGGCAGAAGGGAAGCGTCTGCCAAGAGTGCTCAGAGCATGTGACGAGTGCTTTTCTGTCCTTGGAAGCTGGGAATTTCATTGCAGGGGTGACTCCAACAGCACAGGCTCCTCTCTAAAGGCCACACAGCTCTGCTCTAGAATCCATTTTCCACATCTGGGCTCAGCACGTAAAGCTTTGAGACCAGGCCTCTGAGCATGGGCAAAGTGCCTTTACATTGCCCCTGCCTATCTTCCACTAGCGAGTCTGAGCTTTGGGGGAAATCGCCCCTGGAAACAAGAGTCTGGCCAGAAGAGGGTCAGCCTCCCACACGGACCCCCTTGGCCCGCTCGATCTCTCCTGCCAGACTCCTTCAACAGGTGGACCTGCCAGGTGTTGTCCAGGGGGAGCGGGGCGAGGGCAGCCAGTGCGTGCCCTGGCAGGAGCAGAGAAGTAGCCTGAGAAATGGAGGGGGGGGGGCAAGGCGGCGGCTGCAGACCCCCGAAAGGCTTGAGAAAGGGAGCCTCTCAGGCTGACCTGCAGAAGCCCTGGGAGGCATTGCTGTCCTGCTCGGTGCCCTTGGCTAGCATGGAGGTCATGTGCAGACCCCTCCCCTCTTCTGGGTGCAATCCCAGGCGTGTTAGAGCCTTGGCAAGAGGTCGCTGAGAGGAGGCCTCGGTTTGCAGACTCTAGTGGACCAAAGGGCAGGATTTTCACATGGGCAACTGGCACAGGGGCCCTTGGCCTAAGGTTATCCTGTCCCCAGAACCTGCCCACTTGAAGGGAGGGAGGGAGGGAGGAGAGTGGGTCGTTTTTACAAGCATCCTCTCCCATAATGGGAGGGCTTCGCTCCTACCCACAGCCCCATCGGGCATCTCTGGCCACTCCCCAAACACCTCTGCCTGGGACTTGTCCCTTGTGGCCGGACTCCTTCTGCCTTTGGGCTCCTGAGCCGGTGCTCCTGCTGCGGAGCCCACCAAGAGAAAGGAGCAAGCAACCCATTGGAGATGGGCAGCCAATCAAGGGAAGCAAACAAACAAGAATGGCGTCATCGTCAGAGGCCACATGGCACCTGGTCTTCCACCGAAGAGGAGGGCGGGGCAGTTGGTGACTCTGGCCATGGCTTCAGTGCCAGAAGAGAAGATGGGACCACACCTGGTCTGGTCTTCCTCCCAATCCCTGGGATTAGTATCATCCCTGGCACTGCCCAGTCCAGGGTCTGCCGTGCCCAGGGGAGGGGCTGGCCTGGCGTGACGTTTTGCCTTTCTGGGGGGGGGGGGTATCCAGGCCTCTTACTGGCAGGGGGCTTGCAATGCCCAGCCTTGGCCCCAAGGCAAGGAGGAGCTGTGGGGAGCTGGCCACCGAAGTTGGGGTTCCCCAAGAGCTTTGGGGCAGAGAGGGGGGTGCACAGCCCTTCTTTTTCCTTCCTCTCTTTGGTGTGAAACCGGAGACAGTTGCTGCTGCAGTTGGAGAGGAGGCCTCTAAAAATAGCTCTGCTCCCTCCCAGCCACCCACCCCGGCCGCCTGGGAGAGAAATCCCATGGGGGAGATGATCCCGTGGGTTGCTGACGTCCGATCGGGGGCCGGTTCCCTGCCCTGGATGAAGGCGGGTGGAATGGGGCCCTCCAGGCTGCGGATTGAGGAGCCCCATAGAGTTCTGAGGAGGGTGGAAGTCGGCATTTGGCGTCTGGGGCTGGTCTCCATCGATCTCTGAAAACCCGGGGCCACTTTAAGCCATGTGGACTTCAACTCCCAGAATTCCCCAGCCACCTTTGAAGTCCATATGGCTTAAAGTGGCCAAGCTTGAGAGACACCAGTGGGGGCGGGGAGGGAGCGGATTGTTCCAGAGAGGAATTGCATCACATGGTCTTGGTGGGGGTGGGGGTCCCTCTTCACCTGCAGGTCAATGGCTCAACAGGCTGACAAGTTTCCTTCTAATGTGTCTCTCCGCCCCCCCACCCCAGGGCTAGATTTCCGCCGTCTCAGCAGCCCAATTTGGTTGTGCAGACAAGGCGTCTCCTCTGCCAGGAAGGCGTTCCTGTGGCCGGCATCCAGACTGAGCCAGTCCAAGTGGAGGAAAGCACGGACACCAGGCTGCCTCTGAGCATGGGCTGAGTGTCCAAACCCAGGCATCTCTGCCAGGCCGAGCACAGCAAAGGAGGCGACTTGCCTGGGGCAGGCAGTGGGCGTTATGGGTGCCGTCCGCATGAGCTGGGGATCATGGGATGTGTTGGGCTCCAAGGGTGGAAATTGTGCAGCTGTCTGCCCTCTGAACCTTTATTCCTCAGAATCTGAAGATCCACAGACCCTCAGACAGGGGCAACTTGCAAAGGCTTCCTTGGAAAGAGCAAACGCCTCTTTCATTCAATCAGCCCAGATCCCTCCATGTTGAGCCACTCATCCATGCGCCCTGCCTCCAGGTCCTGCGGGAACAAGAAATGCTGGGGATCAATTAAGGCCAGAAACTTCGGTTAGGAATGTGCAGGATAGGAGACACTGAGGCACGCAGAGGCACCCAGGCTCTTCAGCTGAATCACAACTCTCCATAGATGGAGCTAAACAGGATTAAATAGAAGGTAGAGGGAAAAATATGGCAAGGAAGGAAGGAAGGAGGGAGGGAGGGAGGGAGGGAGGGAGGGAGGGAGGGAAGGAAGGAAGGAGGGAGGGAGGGAGGGAGGAAAGGGAAGGGAAGGGAAGGAAGGAAGGAAGGAAGGGAAGGGAAGGGAAGGAAGGAAGGAAGGAAGGGAAAGAAGGAAGGAAGGAGGGAGGGAGGGAGGGAAGGAAGGAGGGAAGGAAGGAAGGAAGGAGGGAGGGAGGGAGGGAGGAAAGGGAAGGGAAGGGAAGGGAAGGGAAGGGAAGGAAGGAAGGAAGGAAGGAAGGAAGGAAGGAAGGAAGGGAAGGGAAGGGAAGGAAGGAAGAAAGGAAGGGAAGGAGGGAGGGAGGGAGGAAAGGGAAGGAAGGAAGGAAGGAAGGAAGGAAGGGAAGGGAAGGGAAGGAAGGGAAGGGAAGGAGGGAGGGAGGGAGGAAAGGGAAGGGAAGGAAGGAAGGAAGGAAGGAAGGAAGGAAGGAAGGAAGGAAGGGAAGGAGGGAGGGAGGGAAGGGAAAGGAAGGGAAGGGAAGGGAAGGAAGGAAGGAAGGAAAGGAAGGAAGGGAAGGAAGGGAAGGGAAGGGAAGGGAAGGAAGGAAGGAAGGAAGGGAAGGGAAGGGAAGGGAAGGGAAGGGAAGGGAAGGGAAGGGAAGGGAAGGAAGGAAGGAAGGAAGGAAGGGAAGGGAAGGAAGGGAAGGGAAGGAGGGAGGGAGGGAGGGAGGAAAGGGAAGGGAAGGGAAGGGAAGGGAAGGGAAGGGAAGGAAGGAAGGAAGGAAGGAAGGAAGGAAGGAAGGAAGGAAGGGAAGGGAAGGGAAGGGAAGGGAAGGGAAGGGAAGGAAGGAAGGAAGGGAAGGGAAGGGAAGGGAAGGGAGGAAGGAAGGAGGGAGGGAGGGAGGGAGGGAGGGAGGAAAGGGAAGGGAAGGAAGGAAGGAAGGAAGGAAGGAAGGAAGGAAGGGAAGGGAAGGGAAGGGAAGGAAGGAAGAAAGGAAGGGAAGGAGGGAGGGAGGAAAGGGAAGGAAGGAAGGAAGGAAGGGAAGGGAAGGAAGGGAAGGGAAGGAGGGAGGGAGGAAAGGGAAGGGAAGGAAGGAAGGAAGGAAGGAAGGAAGGAAGGAAGGGAAGGAAGGAAGGAAGGGAAGGAGGGAGGGAGGGAAGGGAAAGGAAGGGAAGGGAAGGGAAGGGAAGGAAGGAAGGAAGGAAAGGAAGGAAGGGAAGGAAGGGAAGGGAAGGGAAGGGAAGGGAAGGGAAGGAAGGAAGGAAGGAAGGAAGGTAGTGATAGCAGTATTCCAGTATTTGAGACGCTGCCATGGCGGGGGCAAGTGGGGGGGGGGAGTCAAAGTTCCAGAGGAAAAGAAACAATGGATGGAAACTAATCAAGGAGAGAAGCAAATTGAAATTGAGGAACTTTCTGACAGGGAGGCCAATGAACTGGTGGAGCAACTTCCCTCTGCAGGGCTTCCTACAATTGTGTCTCCTTTGGGGCAGGGGGGCGGGGGCTGGATGCTGTGCAACTTCCCAGCCCCCACCCTTGGATGAAAGTCGGCTCTCTCAGGGCCCTCTCAGGGGGGGGCTTGGAGGCCACACCTGCCAAGACATTTTGGTGGCAGCTCCTTCCGGAATGCCCCTAAGTGGACACGGCTGGGCCCCAGGCGGCTGGGTCTTTGTGGGGCCTTGCTGGCTGGGGAGGGGACCCACACAGGGGCTCCCTGCAGCCTTTCTCATTCTCCTCCCCATTGCAAATGTACTGCAGGCCCTGCCTCTCCCCAGCCCCCCAGCCCAGAGGAAGGGGCAGCTCTTTGTACCTGGCCAGGCAGGGGAGGGGAGGGGCAGATCAAATTCCCCCAAATCCTTCCAAAGAGGCAGCTGCTGCGGTGGCAGGACAGAAGGACGGAGGCTTCTCCCTAGAGGAAGGGGGCTGGGGATGAGGAACCTGATCCCACGCTGGCTGCCGGAGGGCGGAAGGGAGAGGATGGCGTGGTGGCAGCGGTGAGGCAGGCCTAGTTTGCAGGAGGCATCCTGACCCGCTGGAAGGGAGCCTGCTTCTAACTGAGAAAGTCCCCATGGAGATTACATTCGGGTCCCCTGTTTTTTCAGGAGGTGTAGAGGAAAAACCTCCTCTGAACTTGTGCAGAAGGCTGCAAAACTACTCTGGGTCTCTGCCGGCAGCTGGCAGGGACTGTGTGTGTCCCCTATGTTGGACTACAAACCCCACTGCCAGAGCAAGGGCAGTGCTTGATAGGCTCTGGCCCTCATACTTCTTGCCTAACTGGAATGCCTGGCAGAGCAGGGGCGCATTCCCTGCCAGCAGCACCAGGGTTCCAGTTACCGCACTGAGATGAGTCGGAGGGGGGGGGGGTCAGTTTGGGCAGCTGCTGGAGGCCCTGCATGGAGCAAGAGGTATCTGGAGCAGCTGTCGGAGGGTGGGTGGAATGGTCCTGGGGAAGCAAAGCCAAGTTCCTTTTTTCACTTCATTCTGCTCCATCTGTGGGATGGGGGGGGGGGATTCTCAGTTGGAGCCCCTTGCCAAAGGAGGCAGAAGCCAGGGCCCCTCTGCACTAGCTGGCATCCCTCCGGCCATGGGACGTGCGTGGAAGGCCCCCGAGGCCCCCCCAGAAGAGGGTCAGGCCTGGCAGGGGCCCCACTAGCCCCAGAGCTTGGGAGATTCTGCTGTCCTGCAGGCAGTCAGCCTCTAAGCGCCAGTTCTTGGAGGGGGGCATTGCTTGGGCGTCTTTCTGGAAGAAGAGCGGCTAGATTGCAGAGGTCAGTCAGGCGCCCTTCAAGCTCTCATCCCATCGAACCGCCAAGGAAGGAAAATCCTCCAGCAAAGAAATGGGGTATTTTTTGAGCTGACTTTCTCTTTCTTCTGCCCCGTCCAGAAAGGACAGGCGGGCGATGCCTTTTCCGGTGCCCACAGTGAAGACTCCCACCCAATTTCAAGTTGAGCTATGTCCAATCACAGCAGGGCTGCTGACTGGGGCTCAGCCAATGGGAAGGAGGGCCAGGGTTTATATGCTGAAGCCCCCAGCCCAGACTCCTGGGTCACCTATTGTGCAGGAGTGAGACAAGGCAGCCCCTGGACTCTGCAGGCTCCACTTCTCCTGGTCAGGTAATGCGCCCCCCCCCCATCTGCGTTTGCAGCGGGGTGGGTGGGAAGGAGGGAGAGGATTGGCAGAGACAGGTGAGGTACTTTTGCCAGCAAGTTAGGGGCAGATTTAAACAGCCTTTTTTGAGACATTCTGCCCTTTGGGCAAATCCCTAGCCACACAACCAAGCTAGGACTCGCTTGCAGGGTATTTGGGGGGTCCTGAATGGGGAGGGTGACCACAGATCTGGCCATGACCTTGTGCTCTGCCTGTGGGGTGGGGGCCAAGGGAGGTTGGGGGCTGGGGGTGCCTGACAGAACCCTTCCCAGCAACCGCCTTCCCTTCCTGGGCTCCCCCCAGCCCAGAGGCTGGGTGTCTGGCTGCACAAAGTGTTGAGCCTGGTCAAAAGCTTCCCCTGGAATGTCGCTATCCTTGTGGCCAAGGTGCCCCTCTGTGCAGAGGCCACGAGGGGCGGCGATCGGGGCCCTTTTGTGGACAAAAAGCTGCCACTATAAATAAACTTGCTTCCCAGAGGCTAAAATTATCCTGACTTCCTGTGGGTGGACCTGAAGGGGAGGGGCAGAGCCTGTGCCCTCCCCCCTCCAATGCTCTTGGCACCCAGACCCAAGATGGCCTGCGCAGTCGCTGCTTCTGGGTCAGCTGACATCTCCAGGGGTTGACCTTGACGGTGACCCTCAGGAAGGGGCCCCCCACTTCACTTCGAGTGCCGCTGTGGATTAAGACTCTCCCACCTGGGAAAGCTTTTGGGGTGCAAGCAAGGGGGAAGGGTCTCCAACACCTGGCCTGCCGAGGGCTTCCTCCTGCAGAGCTGGGCCCACAGGTGCTGCATCCCTGGGGGGCCTCAGTCCTCAAGCAAGAGGGCAGGTGGGGGGGGCTTCGGATGGTGGCCCAGCCAGACTCCATCCTAAAGGGGGGGGGGGCGTGCAGGTTTGCTTGGAAGAAGGCAGGAAGGAGAACCCTTCGGGTCTTCAAAGGGCTGGGACCCAGTGATTGAGGGGGTCCCGTCTGCTGCCCCGCTTCTGGCTTTGGAGTCTTACGCAGTGACTGGCCCCCAATGCTTCTGTTAGTGTCTGACACCCCAAACGCAAGGAAGCAGCCCAAACCCAGGTCCGTCGTGCAGTGGAAAAGGGGACTTTGGCACAGTGTGAAGTCCGGGTCTGTTTTCTTTCCAAAGTCTGCCCTGCCTCACTGAGCTCTTCACCTGCCAGGTGACGCTTCCCCTGTAAGACCCACTTGCTACATCTGGTTGGCAGCGACCCTAAGACCCCTTCGCCCTTCCCCCATTCCTGGGTACATTGTGCCCAGCCCCCTTCAAGTCTCGCTGCTGCCGGGAAATCCCAGCTCTGCTGCAGCTCCAGGCCCCTCACCCCCTCTGCCCCTCTGCCCTGGCAGGACTCGTGCTCAGCCGCCACCATGCCTTTCGGAAACACCCACAACAAGCACAAGATGAACTTCTCCGCAGAAGAAGAGTACCCCGACCTGTCCGTGCACAACAACCACATGGCCAAGGCCCTCACCCTGGACATGTACAAGAAGCTGCGGGACAAGGAGACGGCCAGCGGCTGCACCCTGGATGACTGCATCCAGACCGGCGTGGACAACCCAGGTGAGCTGGCCCTCTCCCTTCCCCCGTTTTCTGTCGGCACAGCTCGAGCCGTTAGACGTGCCCGTTTGATTGGCAGCAACCCTGGAGGGGTGGCCACTGACCTTGCTCTCCAGGCAAAGCACAAGCTGTGCCCCCTCTTCTCCTGTAGTTGACTCCCCCCCCCCCCGGCACAGGCGGGCATCACATTGAGCAAGTTGGCAGCCCGTTGCCTGTGGATGAAGGCAGAAAGCAGAGCTCAGCTTGTCTCCCTCCCTCCTGTCAACTCTGGAGCTGGGCTGACTGAGGCCGTTTTTAGGCTGTAGGGTTGCCACAAGGGAGAGTTGGTTGAATGTCAGGCTTCCAAGTCATGCGCCCATAGCAAAGAGAATGTCGAGGCAGGCAGGTACCTCAAAGAATAGTTTTATTCTATATATCCCATTGGCACAGGCTGGTGAAAACTGATCCTAGGGGCTTCCACAGTTTTCACCTAATTAAAAGTAAAAGCTATTTCCCCTTTCCCAAGAAATCGGCCACGTAGCCCAACAAAGGGGCGGTCTGGTTGCTTGGGCGACATTACTCCTCCTTCCTTCAGCCACCTGTGGAAACCCTGACACTCTACCTACCTACTACCTACCTCTCTGTCTGTCTGTCTCTCTGTCTAGGTATCTCTTGATCTCATCTCTCATCCATCCACCCTCCACCCATCCTCTACCTAATCTATCTAGATAATCTGTTTGACTTGGGCGCTGCCCATCGTACGTAGAGCAGGCTTCTGGGCATGGGGGGGGGTAGGGTGGGGAGAGAAGAGCTAAAGGGGTAGCATGTGAAAAAAATCAAATCCATTCTTCCACTCTTATTATTCACATGGACTAAAAAAGCTTGATTTCATCTTGATGTTAACTATGAATCGCTCTGGGTGGCTGGGGAATTCTGGGAGTTTTTGTTTTTGTTTTAACTTACTTCATGAAACTTTTGTAAACATTTTGGAGTGGGACAAATGGGAGGTGAACAAAAAGGCTTTGGGGGACGCTGGCTGGTCACTGCCTGGAAAGACACACTGCTAAATAAGGTTAACAGGTTTTTAAGAGGGACGTTTAGCCGGATAGGGGTCCCCAGGGGCCGAGGGGGCCAAATGCTGACATGCATTGACCTGGTAGCCTCTGGGAGTGAAATGTGGCTGGGCTTCCCAGTGACCCCTGCCAGAGACTCTGCCCCTGTCCCCTCCCCTCGTGTTTGGGGCAGCTGAGAGAACTGGTGCCAGGTAGGGGTGAGAGAGGGGGACCTCCAGGTGTGCCAAGCCCTGGCCTTTCAGAGGGGGACTTTGGGTCCTCTTCCCCCCCCCCCGCTGAAACCCCCTGTCCTTGCAGGTCACCCCTACATCATGACGGTGGGCACCGTAGCTGGTGACGAAGAGTGCTATTGCACCTTCAAGGACCTTTTCGATATCATCATCCATGACCGCCACGGAGGCTACAAACCCACCGACAAGCACAAGACCGACCTGAACCATGAGAACCTGAAGGTGGGGCAGCAGGGGGGCTTTGCTGGTGGGGGGGGAACTTCAGGGAAGCCCTTAAGTGTGCAAAGACCAGAGAGAGAGAGAGAGTGACCCCCAGGGGTATGTGGGGAGGCCCAGGGAGGGCACGGGGGGGGGGTGTCAGCCTGGGCAGCGAGGCGACCCCGCCCGGCTCTGCTTCCCTGCAGGGCGGTGATGATCTGGACCCCAACTACGTGCTCAGCTCCCGCGTGCGGACCGGCCGCAGCATCAAGGGCTACACGCTGCCTCCCCACTGCAGCCGGGCCGAGCGCCGGGCCGTGGAGAACCTCTCCATCAAAGGTAAGAGGGCAGGAGCTGCTTGGCCCAAAATTGGGGGTCTCCACACAAACTTTGCAGGAGCAGAGTTGCCCGTTTGGCTGGTTCGCAGCCCGCAAGCGGGAGTGAGCCCCGCCCAGCGCCAGGCCGTCTCCGCTGCTCCACCAGGTGGCGCTAGCCTCGCCGAGACCTTGCCCAGCACCGCTGCTCTGAATATTTCAGGAGCCCCTCAGGAAGGGGTCCCGGGAACAGATTCCTGGGTCTCGCTCAGGGGCGGAAACTGAAGAGGGGCGAATCTTTCCCTTTGAGGATGGAGGGAAGCAGGATTTCAGCCCCCACAGACGTGGGGCTGTTGAGAAGCCCCCTCCAACCTTGAGCCTTATTGGGGGGAGGGGGGCTTCAGGAGGGAGGGGAAGGAGGCGGCCGCCTTTGCTGAGCCTGGCCCCGCCGTGCCGTGTCCCCCCCCCAGCCCTGAACAGCTTGACCGGGGAGTTCAAGGGCAAGTACTACCCCCTGAAGAACATGAGTGACGCGGAGCAGCAGCAGCTGATCGACGACCACTTCCTCTTCGACAAGCCCGTCTCCCCCCTGCTGCTCGCCTCCGGCATGGCCCGCGACTGGCCCGACGCCCGGGGAATCTGGTGAGCAGCCCCCGCCCAGCCGCCCTGCAGGGGGAGGAAGGGCGCTCCCAATCTCCCCCAGGCCCGAAGGTGAAGAGCCGCTGAGGGCCGCCCTGGCCAGCTGGGTGGTGGGCAGCCGAGGGGGCCGCCTCGATGCCTACTGAGCCTGAGGGGCAGCAGGCGGGGGGGCGCTGAGGCCTCTGCTCCCCCCCTCCAGGCACAATGACAACAAGACCTTCCTGGTGTGGGTGAACGAAGAGGACCACCTGCGGGTCATCTCCATGCAGAAGGGGGGCAACATGAAGGAGGTCTTCCGCCGCTTCTGCGTGGGGCTGCAGAAGGTGAGGGAGGGGCTCTGGGCTGGCTCCAAGGGGTGGGAGGGGAGGGCTGTCAATGGAATAAAGACTCTCCTGGTGGGGAGAAGCCACCCTGGGGGGTCTGGCCTGCTTGGCCACTCCCCCTGCCAACCTCTGCTGCCCCCCTTCCCCCTCAACCAAAGATCGAGGAGATCTTCAAGCAGGCCGGCCACCCCTTCAGCTGGAACGAGCACCTGGGCTACATCCTCACCTGCCCCTCCAACCTGGGCACCGGCCTGCGTGGCGGCGTCCACGTCAAGCTGCCCCATCTCAGCAAGCACGCCAAGTTCGAGGAGATCCTGAAGCGTCTCCGCCTGCAAAAACGCGGCACAGGTGGGGCAGGGGAGGGGCAGGGCGGGGGACCAGTTCCGCTTGGGCAAAGGGCTGCCTCGCCAGGCCTGCCCCTCCCTGCCCGGAGCGTCAAACAGGCAGGAAAGATGCCGCCAAAGGAGGTGGGGCTTCTGCGATGCCCCTCCCGCCAAGTTTCTTTGGGGGAATTCGCTTCTCGCCCCTCTGCCCCCCCTTCCAGCCCCTCCTCTTTCCAGCCAAGGCCAGAAGCCGCTGGGCCCTCATGGGGCCCTTGTCACGGCCTGCCCCACGCTTAGGGGTCCCCAAGGGTCTGCCCCTCTGCGGGGGCTCAGCGGACTGAGCCCGCCTGTGCTGCCCCTCCCCCCCGCAGGCGGCGTGGACACGGAGGCTGTGGGCGCTGTGTTCGACGTCTCCAACGCAGACCGGCTGGGCTCCTCCGAGGTGGAGCAGGTGCAGCTAGTGGTGGACGGCGTGAAGCTGATGGTGGAGATGGAGAAGAAGCTGGAGAAGAGCCAGCCCATCGACGACATGATCCCTGCCCAGAAGTGAGGGACCCCGCTGGCCCTGGGCGGCCTGGGGCCTGCACACCGGGGTGACCCCAACCCTGCCACTCGCCACGGCGGCTCCCAGCGCTCGGCTCTGCCAGGGCCGGGGGCTGCTGCCCGTTGCCAGCTGGGAAGCTCCCCTCGTGGGAACGGAGTTAATAAAGCGACCGATTGGCCCCTGGGCCTTGTCTCCGCCCAGCCCCTGCCTCTCTTTCCTTGGCGCCTGCTCAGGGCAGGGGAGGTTGAAGGGGCCGAGGGGGGGGGGTTCCAGAGCAGTGGGGCCTCCCACCTTGCCTTCCAGCCCTTGAACCCCAGGGCCCCCCCAAGGCCAGGCAGAGGGGAACGCTGGCTCCAAGCTGGGGAAGGGGCTTTTCTTAGGAGGGATCCTGCCGTGGTGGTGATGGAGCCTACACCCGCAGTGACAGTCTACCTTCACGAGCAGAGGGTGCTTTTGCCCGAATCTGGGGGTCTCCCAAGAGCAGGGGCTGCTCCGGCTGGCTGGCTGCCCTTGAGGGCTCCTCTTCCCCACGCCCACCCAGAGGCTGTCCGTGGCAGGACTCTCACCCAGCAACCGCTCCCCCCCTTCAGACACACGGGGGACGCAGGGACCAAACGGAGCCACGAGAGTTTCCACGTTTATTGGGGCTTGGACACGGGCGACATTTGGGGCCGGAATAACTGACATCGTCCAGAGGTGAAAAGGTGGCACTTAATATATCTGCCCAGCAACACGGGACCAAGGGACGGCTATTTACAGGGGGTCTGTACAAGTGGGGGGGCACCCAAGAGGCCAGATTTGAGGGGAGGGGTACAGTCACAGCGGGGGCACCCAGGAAACAAAGGAAAGCCAGAGGGGGGACAGAGGGGGGCACTGCAGCTTCCCCCACCGGAGCTGCCAACTCTCCCAGCAGCAGCTGCCTTCTCCTAGCCAAATAGCTCCACCCTGAGCCTGAACCCGGCTGCCTGGCAGCTCCCTCCCACGGCTGGGCCCCAACTCGGGGTTGAGGGATGCCGACCCGCCACCCAACACGGCCCTCCTGCTGCACCAAAGCAGCGCCAACACCTGCCCACCCCAGTGAGAGGCCCTCCCCCACCCACTCGGGAGGACCAGCCCCTTCCGGGGGGGGGGGGGGCTTCCCATCTGGTTCTTAGTCCGGCCACGAAGTGAGGGGGGCCCCCTGCTGCCCGGGGCCTCCTGGCCTGCAGGCCTTTGGGCAGGAAGGCCTCTGATGCCCAAAGTGCCCGAGGGCACAGCTGCCCGCCTGGTCAGGTGCGAATGGCGCTGCCACCGAAAGCTGGATGTAGTGCTGCACAGACCGGACCACCTGGAGGATGTTTGCATTCTTGGTGGGGGGGTAGCAGCTCTTCCCGCCAGCTCTCCATCCAGAGTGGAATGGGTGTGTGTGTGTATGTCAGCCTTTGTGGGTGCCAGGAAAGGGAGGCAGGACACGCAATGGGCAAGCCCCAAGGTCCCCCCCCATTTGGGCAAATGAAAGCTCCTGGAGGTGAGATGGCAGAGAGGTGGCGAGTGAAAGGGCCCTGCTGGTGGCCCCCTTTGTACATCGGATGGAGCAGGAGGGCCCCAGAGCCTCGCCTGCAGTTCCCCACACGTGACTCGGGGAAAGGGAAGACCGGCTAGCCTTTCCCCCACCCAATGAGAGACCGGGGAAGGGGCCAGCGCCCTGCCCTGCCAGCGCTCCTTCCACCCCCCTGCCCCTCCTAGCACCACTGACAGGCTGGCAGGCACCTTCCAGGGTGGCAGTGGCTGGTCCCGCGGCAGCAGGGGTGGGCCTGGGCCCCGGAGGGAAGCTGGAGGGCCCCGGGGCCACGTGCTCCTCAGCCCGGGGATCAGTCAATGCGTGGAGCAGGCCGGGCCACCCTAGAGTTGCAGCTGGTCTGTGATTTTGGCCACCAGGCTGCGGAAGGCCAGGGAGGTGCCAGCCTGGCGCCGGAAAAGCACCCCATGCAGCCCCCCCAGCCGCTGCAGCCGGCAGACCTCCACCTCGAAGCAGCAGAAATGCTCGCTGGCGCTCTTCCCGTGGGTGCAGGAGAGGACGAAGGGCTCCGTCTGGCGGCGGCAGCAGTTGGCAGAGTCTGTGGCCTGGCAGAGGGCAGCCAGGATGGCCTCGGCCGAGCGGGTGCTGGTCAGCTTCACATTCCAGGTAAATCGGAGCAGCCGGGGTTCTGCTTCCTTTTGATGCCAAGGTAGATTGCAACTGCGGGTGAGGAGGACGAACACCTGCTCAGTGGGCAGCAGCAGCAGGTGCCCCAAAGGCCCGAGGGGGGCCCCCCAGATACCAAGGGGCATGTTTAGCTTTGTTGGGTTTCTGACCACGGCTCAGGGCATGACGATTATTCTGTTCTGCTCCCCTACCCACCCAACCCATCCCACCTCTCAGGGTGGTTGTGGAGGAGGATTCGGGGTTTGCCGCCATGAGCAACTCACAGAAACAACAAAGGCCTCATAAGTAAAAATAAACTGCAGCAGACGAGATAGTGGAGGAACCCAGATAATAGTGAGGGGAACAAACCCCGGAGAAAACGGACCAGTTCGCAGAGATAAAGGCAGCCCCCCCCCCCCCAAACTGGGCTCCACCTATTTTACATCGCCCAACCCCCCCTCCCGTGCCCCCCCCCATGGATTCTGCAACTGAAGGCTGCAAAGTCAGTGCAGCTCTGGCACAGCTGAGGTTTACGGCTGCTGCTGACGAAGTCAAGTGCTGCCCCCCCCCACTGCCCCGCTCTCCAACAGCCCCCTTTGGCCTTTCGAGCCTTCGACCCGCCCTGCCCCATAGATGGGGGCTGGCCCCCCAGGGACTCACCTTGTGAGCGCAGGTCCCCTGATTCTCTCAGGTTCGTCTGCGACCCTGAAAGGCAAGGCAGAAACAGCCGTGAAGGCAAGGGGCGTGTGGGGAGCAGCCCCCCCTCCCCGTCAGCCTCCAGATGGGGGACCAGCGCAGGGGCCGCTCGGGAGTGGGTCGTGCCCCTGAGAACGGCAAACGGGGCTCCCTGTGGGGCCAAGCCTCAGTCAGTTGGCTGCCAGGCCACTGTTCTGACCCCTCCCTGACCTGCCACCTTTCTATGGGGAGGGCTTGGACTCTGCCTGGGGGCCTTGTAGCCAGGGCAGGGCAACTGGGGCACCAGCTGACCGCCTGGCAGAGGGGTTTCCCCCAGCCACGAGGGCAGCCTGGGCACAGTCCCCCCGGGACCCCCTTCTGCAGAAGCCGGCCTGCCTCTCTGCCTGGGCAAGGAGCTGGGGCCACCCCCACGCCTGCCCTGGGCTTGCCCGGCTCTTATCCGGCCTTGCTTAGAGCCCTGGGCGGGCAGGGGGCACCTCGGGCTTAGCTCCGACCTGCAACGCAAGGAAGAGAGTCCCGAGTGCTTTTCTGTGCCTCTGGAGCTGGGGAAGGCCGGGCGCAGCTGAGAGGTCACTAAGGGCCCTGGCCAAGCAAGAGGGGGCGGGGGGGGGAGGGGAGGCAGCAAGAGAGGCGGCAGCAGCAGCAGCAGCAGCAGCAGCAGAGCGGGAGGGAGAGCAGCCACTTACTGATTTTAGGTCCTTGAGGCACTGAAGCACCCGAGACGCACCTGTTAGAGTTCTGCCGCTTAGAGGGGTCAAGAGTGACCCTGAAAACAGAGAGAAGCCAGAGTGAAAGGGCTGCGGAGGGCGGGGGGGGGGGAGCAAGAGAGGTTAGTGGGGAGGGGCGCCAGCCCTGCCTCTGTGGCTGCAAACGCTCCAGGTGGGGGGGGGAGGGGAGAGGTAGAGTCCAGGTTGTGCAGGGAGCAGCTCCTTCCAGCCCCTTTCCCCTCGGACTGCATCAGAGACCCTCCGGCCAATCCTCCCCCGCCCACTTGCACCTAAATGTCCTGTCCTGGGCGGCTGCCCTCCTTCCTTCTGCCATATTAGAGCCCCCCCCCGGAGGCTCCTCCCCAAAGGCCCCGCCCCTCTCCCTTGCTGCCCCACAGCCCTGCCAAGGGACTTGTGGGGCCTACGCTCACTTCCATGCCCCCTGGTTGGGGCAAGGGGCTTCCTGTTCCAACCTTCCTGCCTCCAGCCCCCACCTCCTCTCTCACCTCTCCCGGGAGTGGGGAGGGGCTGGGCCAGAGCTAAGCAGCGCTGGGAGGAAGCAGCTCCACCCAGGAAGGAAGCCATGCGCATTTGCTTGACCTCCCCGGGGGCTCTGAAGGCTCTGCGGGGCTCTCTGGGGCAAAGCCCCCACTCAGGGAGGGGGGGGTGTTGCAGAAGGCGCCCTCTCTCTGGCCAGCCATTGGGGTCCCTCCTGCCCTGGCTGTGCCCAGGCAATACGGAGGCCTGTACCTGCCCCCCACCCCCCAGGACTCTGCCAGGGGTGTCGCTGTCCACTTTAAGGGCAGGCCATTTCCTCCCTATGGTGCCAGCACGGCGGCCACCGCTGGGCGAGGACTTTGGGGGGGAGCCCCTGGTTTCCCCTGGATGGCAGACACAGGGCAGGCTGGGGAGGGTCCCGGGGGGGGCAAGAGGCAGCTTCCCTCGCTGGGCCTGGAACAGCTGCCCTGAAGGGGCTTTGCTTTCCCTCAGGGCAGTGCCAGGGGAAGGGGCCGGGGGGGGGGCTGAACCTCCTTAACCTCCCCCCCCTTTGCCTCCTTTCAGGCAATCCTGACCGTTCAAAGCTACGACGGCACAGACAAAAGGGACCTGCCACCGTTTGCAGGATCCCCCTGGTGACGTGATCCGGATCCAGTCGCTTGGCAACTGACTCGAGTCGCAGCGACCTTCTGACAAGCCAAGTCAATGTGGAAGCCGGATTCAGCTTAATGGCCGTGTTAGTGACTTAACAACTGCAGTGATTCACTTAGCAACTGTGGCAAGAAAGGTCGTAAAATGGGGGGGGGCAAAGCTCACTTAGTAACTACCTTGCATGGGGGTTCACCTGCGGTCGTAAGCGTGGACTGCCTGTATGTCACCTGGGGCGGGAGGGGCTGCCTGTCGCCCAGGAAGGGCCTGAATTCCGTAAACTATCTGGGGGGTGAGGATTTGATGCTGCAGCTCCCCCCCCACCTAGTCCCCCTGGCTGCCCCCCCCCCAGCCAGGAGCAGCCCCCGCTTACCTCCGTGTGAGCTTCGAGGTCAGTTTGCTGAACAGGTTGGAAGAGGCCCGGCTGCGGCTCTGAGGCAGAGGGGGGGCTTCGTGGGAGAGGGGGGGTGAGGGGGGCGGCCCGTTCTGCACGCTGGTGCCACGCCGGTCGCGCACCTGGCCCCCGTGGAAGGTGCTGCGGATGTTGGTGCCGCGAGAGAGCCGGGTGCGGTCGGAGGAGGCGGCAGCGGCGATGCTGTGGCTGGAGGGGGAGGCCGGGGGCAACCGACTGGCACCTGAGCTGCGGGAGGAGGGAGGCGGAGGAAGGAGAGGGCACCACTCAGGGCAAGGCAAGGTGCTTCCCCCCCTCGAGAACGACGGTGGGGGGGGCGGAAGAACTTTGGAGCAAAGGATGTGAGATCTCCCACCCAAAGGTTTGGCCTTTGACCCCTGAGCCACAGCTGGTCCCCCGCAGCCCTTGAGGCAGCCCCCCCCCAGACACCAGACAGACGGCCCTGCTGCCCCTTGGTGGGACGTCCAGGACGACTCAGGAGCCCCCCTCGCATTCCTCTCTGGGGAAGGGCCAGCCCCAAGGAGGAGGAGGAGGAGGCAGCGGCCACAGCGTCCGCTGCTCCCTCTGGACAGAGCCTCTGCCGGTCGGGTGTTTCCCAGTTCCTGGAAGACGATAGACTTCCAGCAGGGCTCACTGAGGAATGCTGGGAGTGGAAGTCCAGCCCGCTTCAACCAGTGCCCCAGAGCTGCCCCAGCCACCCACCCAAGGCCCACCTGTTCTCCTTCCCGTTCTGGAGCAGGGAGGGGCGGTCGCCCCCAGGCCTCTCCGTGCAGACGTAGGTGTTCCGCCGGGTCATCATACTGGACGGGATGTTATTCTGCAACGGAAGGAGGGCGGCCGGCTCAGAGCCTGGGATTAGAGGCCGGCTGCCCGGGATTCCCAGCCTCCAGGCCCTTGGCGGCTCAAGACGCGAACGACAGAGTCAGAAGGGACCCTGCAGGTCTTCTAGTCCAGCCCCATCTGCTCCTGCAGGAGGCCCCCCCCCCATTTCGGACGAATGCCTATCCAGCCTCTTCTGAAAAGGCCCCCGTGGTGGAGCCCCCACAGCTCCCGGGGAGGCTGTTCTGCTGCTTAACGGTTTTCCACTGCCAGCCCTCGCTCCTTGGTTCCAGGGGGCTCCCCTCCCTGCTGAGCCTCCATCCGCTGCTCCTTGTCCTTCGTTCTGGTGCTTTGTGGGGCAGGTTGAGCCCCCGCCGGCTGCTCTTGGGTCACCCCTGGCCCTTCGTTTCACTGAACCAGGCATGGCAGCAATTGTGATGCAGGCGGCCTACAAACCATCCAGGTTTGGCTGCTACCATGATGGACAAAAAATTGGTCGGGTCTCTGGAAAGAGTGCAGGCGGCAGCAGGGTAAAATGTGCAAGGACGGCATTGCCCGTCTTCTGAAAAGAAGGACCAGGGATCCCGTCCTTGAGGGGCCGCCCCAAAGGAGAAGGGCTCAGCCTTTCCTCCCAAGGCCCTGAAGGCAGCAGAAGCAGCCACGGATGGAAGCTCCTCAAGGAGAGAAGCAACCAGGAATCAGGGAGACGTTTCCTCACCGGGAGAACAATTCCTCAGCGGAACAGCCTGCCACCAGAGGGTGTGGGGGCTCCATCACGGGAGGCTTTGAAGAAGAGACTGGACAGCCATTTGCCTGGAATGGCAGAGGGGCTCCTGCTTGAGCTGGAGGTTAGGCTAGAGGACCTCCGAGGTCCCTCCAGCTCGGTCACTCTGTCAATCAGTCAGACCTCCGATGGGGCGACAGAAAGGCCCTAGGGTCCTCTTCCAATGCAGGCCCCTCCTCGGGCCAGCCCTGCTTCTGCTTTGACCCCAGGAGCGTCCCCAGAACATCAGCTCCTGGATTGGGCAGGGGGCAGAGGGGGGGCCAGTTTTATGCCGGGCCCCAAAAACCCCACCCTGCGTGCCCCACCTAAAGGAAGCTCCGTGGTCCCAGCAGGGAAGGGATATTCCCCCCAGCTGCCCCGGGGGAGCAACCATGTCGCCTGCCCCACCCAATGAGGAATTGTGCCGAGAGGAGCCCGCCGGCCCCCTCCCCCCTTCCCCCCCCTCACCGTGTTGACTGCACTGTCCTTGCGCCGGTCGGGGATCTCCGATTTGTTGGGGTTGTTTGCGCTGCTCACCATGGGGCTGGAGGGCGGGAGGCCCCCGCGGCCGCTGCTCACCACGCTGCAGCTGGCCTTGCGTGAGGGCATCTGCTCCTCCTTCAGCTCCCCGTCCCCCCCGGTGCTGGTGGGGCTCCGCTTGGGATGCAGGGGGGTGGGGGAAGGGCCACCTGGGGAGGGGGAGGGGGCACCTTCAGAGGGGGCAGCGTCCGGGAAGCCCCAGGGGCCAAACCCCTCTGGGTGTCCCTTCTTTTAAACTTCCTCCGAGGTGAAAAAAACAGAAGAAAATCCTGCATTTTCCAAGCAGGGACTTCACAGGCCATTTTCAATGTACGACAGTCCTTTTAGTGACCGTTTGAAGTTACAAGGGCACTGAAAAAAAAGGGGCTTATGACCGTTTTTCACACTTATGACCAATCACCGCATCCATTCATGGTCATGTGATCAAAATTCCAATGTCTGGCAACTGCTTCATATTTACGACAGCCGCAGCATCCCCTGGGGGTCACGTGGTCCCCTTTGGCGACCATCTGACAAGCAAAGTCAACAGGGAAGCTGGGTTCACTTAACGACCATGGGACTAACTTAAGAACTGCAGTGATTCACCTAACAGCTGTGGCAAGAAAGGTCATAAAATTGGACAAAACTCAGTAACTGCCTCATTCGGCAAAAGAAACGTGGTTGTAAATCAAGGACTCCCCGTATTATGTTCCCCATCCCCCCTGCTGACCATCTTGGAGGCACCTTAAACCTCCGGAGGGGTCCACAGCTGCGGGAGTTTAGAGGATTCCTTGAGGCTATCAAACCAACCCCCAAGAGGCCTCCCAGCTCCCTCCAGCCTCAGCTTCACACAACTTTGGGTTCCCATGAATTCCTGGACCGTTTGATGCTTTGGGTGGGGGGGGGACAGAGCTAAGAGGAGGGCTGGGGTCTGCTAGGTAGGGGGCCATCCAGGCGGCATGCTGGGGGGAGGTCACACCAGACCCCGAGAGCAGCCCTCAGGGCTCCAGAGACGGCAGGGCCCCGGGGCCACTTACAGAAATCGCTGTGCCGCCGTTGCCGGTGGTACGTGGAGGAGCTCCGTTGGCCCTTGGCGTGCGAGGAGGACTTGCTGGTGCCGTTGGATGCCTCACTGGGTGGCCGTGCTCGGGCCAGTGAGAGGCTGCTGCTGGTGCGGGACTCCCCCCCTTCCACCTGCTGGACAGAGGGGAACGCCAGGCCCGTCAAGCGGCTGCCCACACGCCCAAGCGGGCCTTCGGGGGGCGGGGGCGGCGAATGGCTCCTTCCTTAGGCCAGCTGAAGCCCGGCTCCTCAGAAGCCAGGGACCCCCCCCCCCCACGCGAGGCCCCCGGGTGAATCAAAAACCTGCCCCTTGCAGCCTCCTGGCAAACTGAGCACGACTGAAGCGTCTGGGTGCCCCCCTCCTGCTCACCCCCCCCGGGGGGGGCGGCTTTGGCAGCATCCGTACCTCGTTCTTCCGGCCCAGCAGCAGGTAGGTGGCCGTGACCTCGTTGTACTTCTGGTTGGCCAGGGCTTCCTTGATCTCCTCCCGGCTGTAGCCCATGCCCACCATGACCTCTGGAGAGGGAGGAGCAAGGTCAGGAGGGGCTCCGACCCCAGGGCTCTTGGGGACGGGGCTGCCCAGATGCCCCACTGCCACTCAGCGGCCCCTCGGAGCCCAGGAGAGCAGCCGGGCATTGGCCGGAGACCCTCCAGTCTCAGGCGCCTTTGCAGGTGGGAGGCCAGCCGGGGTCCACAGGGGGGGCTACCTATCCGCTTGGCATCCGCAAAATCCTCCTCAGGTTCTCGGTAAGGCTTCAGCTCGTCCCCTTCGTAGCCGATATTGATCCACTTGTCCTTCATTATTTGCTGGGGGGGAGGGAGGGAGGGAGAAGCGTTAATGGGGGACCAAACTATTGGGCCCCCTCCTGCCAATGCAGTCCCCCCCCCCGGGCCCTCCTGGCGCCCTGAGCTCAAGCCCTCATCATTCCCACTCGAGGTATCTGGACACCCCAGGCGAGCAAAGGCCGGGCCAAGCGGCTCCCCCCATTTTTTCCCAGTACAGGTCTCCCTTTCAGGGGAGGCACCAACAGCCCCCCAATTATCTACAGGGCACCTGCAGAGGCTCAGCCGGAAGACCTGAGCTGTGCCAGGAGGGGAGGCGTGGGCTGATGCGCAAAGCTGCCTCCTGACACACATGCAATTATCCTTGAGTCAATTAGGCTAATTACAGTCATTGGTGGGGGGGGGGGAGTCAGGGAGGAAGGCTCAGCAGTGGGGAGGGCCAGATCCCCTAGAGACAGTTGCTAATTAAAGGCCCGGCTTCTGGTGGGTGCCCGGGAAATTGGCATGGGGGACGGGCAGTGCCAGCTGTGCTCCTTCAGCCCCAGAGGGACCACGAGGGCGGGAGGAGCCTCTAGAGAGGCCCAAGGCTGGCAAATTGCCACGCAGAGCTTGCCACGCAACTGGGGCCCCTCACCTCCAGGGTGCAGCGCTTGGCAGGATTCAGCACCAGGAAGCGCCGCAGGATGTTTTCGCAGTCCGTGGACATGTAGAAGGGGACACGGTACTTGCCACGCAGCACACGCTCCCGCAGCTCCTGGGGCAGGGAGGGGAGAGGCCGGTCAGTCAGAGTGCAGCCCGGCTCCCCCCATCAGCCTTGCCAGGCAGTCAGTCTGCTGGTGGCAGCACTGCCTGGCCAAGGGTGCCAGTGGCCCCGTGCCCGGAAGATGCCACCCACTCGTTCCCCTGGTGGGAACCGGCCTTTGCCACTTCTGGCCTGGGCAACTGTGCAGACGAGGGATGGGGGAAGGGAGCCACTTGGCACAGAAAGGCAGGAGACATGTCAATTCATCACATAAAGCAACAAACAGCCCAGGGCCACAGGCACAGAAAGGCAAAGACGTAACCCAGACAGAGACACTGAATGCCCAGCTGCCCTTTTCCTGCCCGCCAGGCGGAGGCTCAGCCCATCCCAAGTGGATCCAGAGCCAAGAACCCATCTGGCACAGCCCCCCCCCCCTTTGCAAGGAGGATTCCACAGCAGAGGCTGACCTCCTACTTCCCTCTTTGCACCTGGGACCCCCGCCCTGCCCACCCTCTGCACCCCAAATCTTCTGCCCCACAGCCTCACCTTGAGGTTCTGCCCATCAAAGGGCAGAGAGCCACTGACCAGGGTGTACAGAATGACCCCAAGGCTCCAGATGTCCACCTCTGGCCCGTCGTACTTCTTGCCTTGGAAGAGCTCCGGGGCGGCATAGGGGGGGCTGCCACAGAAGGTGTCCAGCTTGGAGCCGAGCGTGAATTCGTTGCTGAAGCCAAAGTCAGCTATTTTAATGTTGGCATCCGCGTCCAGCAACAGGTTTTCTGCCTGAGGGAGAGAAAGCGGGGGGTGGGTAAGGTTTTGCTGCAGCCCCCAGGCCCAACAAACATTTAGAAACCTGCATCCAAAGTCTAATGGCCAGCAAAATGCCGGACGGGGGAGCTGCCCAACGTCCAGCTTCTGTGATTCTTCTAGCTCTTCTGGTGAATTCGCATCAACTCTCCCCATTTTATAGGTGGAAGCACTGAGGCTCACAAAATCCAGTCACCGCTGTAAGCTTTGGGGCTGCCCCAGGGAGGCTGAACCATTGCCTCCCATACAAGGGCGGGAATTGGGGGGTGGGGGCACCTCACCTTCAGGTCTCTGTGTACGATGTTCTTCTGGTGACAATAATGCACAGCCGAGACGATCTGGGGGTGGAAAGGGGGGATCCTGGCTCATGTGCAAGCCCCTCCCCAACCCCCTTCCAAGCAAAGCCAAGGAGCCGGTCCCTGTGCCCTGCAGACGGGACTCCTTGGCCAGCTTAGTACCCAGTGGAGGGGGGAGTCTCTCTTCACCCCCTGCCCCCCGCCCTCATGCCAGATGAGCCCATTTGCCCAGCAAGTGGAAGGCACCCAAGTGGACTCTGCCGGGCAGCCAGAAATGCGCCCCTCTTGTTTGCCCATCCAGCCAGGCCCTACGGGTACCCTGCCCGGAGCCCAAAGAGCAGGCCTTCTCGGTGGCATCCTGAGGCCCCACCTGTCTGAACTTGGCCCGGGCTTCTTTCTCCTTCATGCGGCCATGGGAAACCAGGTAATCGAAAACTTCTCCTGCACGAAGAGAGGGAGGACAGGTGAGGGAGGCCAGCCTGGATGCTGGGGCTAGAAACAGCAAAGAGTGAAGTGAAGAAACCGTGAAGGAGATGGTGGGGGCTATGGGCATTTGAACCCAGGGCCAGGGACGGGCAGGGTGCCCGTGCAGCTGTTCCTGGAGCTCTGCTGGGAAGAGCTGGCTCAGGTAATGGGGTGGGCAGGTGCCAGTTGGCCCGAGAGAGCCTGGAAATTCCTCAGCTTGTCAGCACAAATGGGGATCACGCAGGGACAGCCAGAGCTAAAGGAGAAAATGCCTGTCGGATGAGCGTGTTTACGCTGCCTCCAAATGCAGAATTTGGTCACCCATCGACAGCAGTCCAGGTGAGAGACTGTCCTGGAGGGGCACATGCTGACCCCCCAAAGGGAGGGAACCCCTCCCCCAGGTTGCACTGTCTGTGGGGTCCTTGGTGCTCTCTGAACCTGGTGGTTTTCTTGCAGATATTTCACGACCAAACTAGGGAACAGGCAACCTCAGAGTGCCCTGATGATGTTCCCTAGTTTGGTCATGAAATGTTTGCAAGAAAACCACCAAGGACCCTAGAATCTTTCTCTTCTTCCTCCCCTTTTCCTCCGCAAAGCCCACTCCCCAATGACCCCGACGATGTTACCCAGTTGGGTCATGAAATTCTGCAACAAAATAACACAGCTCCGAGACCCCCAAAGACCCCTCACCCCAACCCTGAGCTACAAATGTTCCCTTCAATGAATGCTCCATCCAGAACTGGCCTGGGGGCCAGGTAGGCAGCTCCTGTGAGGGGCTGGGGGATGCAGATACCTTGAACTGAGTGGAGGGTTAATTTTAGCAGCTACAGGGGAATCAAACTTGCTTTAAGTAGCAGACAATGCCAGCCTGTGAGTCCTTCACCGCGGTGCTGCCCTTTGCCTTGGGGGGGGGGGGGGGCTGCCTGCCTGAGCCCCCCAGACGCGGCCTTCCTGCAGCTGCTTGGCACAGAGACAGCTCTGAAGGCCCTGGGGGGGTGAGGGCAGCACACGAGAGGGAGGCAGCCAGAGCGGGCTGGCCCTTGGCACCAGGGGAGGGCAGGCAAGGCGTACCGGCACTGGCATACTCCATCACCAGGTAGAGGGTCTTCTCCGTCTCAATCACCTCAAAGAGTTTCACTGCACAAAGAACCAGAAGCCCCGTCAGCCTCCCCTCAAGGAACTTCCCTCCCGGGGGGCTCCTTTGCCCCCCCCCCGTCATGCCCCCGATCCTCACTGGTCCCTTTCTAAGGGCGGCTGATTTCACTTTAGGTGGCTGCTGCTTCAATGCTGCTGCTGCCTCCACCTGCCTCCCTTGGGGCACCAGTGAGGGAGGCCGCACTGGGTGGAACTGGGAGAGTTAAAATTCTGGGCAGCAAGATGGCAAACAGGCACTGCGACCCCCCCCCCAAAACTGGAGGAGCACAAAGCCTTGCGGTGGGCTGGGGGACATCCCCGAGCAGTGCCTCCATCCCAGATTCTGCTCATTTTTTGATGGGGGGGGTGTCCTTTTCCTGACCCCCACCACTGTATCTAGCCAGCCTTTGCAACCTGCTGAATTGAGAGAAGGGCCCCCATTTTGAAGAGCAAGACTTCCTTGGGGGGGGCCACGGGTTCTCCCAGACTTCTGTTTCTTACCAATATTGGGGTGATTCAGTCCCTTCATGATCCTGACTTCTCTGAAGAGCTGCAAAGATATCCCAAACAGGAGTTAGATGACCTCTCCCCAAAGGTGGCAGCCTAACATTTTTTTCTCCAGCGAACCCCCCCTCCTCCAAAAGGCAGGCCGGTTTTAAAGTCCCCCCCATACAAGGATGTTTCTGTAGAAAGTTTCCGTTGGGTTTTGTTGGCAAAAGGGAAACGGGACTTTTCCCTCCATGAATCTTCGTTGTGTCACTTTCACAGTTTTCCCAGTATTTTTGCAATTTCAAACTGCCACTAAATGAATGTTGCAAACCAAGGACCAGATATAGATGTGATATGGCCCTGGAAGGAGCCTGGAAGTCTTCCCCAAAGGTACCCAAAGTTTGGGGAGTCTTGAAGGGCTGGGAGGAGCCAAAAGGGGAAATCTCAGATGGGCAAAATGTTCACTTCCAGCCTTTGAAATGTCCCTTTTTAGCTGCAGGGGAAGAACGGATCAATATTACTCCAGGGAGCCAAGATTTAATTCCTTGTTTAAGAAGAGAGATTTTTTCTAGAGTCATTGTGTTTGAAAAGAGGCCTTTCTTCTCTTTCTTCTTCCATATGTGTTAGCAATAAAATGATAACAATACATTAGAAAAAGTCTGGGGACTTGCCATGAGCTGCTGGAAGTGCAGCTTAACAGGCACCCTGTTAAGGCTTCTTTAATGTACATGTTTTGGTGCGTGTGCAGTTTGGCTCACTTGCTGGAGCTCTTTGCTCCGAGTGTCCACAGCACCCAGCTTTGGGAAGGACCCTTAACTTTCATCTGCAGATAACGGGTTATTGCATTGTCAGGTCTGAATTGGCCACAGCTGCCTTGCCTTGCTGTGCTGGGGGTTGAATGGCCTTTAATTGATTAACCATGATTAATAATCATCTCTTTCCAGAGGATCTCCCCAAGCAGTTTTTGCATAATTAAATTATAATGAAAATAATACTGCATGCCTCTCTCCGTTCCCTCCTAGAGAAGGCACTTTTGGAGACTTCCAAGGGTGGGGTCGGTGCAGCTGAAGGACACGTCCCCCCCCTCAGTCAGCCTTTTATAGACCCCACATTCCCTTCAAGGCTATCACTGACCACCCTTAGCCACTGATATGGGGTCTTCCCTCCCCCCAAAACACCTGGGGCATCCAAATAGGCAGCGGCTGAACCAATGGAGACCATGAAGGTGGGCAGACAGCCTTGACAATTCGCCCCCCTTCCCTGAAGCTCATTTGTCCTGCAGAATCCAGCCACTAATTAGCAGGTCCTCCTCTCCCCCTCCCCCCTGGGATGCTGGCAGGAGCCGGGGTTTCCACAGCGACCAGCTTAGACTCTGAGCTGTAATTAGGGAGGGGGGCAATGGGGAGCAATGTCTCCCCCACCACTGCTGCCAGGAAATGCAGGGAGCCATGAAGGAAGTGGGGGGGGGGACACATCAACCTGCACTGCCCAGGCCGAGGGCTCAAGCCCCTCACTCAGAAGTGGCACCCTGCCTGTCAGGGGGCGAAGGGGCTGCATTTAGGGACCTTCCTCCCTCCATGCGCCCCCAAAGTCCCTTGGAAGGGGAGACAGGTGGCAGCTGGTTCTGAAACCCTCCCTTGCCCCTCCCAACACCTGCTCACCTTCTGGAGACTGGTTGGATTGAGCTGCGTCTTGTCAATTATTTTGATAGCCACCTTGAGAAAATACAATGCAGAAAATCAGTGGGGTGGGGGGTGCTTACAATGGCCAGGCGTGACTGAAGCCTCAGTGGCTCCATGGAGCAAGGGGGGGGGCACGGAGCTCCTATTCAATTCAAAAGCCCCCCCCAAGGCAGGACCTCCCATGGCCATCAGAGCTGGCAGCTGGCCTGGCTGTCCCTGGGACTGGGGGCTTCTCTGGGTCTGTGGGGGGCCTTTCCTCACTTCGCTGCTGTGCCTCCCCCCTCCCAGGATTTGAACTGGCTGTTCAGCTGACAGGAGGAGGAGGAGAAACGGGGGGGGGGGGGGGGGGGGGGCAGGAAGTTTGCTTCTGCAGATGGCTCTTTGCATTTTTTTCCTTCCTTGTATAATTGCAGATACTGTCTTTATAATTTTTGAGGGGTGGGGGCCAGGCTTGGGGATTGTGCCCAGAGCTTTCCGGACGGTCTCGGCCAGGCCCAGCCTTTGGGAGGGGAAACCAGAGGCCATTCAGAACCACCCCAGGGGCAGCCAGAGGGTGCCCCTCCAATGGGATGCCTAGGAGGAAGCCCCCATCAGGGGCCCTGACTCCCTGGGAAGGAGCCCCCCCCTGTGGAAATGGCACTGGAGAGCAGCTGATCCCACCCAGCCTGTGCTGGGCCCGGCAACCCTCCCCCTCCACTTGCCAGCTCTGCCTCTTCCCAGCTCTTCCGGGAGGGACACCCCTCACCTCCCCCAGACCTCCGAACCTCTGCCCGGACTCACCTCCCTGCCGGTCAGGATGTGCCGGGCCAGCTTGACCTTAGCAAAGTTGCCCTTGCCGATGGTCTTAAGCAGCCGGTAGTTGCCGATGTGGGGCTGCTCGTCAGGGCAGGAGGCGATGGAGTTGCGGCACCGGGCGCCCAGTGAGCGGCTGGACCATGACGAGCCCTTTTCAGAGCGGCTGCTGGCCAGGGTGGAGGGCTGGGGGGGAGAGCGGCGGCGTCCCTGGCAGGGGGACAGGCTCGAGGGTCACCACCGGGCAGCGCTGGTGCTATGGGGCAAAAGGAGGGTTGCTGGAGAGGGCAAGAGGCCCTGGGCCAAAGCAGGGTCTGTCCCCCCCCCAGGGCTCAAATTAAGGGGTGGGGGCACAAGCCGGGCCTGCTGGCAGTCCTAGATCTCCTGGTAAGGCCTTTGCCACCCTGTGCCCCCCACCTGCCACCCAGAGAACATGCTTGCGTTCTGCTTGGTCCACCTGCTCAAGGTGGGGCTTCCAGCCTCTCTGGGCTCCCTCCCAGGCGCTGCTTTCACTGGGCTCTACAGGGGTTGTTTTGGGGGACGGCAAGGGATCCCCCCCCCCCAATCAGCAAAGTTCTCCTGAATCAAGCATGAAAAAGTTTTCAGTTTTGAACCCAAAGCTTTGGAGGCACAAATTCTGCCTCTCCCAAATTGCACTTTTTCTAAAGTGGGTGAAAAGCAACCACTTGTGGATGGGGAGACTCCCCTCCCGGGCCCTCCCTCCCAAACCAGAATGGGCCAAGTTGGGGTTCAGGGAGGCATTCCTCCCACAACCCACTCAGAAGAGAATCCAAGGGAAGGCGAGCCGCAGTTGATCCAGTTTTGGGGTATCCAGCAGTGCCCTACTGTGCCAGGCAGTCAGCCGGTGCCTTCTGGGCGGCCACTGCCCTTCCTGTTCTGGGCACAGCTTTCTGCGTGGGACCGGCGTGGGGAGCGCAGCCATGCAGGGCTGGAAGGGGAGGGCCAGGCAGGCGGTTTGCCTTCAGACTGTCCCCAGGGCTGCCTTCCGCTCCCCTGCTCACCCTGGCAGGCATGGCATTTAGCAGGGACTGAGTTCAGACGATGCCGCAGCCTCTCCAGCTGAAAGCGCCCAGTTGCAGCTTTCCAGCAGTGCCACAATATGCCCGTATCATGCCCAGGGCCAGAATTCTGGCTGGCAGACTTCCTCAGAGCGGAGGGCATTTTCCAGGGCTGAGAACAGAAAGGCCAAAGGCAGAACAGGGCCTTCTCCGTGGCCCAGTCACGGGGTGTGTTTGTGTGTGTGTGTGTGTTCTCTGTGCACTCTGCCACTGGGGCTTTACAGACAGGGCTGCTGCTGCAGGATTCACATTTGAGGGGGAAACCTGAGGTCTTGGCCCCCTTTCCTTTCTGCTGGATTCGCAACAGCCTGCCCCAAGACTCAACCTGCCCCACCAGCTGACCTCTTAGGGGCCCAGGAGCCACCCTTGGAAGCGACCTTGTTTCCTTGGCGGAAAGACGGGGAGTGCTCGGAGAACTCGCCAGGCTGCCCTCCCTGCAGCAGCCAGAAGGAGCTGGGTGCGAGGATGACCTTGGTACTTGTTTCCAGTCAGAACAATCGTCCCTTTGTGGCCTCTGGCCCTGGGCTTTGGGCGGGGGAAGCGCCCCTAGCACAGTGGCTACTTGTTTGGGGTGGGGGCTAAGAGGTTCCCTCTAGAGGTGGGAGATTCCCACCTGAAGGCAGATCGTGCCTGCTGAAGAGTCCCTGCAGGGGCTGGTCAGGGTCCCTGTCCTCTCAGCAGGCCGGTGCAAGGCGGGTCAGGTTCACAAGTCCCACTAGGGAACCAGGGAACCTTCTCTTTGGCCCAGGGGCTTCCGGTCATGGCCCACACGGATCAGCCCTAGGAACACAGCAAGGACACGTGGGGAGCCCAGAGACCCAGAGCCGCCTGTCAGTTTCCCAGAGCCTGAGGGGCAACTGACTGCCTGTTCCCCAGGGACACAGAGAGTCCCCGACTTATGACCATAACGGAGTCCAAACCTTCGTGAGGTGAATTTGCCCCATTTTGCGACTGCAGTTGTTAAGTGAATCTGGTTTCCCCCATTGACTTTGCTTGCCTGAAGGTCACAAAAGGGGGATGACATGAGCCTCCAAACATGCGTCATGGGGAGGCCGCGATGGCCGTCCGTGGGAAAAATGGCCATACCAGACGCCACTTTTTCTTTCAGTGATGTTGTAACTTCGAGCGGTCGCTAACTGAACTCTTGTAGGTCAAGGACTGCCTGCGTGAGGCTCTTGGAGGAAGGGCTGCCCCAAAGGCCAAGACCAGGGCAGGCGCGCCAGCATAGGCCTCGTGCTCCGCTCTGGGCACCAAGGCCAACAACTTCAGAGGGCTGAAAGAGCTGCGGGCACCAACCGAGGATGGGAACCTCGGCCCCATGAAGACCAAGCGAGGGGGGGGGAGGGAAGCTTGGCACGCTCCCCTTCCGAAACCCCAAAGGGGCAAGGAGGAGGAAACAGAGCCATCTCTCCCCCCCTCCCCCCTCCCAGAAGCCCAGGCGATGGAATCAGGGAACAATTCACCAAGGGAACAAGTTGCTACCAGACGTTGTGGGAGGTTTTCAAGAAGAGACTGGATAGACTTTGGTTTGGAATGGGGTAGGAAGGGGGGCGGGGTGGGATTCAACCTTGAGAACTTTAAGACTTGTGAATTCTGGGAGTTGAAGAGCACAAGGCATGGAATTCCCAGGATGGACATCCTGCTAGAGAGTCTCCTGCTTAAGCAGCAGGCTGGACTAGAGGCCCTCCAAGGTCCCTCCCAACTCTGATTCCTCCCTCCCTCTGGCTGGGCAAGGAAAGGGATCAAGGAGGTCTGGGGGAGAGTCAAAAAGTCAGAAAGTCTGGCTGTCCTCCTTGGCAGGGGATGTGGATGGAGGGCTGTTCCTGACTGCCCCACCAAAAGCAATCAGAGGACTCTCCTTCCCTGGGCAGCTGGGGGGGCTCGACCGAGGCCTTTCTGGAAAGCTCCCTGCTGCGTTTCCACAGTGCAGGAATGCCTCGGTGCATTGTGGGATGCCTGTCCTCTCGTGAGTACGCAGGGCAGGGGGAGGAGGGGGGGCTACAGCTCCCCCCCAGCACTCATCAATAATGCACTAGAAAACAGCGTTGCACGCTTCAAAGAGAGGGGCGCCTCACTCCAGGGGCAGACCTTTTGGAAGGCCGGCTGGTGATGTGCAAAACGCTGCCATCCTTTGGACCCCCCCCTTTCCCGCATTTGAACAAGTGTAAAGCCTGAGAAAAAGGCGGCTCGGAACACGGCCCCTTCTAGGCGGCAGTAAAACCAACCATAACTCAAGAAATTCCAGGGCCAGGACCGTCTTTCCGTCACTAAGCAGGCGGGAAGGGCGTTGCCTGAACCAAGGCCAGTGGAGGCTGCAGCCCATGGGTCACGGCTACCCTGGCACCCACAGCCCCAAAAGGTTTGGCCCCCTATGAATGAGAAGAGAAAGCCTTTTGCCCCCCAGTACAGGTGGGGGAAAGGAAGGCAAAGATTTAGCAGGGGCAGAAGCTGAAGGCGGGCCAGGGGAGGGGAGTGCCACTTGGGCCCACGACCACCCTCAGCCATGACAAACCACTGGGTGATCCTCCCCCCTGTTCGCCCAGCCTACCTCACAGGGTCGTTGTAAAGCACCTGAGGCTCTTGGGTGAGAGAGAGGATAGGAATCTAACCAATTCCAAACAAATAAACTGGGACTATGTTTTTATACAACTTTTGCTTGCCAACATTCCTATTCAGTGCTGAAAAGGTCTTTCCTTCTTCCCTCTCGCTCTCCTCCTTAGAGGCTCCTCTCTGGGCCCTTTGTCCCGTCCCTTTCCTTACGATGGGAGGCAGGGGAACATTCTCCTCAAACCAGCCCATCTCCTTCTCCAGGCGCCAACCCTGGCCAAGGAAGATGTCCCCAGCACCCACCCCACCCCCAGGCTGGGCCCCGGAGCGCACCTGGCCTCTCCCTCCAGATCCAGCAGGGCTCCTCATTTCCAGCCAGGTCTGGCCTCTCCTGGGCTCCACGCTGCTCGAAAGCCAAGAAGCCCCGGAGCAGAACTGCAAGCGCCAGGCCCTCGGGCAAGACTCTCTGAAGAGCCCGGACCCAGGTGGGACACGCAGGGCAGCACCTTCACTCGTCAGTTGCTTCTGCTGCTCACTCCCCAGAAGCCCCAAATGTTTATTCACTTTTAATCCAGGAAGATCATCTCCACAACAGAGGAGGAGGAGGAGGAGAGCCCAGGTGATCCAGGAAGCAGCCCTGCCCCGACACCTCATCCTCCGAGAGCCACAGAGCCAGCAGTGGCTGCTCTATCAAGGGAAACCGGAATGGCGGATGAGTCCCCAACTGGGTGAGCATCCCACTCAGGGTGGGAGGCTGGGCCACACCTAGGCAGCTGCTCGGCAGGGGAGGCTGGCACAGGTATGCATCCACACCCTCCCTCTCCAGGCCCACATGCCAAGGGTGCAGCATCCCCTTCGGCCTAGGCCGGAGGGGGATGGTCTCCAGCCCAGCCTGCTCAAGGCCCAGCTCCACAAGCTGTTGGCCACAGAAGCAGCCAGCCGAGGCCATCGCCAGGCAGAGACTGAAGGACGCCAAAGCAGGAGACGGCAGTCTCAGAGCCCTGGTGCCACAGCTCTGCTCAAGGGTGTAGGGTGGGCCCATGGACAGCAGCTTCATACAAAGCTCGGGGGAGTGGGTATTCGTGCCCAGGAGCCCTGGGTTCTCCCTTGGCTCCTGTGGAGCTCTGGCTGGAGGAAGGGCAATGGAAGGGCCAGGTCTCCGTCGCTTAGAGCAGGTGGGGGCCTGCAGCCTTCCAGCTGTTCTTCTCCGGGTTCACTGGCTTAGGTTACTGGGAGCTGCAGGTGCCTGGCCCTGTTTGCAGAAATCCTCCATGCCAGGCTGCTCCTGACAAAGAGCTCTCGAGCAAGATGGCACCGTTTGTCTCACTCTGTAATCCGTACATATTGTACTCCTTGATCCAAGTGAAGCTGCCGGGGAACCACACCCAGGAACTCCCAGGCCCAGGCAGGTAGGGGCAGGCTGCATTACTCACTCGCAGGCCACTCTTGGCACATGCTCAGAGGCACCCTGGTCACTTGACAGCTACTGGCCACAGACACAAGTGCTAAGGGCGATGCCTAGCTGGCTGCCATGGTGAGGACCTCGCTGCCATGGCAACACAGTGGTGCAGCACTCTTCAGGAAGCCTTGGCGATGTGGCTGTCAGCAGCAGAGGGTGGGGCCTGAGCCAGAGAAGGCCTGGCAGACAGCAGCAGTGGGCCTGGGGGCAAGCAAGGCCCAGCACAAGGGGGGAGGGGGCGCTGGAAGTGGCCCCCTCCCATATAGGTGAGCACATTGCATGCGAAAAGAGATGCGACAGGAAGCTGGGATTTCAACCCGAAAGGAGGTAACATCCTTTGTGGCACAGACATAAATACACCCGCCCACTGCAACTGGAGTCCCACATGGCTTCAGAATATCCTGCTGGTGTTGCTGGACTGTCAATCAAGAGCGGAGAAAGTGTGTGCTTGGTGGCCCCAGAGATTCATGGGGTATGGGGCCTTTTTGCATTCGGGAATTTTCAGGGGCAAAACCGGGACCTGCACCCACCTTCCCCTTAAAACCTCAGAAACCATTTGCTGACCGTCTTCCCCACTTGACGGGGGCGCAAATCCAGGTGCAGCTAAACGGACAGAAACTGCTCAACCTCCCCAGAGGCAAAGCGGGTAGGCCGACCCAGGAAGCACCCAAAGCACAACGCACAAGCCTTCGCACCCAGTGCCCAACCGCCATTCTGCCTGGCCAAGGACACAGCAGCTTCTAACCTCTTTTGGCAAAACCTGCCCAGGCAATTTGGTTAAAAAGGCGCCAAGGATGAGCCAACTTATAAGGGCCTCCAGTAAGTCCTGGAAATGGCATTTTGTGTAGGCTACCCCCACAGCAGAAGGGCACCTGTGACACCTGCTTCAGACTAAATGGTATTGGGGTGGGGGAAATACTCCTAGTTCCCACAGAGGCCCAGGTGGCTGACACCACATAACCAGCAAGCCCGCCTGCACCAGGAGCTCCCCTCCCCTGGGAGAAGGCTATTCTCGGCCAGCAAGGAGGTCCGGGGGTGTCTAAGGGGGGCGATCAGGGGGGTTTCACAGAAGGGGGGGCTCGGCCTGCAGGCCACTGCCCACCTTTGGGACACTCCCTGGGGCAGCCGAGGGCGCTGGGGCGGCCGTCCGAATCTCCCAGCCGGAGACCGGCTCCCCGGCCCCTCGCTTTCCTTCTCCCGGGCTGGAGCGGGCGAGGCCGGGCGCAGCGCGGCAAAAGCAGCAGAGTCACTGGCGCAGGCTGCGGGCTCCCCCTCGCCTTCTGCCGCTTAACCCCCGGCGAGGCCCACCGCCCGGCCCGCTAATGCCGCCGCCAGAGCCGCGGGCCCCTCGCGGGCCTGCCTGGGAAGCCGCGGGGCGCCGGTGGGTGGCCCAGCGGGTGACCTCCGGCCCGACCCTCGAGGTTGGGTCCCGCCGGAGACCGGCTCGCCGACGCCCCGTCCCGCTATCGCCCCACAGTGGGGGAGCCGAGTCGGCGCGGAGGCGCAGCGAGCCGCCGCCGCCAACTCCGGGCTGCCCGCAACGGCCGCCCGCCCCAGCCCGGCCCCGGTAAACAAGAGGGGCCGCCGCCGCCGCGGGAAGACTCACCGGCTCGGAATTGCGTTCGTTGCCCGCCGCCAGCGCGATGCGCAAAGACATCTTCTCCCGCGGCCCAAGGCCGGACGCGGCGGGGGCGACGAGGGCCGCTGGCCTCCCCCGAGTGGCCACTCATGCGCCCCGCCGCGCTCGGAGGGCGAGAGGCGGGGCGGCACCTGTGAGAGGAGACGCGGCCGGAGCGGCGCTAGTGGGGCCGGGGGGCCATGGGGGGCGGGGGGGGGGCGAAAGCAGGCCCGGGTCAGCTCCGCTCTCGGCCGCCGCCTCGCGCTCGCCTTCACTGCCGCCGCGGTGCCCGGCCCGGCCGCAGCACTCTCCCCGCAGGCAGGAAGGGGTAGCGGCGCTTCCTGCCACCCCCCATATGGCTGCGTCCCCGCGCTGGGAGGGAGGGGGGGGAGGAGGGATGTGGACGCAATCCGAGCTCCGGGAAGCCCCCTCCCGTCGCCAGGAGCGGCCGCGAAGCCCCCGCTCCTCCCGGCCAGGCGGGGCGCGGTTGAGTTGGGGCTGCTGCCCGGGGGCGACGGCAGCGGCCGCTTGGGGACGAGCGCGGGGGGCGAGGCAGCGGCTGCTCCGGGCGGCCAGAGAGGCGGGCGTCGCGCAGGAGGAGGAGGAGGAGGGGAGAACGGGGGGAGGCGAGGAGGAGGAGGCCGGGCCGGACGACACCCGGCAGGCGCAGGAAGCGCCCCCGAGCTGCTTAAAGGCGCCGCCGCCCCGGCGGAGGGCAGCGGCTTCCTTCGCTTCCCAGCAGGCGCGGGAGGGGCCGGGGAGGTGGGCCGCCGCCCGAAAGAGGTTTGAGGGCCGCCGGGGGCTCGGGCCGCGGGAAGAGCCGCTCCCTGGCCCGGCTGTCTTTCCCGGAGTCAGGCCGGCTTCTGGCCCGAAATGCCGCAGGAGGAGGAGGGCTCTCGGAGCGCGCAGAGGCTTTGGGACAAAAGCCGGGCTGGGAGCGGAAGGACCGCCCTTTGACTCTGGCTGCCGGGCAAAGAGGCCGGTTCGGCTGCAACAGCAATCCTCATCCCTCCGAGGAGCCACGATTTACAGGGGAGGGGGCGCTTCCCTTCTCGGGCACCTGCCCTGGGAACATCCTCCAGGCCCCTTGAGTCCCGCCAAGGCTGCGGAACCGGCGGTGTCCCTGGAGCCCCGAGAAAGTCCGCCGGGCCTGGGCTCCTTCCCCTGGGCACCGCCGGTCAGGAGACGGGTGGGCGGTCGGGGCGGATGGCAGGAGGCGAGGGCTGCCAGCCGTGGGAGGGAGGCTCCGCTCTCTTCTCCGGCCGGGCTGGAAACTAAGAAGCCGCGGCGCAACCGGCTCGGACTTCCCCCCTGCCCACCCCCAGGCTTTGGGCCAATCTCCCCGTCCTGTTTGTCTGAGGCTCGGCTGGGATAAGGATGCATTCAAGGGTCTTGGAGGCAGCCGGTGGGTGGAGGCCTTCGGAGGGGAAGGAGGCCCTGGAACAACGGTGTGCCCCTCTAAGCAGTGGACCCTCCCTGTCCGCCCAAGGCTCCCTGCGGACTCCCAGAATTCCCCAGCCAGCATCGCCAGGTGGGGACCTCCTGCCCGGCCAGCACCGCCTCAAGCCACAGCCTCCTCGGGGGAAACGTGCGGAGGCAGCGAGGCTCCATGCTCTTGGGCGGCTTGTCCGGGCTGTGCCGAGGGAGCATCTCGCACAGCCGGGACCCTCTGCAGCCCGCAAGCGGCGGCCGCGGATGCCCAGGCTGGCATTTCACCTTTGCCCCCGGTCAGCAAAGAGGGCGAAGGGGCCCTTCGGCTGCAGCCGAGCCGCTCACAAGGAGAACCGGTTGCCACGGGGAAAGTGGGCGGGAGCGACTTCTTGGCAGGATCCCTGGCAAGGCGAAGCGCAACCCGGCAGGGATCCCCACGGACTGCGCGCTTTACTGAACCGGCGGCGTCCGATCTCGGGTTCACGACCCCCCGCCCTTCCCGCCCGCTAGGCGCCCCCTGCAAAGTCCGGTGCCCGGGAGGGGTTTCCGGGGCCGCCAGACCTCCCCTCGCCTGGAGGCTGCCCGCCGTTCCCATGCAGAGCACGGGCACCGCCCCTGCCGGCGCTGATTGGCTGCAAGGCGGCATGGAGCCAGGCCAGGCCAGTCGGCCCGCCCCTTTCCTCCGAGGAGGGCGAATGGCTTTCACCCGCGCTTTCTATTGGCAGGATGCGCAGCCAATCGCCGTCTGCCGAGCACCGCCCTTAACTCTTGCCTGCCCTGCCGGAGGTACGAGGGAGTGCTTCTGCGCAGGCGCGATCCGGCGACAGAGCTGAATGCTTCTGCAGAGGAGAACCACCCCTCCCCTCCCCTCCCGGGGGTCCCCGGTGCTCCGCCGCTCCCCGCGCGGGCTTGAGCCGGTTGCTCGGTGACCCGGTGCAATCCACGGGGGCTTCTCTGAAACGCTGTGCAGCCCTCCGCCCTTGGAGTGAGGTCTGCATCATGAAGCCGCTCCTAGAAAGAAGGGGGGCTCCCCGAGCTGGCTGGCCGGGGATGATGGGCAGCGTGGTGCCCAGAGCACATCTGCATCTGCCCTGTGGCTTGCCCTCCCCCCCGCCCGCTTCTTGCCCGGCAGTGCTTCCTCTGCCTTGAAACTCAGGAGCCGGGCGGTCTTGGGGCCCCGGCTGAGAACGTGGCTCAGAAGGCTGCAGGTTGGGGGGGGGGCTATGAGCCCCGCTCCCCCGAACCCCCTTATTGCTGTCAGAAGCCGGGATTGGCTGGGCTGCTTTGCAGTCGGGGCGGGGAGAGGGATTGTGCTGGCTTTAGTAACCTGCAGAGGTGCGGCGGCTGCGATGCCAGGCCTCCTCCTGCCCAGCAAGCAGCCCCAAATAAATCAATAAAGCCGAGGGGAAACGAGCAGGGGAGTGTCCAGATGGAGGACGGTCCGCGTCTTCCTGGAAGCCGAAGGAAAGAGCTCCCCAGGAAGGAAGTGCATCCCCTGCCCCACGGAAGGAGGATCTCTGCCACCCCCCACCCCCCATGGAGGCTGGTCTCCCTGGGACTCCTATCAACGGCCTTTAGGCTGCAGGAGAAACCAGGACCAAGTTGATTAGAAAGCTGAGCCAACAGCTCTCTTTGGCTCACAGTTACAGCTTCCAAATACTTTTCAAGGGGAGCTCCAAGCACAGCACCCAGAAAAAGCCCCCCCCCGTACCACAGAGCTGTGGGTCCCGGATGCCACTTGTGACAGCATAAACGGGCACTGGAGGCCGGGCTGCAGCTGCTCCCTGGGGGGGCGCTCAGTGGGGCAGGCCCAGAGCATTGCCATCAGCAAAAAAGCTCCTCGGAGGGGAAGAGGCTGCTTTGGGCTCCAGCTCTTTGGAGGAGGTGATGCTGCCTTTTGAGAAAAGGCGATGGCCGCCAGGGGGCAGGATCAGGCCAAGGACAGGCAGCCAAAACAAAGATGGAGGAGGTAGCCAGCCTGGATGGAGCCCCCCCCCACCGTTGGGCCTTCCGGTCTCCATGGAGTCCTGGCCCTTTTGCTCCCTGGTCCAGGTGGGGGTCAGCCAGTGGAAGATTCTCCAGCAGAAGCAATGAAAGCGGCTGACGAGAGAGACCCCTGTCCAGAATTGTTCTGGGGGGGAGAGGGCTGCAAGGCCGTTCCTCCTTGGCCCCTATGAGCAGTGGAGAGGTTTGGGCACCCCAGGCATTGAGGGTCAGAGGTTGGCAGAGGCCTGGTAGTGCCAGGCCACAGACCTGCTTCTGGGATGCAGCTATCATGGCTTTGGCCAACCGTGGCCTATTTCACAAAATGGAACCGATGTGGTTCTTGTGCAAGGAGTCCTGGATGGACAGCCGTTCATTTAGTAAGAGTTACAAGGGCACTGAGAAAAGTGATTTGGGCTCCATTTTTTGCGTGACAGTTGCAGTCTCCCTGAGGTCACAAGGTCAGCATTCAGATTCTTGGCAGCTGACTCATACTTACGACCACTGCAATGTCCTGGGGTCACATGATCCCCTTTGGCCACCTTCTGGCAAGCAGTGGGGAAGCTGGTTTCACTTTACAACTGCGGCAAGAAATGTCATAAAATGGGGCAAAATTAACAACCAATTTCACTTAGCAACAGAAATGTGGGGCTCCATTGTCGTCGTAAGTCAAGGATTGTCTGAATCCTGGTTTGTAAATGATGCTGGCTGAGCCCCCCCGCCCCCAAACAAGCTAAGGCCAAACCATGACAAGGAAAGCATGCAAACCCAGCCAGTAGGTTGGAGGAGGGTGAAGAGGGGGAGGGCTCTATCTGACCCCCCCCCCAAGCACCTGGCTGCAGTCGCCTGTTTGGGAGACAGGCGGAGGGCATCTGCCAAGGGTCTCCCTCCTCTGGGCTGGCAGAGCTGGAATTTCCCCGGCTCCCGCCTGGTTGACCCTGAGGCTTCCTGGCTTGCTTTCCGCCTGGGGCTGACCCCCGCCCTCCCTGCCCAGACCCACAGGAGAGGAGTCACAAGATCGCCCAGGCTACACACAGCCGCCCTGCTCCGAATCACCTCCGGCCTGGGAGGGGCTTCCTTCCAAGCCTCCTTGGCCTCCCCAGCCCGACTGCCCAGAGCAGCCAGAGGGCCCGAGAGGAGGGGCAGCCTGCAGGGAAGGCACCAAGGTAGGGACTCTGCTCTGCTGGACAGGGGGGCCTCAGAGGAGCCTTCCAGCCCTCTCCCCGCTCCCCTCCGGGGGTGGGGCTGCAGCATCCATCCAGGCAGGCCCGGAGGGGGCTCAGCCCTGGCCTCCTTTTCTACCCACTGCAGACTTTGAGGGTAATTTGGGCAAACTTTCCCCAGAGGGAGCTGTCCTCTTGTGCCCCCTTTGTCTCAAGGGGGGCTCCTTGGGTGGGGGAAAACTTCTTCCTGTGCCCTTGTGAGCTGCCCAGGTTGGGTGGGTGAGGTGGGTAGCCGTGTCAACCAAAGTCACCTTTGTCCCCAGCCCCAGTCTGTGCCCGGCTTGCAGCTGGCTGGGCTCCACTCAGTCGGGGGGGGGGGGGTTGGGGGGGGAGTAGCTGCTTTGTTGCTCCTTGACCTGCAGTGGAAGGCAGGCTGAAAGCCCCCGGGATTCCTCTAACCATTATGGGGAGGGGTGTCAGACTGGAGTTGGGGGTCCCTGTTTCCCTCCTGACAGGAAGGTTTTTGGAGTCTCACCATGAATCCCGGGAGGGGCTCCCGGGCCAGGGGCTGAGCTCAGCTGAAAGGACGTTTGCAAAGGGGCGAGCCTTGCCCTGACCCTCCCCGAATGGCTGGTCTCAAGGGTCCCCTCCTTGGGGTGGGGGTGGGGGCTCTGAAAACCCATAGAGCTTCTTGGAAGGCTCCCTAATCCTTCCTTCCTTTCTGAGATATAAAGAGGGGAGACTCCCCCTTTCCCATTCCCTCTCTCATGCCCCCTTGGCTTGCCCTGGGTGCTGAGTCACTTGCGCTCCTTTCTGGGGGTTTGCAGGCCTTCCTTTCAGATCCAGGACTGACCATACAGAAGGATGGTTTCTGGCGCCTGTTCCAGGGACCCCAATGAGTTCCACCCCTTTGCATGCAAGCCAGTCACTTTCCTTCAACGTCCGCTGTTGTCTCTGGGGCCGGGCGACCTCCAAAGCCCCTCAGTCTTTGGGACTCGCTCTCGAACGAGGGGTCTCTTCCCTCGACCCGCTCACAGCCACACCTGGGGTCTTGAAGAGGCATTTGGGGTCTTACCTGCTGGGCCTTCCTGAAAGTGGCCGGTTCGATTTGGGCTTGGCGGGGGTGCAGACCCCCTCTGGGGCACCTAGTGTCCTGCTGCTGGCACCAGCTAGCTCTGACTACGGACCGGTTCAGCATATCTGTGGGCCCAGCTTGGCTTTGGACCCTTGTCTGCTTTGGGATTATTGCTGATTATTGCATCAAGTTCTGGGTTGCTTGACTGCTTAGTGTGGCCCGTGCTGGGGAGCTCCTGGGGGTGGCTGGAGAGCAGCCTTCGGGTCTAGAGACTGAACCTGGGCGCAGAATCGGGCACTCTCGTCCCTCCGGTGCAGCTGGCCAGCCTCTCTGGAGAGGAGCCCAAGGCTCAGCAGGGGAGCCCCTCCCCTGACCCCCTGCCAGCCTTCCCCACCCATTCTTCTTTGGCACTGGGGGTCTCCAACTCGGACCCGGGAACAGACCCAAAGGAGGGAGCCAAGTGGTGCAAAAGCTTCCTGTTCTTAGCTTTGGCTGCTGCCAGCCTTGCAAGGTAGACTAGACAGGGAACAGGGCTGGACGATGATCCTATTTTGTTGGAAAGTGACAGTAAGAAGGCCCGGGCAGCCCGGAGGTGCATCTCTCCCCATCCCACCACCCGCCTCTTGCAGCCAGAGAAACTAGGGAGGGGCTCGGCTTTTTTCTGACCACCCCTTTGCCGACTCCCTTCCTCCCGTCTGCCAAGGCCACCATAGGTGAACCGGCTGGAAATTTACTGGCGAGGGAGCACAACATGTGGATTTGTCTTCTAAGCGGCCTAAAGTTGCATTTGGTATGACGGGGCCTTAATTGAGGGGATCCTCCTTCAGGTCATCCCCCTCCTCCTCAAAATGTGCATACTTGCATACACAAATGCGTACAGGTAGTCCTCACTTAATGACCGGCCACAGTGACCGAAGTTATGACAAACCAGCCCAGAACCCCTCATTTTCTGAAGGCCAGGAGATGGAGCGAGGCTCCTTGGAGGCTGCCCACCTCCAGCAAAGGCTGGGACTTCCCTGCGGGAGGCATTTCCTCCACCTGGCTTGCAGGACAAGAGTCAAGAGTCTCACCCTCCAGTCCTCCCCTTGGGCCCAGGGCAAAATGGGCTGGAGGAGAAGGATGGGAGTTGTAGTCCAGCAGGTCTGGAGAGCCTGGCTCAAGAGGGGTCATTTGGGGGGGTGAGTCCAGACCCTCCCACTCTGGCTTGGAGCCCCTTCACTGGGGAGGCTCCATCACCCCTTTGCAGAGGTTCTGCCACCTGGGCATTTCCGCCCAAGTTCCCAAGGTGGGCAGCCTTCTCCTCTGCTGTTTCCACCTTTCCTTCCAAGGGCTTTTCAACCCTTGCCCAGGAGGGGGCCTGGGTTGACCAGAGCCCTGCCTGCCAGCTCCTGGGGGTCCCCTTAGCCCGGCTCAAGGTCTCCTCTACTGCCGCGATTGAGGTGTCACCCAACCCCCATGGGCCCCCCCCTTCCGTGGCTGCGGCGGCTGCTGGGAGGGAGAAGCTGGCCGTCCAGGGAAGGGAGGCGCCAGGCTCCTCCCGGCAATGCGGTGCCCTTCTCCCTTATGGAGGCCGCAGCCTCCAGGCTGTGTGGGCAGGTGAGCCGAGGTGCGCCTGGGCAAGTAGAAGGGAAGGAAGAGAAAGTGGAAGTGAGCTGCTGAGCCACCCTGCCTTCTGGAGCCACGGAAGGGAACCTTGGACCCAGCCTCCGAGGAGCACCCCGGGGGGCAGTAAGTGGGCTTGCTCTCAGCCAGGCTGAGGAACATGGGAGCTGTTGTTGCTGCTGAACTTCTGCAATTCTCCCTTTATTTTCCTCCTTTTCCTTGATGGGAGGGGGGAGCTCTGTTGACGTGGAGAGCCTGGAGTTTGCCTCCCTCTCTCCGTCCTGCCCCCTTTTGCCTTGTCCCTCAAGGCGCCCACCCTTGGGGTCTTAGCAGCCAGGCACCCCTCCGTGGGGCCAGCTGCTCCTGCCCAGGAGGGGGGCACAGACCGTTTGATCGCAAGGAACGGCTGTGGCTGTCAGAGGTGTCCTTGCCTAACCTTCTCAAGAAGTAGGAAGGGGGGGAGAGGTTCATGCAGCTGCACAGAGGTGGGGAACCAAGCAACAGGCAACCTGCCTGCATGACGCCTTCACTGCTGGTTCTGTGGGTCAGGGGTCCCTGGAAGGGAGATGGAGCTTCCCCTTTGCCACCTGCCCTGCCCCAAAAGTGGGGGTGGCGAACCCCCTGAGCCAAGCGGGGGGGGGGGGTCAGGGAGAGCCCCGTGGGCTTCCTGGGGAGCAGCACTTGGGGGGGTCCATTCCAGTTGACAACGGAGGACGCTCCTGCTCCAGAGTCACAGGGTGGCGTCTCTTCTGAGATGGCCTTTCTGGGTCTCCCCTTTGCGGGGGCCACGGTGGGGTCCTGGGTGGGGCCCCTGCTGCCTCCCTGCGTTTCCCCCTCCATCCTCGGGCCTTCCACTCGCTCCTCTCCTCCCAATGCTGCCAGGTCTCCGCATGGGGAGTTTCCAAGAAGCTTTGCTGCGAGGGGGGGGAGGGGGGTACCTCCCTCTCCTTTGAACCCCACAGCAAAGTCCCTGATTTGAGGGGAGAAGCAAATGCCTCCTTCCTTTGGGTGGAGCCCTCGACTGCCAACGAGAAAGACCGTTCTGTGGCCCCTGGGTTGGGTAAAGACAGCCACGGTTGGCCGGCCCCATATCTGAATCTGGCTGCAGAATTTGGAGGGGGGGGTTGCTGGGATGTCCCTCCCCAGATTGCTTGTGGGCCCCCCTGAGGGCATCCATGCGATTCCTAGCAGCAATGGCTGAGCATCGCTTCTCCTCTGCAGGGCCCAGGGAAGGTAGATGCCATGCCAGTGCTCAAGAACCCCCATCAGCTCAAAGCGGCCAGCAGGAGCCCCAGGGAGAGTGGCGGGGGAGGCAGCCCCAGCGGGACGCTGATCCTGGCCAGGGAGAGTCCCGGCACCAACCCTTTCGAGGAGGACCTGGAGGAGAGTGAGAAGGACTCCTTCCTCGGGGGCATCTCCCCCTGCCGAGAGAGGTCCCTCCCAAGGGACAGGGCAGACTTCGAGCGGGGCCTCTTCAGCGGCAGCCCCGAGGACCACTTCAGGCGCCGGGCCACACTGGAGAAGCTGGTGGGGCTGAGCCCCTTCCGCCTGGGCAAGGGCCGCAAGGGCGGGGAGAAGCGGTCGCCTGGGGGAGAGCAGGCCTCCGACCGGCGGTCCTTCCTGGAGCGCATCATGCTGCCCCTGATGGAGGGCGGCCTGGGCCAGCGGGTGCCCGAGAAGAAGAAGCCGCGCCGCTGCTCGGAGGACTTCAGCCTGTTACAGCGGTTCAATGGGCGCCGCAAGGAAGGCCTCTACAGCTCGGACTGCGGCCTAGCGGAGGAGAACGGCTGCGGGGAGGCTGCCAAGCGCGGCTCCTTCCTGAAGATCGGGCTGGGCGGGAAGGTGCGCCGGGCGTCCCTGGTGGAGAAGCTCAACCAGACAGAGGGCTCCGAGGCGGCCCCGGCGGCCGAGAAGAGTGACCCCAAGTCCAAGGAGCCGCTCTCGGGTGAGTCCAACTGGGAGCCGGGCACCCCGCTTGGCCCCCTGGTAAGCGGAGCCCTCGGAGGGGGGCTGGAGAGAATGCCTAATACAGGGTCCCGATTGCTAGCTTAGGCCTGGGGGTCCTCAAGACCTGCCCCTTCCTTCCAGCGCACTCCTGTCCCTGCCTGTGTAGTGGAGTCCCTTCCCCAAGCGAGCAGCTCAGCCTGAGGCAGCCGGAGGTGGCCCAGCCAGTGTAGCCTCTCCAGCCATTGTCTGGGGCTCAGGGGCCCAGTCACTGCCTGCCTGTAGCATGAACCACCTGCTTGGATTGAGTTTCTTCTTCCACTGTCAGTGCCGGCTGTGTCCATAGAGAATTCCAGGGGGACCTTAGCAATCCCCCCCCATGTCACCCCCACATGCGCTGGGCGCCTTCTTGGGACCTTTGCACATGGCCACCGAGGAGAGAGGCTGGTTGGGGAAACGGCCCAGAAATATGCGGAGCCCCGATTGGTTTCAAGCTGCTGCGTTGGATCTCTTCCGACACCTTGGCTTGTTGGTCGTCCCTTCCCAGATTCTGGGCAGTTCACAGCAACTGCAGGTTAATAAGATCTCCTAAGTACAGGAGGGAGTCCTCGACTTACAATGATTCATTTAGCTATGACGGGGCTTTGCCAGCAGGAGGGGCTGTTCCAGACTTCGGTGCCAGCCAAGATCACCTAGTGACCCCCCTCCCTCCCCCATGACACCCCCCCAAACTGGCCAGGCATCTCCCCCCTCAGCCACTGGAGAACCCCGGGACCCCACTTGCCTCCCAGGGCCATCGGCTGGCTGTCCAAGGGGCCCTCCCCCCCCCCAGGGAAGGAGCAGCGCTGGGCGTCGGTGACCTTGGCCAGGCTGTTTATCAGGTCTAATGAGTGTCTCTTCCCTTTGTGCACATATTTCGGGCTCATTGTTCCCCGGCCTGCAGTGATTCAGCGCCTGATTGCAGGAGGGCCTCCTGAGCAGCGGCCTGTGACCTTCCCAGGGAAGGCGCCAAGGAGGAGGCCAGCCGTGCAGAAGCCACCCAGCTGCCCCAGAGGCTGGGAAGACCCTCCCCAAAGGCTCAGGGCCAACTCTGCTTACCGGAGAGCCAAGGCCGTGCCAGCCCAGCCCCAGTGCCCCCGTCCATGCCTGCTGCCCCCTCCCCTCCCCCAGCAGATCTTGGCCCTTCGGCTGATAAGGTCATAGTGGTGGCCGGAGGCGGCTGCGTCATCCCGTCTGGGGCATTTCCCCCCACCCCTTCCCCACGGAGGGCAGGAAAACAGAAGAGGCGGCTGTGTTCAGCCCAGCCAGACCCTCGGCCCTCCAAGGCTGCAGGCAAGGAAGGCTCCTTCCTGCGATGACGAGGAGGGCTGTCTTGAAACCCTCGCAAGGCCGGACGCCAGAGCTGGGCTTCTGGCAAGCAGAGGATGTGCACGAAGGCCAGGCCCCTCTTCCCCCCCACCCCCCATGGCTGCCAGGCCCCTCCAGCCCTGGCACATAGGAGAGGTCGGGGGGGGGGCTTGTGAGTTGGATCACCCTTCTCAGGAAGGGCACCTCAAGCATGCCAGGTGTTGGGTGGGGGGCTGGTGGCCTTGTCCCTGGGTGGGCAGTCCACCCCCCCTTGCCCTTGCCGTGCTCTGATCCAGGAGGCCAGAGCAGCGGTTTGGGGGGGGTTGGCCCTGGGGACCCCTTTCCTTTGCTTCCTTCAGAATGACAGAGGGGCCCAGAGGTTCACACTGGCTGCATATCTCTTGGAGGATGGAGGAGGATGGAGAATGGTCTCCGCCCAGTCGTGTCCGAGTCTTGGCGATTCTCTGGGCGGCTCCCCCCTCCCCCTCCTCCAGCCCTTCACTGCATATGGAGGGTTGCCTTTCTTCGTTGGGGGTCTCAGGCAGCAGAGCCCCCCTTTCTCAGGCTCCTTTCCTCCCTGTGTCCCTCGCTCAGTCCTGGAGATCTTCCACCTCATCCATCAGCGGGACCTCGGCCTGGCTGACCGGCACATCGTGGAGCTGGAGGCCGAGTGCGCCCAGGGGGGCGGCGGGAAGGACGGCAGCCGGAAGGCCAAGGACGTGGCCCTGCTCTACCAGGCGCTGCAGAAGGAGCTCTGGGCGGTGCTGGCTGAGGCGCTGGCCGCCAAGAGTGCCTACCTGCCCCTGGAGCAGCTGGTGCAGGTCATCGAGCAGGAGGAAGAGGCCGACCGCAGGTGGTGCCAGGTCCAGGCAGATGCTGTGGGGGCCCCTGGGGCCCGGCCCCGGAAGATGAGGCAGCAGTGGGCCGAGGCGGTGGACCGGCTGGTAGGCCAGAAGCTGTGCCAGTGCATGGAGGGCCGGGCGGGCACCTTGGCCACCCAGATGGACCGGCTGGCCAAGTGCATGGTGGAGGACCTGAGCAGCGTCAGGGGCCACCTGCTGCAGGCCTACCCCAAGGAGTACCAGGCCTTTGGCGTCTACCTGGGCAGCTACCACCGGGGCCTGGCCCGCTGCCTGGCCGAAGGGGTCCGGAAGCCGCTGAGCCTCTCCGAGCTCTACTTTGTCTTGAACTGGAACAGCAACATCTACCAAAGGTAGGCAGGGGGAGGGGGAGGCTGGGGCCCTTTGTGGGATGGACCCTCCTGGGACCCAAATGGGGAGGGGGTGGGGGAGGGGCGGCCCCGGAGGGTGCAGAGTTCTCTTACAATTCAGCCCAGCTGGAAGCTTCTGCCTATAGCAAACTCTCCCGGTCGCTTCCCACTTGGGGCGCAGCACTTGCAGTCTCCATGGGAGGGAAACGGAGCCTCCCCAAAACCCCTCTTCAGTGGCAGAGCTCAGCCCCCCCTTCCCCCCACCAGCAAAACCCTCTGGCGGTGCCCGGCTGCTCCTAGGCACAGAGCTGGCACGGTGACACCATTCAGGCTGTGCAGGAGCCTGGATTGTGCCGAAAATTGCCCCCCTCCCCCTCTCCCCCAGGGAGGTCCTCCGCCGGCTGGAAATCTCCCCCCTGGTCAAGCCCCAGGAGCTCGGCCCCCTCCTGTCCCCAGAAATGCAGCGGAGCCTGGAGGAGCAGTGCGTGGCCTGCGTGAAGGTAATGGCCGGCCAGGAGTGAGGTGGGGGGGGAGACCCATTGAGGCCCTGGACAGGCCAAATAGCATCCAGGGTGGGGAAGAACCCTCCCCCCCACACACACTTGCAGTTATGGGGAGTTCCTCTCCTGTCCGGCCCCGAAAGGGAGCGTTTTCAGCCAGGCTGCTCCAGCCAAGGAGATGCTTATCCAGGGCCAATTTTGTGTGTGACTTTACTTTCCCCCACGAGGCACGTAGGCCCCACTCCCTGCAGGGCAGAAGGCTGGGTCCCCGGACAAAGGTGGTTGTGGCCTTCCTTGCAAGGGGGTCCCAGAGACCCGACCCTCCCTAATCCTGCTCGGTCCTAAAAACGGCATAAAACCATTCAAAACCCTCCTTCAGGGCAGCTTCGGGGAGGTGACCGCCAGCCAGGTGACCTCAAGAGGTGGGGACAGATGGCACCTCCCCCATATCCCCAAAGTTGCAAGCCGTGGGTGCCCCCCTCACCTTGGACTCTCCGGGGCATCTGCAGGTGACGATCATCCGGGAGATGAGCCAAGAGCTGCAGGAGGAGGAAGCGCGGTGGGCGCAGGAAGACAAGGAGAACAGCTTTCAGTTCGGCCTGTCCAGCAAGGTCATCCTGGTACGTTGGGGTTCCCACCCTGCCCTGGAGTCTCCCCCTCGCCCCCTTTCCGCTTTGGGCAGCAGGCTCCCTCCCAGGGCCCTTGGCCCCACAGGAAACGGCCCCACACCAGACCCACCAAGGAGGCTCCCCCCACCCCGCTTCCCAGCCCTGGACTGACCCTTGGGAGCAGCAGCCAGGAGCCACTCCGTCCATTGGCCTGGCAGGAGAAGTGGGCAAGGGGCACCAAGGTTCAGGCTGGCTTCGGACCCAAGGCCCAGCGTCCTTGGTTGCTGTGGTGGGAATCTGCCCTCCGCCAGGGCTGAGCCCAGGCTGAGCGCTTGCTGCCCCAAACCAGGATTAAAAGCAGCCAGGTTTGGACTTCTGTGGGAATGCAGCCCTAGAAGGTCCGTCCTCCCCCCGCGATTCCCGCAGGGCGATGGGAGCTGCCATCTGTCCCCACCCCTGGGCCCAGTCCCTCCTCTGCCATGCGGGGCCATTGGAGCGTGCCAGCACAGTGCACAAATTCACAAGTGGCATTACAGTCCAGGCCTAAAAGGGGTCCCTCTGAGGGTGGCATGCTGACCCTGGCAGCAAAGGGGGCATCTGCCCCTCTTCCCCCTTTCTTGCCACAGGAAGCTTCCCCGCCCCCGAATCTCCCGGGAGGCCTTGGGGGTTTTGCTGAGCCTGTCTCTCGCCCTGCAGGTGCTGAAGGGGCATGTCGACAAAGCTCTGCAAATCACAGAGGATTTTGGAAGGAGGGTGGCCCACTGCTGCCTCGCCAGCCTGGCGGAGTTCTTGCAGAGGTACGATTGCCCAGAAAGGAGCTGGCCATGGGGCAGCACCTGAAGCCAGGCCCTCCATGGGCAGCCAGTCTTCAAGGGGCCAACCCTGGCTTCAGGGCATCACATCTGGGGCAGCTCTGTCCAAGGCAGGGGAGAAACCAAGAGGTGGCACCACAGAGGTTGGCACGGCTGGCTTTTGCCCCCAGGCCCCCAAAGGGCCTGCCAGTCATCTTCTCTGCTTGAGGGGTGTCCGGCCTTGCCTGTGCTTCCCAGGGCAGAAGGAGCCCAGGGGGTGGCGCAGGGCGGGCACATGGTGGGCTGAAAGGGAAACGTGGCGCAACACGTCCACTTCAAACTGGGCGCCAGGGATGGATTCACCTTGGGGTATAAATAAGGAGGAAAGGCCAGCAAGGGGGAGCCAAAGGGCCTGTTGGTCAGGGATTCTGGGCTGGATGGCCAGAGCCCGGCCGGGGACTATTTTTAGCTGTCGGCTTCCTGACATGCCGGTTTTCTGAGAGCCTGGCTCCCGGGTGGGCTTGTCTCCAGGGCCACTGGGGGGGGGGGCAATCTTCCCACATCCCGAAAGTGGCCAAAGGGGGGGTCTCTGGTGAACCAGCCCTTCTGGGGTGAGGGAGGGGGCCCATTTCTTCAACTTGGCAGGTTCCGATCCAGGATTGCTGCAGAAATGGAGGGGTTTCCTGTGCTGGAGGGGCCAACCTCAGGGCGGGGTGGTGGTGGTGTGGCATGGATGGCCAGGCAAAACAGGTGCCTTGGGGGGTTGCTCCACTACTTTGCTCCCATGCCGGCATCCCCTTTGCCCCTCCCCCCTTCAGTTTCCAGAAGAAAGTCGAAAAGTTTCACGAAGGCCAAGCGGTCAGCAGCCTCAGCCCCGAGAGCTACATGGGCCGGACCATCATGCTGGTCAATTGCTGCCCGCCCTTCAGGTGAGTGGCCAGCCCTGGCCTGATGCCAACTGGGGAGCCCTCCTCACTGGGCCTCAAATAAATGGGGAGGAGGGAGGTTGCACCCCCTCTACCCCCCCAGCTGGCTCTGCCCGCAGCTGCTTGACGGGGCTGCTCTTCTAGGGACTACCTGGAGAGCCTGGCCAGCTTTGGCCACCCAGACAGTGAGACCGCAAAGCAGCTGGCAGTTTTGTCCCTTGACCGGGTGACCCGGCTGGGCAACCGAGTGCTGGCTGACCAGCTTTTCCAAAGCCTCAAGGTAACCCCGGGGTCTCCTGGGGCCTGCAAGGAGGAGGGGTCCATAGGGAAGGCTTGTGCCGCTGCCCCCCTTTCTGCCTAAGGCCCCAGATGGAGAGCCAAACCAGGTGGCTAGATCATGGTTTCCATAAACCAGGGTTTGTTCCCTCCACATTTTGAGAACAGGCCGATCAGGTGGGCTAACACAAGAAACTGCCACCCCCCCACCGGGCTCAGTGGGTGGGTTCCCTTGGGGTGAGCTGTCCTGAGTGGGCCTGGCTTGGAGCCAGGGAAGCCCCCCCCCCCTCCCTCACTCCCTCCCCCCAAAACAGCCCTACTTCTACAAGCTGATGAAGCGGAAGTGGCTCAGCAACCATGAGGCCTTCTCCACCATCATGGCTCTCCTGGCGGAGCACGCACAGAAGCTGAGCAGGATGAAGCTGGGGCCCTACCAGGTGAGAGCTGGAGACTCTCCAGAAAGGCCTCTACCCAGCCGCCTGGGGGGGAGGGGTGTGTGTGCCCACCTCTGCCAGCTGTTGGGGCCCTGCAGGGGCCGGTTCCCCTCCAAGCAGCTGTGCCCTAGACTGGCACGGAGGGCCAGCCAAGGCCGCCTCCTGCCAAAGAGAGACCAGGGTCTGGGGCTGCCCCCATAGTGCCCTCTCCTGCCCCAAAAGCCCCGCCCTCTGCCAGCTCTGATCTCCCCCCCCCCAGATGCTGGTGAGGGAGGTGCACCGGCGGGTGCTGATCGAGTACGTCCGGCCGCTGATGCGAGTGCGGATCATCTGCACTTCGGCCAAGATGAGGGTCAAGGTGGCCAGCAGGCTCCGGGGCGAGGCCAGGCAGCTCCAGGAGTTCTTCGTTCAGCTGGTAAGAAGTGGGGCTCCAGGCCTTCCCGCCTCACGGAAGGTAGCTAAGCGGGTGGGGGGCTCTCCTGGGACCTGCCAGAGGAATGTCCTCCGCCTTGCCCAGCCTCTGGCTCTGTGAGGGCACCCCCAAGAGAGCCGGGCCCTCTCTTTCCCCTCCCCCTTGAGGCGCCTCGTCTCCTCCCTTCCCGCAGGAATCCTCCTCCTCCTGGCTGGACTCCGTGGTGCCCCACCTGGCGGGAATCCTGGAGCTGGAAGACACGCCGGCCATCCAGATGGAAGTGGCTTTCCTGGCCAGGGCCTTTCCTGACGTGCAGTGAGTCGGGGCTGGGAGGGGAACCGGCCTGGGGCGCCCAGAGCATGGGCAGGTGTTCTGGCTGTCACCTCCAGAGGCCTGCAGGAGCCTGGCTGGAGCAGACCGGAGGCCCTTCGGGGAAGGGCCATTGCTGGTGCTTCTGAACACGAAGCATATCTCGGCCATGTGAGGCTCCTCCTCCTCCTCCCCTGGGGGGCGACCCTTCCCCAGTCTGGGGTCCTCCAGTGTATTGGATCTCAGCTCTGGCCACTCTGAGCCTCTTTCCCCCTTGGTCAGTTAGTGGTCCCTTGGCAGGCTGGACCTCTGGAGGTGGAACAAGACACCCATCACCCCCAGTCACGGAACTAATGCATGGGGATGATGGGACTTGTAATCCAGCCTCCTCCCGAGGATCATGGGTTCCTTGCAACTGCTTGGGCCAATCCATGGAGGCCTTCAAGAGGGAGATAAAGACAAAGGCCATAGTGCCCGGCTTCTGCCGGGCCGCCTTTCCCCTTCTCCCCTTCTAGGTTTGGGGCTGTTGGGCTGCTCATTCTTGGTGTGGCTCTTTTGCCAAGTTGGGCACCAGAAGAGGCAATGCTCTGGCCTCTCTCCCCTCGGTATTCAAACAGAGCCACGGAAAACCTTCCACGTTTCACCCTTTGGTCAACCTGCATCAACCCGCTGACTCCTTCCAAACAGCTGGTCTCCCAAGGGGACAACCGAGGCTCCGCTCCACTCCAGCCTTGGGCCAACAGTGAACTCGGTCTGGCCCAGGCTAGAGTCCGGCCCGTTGCACACCGGGTCCTGTTGAGAGCTAGGCTCTTCACCTGGATGAAAGAACGGGCCCGAGATATGTCCATTGGGTGGTGGGGAGGAGGAGGCGGCTGCTGCCCCACTCAGAATTGGTGTTTGGGGGAGTATGTGTCCCTCCCTCCCAAAGGAGTAGTGGGGGGGGGCTGCTGCTAGGACCCCCTGAGACCTGCCCCCCATCGCAAGAGGGGAGTGGCCATGTCTCTGTGAGGAAGGAAGGCGGCCGTGTGGACGCCTCCAGGCCCAGCACCTCCTCCCTCAGCTGTGGGCTTCCAGAGACCACCCGGAGCTCTCTGCCCAGGAGACCCTCTGCCCATCGGCTCTCGGCTCCAGGGGTGTTGGGTGGCCGCAGCCTCTGACCCTTTGACCTCTGCAGGGGAAATTAAGGCAGGTAGGTGACGCTCCCCGGTTTCCTGCAGGGAGCCGTGCGTCCCCCAAAGGAGCCGCTTCTTGGAAGCAGGACGGTCCCTTCCAGTTCCCAGGGCCAGGCGGCTGGGGAGTTATAAATACCCTTCCCTCCCCCGCTCTGCCCACATGGCTCAGCTGGCTACCAACCGGCTGCGTCACATGGGGGGGGGCGAAGCCAGGCCTTATCATGCCTCGCCCCCCTGTTTTTCTTTCCATCTTCCTGCTGATTGCATCCTTAGGAATTGTTTTGAGGCGACAGATTGCTCCTTAAGGGTGGCTGAAGGACGTTTCCTGTTTTATCTGGACTTCTTGTTTCTTGAAAGGAAAGAGAGAGAGAGAGAGAGAGAGGACGAAGCTGTCCATCAGAGCAGAACTAGTGGCTGAGCTGCAGACAGGAAGCAGAGCTTGGGGGCCATTTCCTGCCAGACTGCCATTTGGGGCTGGCAGCGGGACAAAAACCACACTGGCTCTGCCAGGATGCCCGGAAGCTCCCCTGGGGCGCCAAGGGCCTCTGGGCACGTCTTCGGGAGGGAATCTTTTGGCAGAGGGCGCTGGCTCAGGGCCTCCCCCCAGCCTCCTCGGCGCCCAAGGCGTGCCAATTGCCACCCCTGGGAGAGTGGGGATTCACCCCACAACAGTGCCCAGCCTGCGGAGGGGGGAGAGGGTGCCTGCCAGCATCCCTTTTAAGCTGCTCCTAACAGTGGGGCAGCCATGCTACCAGCCCCACTCCAGGGCTGCACTGCCGTGGATGGTCTTCTGCCCCCACCCCCAGCCTCCTGGCCAAGCTCCCCCTCCCCCCCTCCCCTGTGCCAGGAAAGAGCCCCCATGGCAGCTGCTGCTTGTCCCCTCTGCCGCCCCATCCTCGGGCTTCGGGGCCTGGCTGAGGGTGGGGGGCCCTGCCAACCTCCTGAGGGTAATGAGCATCCGAAGCAGCCGGGCTGTCAGTCAACTCTCTTGCAGGACAGTGGGGGGGGGGGGTCCCCCCAACTTGGTCCTCAGACACGAGAGCTTTTCAAGTGGCCACTCCACCCCCCAGAAGCCCAGAGGCTGGACACCCAGGAAGGGCTCCCATCCAGCGCTTGGGGGTCCTGGGAGGTCAGCTGCTGGGAGGGGCTCCCTGGGGGAGGGTGCCAGGGCAGGAGGGAGGTTTGCTATTCCCCCAGGTGCGTCTCTTGGGCTGGGCGGCTCCCCTTCTCTGCACCCCCAGCAGGGGAGGCCCAGGCTGCCTCAGCCTGAGGTGGGTTGGTAGGAGAAAGCCCCTCACCACAATTGTAGCCTGTTTCCTCTGTTGCCTCGGCTGCCCGATTTTCCCAGCCCCATGGAAGGAGTCCTCGACTTACAACAGCTTGTTCAGTGACTGTTCAGAGTTACAACGGCCCTGAAAAAAGTGGCTGTTTCTCAGTTGCGGCCTTTACAGCCTCCCCCTAGTCACAGGACCACACTCCAGACGTGACTGGTATTTATGACCGTTGCCGTGTCCCAAGTAATCTTTGGCAACCTTCGGATTTCTGGGGAAGCCAGGTCCCCTTAACAGCCATGTGACTAACTTAAAAGCTGTAGTGACTCACTTAACAACGGTGGCAAGGAAAGCCATGAAGTGGCACAAAGCTCCCATAGGGTCTCACTCAAGGACAGAAACGTTGGGCTCCCTTGTGATTGTAAGCCAAGGACTCCCCATACTCCTTCCCCATTCTTTGTATGGGAACCGCCCCCCCCCCGAGCCCCATCCCACAGACACCTCAGCCATGGTGGCCCCCAGGGCGGGCGTCCCTCCTGCCTCACCTTCCTCCTCTCCTTCCCTCCCCCAGAAAGAAGCACCTGGCGGCCCTCCTGGATGTTCGAGGCCTACAGAGCCAAGCCCAGCGGCAGCTCATCCTGGCGGCCCTGGACAGCCTGGAGCCGGTGGGGGCCGAGGTAGACGTCTGCCAGGACCAGGCCTTCTTCTCCGAGATCGCCACCCGCGAGGTCTTCTGTGTCCGCGTCCAGCTGCACCGACTCTCGCACTTGGGGCTGGCCTGCATCTCCCGGATGCGCCGGAGGTCCCCCCGCCTGCAGCAACTGAGGGGAAGGGGGCTGAGGGAGAAGGGGGCAGAGGCTGAGCTGTGAGGACCCCTGCTTGACCCCAACCGGGCATCCTCGGCCATGACCTTTCGGCCCTTTCCCAAGAAGCCCTGCTTTACGGAGGAGCAGCGCGGCTGCCTGCTGGACGTGAGGGCTCAGCTCTTGGGCTGCAGCCTCCTGCAAGTGGCCGACAGCCCCCTTTGACCGCCTGGAGTGGCCGTGGCGAAAGGGCACCGCTCCACGTGGGCTGGATTTGGGGGCAATTGCTGGGGGAGATATAAAGGGGGCCGGAGGACAAATCCAACCACTCCTAGACCACCTGAAGGGACCCCCATCCTTATAGCTAATGGGCGGCTCTGAACGGCTGGCGCTCCTCTCGGCCCAGTTCGAGCCCAGGGCTCTTTCTGGGTTCACAGAGTCTTGCTTCAAGGAGGGCTTCCCCATGAGCCTGGGGAGGCGAGGGAAGGAGGAAAATGCAGAGAGACCCAGCAAAGACCCAGTCTGGGGCTGGAGCAACGGCTGGCGGGATGCCCAGAGGAAAGGAGCGCATGGCTGCCTCCTCAGGCTCTCTGAGGCTCTGAGCGCAGAGGACAGCCGTCTTCCGACTTGGCCGCTTTCAGGCTTGTGGATTTCAACACTGGCTGGGGAATTTGAAGTCCACAAGCCTTAAAGTTGCCAAGTCTGGAGACCCGACATAGAGTTGGAAGGGACTTGGGAGGTCTTCTAGTCCGACCTCCTGCCTATAGCGAGAGATCCTAAACCGTAGAGGAACATCTGCATATGGATCCCGACCCACCCGAGTGAGCAGCAGCCCTCCAGTCACCTCTCGTCCTGGTTGGGTTTCTGCAACATCTGCCCCCCTCCATATTTCTCTCCATCCTATCTGTGAAGGGGGGCAGATGAGAGGGAAACCAGCAGCACCCCCCCCTCCTAGCCCCCAGCCGCACATAAGCCTCACCCGCTTCCTTCCCCAGCAGCTTGCAGGCAGGAGACCCCACCATCCCCATCCTTGGGCCAACGCAGTGGATCCCGGGCCCCAATTCATAGCCACTGGTGTGTTTCCCCCTTTTAACATTTGGGCCTGGGCTACCCTCGGAAGAGACCCCAAGGGAACAGCCCTTCCTCTCCTGCATAGCTGCGGTGCCACCAATTCTATTTCTGCCAGTACTCGACCAAGAAACGTTCCAAATTTCTTTTTGGCCTTGGGCAAAGACTGGTCTGTTTTCTGAAGCCTTTTAATATATCGTAATTTGAAATGTAAAATGCTGCATGAAGACCTTAACTCCTTCACCACCTGGTTCAGTTATTTTCTCGTATGTATTAACGTGCTTATTTTGTTATGTATTTGGATTTTTATTTGAATTTTTAAATCCATTAAGTCTAATATATTGTAAGATGCTTAGATGAGTGGCCTATAAATTTTAAAAATAAAAAGCTAAAATAGCTAGCTATCAGCCAGGCGTTGTTTTAGGAACACAACAAATTCTGGGGAGTGCGGTGTGTGTGTTCCACTCCAGGGAGTCCTGGTTGCCGTCCAGATGGACGGGCGGACGGGCGGACAGGCCCCCTTGGAACAGCATGCTCTGTCCCAGCCTCTTGGCCTCTGGCAGGCAGCCTCCCCCGCATCCGGATCCGTGCTGGGAGACAAAGTGTAGTCACGCTGCGTCCCCATCAATCCTGCTCCTGACCTGACGTGTCCGCCTGATCCCCCGGCTGTAAACAGAGCGGGAAACGCCACTCATTTATCCTGCAAGATGTAAACTTTCCTGATGGCTGAAGAATAGCTGGCCCCTGGGCCAGCCCAACAGCCTCCCGGGAACACAACGGGGCTCTGCAGGCAGAGCAGCAGCAGCGAAGGGCTTCCCAGAATGACCCCCCTCTTCCCTTCCCTTCCCTTGAAGAAAAGAACCAAGAAAAACAGTTTTTCTTCCAGACGCTTCCCACTTGGCCGAGGATGGGCTGTGCAAGAGGTCAGGAGCCCTTCTGGAGCCCAGGATCCTACACTGGAAGCATCCCAGAACTGATACAGCGGTTGGGGAAAGAGCCCACTGGGCCCTGCTTCATCCAGCCACCACGGCTCTTGTGGCCCAGCCCGTCACTGGGTTGAACCCGGCAGGGGCTGGTTTCTGCAGAGGCCTTGGGATGGCCCAAGCCCACATCCCCCTTCTGCATGCCTCCTGCCTCCCTGCCCAGGAGCCCCCAAGAGCCCCGCTCACCAATCGCCTCCGTTGGGGACCAAGGAGACAACTCCCGCTGGGCAAGAGACACGGGGGTGGGGAGCAGGACCCAGGCCCGGCCCACCATCCCTGACGCCCAGGTGTCCCGTCCCCCCCAGGCCAGAGGGCAGCGCCTGAGGAAGGGAAGGCCTCCCCCGCCTTTCCCTGTCCTGACGGCTTCCCCAGGACAGGGCCAGAAGGCGGGTGAGGGGTCAGGGGGATGTTTACAATCAGGGACGCTCAGGAAAAAGCCCCCACTTCTTCGTTGGAGTGCATTTCCTTCAAAACAGCCCAGCCTGCCCGAGTGCTGAAATATGACTAGCTCTGCCAGAGGAGGGCTGGGGGGAGCTGGGAGCCTGAAGGTGAGGTGGAGCTAGGCCGATGGGCATGTTTGGCTTCCTGATCACCCTCTGGCACAGAGCCCTCGCTCAAATTAAAACCTTCCCCCTTGCAGGAGCAGGATGCGATTCTAGGAAGCCCCTCAGGCCTTCAGTGGGAAGTGGGAGGGGTTGGGGGAAGCTCATAGCCTTTAGCCACTTATAATTATAAGCTGCTGCTCTTCTTACACCACATCCAACCGTAAAGCCCCCTTTGGCATTTTCCTTACAGCCTCTGGCTCCGAGAATACCGCCCTGCCTGGAAATGCTGAATGAGGGGGGTTTGCAAAGACAGGCAGGGCCCTAAGAGGACGAAGATAACTTTTAAATTGGAAAATGCAGCCAACTTAGGGGGTCCCAGGGGTCTGAAGGCAGCTTCCCAGTAAATCTCACCTACAGCGAGCAAGTCCTGGCTGCAGCTGACCCAAAGTCTTTTTTCAGTGGGTCCCTTCAGCCACCAGAGGCTGCAGGTGGTGGACATGTGAATACCCCAAGGAGGACCCCAGAGCTCTTGCATGCAGGGAAGGCCTGGGCCATACCTGGTGGCTTCCTTTCAAAGCGGCTGCCCCTCACCTGCTGTCCATTTGGCAGAAACCCCTTCCCTGGGAGGGAAGACAAAGAGTTATTGTCTGGACTGGGAGAGGCAGCTGCCTTTGACACTGCTGGGGTCAAGCAAGCAGTGCGAGCTGGGAACTCGAGTAGGATCCTCCTACGATCCACTTTGGCCAGGGAAGAAAACAGGAAGCTGGACCAGCCCCCCCCCCCCCCAAAAAAAAAAAAACAAAAAAAAAACAAAAACCCAGTCAGCTCCTGGGAGGTTGGAAGTGAAGCTGCAGCATTCACAAGGGAGAAGGGGGTCCCAGTGGGTCTCACCCAGCCTGCAGTCCCCAAGGGCTGACCGAGGAAGGGAGACTATTTTCAGCCTGGCCACTGGGGAGTCCTTCTTGGGAAGGAGCGGGGAGAGGCTTCCCGTGCACAAGCAGAGGGCCTTGAGGACAGGAATAAGCCCTTCCTGGCCAAGAGGGAAAGGGCTGCAGGGAAACGCGGTGGAGGAACCCACGGCTGACGTCAGATGGGGCGGCTGGGCGGGTGTGGGCCCCGGAGGGCAGGAGCCTCTCTGCACCCCAGGCCATGACGTAGCTCTTGCAGACCCATTGCAGCCAAGGAGCTGCGCCACCTTTACTGAGGCTGCCTTGCGCAGGCTCTGCCTTCTGGTAGGGGCTGGGCAGAGAAGGGCTTGGGGAGGGGGTGAGACCCATTGCTTGGTCTTTGCCTCAGTTCCCCCAGAGCCCGCTTGATGGAGCCCCCTAAATCCGTCCTCTTTGCCAAGCATTGCCGCACGGCAGGCTCCTTTCTCCCGGCTCCATCCCGGCAGCTGGGAGGCGCCGGCCACTCAGGCTGGCACCGCCTCTTCTTGCGTGGGTGCCACATTAGCTGTAGAGCAAAGCAGCCCTTCTGGGCGCCTCCAACCTCCCCGGCCTGGCTTGCGGTCGGCTGCCCATCCTTGCCGCTTGGGCAGCAATAGGGGAAGCAGCGCCCAGGGCTGCCCACGCCAGGCAGGGCTTCCTCCTCCCGCAAAAGCAGGCCCCGGCCGTGGGTGCGAGGCGATCTCCGAGCTGCTCGATGGAGGTACGAGAAAGGAGCCCGCTGTGTGGCAATGCTCGGCAAGGCAGCCCTGGATCCACGCCCGGAGACCGCGCAGCGCCTGCAAGGCTCTTCCACCCGGGCCGCCACCAATTGTCCCCCAGGCTCCCGGGGCACCAAACTCCGCTGCAACAGCGACACCCAGCGGCAGGAGGGCGCACTGCATAGGGCCAGCCAAGGCCAAGCAGGCTTCGCTTCTGATGGGATCGTCGGGCCCATCAGGCATTGCCCAGCCTGACCGCTTATGAGTCTGGGGGCTACCATCAGGGACCCCCCCCCCCGCATCCCACTCAACCGGCCATAGAAGTGGCGGATTAAGGCTCCCAGGAGCCCTAAGCACCGACGAATCTGGATGCCCCCCCCTTTCGACGAAGCCATATTGGCCCCTTTGCGGTGCCCCCTTTGGGCCGGGGGGTGCCCTAAGCACGTGCTTCGCCTGCTTCGTGGCCAATCCAGCACCCCGGCTCTCTCCCGGGGAAAGCCGCGCTTGGCTCAGTAAGCCGGGACTGCTGGGTTCACACAGCGCGGGGAGCTCCTCCCCCCCCCGCCCCGCCCGACTGATTGGAGCGGAGTTTGCTTCGGTTCGCGCTGTGAATGCAACCAATCTGCGGGGGGAGGCCAGGCCCGGACCACCAGGCCCATCAGCCGCGTTCGGGGACGATGCAGCCTCCCGCGCGAACTTCCCCGACGGTCTCCGGTCCCTTTAAGGGGCGTGCGGGGGCGGGACCAGGGCGGCAACGTCACGCCCGAGCAGGCGCAGCGCGAAGGTCGCGCCCCCTGCCGTCAGCAGGATGGAGCCTCCCGGAAGGTGCGCGGCGGGCGCTGCACGTGGCCCGGCGCAGATGGAGGCGCCCGGCGGGTCGGCGGCCTCGGGGCTTCCCGCAGGGCCCGCCCGCTTCCGCTGCCCGGAGGACTTCTGCGCGCGGCGCTTGGCCCCCGGGGCCGCCTTCTGCCTGGGGGCGCCCGGCAAGCGCCTGCTGCTCATCCGCGCCCCGGCCGACTTCCGCCCGGAAAGGTGGGGAGGGGGGACGGGGCCGGAGGTGGGGAGGCGGGGGCGGTTCGGCGGGGCTGACCAGCTGGCTCTTGTCTCCGCAGCCTCTCCGGCCACCGCCTGGCGCTCCTGGGCTCCCCGCCTCTGAGGGCATCGCAGCCGGACGGCAGCCAGAAAGTCTACGGTCTCCGAGCGACCCGGGAGGAGAGCGTTGCCCGCCTGCTGATCGCCGCTGGCCGGCCGGAGCGGCTCATCTGCGCCCAGCCCTTCGGGGGCTCCCTGAGGATCCAGGAGAGAAACGGCGAGGCCGACGCCCCTCGGACGCTCTTCCCCGTGCCGGAGAGGCCGCCGCCGAAGGTCCCCGCAGGCCTCAAGCAGCGCTTCTTCCCCTTCGGGGCCCGGCTCCCTTCCTCGGGAGCGCCGCCACGGAAGGCTGCCCGGGAGAGGGGCAAGAAGCGGCCACTGCTGCCTTGGAAGCAGGAGGGTCCAGAGCAGCTTCTGGGGGGCTCTCCGGAGCCTGCGGAGCCGCTGCTGGGGATGGCCGGGAGCAAGCAGCGCCCCCTGAAGGAGGAGGCGGAGGAGCCGGCGGCGGCAGCGGCCACTGGGCCAGCCACACTCCCAGAGCTTGGGGGGCGGCTGCTGTGGCAGGATGCCCGGCCAAGTGGCCACTTAGAGGAGGCTTCCTGGTCGGGAGAGGCAGAAGAGCCGGGCAGGAGAGCTGGGAAGAAAGCCAAGAAGCGGAAGACCCGCCTGGAGATGGAGGAGTTGCCGAATCCCAGTTCCAGGTACTGGCAGCCTGAATGGGAACTCCGCTTGCAAGGAGGGAGGGAGCCGGAGAAAGGTGGGTGCAAAGCCACAGAGACGGAGATGCCAGAGGCCAGGGCAGAGGGGCTGTGGGGCGCTGCTGCCACCAAGGAGGAGCCAGGGATGGAAGAGAATCCAAGGGGCACTGAAGAGGACCCTGCGGGGGAAGTCCCCAGCGGCAAGAAGAGGAGGAGCCGAGAGAGAACAGCGGAGGGGCTGTGGGGCGCTGCTGCCACCAAGGAGGAGCCAGGGGATATCCCCTGTCCAGGGAGCCTCCCGGACGAGGGTCTGGGGTCACCCAGAGAGGAACCCGCTGGCTACATAAAGCAGAGCCCAGGGAAGGGGGCAGAGGGGCTGTGGGGTGTTGGGACTCTTAAGGAGGAGCCGGGGGATGTCCCCTCTCTGGGGAGCCTTGCAGAAGAGAGTCTGGGGGTCACCCCAGAGGACCCTGCTGGGGAACCCCCCAGTGGCAAGAAGAAGAGGAAGAAGGAGAGGAAGAGCCGAGAGAGGGCGGGGGAGGGGCTGTGGGGCACTGCTGCCACCAAGGAGGAGCCAGGGATGGAAGAGAATCCAAGGGGCACTGAAGAGGACCCTGCGGGGGAAGTCCCCAGCGGCAAGAAGAGGAGGAGCCGAGAGAGAACAGCGGAGGGGCTGTGGGGCGCTGCTGCCACCAAGGAGGAGCCAGGGGATATCCCCTGTCCAGGGAGCCTCCCGGACGAGGGTCTGGGGTCACCCAGAGAGGAACCCGCTGGCTACATAAAGCAGAGCCCAGGGAAGGGGGCAGAGGGGCTGTGGGGTGTTGGGACTCTTAAGGAGGAGCCGGGGGATGTCCCCTCTCTGGGGAGCCTTGCAGAAGAGAGTCTGGGGGTCACCCCAGAGGACCCTGCTGGGGAACCCCCCAGCGGCAAGAAGAAGAGGAAGAAGGAGAGGAAGAGCCGAGAGAGGGCGGGGGAGAGGCTGTGGGGCGCTGCTGCCACCAAGGAGGAGCCGGGGGATGTCCCCTGTCCAGGGAGCCTCCCGGAAGAGGGTCTGGGGTCACCCAGAGAGGAACCCGCTGGCTACATAAAGCAGAGCCCAGGGAAGGGGGCAGAGGGGCTGTGGGGTGTTGGGACTCTTAAGGAGGAGCCGGGGGATGTCCCCTCTCTGGGGAGCCTTGCAGAAGAGAGTCTGGGGGTCACCCCAGAGGACCCTGCTGGGGAACCCCCCAGCGGCAAGAAGAAGAGGAAGAAGGAGAGGAAGAGCCGAGAGAGGGCGGGGGAGGGGCTGTGGGGCGCTGCTGCCACCAAGGAGGAGCCGGGAGGCTGCTGTCTGGGACACCTTCCAGAGGAGCATCTGGGCCCAGCTGGGGAACTCTTGGCCTGCCAAAAGGAGAAGCTGGACAAGGAGCCTCTGCGGGAACAGGGGACAGAAACGCAGCAGCGCTTGGCATCCAACATGCTGGACTGGGCTGCCCCCCTCTGGCAAGAGGCAGAGGGGCTGGAAGAGCCACGGCAAAGGAACCGAGCGGCCCCCAGGCCCAAAAAGAAGGGCAGGAGGAGGGAGAGGGAGGACCAGGCTGGACTATTTGCAGCTGGAACTTAACAGCCGGGGAGGGACAGCTCTCTTCCCGCCAAGTGTCCCTGTTTTATTCGTGCTCTGTCTGCCCTTCCAAATAAATTCAGGAGCTCTGAAGGCCGTGAGCATCTCATGGGGGTGTTTTATTGTCTGCTTTGTTGCACAATGTTCACATAGCAACATAAGGTTTCTCCCGAGGGAGTTGTGTTGTTGGTTTTCTGGGAGTTTCAAAGGAGATTGTGCATCATCCTGGGTCCGTCCTCTTCTGCTCTTGAGCCCCCTCCTCACTTGGGCACCTTCAGAAACGGTTTGTGAAGGATGTCAAAGAGCCTCTTGGCCTGGAGAGCAAGAAGAGGTGCAAGTGAAGGCAAGTTGATTTGGGAGGTGTCCAGGTGCTTTGGAAGTCCAACTTTTAAAGGCCTCTTTCCCCCTTGATGAAATTCCAGGTATTCCCCCAGCAAAAGCCTTTCCAGACACTACTAACTCTTCTTCTGTCAGGCCTCTCCCAAATGTGTTGGGACTCAAAGTGCAGGACGTCCAGCAATATTACAGCTGGGCTACCAGGTTTGGCTTCCCAAACTGAAATGGCCGCATTGCCCCGCCTGTGCCAGCCGGTCTCCCTCCTTGGGAGAAAGCCCTGGCTCCACAGACCAGCTGCAATGAGGTTAAGGGCAGCAACCAAGGGATGCCCTTGGCCCAGGCGCTGACTTGGCTCTCCTTAGCTTAGCTTAGAAAGGGGGAGAAGCTTCCCTTCCACTGTGCCAACCGATAGGTTCCAGGGCTTGGGGCAACAGCCTCCACTTACCTTTTGAGGCCCAACACCAGGGCACAGGGAAAGGTCCTCCTTGGACGCCTGCACAACGTTGGCTAGTGACTGCAAGGTAACAGCAGAGGGACTCAGTGGGACGATCCCAGGCCTACCGTAAGCCCAGAAAGAAGCGAATGCCCAGGTACCCACACCCACCTGGCAGTCAAGGGGAAGAAGGCTTGGCAGCAAAGGACAGGAGGCGCTTCCACAAATATCACTGAGCTGCAAGTCCCATCCCTCCCACTTTTGCTGCTTTGGTTAGGGCTGATGGGAAGTGGAGTTCAGCAACCTGGGGAGTAGGGGTCACAGGCGACCCCTTCTGGCTTGTACACTGCCAGGGAGTGCTCAAAGCACCAACACCCCCCCCCCCCCAGCAGAGAACTGGCTCACTCACTCCAAACGTGGAGAGCAAGCTCAGGGTGTCTGTTTTGTTCACGGATTTCACGCTGGTCAGACAGTCGGTGACCTGGTGAGAACAAAGGCAGCACCAGGCCACGTTTAGCTACTGTGCAAGGCAAGTGGCGGCTTGTGCCCAGGGCAGAGGGACCTGGGGGGTGGGGAGATGCCTCTGCTGTCCTCCCTCCCCAGCCAAAGGAAAACAGTCTCACCCGTGAGAGATAGTCCTGCTCTACTTTCTCCTTCAGCAGATCAGCCGGCTTTTGCTCGTAGGCCTTGTACGTCTCCAAGTAGCGTCCGGCTTCTTCTGGACTACAGGTGGGACAGGGTCAGAAAGTTATTGCAGGAAGTTCAGGAGACCTGCCCCTCTGGCTCAGACAGGTTATTCCTGCCTGTCTCTGAAAAAATCTAGGCATGGACTTCCTACGTGAGCAGGGGCATCTTGCCTTAAGGAAAATGTTAAGCAGAAACTAGCTTTCTGGCGCCTCCCCCTTGTAGGGAATCTTCCCTAGCCAGGTCTCTGCCACTCACCCAGTGCTGGGGTCTCACCTCCAAGCCAAGATGAGGGTGCAGTCAGCAAGGATGCAGATCTTGGCCAGCTCCTTGACTGCCTGGTGGGGGTCTTTCTGAAAGCGCAGAGGAACTGCAAGTAAGGCAGCCTTGGAAGGCAGAAAAGGGCCACCTGCCTTCAGGCCAGCAAAGGGCCCTGAGCTCCAACATCTCCCCCTGCAACAGGCCCAGCCCTGCATCAGCTGCCAAAGTCTCAGCAGCCACAGATAATGAACAGAAGCGTCGTGGGCCTGGTGTGGTTAGTGGACCCTGGGCTGGGAAAGGAACGTGGGGCCAAGGAAATCCATGCAATCGGCTGCCCAAGGAGGCAGGAAAATTGGTATGGGGGGGGGGGGGAAGGAGGGTGCATCTCACCACGTCAACCTGAAGCAGGAGCACCTGCAGCTGGTATGTCTTCCCCAAGTTACGCAGCCGCTCGTGAATGTAATTTGGATTCAGGTTATGGTACCGGAGGCTTCAAAGGCAAAGGTAAAAAAGGGAGTTTGTCTTTTTCAAAGGGGCAGCCGATATCAAGATTCGGTTTTACCAAACCCCAATAATGTTGCAACGATGATTGAAAAAAGGGGCAGATTCAGATCTGCATTGGATTCTGCAACAGGCATCTTAAATCTTCATCTGTGTGGCTAAAATTGCCTTTCAGGCTGTGCATTTCACCAGCTGCCATCGTGGGAAGTTTAGAAACCACCTTAAAAGTTCTAAAGAAAAGAATGGAGAGCATCCTGCTTATACTGAGAGGGAAATAGCATTTTGGACCTGACAAAAAGAATTTGCATAAGACTTAACTAATATCAAACGGTTTCCCTTGCAGTACTGTGAGCCATTTTTTTTAAAAAATAGAAAAGAAATAAGCCCAATTCCTTTTGAATTGTGAACAGACATGGTCCTCTGTTTCTGGCAAAAAGCACTCCTATGTTTCAACTGGCAAAGATTGTATTCAAAACTGATATTGCTGTATATGCAAGTACATTTAAAGTGTTTTTATAATTAACACTTTCCCCTGAACACTGGTGGCGGAAGTGAATCTGGGCTCCTTCTTACCTCAGGAAAAGGGCACAGGTGCTCTGGCCCAATACATAATCTGGGAGAACTTCACCGAATTCCCAAGGCACGTTGCGGACAAACTTCAGAATGGGGTTCCCCCTCTGCAGGCAGAAGAGAGTCCTCTGTCACTGGAGAGGAAGACACAGAAACACTAACTGGGCTCCAAAAGCATCAGCAGTACGTGGCAACTCCTGAGGAACGTGGAGGCATTTTATCAGGGTGGAGAAAAGCCATGCCTTCTGCTGAGGGAACAGGGAGGGGTGGCAGCTGGAGAGAGACCAGGCCAGCTAGAGAAAAAGGCCACAACTCTTGCAGCGCCTATGGTGTTTGAGGAATCCTGGGACAGACACCCCCGACCAGTTCCCAGGGAGATCCAAGTGGTCTGCGCTGGATGTGAAGAGTAGCCCTGCCCAGCCCTGCCACTTCCTGGACTGCTGTCCCTGAGCACTGACCCACACGGGCCTTGAACGGCTGGCCTCACAACCGCCAGGCTGTCAAAATGGGGGGGCTGGCCAGGAATGTTCCCAGCTGGCCTGCCTGCTTCAACTCACCTGCCGTGGACTGACAATAATAGTGTTGTGCTTGACCCCTGCTTTGGGGCCTGCGGGGTTCAAGGGGGAGCCTCTGTCTTCCGTTGTACTTTTGGGGGGCACCACGCTCTTCTCCTGGTTCTGAGGAGGGGCTTCTTCCAAGATGCTCCTGGCCGATGCAGCCGGAGCAGCACAGGTGGGTTTCTGCTGAGCGGCAGAGAAGGAGGAGGAGGAGGTGGCCACGGCTTGCCCAACGATGTAGTCTGCGTAGGATGCCCCCCTGGGCACTGCTGAGGCCGCAGGGACTGTTGTGGCTCCGGCTGCTGAAACCGGTTTGAAGAGAGGCTCCATCTGGGAATGAGGGAAATGGGGGGGAGAATCCGCTTCAGGTGCGGAGAGATGGCGGCCCCGCAGAGAGGCTTTCCGGGCACAAGGACCCAAATCACCCGAGTGGAGGGAAGGGAATCCGCAAAGGGACGCACAGATCACTCAAAGGGGGGGCGGGGGCAGAGGCAGGCGGGGAATCGGCCCCCAGTGGGCCCAAGGAAGAAGCGGCAGGAGGCTTCGCGGGAGTCAGAGCTTCCCGGTACTGTCTCTCCTCCCCCCTCCCCCCCCGAAAAGGGAGGGAGCCCCGTGGTCCCTTTTGAATGGGAAGAGACGCTCCGGGGCTTCGGCTGGCAACGCTCGCCTGTTGCTCCCCGTGCAGGGACATGGACGCCCAGCGGTGAGCGCTCCCCCCACCTCTCCCTGGCGGCGGATTTTAGGCCGACGAGGATGCCGGTCCGGGCTGGCGGAGTTCCCGGGTGAGAGGCGCTGAGCAGGAAAGGGGGCGGCTTCTCCCGGGGCTGGGCCGGCCGGCGGGCCGGCCTGCTTGCCTGCCGGGGATGGGAGGGAGACGGACGGGCGCTCACCTCCTCCTCCTCCTCCTGCAGGGCGAACCTCGCAGCCTTCCGGGCCTCCACGGCGGGGCGGGGGCTGCTCCGGGCTCAGCACGGGCGGTCAGCGGGCGCGCCGCCTCCCCCTCCCGGCGGGCCCTGCGGGGATCGGAGCCGGGATCGGGCGCAGCGGGGAGTCTTTCCTTCCTTCTTCCCGTTCATCTGCCGCCCATCTCGCAGCCTCAGCACCGGCCGGATGGCAATCGCGCCGCCGAGCTGCACCTGTGGGGCGAAGGGAGGCCCCCCGCGCTCCCCCCGCACGGGCGAGCTTCCCCGGTGGGATTTCCGGCTGCTTTTGCCGAGGCAACGCCGACCCGCGTCCGCTGCGGGACCAATCAGGCCCTGTCCTGTCTGGCGCATGCGCGCCAATTGGGGGGCACCTAGGTCCGGTCACTGAGAGGCGGGTTCGGAGCGCCTGGTTTCCGCTGCGGCGTTCTGGCGATCCGAGCTCTATGGGGACAGAAAGGCGCCTGCGCTATGGGAGGGAAGCCCTCCGGGCCCGGGACTTCTTAGATTGCTGCTTCGCCGCTCTAGCCGCAGGGCCTCGCTAATCCTTCCGTTGGGGAGCGCCACCTCTGGCGGTTCACACGAATCCCGAACCACTGCGCGAAAGTCGCTGCCGCCTCCTTCCTAGCACGCCTGGCCTGGAGCGGCCTCGGGAGACGGAGCCAGAGGACCGTGCAAGGGACAATGGGAAGTGAGGCAGCCCGACAAGAGGGCGCCTTTGGCTCCTCCCCTCACGTGTTCCGCGCTGAGCCCGCCCATCACGTGGCCGCGCACCGGGCCCTTCACTCCGCACGTGGCTCCCGTGCCCGCCCCCTGCGGGACGGGACAGTAGCCTATTGGTCGCTGCGGCTGCCGATCAAGTTGGAGGGCGTGCCCGCATGACGCGAAATGAGCAGGTAGGGGCTGCGCGACCCCGAACCCCCAAGACCTCCATGAGGACTACAGCCGCACTCGGGCCGCGGGAATCCCCTCCCCCCCCGGCCTCCCGCGTTCTCCGAGCGGCCGGCTCGGCCCCGTCTCCCGCCTTCCCGGGGCGCTCCAAGGCGGGCCTGCTCTGCCCGGACTGTCCCCAGCCCCCCACCCCCGCAGAGGGGGTCGGGGGTCTCTTGGCGGAGCGGGAGGGGCAAAGGAGCCGCGGGGGGAGGCGGCCCTCCATCCTGCGCCCCCGCCAAAGCCTCCGCGGGGAGCAGCCCGGACACCCGCGGGAAAGGAACGGGGGGGGGGGGGTTGGGTTATGGCCGCCTGGTTGCTGCATCCCGGGGAAGCGCGTGAAGAGGAGACCGCCGGTCAGGAAGTTTCTGCTGAAATCCAGATTGCTTCTCTCCTTGCTCAGGTTCCCCCCTGTTCCTTCTCGTCCTGCCTTCGTGCTTTAGAAAAGAATTTGACACCCCCCCCCCCCGCTTCTTTGGGGCAGCAGCCCCTCAAAGAATGGAAGACTGCTCTCATGTTTCCCCTGGCTCTTCTTTTCTCCAGACCCAAATCCTGCAGCCGTTTTTCCCATCTCCAGGCTTTTAACCATCTCAGTTGCTCTTCTTTGCACTTTTATCAGTCTCCGCATCTTTTTTGTAAGGGGGCGACCAAAACTGGATGCAGGATTCCAAGTGTGGCCTTACGGAGGCTTTTATAAAGTGGTACTAATATACTTCATGTGGTTTCGATCCTTGGAAAGAGAAAGCTGTGTGTGTATGTGTGTGTCATGTAGCAACCCTTGCCTTGGCTCTGCCTTGCACAAGGTGGACTGGAGGTGGGTGTGAGCGAGTGTGTGCTCCACACAGGAGTTCAGAAGTCTCTGGAGTAATCCGGGGTGGGTGTGATCCGTGGGTGTGTGCATGAGAGGGTGGGGGCTTCCCTTTCATGGGGGGGGGGGAGAAAGGTGGCTGAGGGGAGAGAGGGTCTCTGCCTCATTCAGCAGGTAGGTGAGGCTGCTGGCAGATGGGCAGGTTAACCCAGGGCAGGGGATAGGCTGACCCCGGAAGCCAACTAAGGGCCCTGGCTCTGTCTGCAGCTACTGCAGGGGGTGCTGTTACGTAACCTGGCTTGACCTAGGAAAGGCGGTGCAGCCTCTCTGCTTGGGGCCCTTCCTGGGGGTCAGCAGACAGGAGGCCCACAAGCTGATTGGGGGGGACGGGACTTGAGAGCTCACAACGTTGGGGCTTAGCTGAGCCCCCTGGAGCCAGGGCTGAGCAGGGGGGACTGGCCACTTCTCTGTGACCCCGTCCGGAGTGCAAATAAAATATGGGGACATTCCTGGGGGCCGGGAGGGCTGAGCAGATGGGGGGGTGGGACTTGCCCCTTGGCATGCTTTAAACAAAGTGGTCCACAACCAGCCACATCTCAGCATTTGGGGCAGGAGGGCGCTGCCCAGATGTGTCAAGCCCTCTGCACCACCCATCAGGGCAAGGATGACTTGCATCGCCCAAAGCAGCTTCTCCCACTGCCAAGGATGCCTGGGGGGGGGGCGGGGTCTGGCATCCCAGCCTGGGGGAAAGAGGGCTGCACAGCCTCCTAGTTGCCTCCTAGCCCCCTTGGGGCCTGGAAGCGCCCGCAGCCAGTGAAAAGGAAGCAGCCAGGCGGCTCCCTGGCCTCAGCACCCGCCTCCAGCACGTGGCAGGCCCAGTGCGCCAGGCCCCACCCAGCAGGCACCCTGTGGAGGAGGGGAGGGCATTCCTGGGGAAGAGGCAAGAAGGGCAGTGGGTGGGTTCCCTCCCCAGGATTGGCAAGGCCCCCGCTCTGCCCCTGGGTCCTGCTGGCGCCATCTGGTGGCCTCTGGGTGTGGTGCTGCAGCGGCTTGGTGGGTAGGATGCATTTCTCGCAGCCCCTCAGGAGCTTCCCCAAGATAAATTCCCCCTTCTCTCCCTGGAGACTGGGGGCCCCTTGGGGCTGCTCTGCTCTGCCCTTTCGGATTGAGCTCTCCTGGCTTGGGGGCTGTTGGGGGGGGGTTCCCTGACTATTGACTCGGCCCCCGTTTTTGCCCCCTCACAGGACCGCGAGAGGTGCAGGCATGCCTTCGAATGACCCCTCGACCCCCCCTTCCTGGCCTGCAGAGGACAAGAGGAGACCATTGGCCAGGCCAGGTACAATATGGGGGAGGCACATGGGGCAGCCTGAGAAGATGGAGAGGGTCCCCCGTCATGGCCCCCCCAAGCCCAGCTGCCCAGGGAGTGAAGGAGAAAAGGACTCGGGATTTTCAGGTACAGGCAGGGGGAGGCTAGAACAACCCCCTTGCTGGGGGGGGGTGTCTCTGCCTGTCCCAATGATGGGGAATCAATTGGTGGGGGCCCTGGGTGGGGGTGAAGGGAGCAGGAGGGTGACCCAACTGGTGCAGTTGCTCCCCCCCACCCCACGCAGTGTGGGCTGTGCCACAGGAGTGAGTGGCGGCCACGAAGGGACCCTGTGGCCAGGCGCTGCCCGGCCTGCCCTCTCACTGGCTTCCCTCGCTTCCCCCGCCTCTCTTTGCACAGACAGGAGCTCGGAGTGCCTGAGTGCCCTTGAGCAGACGGACACCGGGGATTCGGGCAGCCCCCCCTTGCCTCCGGGGCCGGCCGAGTGGCAGGAAGCCAAGGGGGGTCTCACGCCTCTCTACCTCATCCAGAATGTGATCCTCGAGCAGGTAGCCTGTGTAGCTGGCCACCTGGGCCAGCCCCCACCCCACCCCTGCGGTGTGGCTGCCCTGGCCTGGCCCCACCATCAGCCTCCTGCCTGCGGGCTTTCAGGGCACCCGGCTCCCTGTCCGAAGGAGTGCCCGGTCGGTCGGTCGGTCAGTTGGAGGGTGTGGGCTCCCCTTGCCTGTAGGAATCGGATGCCGAGGGGTGATGAGGCCAGGTGGGCATCGGCCCAGGGAACCCCACCCCTTCTGACCCTCTGGCTCTCTTGCAGACCCTGGGAGTGTCCCCCACGGCCCCCTTCCTGGCCTGGAGCAACCAGCGCCCCCTGGAGAGTGCCTACAGCTCTGCAGCCCATCTCCTCCTCTTCCAGGAGCCCACGGCCTCTCTGAAGCCCATGGTCCCCAGCCAGAAGCCCTCTGCCAAGGAGATCCGCTTCCCCACCCTTGGCACTTACCCCAGAATTGCTCCTCACCCAGGCTGGCAGCCCGAGGAAGCACCCAGCCCAGCGGCAGAGCCCATCAGGCACAAGCGGCTCTACGTGGGGGAGGCCTGGGCACCTCCAGAAGCCCCCACTGGAAAGGACAGCTGGGAGAAGTCGCCCAAAGGGTTGCCCACCAGCCTACAGACGGCTGCCCTTGTGTGCCCACAGGCCTCCGCTCACCCCCCCTTGCCCTGCGCTGGGTGCAGGGCGGCTGTCAAAGGCGCCAGGAGACCAGGGGAGCACAGCCTGGTGAGACAGCGCCGCCTGCACAACACGGTGGAGATCCTGCGCAGGTCAGGGCTGCTGGGCATCACGCTCCGGACAAAGGAGCTGCTCCGGCAGAACAGCAGGGCCCAGCGGGAGCTGGCCCAGCTGCGGGAAGAGGCCCAGCTGCTGTGCCAGGCCGTCCAGAGCAGCGACTGGCAGGCGTGGGCTCGCCTCCAGGGCGCCATCGGCCACTCGGCAGCCCCCTGCCTGCCCAGCAAGGGGGCCGGCACTGAGACCCACTTGGGGCAGCAGCCAAATTTAGCCACTCAGCCCCCAGGCCTGGACACCCCCTTGCCCATGGCTCTGCCTTAGCTGCTCCCCCCCCGAGCTCACATCGGGCCCTGGGCAAAGGCCAGCGCCTCTCTCACCAAAGGAACTCCCAGCCGCCCCCAGGCCCTGCCCTGCCTTGCCCTGCCATCGATCCTTGGTCTCAGGGCGGGCTGGCTTCTCCGGAGCCCCCAGGAGCGAGACGGAGGGGAAGGAAGGCGTTTGGGAAGCTCCTGTTGTGTTGGGCATTGTTTGCGTCAGCTGTGAGCCTCTGTCTGCAGAGTTCAGGCAGTCAGAAGCGGGGGACCCACCCAAAGGAGTGACAGTCTAGACGCCACCGCCCATCGGCTAGCAATTGCGCTGTCTTGATCATCTGGGCATCTGTGCCCTGATGAAGCTGGTTCTCTGCTGATGAACTCTGGGGCTGCTCTGCCGTTGCCAGAAGAGGCGCTAATTAAAAAAAGCAAAAATCTGGATGTGATTCAGCCTTTGTCTTTTGCCCTGTGTGGGTCCGAGGGGGCTGCCATGGGGTGAAGGTGTGCTGGGCCAGCCACTGCAGGGCAGCAAAACCTTGGAGCGGGGCAAGTCTTGGGCACCCCGGAATCAGCCCTTCAGCCTGGCCAGAGATGCTAGAGGCCCCCCTGGAGAACCACATTTAGGGAAGGGTGTGCGATGTAGGGGTCAGCCTGCTGGGCAGGTTCAGGGCCTGCCATGGGGGGACTCAGCCACGGGCAAGAGCAGAGAGAGAGGTGTAGAAGTGTTGTGCCCGTCCCCCCCAACCTCTGGGTTACTTTCTACTGCTACGTCTGACCAGTTTTTGGGGTTCAAAGTCTTTGACATCTACAGGATTTCAAGGAGAGGTTGGACATTTGTCTGAAATGCTACAGGATTCCCTGCTTGAGCAGAGGGTTGGTCGAGAAGACCTCTGAGGTCCCTTCCAGTTCTGTTATTTCGGAGGTGGGGATCCTTGCTTTGGGAAGGGAATGGGGATGACTAGGACCTTCTGTGCTTGTCCAGACGTGGATTTTAGGCTACTGGACTCTCAGGAGAAAATGCAGCTCAACAACAGTAAATCTACATTTTAAAAAGTTTCCGGAGAACTAAAGCAAGCAAGGAAAACTTGAATGCTATAAAAATGCCTCATCTGCCATTAGAGCAGGGCAGAGCTTTGGAAAGTGCCAAAGAAAGTTGTTGACTTATTTGAAGGCTTGAGCTGGGAGCTGTGGGCTGATTCAAGTTGCGGGGAACACAACTCCCACCCCGTGACTGGAGGCAGCCCGGCTCACCCTTTTCCCCGATCAGGTGCCCAGCTCGGCCTCCTCCAGCCAGCCTCCCTCCCACCCCCTGCAGCAGTGGCCCCTGGAAATAAGGTGGGTCCCTTTGGCCACCCGCTTCTCCCTGGGCGGCGCTGAGCTGCGAAGGGCAGCAGACATCCTAGAATGTGAGGTCAATGGGCCTTAGGAAATCTGAGCAATAACAAAGCTAGTGGAGGTGACAGTATCCCAGCTGAGCTATCAAAAAAGACAATTCAGTAAAAATGCTACACTCAATTTGCCAGCAAATTTGGAAAACTCAACTGTGGCCACAGGATTGGAAAAGGTCAGTTTACATTCCAATTCCAAAGAATGTTCAAACTATTGCCCCATTGCACTCATTTCACATGCTTCAAAATCCTGCAAGCTGGGCTCCAGCAGGATGTGGATCGAGAGCTACCAGAAGTTCAGGCAGGATTTTGAAGAGGCAGAGGAAATAGAGATCAAATTGCTAATATATGCTGGATCATGGAGAAAACTAGGGAGTTCCAAAAAAAGACCTGTTTCTGCTTCATTGTCTATGCTAAAGCCTTTGATTGTGTGGATCCCAACAAATTGTGGCAAGTCCTTAAAGAGATGGGAGTACCAGACCATCTTATGTGTCTCTTGAGAAACCTATATGCGGGTCAAGAAGCAACAGTGAGAGCTGGACACGGAACCGCTGATTGGTTCAAAATTGGGAAAGGAGTCCGGTAAGGCTGCATCCTGTTCGCCCTGCCTATTTAACTTCTAGGCAGAGCACAACCTTAGATATGCAGATGATGCCACTCTAATGGCAGAAAGTGAAGAGGAACTAAAGAGCCTCTGGATGCAGGGGAAGGAGGAGAGGGCAAAAGGTGGTTTGAAACTCAACCTTAAGAAAACCAAGACCATGGCGTCTGGACCTCTCAATTCCTGGTAAATAGACGGGGAAGAAATGGAGGTAGTGACAGATTTTATTTTCCTGGGCTCCAAGATCACCGCAGATGGGGACAGCAGCCAAGAAATTAAAGGAGGCTTGCTCCTGGGGAGGAAAACTATGGCAATTCTAGACAGCACACTAAAAAGCAGAGACACCCCCCTGCCAACAAAAGGGCATAGAGTCGAGGCGATGGTTTTCCTAGTTGTAATGTATGGCTGTGAAGGTTGGACCAGAAGGAAGGCTGAGCATCAAAGAATGGAGGCCTTTGAACTCTGGGGCTGGAGGAGGAGACTCCGGCGACTGCAAGGCCATCCAACTGGTCAGTCCTAGAGGAGATCAGCCCTGGCTGCTCTTGAGAAGGCCAGATCCCAAAGAGGAAACTCAAAGACTTTGGCCACCTCATGAGAAGGAAGAAGGACGCGCTGGAGAAGAGCTGAATGCTCGGAACGATTGGGGGGCAATAGAAGAAGAAGAAGAAGAAGAAGAAGAAGGGGACGGCAGAGGAGGAGGGGGCTGGATGGAGTCCCTGAAGCAGGAGGCGTGAGGACAGGAAGGCCTGGAGGAACGTTGTCCAGGGGCCACGACTTCCAGACTAACAACAATTAATTGCTTTGGGACAGACAGGCAAGGCATCCCCAAAGGTGGGCTGTGGGGGGGGGGCAGCGTGGCTGGGGCTTCTGCTCTGGGGCCCTTCCCTCCTCTAAGTGGCGGGGGGGAGGTGTCGGCACCTTTGGCCAGCATTTTGCACTTTGGCTCCCTGCCTAGGGTCAAACTCCACCTGGGCTCCTTTGTTTTGACCAAGGTCATTTCCAATGTTAGTACAAGGATACAGTTTAAACGGAAAACATCCATTTCTGAGTAAAAACCACAACCCCCACCTCCCCCCCCCCCCACACCTTTACAGACTTCCATCCAACACTGCGTGAGACTTGGGTCTCAGAGTGGCTGGCTGACAAACAGGCTTCAAATGCCCTGGACTGAAAATTTTGATTGTGCATTTACACAATTTAGGAGCAATATGCACAAGATGAGTATTGCCTGACACCTGGTGCCAAACAAATAGGGAAGACTGAGCCACCAAAGATGAGGGAAGATGGCACAGCTTTGTGTGCTGCCAATACGAAGAAAGGAGAAGGGAAGGACCCCACTGGTCCCAAGGTAATTGCCTCACCCCACCACACCCCACTTCTGCCAGGAACCCTGGCTTTCCTGTTAGTAAAGACTTTCCCGAAAAAGATGCAAATAGAGCCATGGGGAAGACACTTCCTACATCCACCTTCTGCCAAGCCTGGTCTTGTCATAGGCCCTCTACTGGGGTGGCTGTCTCCCCACTGATTTCTTTCCTGGGGGTCAACATCTCCCCAACAGCCTCCCAGGGTAGGCTGGTGGGTTGCAATCTGCGAAGCCCAGAGCATTCTGTAGGGCCCTGACTGGGAGACAGTTGCTGCTTCAATCCCCAGGGCAGGAGCATTGGGGGGGGGGGGGGGGGGGTTGCTGTCATAAGAGAGAAGGAAAAGTCCTGCTTTAACCTTGCCCCACTTTTGCCCCCCACCCCCAGATGGGGTGTCCTGAGGGGCCTGAGGCCCTGGACTTTATGGAGCTCTTGTGAAGGAGATTTTCCACTCTTGGCTACCAATGAGCTTCCTGGCCTGCAGCACACCCAGCGGCAAAGGCCAAATGCCAGTCCGGAGAGCAGCAGCCCAGACCTGTTTGGTCATAAAGAGGGTCCCAGAGGCTGGTCCCCAAATCAGGGCTGGAAAACAGCTGGAAAAAGCTGCCCCTTCCTGCAGCTGTGTCAGCTAAATTCACCCAGATACAGATTTTCCCACCAGGCTGGGCACAACCGTTCTTTTAAACACTTGAGTTGCCTACGGTCATGTTTAAGATGGGTGGCCTTATCAATCTTTTAAACCAATCAATCCCCAGAAGACCTCGCACTGTCCAAGGGAACTTGCCTGGCTCCCATCCCCAGGGCGGGCACTCCTCCAGGTCTCTGGGCGCAGCTGCTGGAGCTCCCAGGGTGCCCTGGCTTGAACTGGCCTGGGAGGCAATGGCCCCGAGTCTTCTGGCAGGCTTGGTGGCCCTCTGAGCACCGAGCGTGGGGAGGCAGAGGGAGGCCCCCAGTGCCAGGCCCCTCCCTGGGCAGGATTGCAGCCGTGCCCATGGGCAGCAGGGGAAACACAAAGAGAAGCAAGGAGACAAGCACGCTGCAGAGTTATGACTGATGAACCTAGGTCATATGATTGTGTTATTTAAAAAATGTTGCTTTCTTACTGGCACCAGGATCAGTGATTAAGCATTTGATATATTTACCTAGTTCTCTTACATAACCCAGAAGAGGTGCCAAACTCAGCCCCAGTTAAATGCCCGCAGCCCCACTGAGCCTGGGCAGAGGTTGTCACCATGGAGCTGGCAAGTGCACTCTCCCTCTTCTTGGTCGCCTACCTGTCCTGCCTCGTCCTGCTCTTTGTCCGGAGAAAGTCCTCTGCCAGAAGCCGGCTGCCTCCTGGACCCCCTCCACTGCCTCTCATCGGGAACTGCCTGCAAATGAAAGCATTCCAAACCTTGACGTCCCTTCTCAAGGTAAGCTCACCTCTCTTGCCCAGGAGAAGCCTCAGAGGTGTTTCCCCCTCATCCATGCCCACCTGGCCCAGGTCCCTCTCTTGGGTCTCCCCAGCCGTCTCCTTCCAGCACCACCTTCCTGGATACTTCAGGGGGATCCAATCTGGGTTTTCCTTTTTTCTTCGGCTTCACTCATGCATTCACACCTACGTGAAGCCTGGAAAAAGATTTCCCCCCTTGGCTGTCGTATCTCAGATTTGACAGAATTGCCTTCTGATCAAGGAGAGCACACAAACCAAGATTAGAAGACACTTTTCTAGGTAAAGCCTGGTGGGGCTGGGAAAATGGTTTGCTTTCCTTGGGGAACCTTGTCAAGATTCTTCGGCTGGCAGAGGGAAGCCCGTGAAGCAGCAGCCCACCACCCCAAGGGATGGCACACAATCTTGGCATGAAGGCAGTTCTATAACCTAGAGTGGCCACCACCTCTATCCCCCATTTTTAGTTAGTCTGATGTCTGGGATATTCATGATGAAACATCAGGAAATGCAAATATCTCCTTTCCTGAGCTATACGCTTGAAGGATGCAAATGCTGCCACCGTTGTCAAAAGAGTCCCTGGAGCTGTTTTCTAGAAGTTTCCAATACTTTAGTTGTGTGTGGAGGGAGGTGTGTGTGTCTCTTCTGCCTTGGTGTGACTTTGGGGCATTCTGCAATTTTTTTTTGGACTAAATGTTACACAGTGTGTTAGGCAACATGATAAATAAAGGAATGTTTATTTAATAAACAATATGTTCCTGTTCCAAGAACTGGACTGTCAAGGCAACTGGTGATATATGAGGCAGGATTCCTGGTGTTAAGATTGTACCTCACAGCACCTTCAGTGTAAATTGCAAGGCGCTTGGGCCACTAACGGCTCTGCATCTCTGTGTAAAACATTCCTGCAAACTGAATGATGCTCAGGGCTCCGGCCGAGGTAAAAGGGAAGCAGCCCCTCCTGGTGGGTCCAGTTTTCACAGTCGAGAAGTTCTGGTTGCCTTCCAAGAATTTCTGGTCGCCCCGTGACAGAAACCCTGTTGGTTCTGTGCAATTTGTTGAGGAAGGAAGAGCTTGGAAGCAAAGTTCAAGGAAGCCTGGGTGGATCCTTCCTCCCGGGCGGCCCTGAGGGTCAGCCTCTGGCCAGGGCATGAAGGGGCTGCCTTCTCCTTCATCCACCCTGCAGCCCTGGAAACCCTCTCGGTCCTCAGGCTGACCTCGCTTGGCTTCCTGTGGTTACCCAATCGGTGCATTTGGGATGGGTGGCTCCCCCCACAGATCAAAGCAATCAGCCGATTGGCCAGAGCTGGGTGAGGCAGCCACCCACCAAGGCAGGTGAGGGATCTGTCTGTGGAAAGAGGGATCCTGCAGGGTGGGGCGGATGAAGGAAAGCCCCCCCCCCAGAGGGGGGAGGAGGATTTCAGCCCTCAGAGAACCAGGAGGCAGCCATCTACACTGGAAGGAGAAGCGTGGCCTTTCCGGGAAGTTTATTCCACGGTTCCATCTAACTCTGGAGGTCTGGATCTGAGGACAGGCAGTCCTCAACTTACAACTGTTTGTTTAGTGACCATTCAAAGTTACAACAGAAAATGTGACATGACCGTTTTTCACAGTTACGATCTTTGCCGCTCCTCCCCCCAGGGCCACATGATAAAAATTCAGCAGCTGTCTCATATTTCTGATGGTTGCAGTGTCCTGGATCACACGATCCTCCTTTGCGGTGTTCTGACAAGTCAAGTCCATGGGGAAGCCAGATTCCCTTAACAACCGTGGCAAGAAAAATCTTAAAACGGGCCAAAACTCACTTGACAACAGAAAGGTTGGGCCCCATTGTGGTTGCAAGTCGAGGTTCTCTCCTTTTGATTCCTGTGCAGCTGCGGGAAAAATACGGCCCCGTCTTCACGGTCTACTTTGGCAACCGACCGATCGTGGTCTTATGTGGCTACGAAGCCGTGAAGGAGGCCCTGATTGACAAGGCGGAGGAATTCTCCGGGAGGAAAACCAATCCTACACTGCAGAGGACCTTCCAGGAACATGGTGAGGCTGGCCGGGCAGGGCGAGCAGGCCGGGCTGCCCGCTCTCTCCTGGCCACTGGGGGGCCCATTGCTCTGCTCTGTCCCCAGGGGTGGTCTTTGCCGAGGGGGAGCGCTGGAAGCAGCTGCGCCGGTTCTCCCTGAGCATCCTGAGGAACTTTGGAATGGGGAAGAAATCCATTGAGGAGCGGATTCAGCAGGAGGCTGAGTTCCTGCTGGAGGAATTCCAGAGGACCCGAGGTGAGGCTGGGGAGGGGGGGAGGGGCGGTTTGAAAGGCCTCGGGATAGACCGACCGACCAACCCTCCCACCCATTTTAGAAGAGGGGTTCCCAAACTTGGCCACTTTAAGACGTGTGGACTCCAACTCCCAGAATTCTCCAGCCAGCATAGTTGAAGTCCACACGTCTTAAAGTGGCCAAGTTTGGAGCCCTCTGCCCTAATCCTATTGCTGAGGCCAGGTGGCAAACGTGGAGTCACAGGGCTGCAGGAGCCAAGGCTTGGGCTCGGAGGCTTCTGCTCCACGAGAGGCTTGGGCTGAAAAAGAGCATGACGGAATGTGGTTTCCTTCTTTGCCGACCCAAGGAGGCATCAGGCATCCCTTCCTCTCCAAATGGTGACATTCGGGGGAAGACAGGGACCCCCCCCCCAAAACAAACCAGGAGAAAATTGTTGACCTCCTGCAACACGTTGACTCTTCTCCTTCCTTTCTCCCTCCACACCAGAGAAGCCCTTCAACCCCATCTTCCTCCTCAGCTGCTGCGTGTCCAACATCATCTGTTCCATCGTCTTCGGCAATCGCTTTGATTACAAAGACAAGGAATTTCTGGCTCTCATGAAGATGATGAACGACAGTTTCCGGCAGATGAGCACCAGCTGGTCTCAGGTAGCCCCACATGGCTCCTGGCCTCTCTCCAGCCAAAGGGAAGGATCCGAGAGTGCTCCTCCCTCGGACGAGCTGGCGCCGGTCCAAGACGCTGGGCAGGAAAGGACCCTTGGAAGAGAAACCTCCAAGATGATTTAGGGTTCCTCTCGTTTCACCTGCTGATTCATTCTTGAAATGCTGCCTTAATGAATGGATAAATGGTCTCCTTGGAGTCCCTCTAGCTAGGCATCCGCCGACTGGAACAAGCTCTTTCCCTGACCCGTCCCCTCCCTCTCGTTCCCCACAGTTCTACGATATCTATGCCAACCTCCTGAGGTTCTTCCCAGGGCCCCACACCAAGGTCTACAACATCCTGGAGGACATGAGGCTCTTTATTGCCAGGCGGGTGAAGAAGAACAAGGAGACCCTGGACCCCAACGCTCCCCGGGATTACATCGACTGCTTCCTCATCCAGATGGAGAAGGTGTGTGGTGCGGGGAGGGAGCCAAGGGCCCTTTCCCCAGCTACGAGGCTGTGGGTGGGCACAGGGGGCTCTGCCACTGGGCCAACGAGCCTGCTACCCCTTCCTAAGGAAACACAATCCCCAAAGGACGGGAAGGTTGGGAGAACCTTCAGAAGAACTTCCAATCCGGCCAAAGGGAAAGCGAAGGGAGTCGTTTGGTGTCCAGAGGCCCCCCCCCAGCCTCCCCCCCCCCCCGCCCGGTCTCTGCAGCTGCACCAGGGCCCAGGCCGCCTTTTCTCCCAACCCTGGGATGCCCAACCTTTGAGGTCCTCCTCCTGCAGAGGGCACTGGGGCACTGGGGATGGAGGCAGGTGAAGCAAGAAAGGGGCCGGCAGTGGAGGCAGTCTGTCCCCTGGGAATCCCCTGGGCTAGGACCAAGGGGCCGTTTCTGCTTCGGGGAAACCGGCGCTTGGCCAGCCTCTGGGCCTGGTGTGCAGCCCCCAACCTAGCCGGAAGGCCCCCTTTGAGCTCCCCACAGCTTCTCAGGCACTTGGCTCCCACTTGGCCTTTAGGAGAAGGACAACCCAGACAGCGAATTCAACCAGAAGAACCTGGAGCTCACCACCCTCAACCTGTTTATAGCCGGGACGGAGACGGTCAGCTCCACCTTGCGATACGGGTTCCTGTTGCTGATGAAGTACCCCGAAGTGCAAGGTATTTTTTTGGGGGGGGGGGTGATTCAGCCCCATCGCAGCACATGTCTCTAGGCTGGGAAGGAGCCCCCCGCAGGGTCCACCAGGATTGCTTGGCCAGCGAGAAGTTGCTGTGAGCTTCCCAAAGGCCTGGATCCAGCCCGAGAGCCACCCCATAGGAGGTCAGGCCAGAAGCTTCCCCTGCCGTGGGGCGAAGGGGGGGATGCCAGCCCCATGGACCTTGAGAACAGACCCCTCAGCAGGTGGAGAGCCCTCCTGCCCAGTTTTTTGGGCCCCAGCCGCTGATCCAGGCACATCAGAGAGAGAGTGGTTGAAGCCACTTAGTTAAAGGCCACCTTTTGCCAGCAAGGATGCACGAAGAGATCGACCGTGTGATAGGCCAGAACCGGATCCCCAACATCAAAGACCGGAGCCAGATGCCCTACGTGGATGCAGTCATCCACGAAGTGCAGCGGTTCAGCGACCTCGTCCCCATGAACGTGGCCCATGCCGTCACCTGCGACACGGAATTCAGAGGCTACCTCATCCCAAAGGTCAGAGCTCTGGGAGGGGGAAAGGGGCCAAGCGGGCATGGGCTGGCATCTTGCCACCCTGGGCGCTGGCTGGGCTGCCCAGCAGGATCGGGGCAGAGATCTTCCAGGCTGAGGAGGGTGGCCAACATGCAGGAGCCCCAGGTGGAGGCTGCCCACCTCGAAGGGGTGTCGTTGGCTAATGTCTGTAAGGCTCCTCTGCTGGCCAGGTGTGATGGAGCCCCAAAGGATCGACAGGACAGAAGGGCAGGAACACCCAGGTCCTCGGCCCCCGCTCTGTCCCTGCCACGCCCAAGAAACCATCTCTTGGCTGCCTTCCTCAGATGGCTCGGGCATCGGCTGCCAGCCGGGCAAGAGAGTCTCTGCCCCTCTGAGCCGGCCCTTCTCTTCTTCAGGGCACAGAAGTCTTTCCCCTGCTCAGCACCGTCCTGCATGATGGCACCAAGTTTCAGAGCCCCAGGGGGTTCCACCCGGAGAACTTCCTGGACGAGAATGGGCGCCTGAAGCAGAACGACGCCTTTGTCCCCTTCTCTGCAGGTACAGCCACATTGAGCCCCCCCGAGCCGCCCCCCAGGCTTCTTGGCTGCCCTCGGGCTTTCCCCTTTTACGCCCTGCTTTTCTGGCTCCGGGGGGGCTGCTTTGGCATTTCCTACAGATGCTGGACCCCCTTTGCCCCCCCGGCAAGTCAGGAGCCCAGGCGAGAGGCGGAAGGCGGCCCCTCCAGGCACCTGCCTTTGCTTCCAGCCCGGAGGTGGCCTAAGCCTGCCCTCTCTCCCCCTCTCGCAGGGAAGCGCATCTGCCTAGGGGAAGCCCTGGCCCGCATGGAGCTCTTCCTCTTCTTCACCACCATCCTGCAGCGCTTCCGACTGATGTCCCTGGTGGACCCCAAGGACGTCAACGTGACCCCCCAAGAGTTCGGCTTTCTCACCATCCCTCCCCTGTTCGAGCTCTCGGTCGTCCCCCGCTGAGAGAAGGGAGCCAGGCAGGCGGGCCCTGCACTCATGCGCCTCCACACCAGCCGCACTTTTGGGGGGGGGGGGGGGCTTCAGGGCTGAGATCTCTGAGGGGCTGCGAGATGGTGCCCCTGCCAGGTGTCTGCATATATAAAGCTTTGTGGCGATGCGGGTGACCTGCATGGGTGGAGCCTTGGTTTGTTCTAAGCCGTGCGAGCAAGCGTGTGTATGTGTGTGTGTGTGTGTGTGTGTGTGTGTTGCTTCTTTCCTGGTCGTTATTGTTGTGCCCCAGCACAATAAATCTCCCTAAATCTAGGTGGCCCCGTGGCTTCCAGAGACCAAAAGCCAGAGAGAAACGCAGCCCTGCAGGCTGCCACAAAAAGCCACAGGATCCCCTCGGCCTCCAGCCTGTCCCGGACCAGGGGCCCCCAAATGAGACACCCAGGAGGTCCACTTACAGGGCACACAGATGCCCCCGGTGGGTGGACTTCAGGCCATGAGCTTCGTGGGGTGTGAAGGGCCGGGCAACGGATCAGCAGGGATCCTTCAGCCCTGGTTCTGGGGCCAGTAGAGCAACTGGCCTGCATTGTCCGGGCCTCCTCCTGCTGCCTTCAAAGGGCTGGAGAAGAATGGCTACCAGACAGCACCGGTGCGCACCGAGCTACGGTCAGCTACTCGGGCCAGACTCTGGGCCAATACCAGGACAGGTGTCAGTGCCAGCAGGTCCAGTCGGACTGGCCAAGTGGGATCAGAAAGAGCTGCAGACTTGGGTTGCAGCCCAGAGTCAGCCAGAGGGAAAGCAGCTCACACAGAAATAAGGGAACCCCAAGAAGCTCCACTTTGGCCAACCCTCGGCTCCCAGGCTGCCTTCACGCCAAGTTCACAGTTTACTTACAGAGTCATCCCCGGGTCCATCCGTTTGCTAAGACCCCCCAAAGCTTAATCCAGCCAGTGCAGCCATGGAATCTCATCGGAATTATTTGTGCAAACGCAGCCAGGAAAAAGGAGAAAAGGAAGGAGAAGAATTAATATTATTATTATTAATAATAATCATAATCTGATCTATGGACATAATATAAATTGCAGGGAGGGGGGGAGGAGGAGTCTGCCACCAGAGGGCTGAAAGGATGGCAGGGCAAGGGGGAGCCAAAGGGGTCCCTGGGCCAGTCCCACCTAATGCCCTGGGCACAAATGCAGCCTTTCTGAGGTCAGGAACCTAGTTAGGATTAAAGCTCTTCCTCCCCATCCAGACCCTGAACGCCCCCAACAGCTGCCAATCACTTTCAGAAAACCACAGCATAATTCCACTGAGGTTTGTCGCGTGCTCAGTTTTGCATCTGAGCATCTTCTGACTTCAAACGTTTCCTGGGTCAGCCGTTGCTTTGCAATCCCCTGAATACTTCAGCCGGTCTGGGCTGTGGGTGGACGGGCTGAAAGCTGCACATCCAGCAAGAGCAGTTTGAGCAAAGATGGGCCTTCAGAACCTCTGGAGATAAGCTGTGACATCAAGGCCGCCTGGGGCCTCTTCGAAACACGGCCCTCACAGCTGTGGTCTGCCAGGCCGGCTGAAGCCCAGTTGCCAATTCCGGGCAAACCTAAGCACCACACTGAGGCCAGGAGGCGTGCCAGCCCCAGGGTGCTGCCAGTCTCCGAAGCTATAACTGCTGTCCTCGTGCCCTGCAGCCCCAGGGCTTGGCAAACGGAAACACAACAGCACCTAAAGCAAGAAGAGAGAAAAGGCCTGTCGAATGCCCTGGGGCACGTTGCTTCACCTGTTGAGTTTCTACCTGAAGAAACCAGGGGAATGTTGATTGCACAGCATACACATTTCAAAGCTCTCCACCCAGCACCTGTTTGGGAGATCCAGTTACATCCGGGGTCAACAGGTGGCTCAAAACTCTGCTTTGGAGCAAAGGTTGAGGAATGGCATGATGGGGGGGGCAGGTTCCCTGGGCCTCCTCGAACCCTGACCTGGCTGGAGCCCTACTGGAGGCTCGGGACACTTTTGCAGGTGGAGGGTGGCTATTTTAAAGAGAGCCTTGGCTGTGACCCACTGAGCAGCCCCCAGCCCCCTTTAGACTGTCTCTGGGTGCCCCTCTTGGCACAGGCTGCCCTGCGAAGGGAGAGAGGCTGAGGTAAGCCGTCACCTGGTTAAGCCTCTTTCTCCGCTCACAATGGGAGCTGCGGGAAGGGCTCGAGTTTCCTTGCCCTCACGGGCTTTCTCACGGGGCTCATCCTGGGGCTGCTCCGCACGCTTGCAGGCTTCTCTGGGCCGGGCTGGGCGGCTGCTTGGCTTGCTTTCCGAGGAACCGTGACCAAAATGAGCATCGTGTTTACAGGAGACATTGTGAGAGGGAGTATTGTGTAAGCCCTTTCACAAACAAGTGGAATTTCACAGGGCAAGAGCACATCCAGAGGGCAAGGCTTGGCCAAGGCAGGCAGGAGAACCCGAAGGGTGGCATTGCACTGGGGTGGATAGAAGGGAGGGGAGGGAATTTCAAGGAGGCGGCTCACTTGCTTCCTGGCACGAGTGAATTGCCAGCAGGGCAAAGGGGAGGCTTGCGGCTTCCTGGGGCCCTCAGCAGGAAGGGGGCCACAGGGCCAGCTGGGTTCCTTCAGCAAGCAGGGAGGACGTGTCTGATGCCGTCCCTTCTGGGACCAAAGGTTGTCCACGGCCACCACAGCTGGGACATGAAGGCAGCCCGGGAGCCACAGTTGTGGGCCTCTGCCAGTGGAGAGAAGCGCTGGGCCATTCCAGCCACGCAGGCCACGTTCCACGGTGGATGCACCACCCTCTCCTGGAGCAAAGCAAGCAGAGCCCTGGAGCAGCAGGAGGTTCCCAGCCCCTGCAGCCCACAGAAGGCGCCGCTGCTTGGGACAACCCTCTTGTGCACCATGCCGAAACAGACCCTCCCCAAGAGCTCAAAGCCAGGGGGAGGGCAGCCTTTTCCTCTGAGGCCGTGTTCAGCAACACAAGCACTCATTCACAGCAGGGTGGGAAATGGACCCTTTGCCTGAGTCCCCTACCTGAGCCCAGGGAGGCGAGGCCACGACCACAAGCTTTCCTTTAAACTCAGACAATGGCGCCTGAACTGCAGCCCCCTCCCCCCATGCCAACCCTTGCTGGTTCTCTGCGGCCTGATTGCATCTGCTGCCTTCCTGGCCCTCAGCGAAAGATACATCAAAGTTTGACCCTCTGAGTCTTTCAGTGGAAAAAGGATAAGGGACCTGTTGCAAGAATGGGGAAAACCCACAGAAACTGAGACTCTCTTCCTTCTTCATGGAAATTGCAAAAAAGTTTTTTTTTTTTAATTTAGAAACAGCCCCTCCCCCCACACCCTCTTCCTGCTCAAAGGTGCCTGTGCAGAGTTCAAAGGATTGTTTGAAGAGCCAAGTCATCTCCCCAATGGAAGCTCCGTGTTGGAAACCTTCCCAGAGTAGTCCAGAGACATCACCCAGCTGCCCCCTCGCCCCACTTGGGGTCCCAAGGGATTGTGCCACACATGGGCTGAGCGGGATCCCCAGAGGGCAGGGGAGGAGGGTCGCCTTGCCGCAGGTTATGTAACAGCAGCCAAGAGGTAATTCAATCATCTTTACATAACTGCCGTCCTGCAGTGGCCTCTCCTTCGGTATCCAGAGAGGCCCCCACAGGACGGCGGTTATATAAAGGAGGATGGGAGGGAAGGGAGTCAGTGGCTGGTTCAAAGGCAGGATGCGGGCTCTCCTGACCACAAAGAGCCTCTTGGCCCCCTGCTTAGTCATCCTCCTCCTCTTAAGAAGGAGGGAGCCCGAAGTTGATGGCAACACCACAAATGAAGCAATCGGGCGGCTGAGCTAAGGGTCACCACAGGGCAGCCTTTGCCAATCGTGCCAAGCCCGGAGGGCAGCGGGAGCAGGCCCAAAGAAAGTGCAAAGGTCCGGGCGCCTTTGGCATCCTGCCTGTTGGGCTTCTCTGTGGGAAGAGCAGTGGGAGGGAAGCTGATCCCAAGGAGATCTTGAAGGGGAGTTGGGGCCAAAGCAGCCCCTCCCCACTCTCTGAGGTCTTGCAAATCACTGGCAATTGCTAGAGCCCCCCCCCCCCCCAAATATCATTCTAGCCAAGAAGAAAGCTGGCCGGCCAGGGTGTCCTCCTGACTTGGATGCTTTTCTGGGCAGGTCAATAGAGAAAACTTTGGCACATGTGCAGCCTCCCCTCCTGGACTTTCTGGGAAGCAAAACTCAAGGCTGCCTTGCATGGCAGCACTTCCAAATTCCCTTTTTTTGTTTTCCTAACTCAAAGTAAGCTGCATATTTTGTCATGCACTGGGTCAAGATTCTGGTAGTCACCGTGGAAATTGTCTGCAACCCACCTGGTGCCCACAGGCAGCAACTCCAGGAGTCCAGACCCCCAAAAGACACTTCCAAACCACCCGGCCTTCGGGAAGTGCCATTCGGCCATCCAGATGTTGGTTCTCTGGATGTTGCCGACCAAAAATCCCAGCATCCCCTCTTGTTCTGCTCTCTTGTAGTTTGGTGAAGGGTGTTCTTCTGGGTGGTTTCTCCACTGCCAATCTCACCAGCCTCTGAAAGGGGGACCTGCCTGCTCCATTGGGGTCCAAAACATCTCCGGCACGTCTACCTCCGCTTGTGGCGCTTCTGCCTTCCTGCCCCAGTTATGGTGGGAAGAGGGCATAGCTCCTCTCGCACTGGGCCAGAAGCCCTCCCTGCCCAGGGAGATGCCCCCGCTCTGTCTCCCTCCCTGCCAGGTGCCCAGCAAACGTGGCTCTGAAACCCAATCTCCTTTTCCTGCTCAGCTCCCAGGTGTCGGTGCCGGGAGAGGCAGATATATAGCAGCAGCAGGGCCTGGAGGCCCCAGGTGCATTTCCCGCCTGGTCATCATGGAGCTCGGGGGCACCGTGGGCGTCTTCCTGGGCATCTGCTTCCCTTGCTTGCTGCTCATCTCTGCCTGGAAGTGCATGCGCAAAGAAGGAAAGCTGCCCCCAGGACCCCTCCCGCTGCCCTTCCTGGGAAACATCCTGCAGGTGAAAACCAGCGCACCCTTCAAGTCCTTCCTGGCGGTGAGTGGCCCCCTCTTTGGTGCGAGGAGGTATCCGAGCTCATGGGGTGGCTGAGCAGAAGCTCCAGGTGGCCCAGAAGGAGCCCTTCCAAGCTCTGCTACACACACACACACACACACACACACAGGGTTCCTCAAGTCTGTCTAGGGGTCCATGAAAAATGGGGGAAGAGCTTTTCCCCAGCCTGGTTTGGCAGCACCACAGCCAACCAGAGCTCCGGGGCTCAAAGGCGATGCTACCCCCTTACTGGCAGGCTCCCAACCACTGAAAGCTCATCAAGGCTGTTGGAATCCTCCATGGAGAGTGAATCAAACTAAATCCACTTTAGAGCCATTGGAGATCTGGGTTTCACCAGACAAAAGAAAACCTGCCCTGCCTCTGACCTACATTTGCTGCCAGGACCCCGAGTGGAGGCCTTTTGTGAACTCTTGTCCTGGGTCTTTCCCGCAGTTGAAAGAGAAATATGGCCCCGTGTACACAATCTATCTGGGCCCTCGGAGGGTGGTGGTTCTGTGTGGACACGACACCGTGAAGGAGGCTCTGGTGGACCAGGCTGAGGAATTCAGCGGCCGAGGGGAAATAGCCACCATCAACTGGAACTTCAATGGGTTTGGTGAGTAGACCAGGTCCAGGGCAGCGTCAAGAGAGGCCAGGTTTTCTAGCAGAAGGAGAAGCTGGTGGGAAGTTGGGAGACCCTGTGGGGAACCCCCTCATCTTCCACCTGGCTCACTGCTTCAGACAGAGAGGGGGCTGTTTTTATGGGGCTGAAGATGTTGCCCTTGCTCTCCAGGTGTCGCCTTAGCCAACGGGGAACGCTGGAAGCAGCTCCGCCGCTTCTCCCTCACCACTTTGAGGAACTTTGGGATGGGCAAGCGGTCCATTGAAGATCGGATCCAGGAGGAGGCCCAGTACCTGGTGGAGGAAATCAGGAGAACCAAAGGTTGGTGCCGACCAGGCTAGGCCACACCTGAATGGGGTCCGGTTCGGGGAAAGCTGCATCCTCAGGTAGCCCTTTGTTCCCCGTCTCTCAGGCCAGCCCTTCGACCCCACCTTCTTCCTGAGCCGCATGGTCTCCAATGTCATCAGCTCCATTGTTTTTGGCAGCCGCTTTGACTACGAAGACAAGACCTTTCTCTCCCTGCTGCGAATGATCAACGAAAGTTTTATAGAGACGAGCACCCCTTTGGCACAGGTAGTGTAGCCAACCCTTCTCCCATAGGTGTGTGGGTGTGGGCAGAAGGGTCCTCTGGTGGAGTCTCCCCCACAGACTGGGAACAGACGCCTTCCTGCATTGACTCTGCTTAGTTCCGGGGCTCTGATTTTGCCCCACAAACACGCCCGGTTTCTTTTCTTTGCCTTCCAGCTCTATGACATGTATTCCTGCATCATGCAATACCTGCCGGGAAGACACAACCGCATTTACTACCTGGTGGAGGACCTGAAGGACTTCATTGCCGGGAAGATCGAAACCAACCAGGCGACGCTGGATCCCAGCAATCCTCGCGACTTCATCGATTGCTTCCTCATCCAGATGGAAAAGGTACCACCAGGCATTTCTCCCCCCCCCCCCCAGAGAGGAGGGACTGGAAGGTGGGGCGGAGTGGGCGATAGGGGGACATTCCCACTGGAATCCATCCCACGAGGCTACGAAGGAGCAGGGAGCCATCTCAGGATGTCCCCACCTTGGTCTTCCCGGCCCGCCTCCCTCTGCTCCCCCAGTAGTTTTGGGGAGCCATTGCATTTCGGTTCCAGAATACCCAGCTAGTCAATAAGGGAGTGGCTTGTAAACCTGGACTTTCTGAATGCTTTCACGTTGCTTCTTACACGGTTCCTCTGCTCACCATGCACGCCCTGCTGAGACAAGCCATTTCTTCCCTCGAAGGAAAAAGGAAACCCTTCCACTGAATTCAACCTGAAGAATTTGGTCCTGACCACCCCTCAACCTGTTCTTTGCTGGGACAGAAACCGTGAGCTCCACCCTGAGATATGGGCTCCTTTTCTTGATGAAATACCCAGAAGTGGAAGGTAGGCTGGCCAAACTCTGGAGCTGTTTGCACGGACTTGGCCAAGGGAAGGCAGCTTCCTCCCCACAGGCTCCAGGAAAGACCGACTCCAACCCCCAGGTGGGCGTCTCAGTTGTCTGAATAGAGCACCAGCATTCATCCCACTAGGCAGCTTGCAGAAGTCCCGCTCAAAGTGGGGAAGGTAGCCCGGCCCCTGCAGCCACAGGCATTCCCCGGGTTGAGAGCCTGGGGGGCTCTTAATGGAACCAATGTGGCTTCTTAAGAAAAAGAAAACCATTTCCAGGAAGTGTCTCTGCATCAGGTCCAAGCCTTCCTCCCAGTCCAGGGTCAAAGCTAAGGTCGCGCTGCTGGCCCCCAGCAGGAATGCTTCTGTGGCTGGAGCAGGAACGTGGGTAGGCGAACAAGGCCATTTTCATCAGGGTGGCCCCAGTGCAATGAAAGTGGGGGAGTGTGTGGGGCTTGGAAAAGGGGGAAGGGGAGGGAGCTGCTCCGGACCTCTTCAGTTTTGGAGGCCTACCCGGGTCTGCCCAGCCTCCTGGCTAAGGTGCCCGAGGCTGTGGCCCCCACTGGGTTGAGAGGCCTGGGTCCCTCGTGGCTCCTGCCAAAGGATTTCCCAGATGTTTCGGCAGAAAAGGTCCACAAGGAGATTGAGCAAGTCATCGGCCCCAATCGCCCTCCTGCCACGGAAGACCGGCTGAAGATGCCCTACACAGAAGCCGTAGTCCATGAGATCCAGAGGGTGACAGACATCGTCCCCCTGGGAGTGCCCCACACGGTGATCCGGGACACTCAGTTCCGGGGTTACCTTCTGCCAAAGGTGAGGCTCCCCGAGAGGAAGGGGGCATGGGCAGCGATGGTCCATCCCTGGGAACGGAGCCTCACTCTGAGTTTGGGGTTGTTTCTTCGCAGGGTACGGAGGTCTTCCCCTTGCTTGGCTCGGCCTTAAGGGACCCCAAATACTTCAGCGACCCCGAGAACTTCAATCCCGGACACTTCCTGGACGAGAACGGCCGTTTTAAGAAGAACGAGGCTTTTGTGCCGTTTTCCTCTGGTCAGGGTTGGGGCCTGTGGTTTGCTCTTTTCCTCTGTCTTTGGGGCACCTGACCAGGGCAGCACAGGTGAGGCTGAGAATGGAGCTGCCTCGAGGCCCAGGCGGGACCTTCCCAAAGAATCGCTTCGTCCACTTGAGGTGCTGCAGTTTTACCTCTGGGAAGAAAGGAAAAACCTCCGCCTCTGATCAGCCTCTCTTTGGGGGGCAGTCTGGGTCTTGGAGGGGGGATTAGGGGGGGCCTGGCCCCTGGAAACCCAGGGCCTGCTCCAGGCTGTCCCTCCCACTGGCTCTCTGGGCTAGCGGGATGGGGGGGTGAGAGGGGTGGCCTTGGCCTGACCCCCCCCATAAGCCCCCTTACTGCCTTCAGCCAAACCCCTCCTCCCTCATCAAGGCAGCTCCCCCCCCCAAGCCGGGCCTTGGAAAGAGGGTGGCCCCCATGGCCAGGAGAAGTGGGGAAGGAGTCCCCCTGGCGGAGTCGGGCAGGGAGTCCTTGGAGGCAGAGACTCTCCGGCCGATGTGTCTCTGCCTGGCTTCTCTCCTCTCCTCCAGGGAAGCGCGTCTGCCTGGGGGAAGCCATGGCACGGATGGAGCTCTTCTTCTACTTCACCACCCTGCCACAGAACTTCTCACTGAAGTCGCCTCTGCACCCCAAGGACATCGACGTCTCCCCCAAAATGAGCGGCTTTGGGAACATTCCCCCCCCCGTCTACCAGCTGAGCATGCTGCCCTGCTGCCCCTGGGCCTCTGCTGCCTCTCTCTAGCTCCCTTCCTGTCCCAGCCCCACAGCCCCCCCAACCCGGGGAAGCGCCCCACCCAGCAGGGCTCCCTGCCTTCTGCTGGGCCAGTTGAAGCAAATCCCAGGCTCTGGGGTCTGCTGGGTCAAGTGGATCCCTTCCTCAGAGCATCCCCTGTTCTTGTCCAGATCCCAATCAGGAGCCACAAGGAGGGTGTCCGTGGAGGAGCCCATAGCATCCAGCCCTGGGAAAACTGCTCCCCTGTTCCACCCCAGCCCTGCTTGGCCCTCCAGCTGGGAGGCCTGGCCTTGGCTCTTCTCTCTGCCCCCACACCCCTCCCGAAGACCTTCTCCCAGCCTCAAGCGGTGACTGAATGGGACAGAGATTTGGGGGTGGGGGAGGGTGCTAAATTCAGTGGCTGGAGAGTGTAGTGAGAACAATCTGGCCATAAAAGTTATGTCTTCCTTCTGTCCCTGTTTGGCCCTTTCGTTTCAGCCTCCCACAGCCCCTTCAAGGGCCAAGGACAACCCACTGCAGCCAACTTGGTGGCCACATTTTTTGTCAAAATTATTGCAACACTAACATTTCCGGATTGACTTTATTTTAGTATTACTGAACCTGGTTCCATCGGAATCAAGATAACTTTTGTATTTGTTGAATTGTCCCAAGGGAAGTTGGCTGTGGTGAGTTGCCCCCTTTCACCCCAAGAGAGGGCCTCAAGCTCCCAGCCCCAGAAAGTTTGTACATGCTCTGCCTTTATATGCAGCGGTGATTCCAGACAGAGCCAGCCCTCTTCTCACATCGATTGACTCAGCTTAGAAATCTGTCTGATCTTCAAAACTGCAATTAAAAGTCTGTTTAGAGAAATAAGCAAAAAATAATAATAAATCTGTATTTTAATAACAAGATATTCAGACTTGGAGAAGAGAGTGAAATTGCGGAAACAGAGGCTGCTGCAGTCAATCTTCCTAAGCAGAATTTATTTCAGAAATCCTTTTTTAATTTCCTATGAATATTCCTTTTAGTATGAACATTGTGAAGGCATAGAAGTTTTAGGAAGAAAGAGGACAAAATGCTGGATTTAGTAAGAAAATGCTTATTAGGAATGATCCTGTACGCAGTCTGAACAAAGTTTAAACACAGAATAAAACATGTTTTACTATCGAGAGATTATGGATTAAAGTTTATAGGGATTAAGAGACCTAGGTTGTGTATACACAGTGGGCTTCGATAGGTCTATCCCACTGCCTCTCTTGGCCAGCTTCAGCCCAGGAGAGGGATCTCCACAGGGAAACTCTCAAAGCACGGAAAAGCCACAGGGGAATGAACAGAACGTCTGCTGGCTTGCAGAGCCCCCTCCTTAGGACTGGCTTAGCTGGACCAGCCCTTCTCCCTGGTCCCAGGCAGGGCAGTGAGGGGAGGGGGGCATCCTGACATTTCCATGGCCCATCAGCAGCAGCAATGCGGAGTGTGAGGGACAATCCTTGCTGCAGTGGGAGCGAAGAGCTCAGGCCTTTGGTCGGTCCAGCGGTCAGTGGGGGGATCAGCTCCAGCCCATCCCCACCTAGGAGAAGTGTAGCCGTGTGCTTGAGGGTCCCCCTCACCCCATCAACTGCACCCATCGCTTGTGGAGGGCAGAGGGGCAGAAGGGGCCATGGGGCACCTCTTGGTTTCTTTCCATCCCTCCTTCCAAGCATTGGGAGTGAGACCCCGACTCCCACTGGCCACAGCCCTTAGTGACTGACTCTCCCTTCGGAGGCCTAGTGACGCTCCCTCTGGGGCTGCCGGGCTGCCAGTTCCTGCAGTTTGGGTTGTGGAAAGGGAACTTCACGAAGACAGTGGTGTCACTCAAACAGGAAAAGCCCAAGGGGAACATCAGGCCAGCCATAAAACAAACTTACATCGGAAAAGGGATCAAATAAAAGGTCAGTAATTAAGAAAATTAGACAAATAAGAAAAGGAAACCCTTACAAACACAGGACAGACCAAAGAAGAAAAACAAACGGACAAAAGACACACAAAAAAATATAAATTACAAAAGAGACAGACAGGAGATTGCCACAAAACAAATATGAAAAAAACCATTATAAAGCTAAAAGAGATTAGAAAAAACCGATAATACAATCTAACCATCCCGCGGAGTTTGCCTTCCACACCCTGTGGAGTTTGCCCTCCGGCAGGAATAAAGACAAACTCAAAACAGGATTGGAAACATTAAGCACAAATACAAACATTCACACGAAATCAACTTGCAAAGGGAGAAAAGGGTATAAAAACCAGGGACTTACCATAGGAACTAGCCCAGGAATGCAGACTTCTCACTGTCCACCGCCTTCCTGAAAAATAAAAAGATCCAGCTTTCAAGCAGTTGTCCGTATCCTTGCGCCAGAGCTCTCCCAGCGGGAAAATCGAATCCTCGGAAGAAAGGCATTTTGACACTTTTCAACAGGGTCTTGGAGTTGATGCAAAGCTTCGCCAATGAACGTTCCTTGCCCTGAAGGCTTGCGGTCCCTGAATCACAGCCTTTGGTGCCTCCTGCCCTCAAAATCCTCATCCGAGTCACCTCCTTGTCCATAAATGCAGGGAGGTGGGGGCAGAGACTCCTGCAGCTGCCCTCAGGAGGTGGCATCCATCCTCCTTGCCTTCAGGGCCACCAGAGGGCGGCTCCAAGATGACCTGCAGCCTGCAACCTTGAGAGCTTCTGGGTCTCTGGTGCAAGCCCTCCCCCATCCCTCCTGGGCCTTCTGTGGCTACCACCTGCTCCTCCTCTACTTCTTTTGGGGATTGGTCACACCCAGCTCACCTCTCTCTGGCTGGGCTGAGCAGAAGGGGGGCCCAGCTGGACAGGAAAGGCCTGGGACCACGGACATCGATCTCCGAAAGGGCAGAAATGCGCTCTAGGCAGGCGTTGCTCTCCTGCCTGGCTTGGGAGAGACCTGGACGCTTTCCAACCCCACAAGGGAGGGGAGGAAATCCTCCTCGGTTGCCAACCCTGATCTTTCTTACACTTCCGTCACTCAGGTTGTCTCCCTTTCCTGCCCCTCCGCTGCCCTTCCAAGGCCCCACCGAGGTCTCAACCTGGGCAGCAGCAAATGACCCACAAAGGGGTTTTGCAAAGGGGGCTTGGAAGGCCCAGAGGGGGTCCTCTCAGGGCTAAGGCAGGGCTCCCCCTGACTGTGCGTAGGTGTGATTCAGAAACTTTCACAGGGATTGCCAGGAGTGGCAAGGAATATTGGCAGGGTGTGCAACTGTGGCTTGGATCCACACTGGCTGTGATTTGGTCAACCCTGACGTGCAAAAGGTTCACCAAAGGGGGCCCAAAGAGCCACCTGCTCAACCTGTGGATGGTTCAGCGATCGGGGACAGGAATTGCAGAAACTTTGGATCAGCTCCAGACCATTCTTCTCTTGGAGAATCGCCTTGTGCTCCAGGAGGTCCGAAGGGGTTTACAAAAAGTGGCATTTTCCCCTTGCCACATTACCTGCCCCCCTTGCTTGCAGAGGGCAAAGATCCACAGGGGGACTTGGGCATCGCCTGCCCCTTGCCTGTGCACCCCCCCTTCCCAGCAGGGGACCTCCAGCCTCTCCTTCCCCTGAATGAGTGGCAGCCCGAATGGCCCTTGGCCACAGGGCCTAGCAATGCCTGCAATTGGCCATTCGCCCCCAGACCGCTGGGCTGCCAGTCCTCAGAATAGGGAGACAACTGGACAACGAAGTTGAAAGGGGCTTTGGAGACCAACGGAGAAGTTCTAATAATAATTCTAATAATAATAATTCTCCAGTGAGGGAGATCCCACAACCTCTGCGGAGAAGCCTCTTAAAAGCACCTTGGAGTTGACCCAAAATCCAACCATGCACTCAATGAAAGCTCCTTGCCCTACATATTCGTGCTCTCTCTGCAGAGCCTTTGCTCAATTCAGCCCTTTGACTGAAGCCTCCATTTTGGTTTTGGCCCAGGACTGGGGAAGAAAACTCCACTGCTTTTCTCCCCCCACCCCCAAAAATAAAGGCATCGTCTATGAAATGACTTTGTGGCGGTCACTATAGTGGGTCTTTGACACAAGTGATGGCTGAAGTTGGTGCAGCCTTGCCTTAGAAGGAAAAGTGGGGGAATTAAAGAACGAAAGTATTGTTTAATGCAGGTCTTGAAGTGAAGTCCACCCCCCCAACCTCCCTTTTGGCTCCAGTGGAATCAATCTGAATTGGCAGGAAGGCGCTCTAGGCAGGCACCACTCTCCTGCCTGGCTTGGAAGAGAGCTGGGCTGTTGCACAACCTGGATGATGAGGTGGGCGTTGCGTTCCTGTCCGGATCCTGTATTAGGTCCCCGGAGAGCCAGGCTGACACTTGGAAGTGCCGGAGCTGCCTGTCCCCATGGATCTCCTGGGAGCAGGGACCCTCCTCCTCGCCGTCTGCCTGGCCAGCCTCCTGGCCCTCTCCTCCTGGCAGCAAATGCACAGAAGGGGCAAGATGCCCCCTGGACCCACGCCCCTCCCCCTGATTGGGAACCTGCTCTGGATAGACCGAAACAACCTGCCCAAGTCACTCATCAAGGTAAGGCCTCCTCTGCCCCCCCCCCCCGCCTGCTCCTTCCTGCTCAAGTGGCCGTTGCTGGCCTTGGACTCCCCGGCATTGAAGGCCAGCCGGCTGGAGGACCCCAGGCCCCAAAGGACCTTGGAGAGTGGAAGAGGTATTGGATTGCTTGCTTGGTTGGTCAAGTGCCATCGAGTCCTGGTGGTCTCTTAGCCACCCAGCAGGTAGATATTCCCCAGGGAGAGCAACCCAGCCGCTGCTGTTCTCTTCCCTGCAAGGGCTCCTGCGTCCTGAGGACAGCCAGAGGCAGTGACCTTCTGTGCACTGGACCGGGGCCCAGAGAAAAGAGGGGCGGAGGGATGTGTGCTCTCCGTTCAAACACCCAGCTCCCCTTCCTTGGCTGGCTCTTTAAGGGTCTCGTCATACAGCCCGTTGGGTGCAGCTAGTGGGCTGCAACTATTGCTGGGAAGAGGGCAGAGACCTGACTGCAGAATCGCCAGGAGTCATGGCTGGCCAAAGATCCCCTGTCCTTTCGTGAAAGCTCTAGGAGGAGAGCCGGGTTAGTCTAGGGGGGCCAAAGACCAGGGAGAGCCTCCCCCTCCCACACATCTGGAGAAAAGGCATCGTCAGTTTTTCCCAGCTGCCTTCTCTCAAACGGGCTTCTTCTCCGTGCGAACGGGGAAGCGGCACCCTCTGTCCCCTGTGGATTCTGGACCAGCAGAGATTTCCTGATGACGCAGCTCTCATGAAAGCATCCTCCTTTTCGTAAATCTCTTATTCAGAAAAGCCCCCCTGACCCCCACCCAAACTGAATTTTTAAAATAATTATTGTGTGAACGAGAGGTTACAGCCCACGTACAGCAGACCCAGACATATGCTAAATCTGTTTTAATACAAGTACATCTTCCTTTCCTGTTGGATTCCTTGACAGCAACCAGGCAGACAGGACGTTGGGGGCAGAACTGTGGAGTCCCTTGAAAGTGCTTCTGAGCCAGAGGGCACCTTAGCAGTTAGCCAGGAATGATAACATCCACCTGGAGAGGGGCAAAACAGCCCTCCTCCCCAGCACCGGAGGGCCCCAGGGGTTGAACCCTGCTGTCAAATAAAGATAATCCACAGCAGGAGCCCCACCCCATGGATTTGCCCACTGAGACCCTCTGTCCAGCAGCTCCTGCCCAGGATCTCATCTGGTCAGCTGGGGGAAGATGCTCGTGAGGACCAGTTCGGTTCTGCCAGCCAATCCTCTCTCCTTCTCTTTCCCGGATTCTCCGCAGCTGAGCAAAAAGTATGGGCCGCTCTACACGCTTCAGCTGGGCCCCCGGTGCATCGTGGTGCTGTGTGGCTACGAGGCCATTAAGGAGGCCCTGGTGGACCTGGGGAAGGAGTTCCGGAACCGGGGGCAGCAGGCCAGTTTTGACTGGATCTTCCGGGGCCACGGTGTGTTCTAAGACCTGCCTCCCCCAACAACTCAAAGGCGACTGTTGCTTAGGCAACACCTGTGGGGGAAGTTACAGTTGACGTCCCTTGCGGGCCCTGTGCTTGGTCCCTCCATCTCCCTCATTTCAGGGTGACTCAGTCCCTAGGGACCCCTTCTCTGTCCTCCAGGGAGGGAGCTCTGCTGCCTGCACTGCTTCTGCGCTTGTTGGGAGGCCTTTCTGGGTCCCAACACCCCTTTGGCCCCCTCCCCACTCTTGTCTTTTGGCCTGCAGGAGTTGCCTTCAGCAACGGGGAAAAACCCATCCACCTGCGACGGTTCTCCATCATGACCCTGCGCAATTTCGGGGTGGGCAAGAGGTCCATCGAAGAGCGGATCCTGGAGGAAGCCCACTTCCTGCTGGAAGCTCTGAGGGGCACAAAAGGCAGGTGGACTTCTGTTGCCCCCAGAAGCAGGCCAAGGGGCAATTCGGGGAGGGGGGGCTGGAGAAAATGGCACAGGCTTGGCCAAGGAAGCCCAAAGAACCAAAAGGAGAACCTGGCTTATGCCATCCAAGCCAGCTTTGTCAAAGGCACCAAGACCACCAAGGGAAGGTTCCACTTCCCTTGGTGGTCCAGCCCAGAGTGTTTTGTTTGCTTCTTCATGGGGTAGAGTTTCTATTTGCTCTGGCTTCCCCAGCCTGGCCAGCCCTTGGCACAGCAGTTTGCAGCTCAGGGTCAGGGTCCACGTCCCTTGGGTTCTCTTTGCCTGGAAAGGAAAGGCTGCGGCTCACATTCCCCGGCTGGCTTCAGTGGTGGGCACACCTGGACTCATCCCATTTCCCAGGGTCCACCCCCCCCCACTGGCCCAGGGTGGTGTCCACAGCATGTACTGCTCTGCTTGAGCCCCTGGCAAGGACTCTAGCTGCCAAAGGGTGTGTTCCCCCCCCCCCCCCGGTCTCCCTGCTCCCCAGGAGCATTTGAGGAGGGGTTGAGCCTGGCAAGGCAGAGACCCTGCAGTCCCTGCACGAGCATCAAGAAGGGCTTCTCTCTCCCCAGAGGCCCCCTTTGACCCAACCTACTTCCTGAGCCGCTCTGTGTCCAACGTCATCAGCTCCATCGCCTTTGGCAGCCGCTTTGACTACAAAGACCAAGAGTTCCTCTCTTTGCTGACCGCAGTGAATGAAATCTTTCGCTTCAGCTCCTCAGCCCGAGGACAGGTACCCAGCCCCCTGCTCCATTCTGCAGCTTCTCCTTGGGGAAGGCAACAGCGTTCATTTGGGGCTCTGAACCCCAAGACGCTGGGGCTGAAGTCCTTGAGGAGAAGCGATGGAGGCCCCCTTTTATCTGCCTACTTTGGGTGCCCTCAACAGGTTCAGGAAATGACCACTTCCAGAACCTTTTTTCCAACGTGGGATGAGATAGAATGCCAGGGTTGAAATATACCTAAAGGGGCATCTACTCAACTCACCTGGGGGGAGAAGGAAGGGTCAGGCACCCACAGGTCTCCTGGGACCCATCACCTCTCCTCCCAGGTCTTACCCTCCTTATTCCACCTCAGCTACGCTTGCCAAGGACTTCTTCTCCCAGTAAAACCTTCCTTTCTTCCCTTCTCCAACCCACAGCTGTTGGACATCTTCTTTGAAATTATGCGATGCATCCCTGGCTCACATCAAATGGCTTTCAAGAGGTTTTGCGAGCTGAAGGAATTTGTGGCCAAGAAGGCAAAAGCCCACCAGGAGACCCTGGACCCCAACTCCCCACGGGATTTCATTGACTGCTTCCTGGTGAAAATGCAGCAGGTAGAACGGGGGGGGGGCGGGCTGATTAATGGGATGATCAATGCACACAGAAATGCAGGCTCAGAAATACTTACAACGTGAAAGGGAGCAGATACAAACCTTTGGGAGATTCTCCTTCCAGGGGTCTTTTGAAAGGAACTTCCCCAGATTTCTTCCCCACAAGACCCCAAACAAGCAAACAAGCGTGTAAGCAAAGTGTGGTCCACAGTTCAAATCAACCAAAAGCCAGTGTGGGACAGCAACATCAGCCTCATCAAGTTCGGGCTGTGCAGACTTCTAGAGAGGCTCTGACATCAGCAAATTAGGAGAGCTGTGAAAACTGCCCAGGAGTTCCCAGGCTCTTGATAAAAACTTTCCCTTTTCTCTCACCAAGGAAGAAAACAACCCCAACTCTTTCTTCTCCATGGAGGAACTGGTGGCAACCACGCTTAACATCTTCTTTGGTGGGACGGAAACAGTCAGCACCACTTTGCGTTATGGGTTCCTGATGCTGCTGAAGTACCCAGAGGTGGAAGGTAATTTCCATGGCAACAGAGAAATAACCCACCAGGAGGGTGGTTGGGACAGTGGAGACTCCAAGGCCCAACTCCTTCTCCCAGGTAGCAGTTGAGGGGTTTGTTGGAGCCCCATCACCTTTTCTCCAGAGAAGCAGCCCTTTCTCTCTCATTGTCTGGGCTGGAACTGAGAAGGACCCGACTGAGTCACCCAGGGAACTTCTCCAGCTGCGAGTGGAATCTGGAATTTTCTATTACTCTTTCTGATCTCTCCCAGAGAAGATCCACAAGGAGATTGACCATGTCATTGGAGTCAATCGGATTCCCAGCATGGAGGACAGGCTGCGGATGCCCTACACAGAAGCTGTGATTCATGAGATGCAGAGATTTGGGGACATTCTCCCCCTGGCACTGCCACGGCGTGTCACCCAAGATGTCCAGTTAAGAGGGTATACAATTCCCAAGGTATTAAGGGGGGGATATCTCTAATCCCACAATTCAGCACCCCCTCTAAGGTAGTCCTCGAGGGTATCAGTCTTACACATAAGTTGGAACATCCTTCCCATCATTCTCAGCCAGAATAATTGATGTTATTTCCTGCCCTCAGGGGACCGAGGTTTTCCCCATGTTGGGAACAGCGATGAGAGACCCCAAACATTTCGCAAGACCGGAGAAGTTTGACCCACAACACTTCCTGGATGAGAAGGGGCAGTTCAAGAGGAATGAGGCTTTCATACCCTTCTCCATTGGTGAGCTCCTACCCCACCATTTCTCAGGCCAGAAAGTCACCTCAGACAACCCTCTCAAAGACCCTCCACCAAAGGTCACCCAGTTTCCTCCCTGCCCCTCCCCGGAATGCAGAGGGCTAGTTCAGAAACACATCCTGGCCCCAGTTTTGAGTTTCCTCCACAAAGCACAAATTCAAAAGAGATGCTGAGACCACCAAAAGGAGCCCCAAGTCCTCTGTTGCCTCCTCAAGGGAAGGACCCCCACAGGCCCCATTGGGGAGGCAGGCAGGTTTTTCTTTTCTTTTTTTTTTTTTTTAACAAACTTTATTCAGTTTTCACATTAAAAACAAAAATCTCTTTTTGGTGGACAACATATTTCCGGGTCATCATCTTTACATACAAATATGACAGAAATTATCCAATGATATATGCATACTTAATTCTATTATTACTTTTTCCATTCCAAATTTTCAGTAGGGAGAGAAACAAACACATTAATTCTAGCCTCTTTCCTTAATTTCAATCAATTTTGTTTCATTTCAATTATTTCAAATTAATCCTTTAGTATTTGTTTTTAAGCGTAAACAATATGTATTTACCTAATAAATACTAATAAGGTTTAATTCTAAATTCTTTCATTAATCTCAATCTAAACATTTAATTTCATTTCAATTATTTCAAATATAATCCTTAATGTTTATTTTAAAAATACAAATAAACAATATATATTTGCCTAATAGTGGTAATAATGAAGTTACCAATGTCTCTCCTTGCTTTTAATAATCTATATTAAACTTATTAATTTAGCTGGTTCTTTAGTCTGTCACATTCCCTTTCAATTACACACATTTAATAAGTTCTAAATTGATACAGATCTTAACACACCCACACAAAAAGAAAAAATAACAAGTATAAATTTCCCCTCTTTTACTATTTTGAGTGTGACACCTTAATGATTAGAATATACCTTTATTCCCTCATCTTAATTCCCAATAAACCATGAGTCATTACATCTTCTCAATTGGATTCCACAGCATATTTCCCCCCCTTTAATAAGAGTCTATATTACCCTATTTTCCAAATATTTTTGTCGTGTCCGGAAATAAGCTCAGAGTCGGTGACTTCAATTAAAAGCTCTTTATTTTCAACAAGTGAACCGAACCGGCGAAAGGTAAAAAGCCCGCGGCTTTTATACCTTTCGCAAGGCTGCCGCGGCCAATGGCAGCGATTCAAGTCTCCCGCTCTCGGTTTGCACCAATCGCGGGAGACCTAAATCGGGCCAATCAGAAATCCCCGTGCCTTGGCCAATCAAGGCTCGGGGATTTCGAGTATACCATTTTCAATACATAACAATTTTTAATTGCAGAAATATTCTTATTACCCCTTGTCACCCTGCAGAATCCCCCTTTTAATTCATCAACCATTATCTCTGAAAAGGCCATTTCTTTTCAACATTTTACTAGTTCTGTGGTTCTTTCTGTCACATGCCTTTTTCTTACTGCTTCTCCGGTGCATTGTCCAGGGAGAGAACCCGAGTCTCCTCCCGCTCTCTTCCCCATGTCTTTTCTCATTCTTTCTACATTTCCTGACTTCACAAGTATTCCTTCTTTTAATTGTAAAGAAACAATTTCCTTTCAACATTTTACTAGTCGTACTGTTTCTCCTCCCTCTTTTTTCCCCATGACTTTTCTCATTCCAATTTATCTCCTTCTTAATATCTTCCCTTTCCCTTTTCTGCTGAATCTTCCTGCCTTTTCTTACTTCACAATTATTCCCTCTTTTAATTGCTTTCTTAAAATTCAACTTTTTAACCTTCCTTCTTTCCCCACTTCTTTGTAATGTTCTTTGTGTTAATTGTCCATTCAAAATGTCTTCTCCTTGAGTCAATTCCTGCTCTTCTGAGAATCTTTCTCCTTATTCTTCAATCGCCATTTCCATTTTTTCTAGCACAGAGCAAAGTGATTTGCCTCTTTCCTGTAGTAATTCTCTCATATTTTTAAGTTCCATTTTTAAGTCCCAAAGAGATATCATCATTCTTATATTTTATAATCCTCAAAGTCCACAAAAAAAACAACAACAACCACTTTTACTTACCTTCTTTCTTCTTTCAATTTTTTAAAGTTCTCAGCTATTCCAGTTCAGGGTTCATACCAAAAACATCAGTCAGTCCCACAAACAATCTTTCTTTCCTTGCTTTTTCCTTTATTCTGGTTTTGCTTTCACTTTCTAAAATTCTTACTTTGTTTCAATATTTCTGTAATTTTATACCAGTTCATTCAAAAACAAAATGTTTTCCTTTTTATTTGAACTAAATTTTTATCAAAAGGTGACACTCTCCATTATACGAAGTCTTCACTTTTTTCCCCCTATATTTTTATTTAAGGTTTTTCGAACCTCAATATTCCAAGACAATCCAGTCTCCAATTTATAAACTTTATTATTATTATTCTTTTTTCCCCTATATTTTTATTTAAGGTTTTTCGAACCTCAATATTCCAAGACAATCCAGTCTCCAATTTATAAACTTTATTATTATTATTCTTTGGCAATATTAAATCCAGCTTTAATTTTAAACTTGATTATTCCCAAATTATTTTAGTCCAATTTCATTAAATCTTTAATTCCAGCTTCTTCCTTTCCCGGTTCGAAGCCCCATTTAGCTGTCAAAAATATTTTCCTTTTTTTTTTTCTCTGTCCCTTTGCAATTTCGCAGCTCACTTTTCTTAAAAATTCCATATTACCTTAATCCTGGGGTACTTTTATTTGGTTATACTGCCCAGTTGTCCCGGTTCAGATGTTATTCACCTCTTTCTTCCCTCCTGCACAAATCTTAGTCAAGCTGAGTCATCCTTTTCGGGATGGCCATTTTAGACCATCGCTGCAGTCGTCTTCGGGAGGAAAAAAAGCCAAGCCCAGGGGGGGAGATGCGGCTCCCCACAGACAGGCTTGCTGCTTCCTCTTACTCCGCTGCCCCTCCAAGGCAGTTTCATTCCCTAATCAGGATAATTGGGGCTCTCCGACGAAAGAGCACGAACGATAGTCGCAGAGAGTTTGTGATCTACCATCCATCGGCAAGGAGGCTCCGCCTTCTTCCCCGAGGCAGGCAGGTTTTTCTGTCTTCTGCACAGTAGTGGATTTTTAAGCTGTGCAGATGCAGATAGATAAACTCAACAAGGCGTCCATAACAAAGTACATTGATTGGTTCATCAGGTATCCTCATAACTCACATTTGTGACAAAGTTCTTCTTTAATGACCAATCCTTTGCATATCTGCCTTGTAGTAAAAGATGGTTATCTCCTAACCCATCTCATAGCGATAGAAAACAACTGCCATGAGTTAGGGAGTTCAGGCAAAAGTGAGGAACACTCCCCCCAACCCCCCGAGGGTCAATTTAGTGACCAATCAGGATTACAGATGTGGTCATGTGACATAGACTACATTTCCCAGGATACCTTAACTACATTTCCCACGAAGCATTCCCTTAAGGGGACAGCTCATAATTCCTAAGTAACTATCCAATTCCCATAGATTGGCTGGGACAGCACACAGGGGGCCCTCCTGCCCACCAGCCTCCCTGCTCTGGTCTTTTGCAGGAAAGCGCTACTGCTTCGGAGAACATCTGGCCCATGCTGAGCTCTTCCTCTTCCTCACCAGCATCCTGCAGCATTTCTGCTTCAAGTCAGCTGTGGCCCCTGAAGACATCGACCTCTCCCCGAAGTTGGTGGGGTTTGGCACGATCCCACAGGCCTATGAGTTCTCTGTCATCCCCCGCTGAGCGAGGGGCCCTCTGGTGCCTTTGCCACATCCCCCCTGTGCCCTCTAAGGACATGGCTCTCTTGCAGAGGGCACCGCAGCTGCTTCTCCATCTCCTGAGAGCCTGGCACCTACAGGCACCCCCTCTCCTGCCTTGGGTTCCGCCTCCTGCTCCTCTCCCAAGCCTCCGCGCCCTTTCCTGCAGCAGCTCCAGGCAGGCCGGCTTCGGGGGAGGGGGGCATGGAATATAGCTGGTGTTCAGGTCTCCCCCTCCTCAGACATTCTCTCTCCTCTGAAGTTGCCAACTCAGGCGAGTTTCCATTTTGCATCAATATCCTCTGTCTGTTGATATTTCCATATCGAAATAAAGTTTTTCCCAATCTAAAATGGATGTGGGTGACGTTCAAGGGTCCTGTGCCAGCGGACAGAGCTGGAGCTTGAGGCTGATGCCAGCCGGTGCCAAGAGCAGGCCCATCCTTCCTGAGCAGAATTCCTGCTTCTTCCGCCCTGACGCGGGAAAGGTTCCCCTCGCAGAATCCCTTCCAGGCTACCTAGCAAAAGAGCAGCTGAAATTCCAGGCTTCCCTTGCAATCCTTGTAGCTCCGGAGCAACAATCCAGGCTCCTCTTGGCTTCCGTTGGGCTTTGATCGGCACCAGAACCTCCCCAGAATCGGAGTCCCCAGGTCTCCTGGCATGTTCCTCTGCAGGGGTAATTAAAGGCCAACTGCCCACCCTTTGCTTTCCCTGCGGTCTTGCCTGCTGAGCTTCCGGGTCAACCTGCAAGGCGGGTGGCACATTCACGAAGAGGGAAACTGAGGCAAGGAACAAGTCTCCTTGGGTTGACGACTGTCACGCTTTCCCCTGAATTGTATGCCCCTCCCAGGGACCCCCAGGCAGCCGCACCTGTCCGGGGGGGGTGGAAAGAAGGGGGTCCCATCTGGGAGGAGTCAGGGGGCATTTGCAGGAGTGCCCATGTTCTGCCCATCAGCCCACCCTCCCTAGACCCAGATGGGGATCTCCCTCCCCCCAAATGTCTTCTGGCATGCAAGGCAGCTCCTGGCCTCTCTCTGCCAGGGACAAGGCGACCCCCCCCCCCACACACACACCGGTCCCATTCCACACACCCCCAGCCTTCCCCCCCCCCAAACTCTACTTCTCCCTCTGAAGCTTTTACTTCATGCTGTGCCCCCAAAGAGCGAAATGACAGGCCTTTTCTTGCAGTGTAGGGACAGTGGTCAAAGGTGCCAGCAGTCAGCAGTTGCCCCTCCTGCCACCGCCCAAGAGAAGAGGGCTGCCCCCTTAGGGGTGTTAGGAATAACCATAGTTACCTAACGTTGTTTGGGTAAATAATATATAAACCATGATAGCAAAGTTTAAATGTATTTTTCACTTTAAACTCTAAATGATATAATTTGGGTGCAGTTGAGAAACTGCCATAAGAGGGAGCTAGAGAACCTGGATTGCTGCTGGATTGATGATTGATTGTTGTGGAAGGAGAAAAGAGTTTTGAATGCTGCATATCTAATCTACTGTGAGAAGATATTTACTGGACTGATTTATGGATTGACATTGTAAGTTAACTGACCCTTTTTTTGACACTGGATTTTTGCAATTGAACAATCTCCGGACTGAACTGACTGAACACTATAGAATGATATTTGGACTGTTTGACCCTGCTAAACTCTTAATGGAATAAACTATTCAACTAAGACAATGTATCCGTTTTTACTGAGCGTGTAAACTAAAAAACGCTTTCTCTCATATTCGCCTGACTGCCTGACTGCTGTGCACCTTCTGCCAGGGTATATCCCTAACAAGGGGCATCCTGAGGGCTGGCTGCTGTGTGCTGGGCTCCCTTCTGATGGGGGCAAAGTGAAAACAGAAACTGGTGTTACTGAAATGAGCACATTTTATTCAAAGCATTTTGTTTGTTTGTTTGGGGGCTGTGGGAGAAGCCCCCACTTAAGCACAGGGTGACTTGGTTTGGCTCTTTGGAAATGGCCTTTTCGTCTTCAAGCGGCCAACACTGCCATCCCAGCCCCAGGGATGCTCCAGGGGTTAGGGTTAGAGAAGCAGCTTCCTGGTTTGTGGGGGGAGGGGGGCCACGGCAGGGGGGAGCAGCTCCTACGCCATGTGCCCTCAAGGGAACCGAAAGGTGTCCTGGGTGCCCCCTGAGCTGGCTGGTTCCTTGCAGAGGCTCCATGGCTATGCCAGAGTGGCACTGAAGGTGTTGCCCAGTGGGGTCTACGAGGAAAGTGCCCAGCTCAGGGAGCACCCAGGAGGAGCTCACAGTCCAACCTGGACTGCGGAGATGCTTTTCTACGAACTGGCTGCCCATAAATTGCCCTGCTGGAGGAAACCACAGCCTCCCACCCTCTGGGCAGTTGAAGAGGGTGCGACAGAAGGGAAACAGTGTGGGTCAAGCTTGGCGTGGTGCCACCAAGAGCTGGTATCTCATGGGCACACGGCTGACACCACTGGCATCGGGCACAATGCTGACCTCACCCAGGGGCACCAGTGACGTGAGAGTGAAGGCCTGCAGGATGGTGGTGAGGAAGAGGAACAGCTCCATGCGGGCCAGGCCCTCGCCCAGGCACAGCCGCTTCCCTGCAAAGAGGGGGCAAAAGTGGGTGCCAGAGGCAGCTGAGGGGCCTCGTGCTCCTCACGTGGCCTAAGGCTGAGCCACCTTCTGAGAGGGGAGGGGAGGAGCGAGTGGCACAAAGAGGGACGGAAGGGAAGGGAAGGGGGGAGGGGAACACCCGCCCCAGGACACACCTGCGGAGAAAGGCATGAAGGCGTCTGCAGTCTTGAAACGGCCGTGACTGTCCAGGAATCTCCGGGGCTCAAACTGCTCAGGGCTGCCGTGATGCTCAGCGTCGTAGTGGACCGTGCTGAGTAGAGGGTAGACGTAGGTCCCCTGGCAGGAACATCCAAGCAGGCAGAGCAGGAGGGAAAGTGGAGGCAGAGGCAAGGAGGGAAACCCAGAATGAGGCACCCGCATTGCCAGAGGGGAAGCTAGGATTGAGGGGCATTTCAGTGGCGTTGTCCAGGGCAGGGGGGCTGAGAAACTTTGCTTGGACGTAGCCAAAAGGGATGCTCGCCACCCTTCCATGGCAGAACCTCTGTTTTGGCATATCCCCCACCCACAGGACCTTCTGCTGCCCATTCCATGGGACCAGATCCAGTTGAAACTCAGGAAGCGGTTTCTCCTTTCCCCTCTCCTCGGGTAACAGCTTAGCAAAGGCCAGCTGGCACTGGCACAAATGCCCCACCCCACAGCCGAGGGCCATAATGGAAGGGAACGTGCCGGACAAGCACCCTGGCTGCGGCTGAGCTCCAAGTCCTGTCCTGTCCCCGAGCCTCACCTTCGGGATGGCATATCCCCTGAAGTGGGTATCTCGAGTGAGGGCATGCGGGAGGCTCATGGGCAGGATGTCGCTGAATCTCTGGATCTCGTGCAGCACCGCCTCCATGTAGGGCATCTGCTTCCTGTGGTCAGCCGAGGGCCAGCGGCCAGCCCCAATCACTCGGTCGATCTCCTTGTGGAGCTTTTCTGGGGAAAGATGGCCAGGGGGGCTCTGGGGTCAGACTTGGGGGGTGCAGGCCTGCAGTGGATTCTTGCAAGGGCCCCTGAAGACAAAGCAGTGACAGGTCCGCCTGCTTGCCATGAAATGGGAGGAGACGCCCTGCTGGAAGGGCAGCGCTTAGGGCCTGGGGGCCTGGGGGCCAGATGGGCCAAGTCAAAATGGGAACAAGGGCTACTCTGTGGACAAAGGTCTGTAGGGGGCCATTCCCATGCAGTTCATTCACTTCTAGCCTACATGTTGAAAAGACGCCATGGGGGGTTAACTTCACAAGCCAGCCTCAGGAGGCGCAGTGCTGCTGGGCAGGGAAAGGGCTGCTCAGCGCCGGCAGCCAGGGCCCAAATAATGCTGTGGACTGTCCACCTTCCCAGACCAGAAGCTCCCATGATGCCAAATGGACAACTGAGAAAAGAAGCCCTCCCCTCCCCCACTGGCCACCCCCGAGGAGGTCCCTGGCAGTGCTGTGGGGGGCTCCTTCCTCCCTGACCTTGGACCTGTGGGTGCTTCATCAGGATGAGGAAGCCGAATCTCAGGGTAGTGCTGATGGTTTCTGTGCCAGCAAAGAAGAGATTGAAAGTGGCCATCACCAAATTCTCCATGCAGAATTCAGAATCCGGGTTGTGCTTCTCCTGTCAAAGGCCACGGGAGATAAGGGAAAGGCCGCCTTCATTTCCAGGCACGGCTAGGTGAAAACCTCCTAGCGGAATAGGCCTGCCAAGACCCAGCAGCTGCAGAGACGAGAGTGGCCAGTGGCCATTTCTCGGGTTCTGCTTCATGCCCTTCATCCTTCAGGCAGGATGTGGCCCTGGGGCCTTTCCTAGGGGGAGCCTCCCAAGGCAATTTGTCCCGGGGCCAGTTGTTGTTCCCAGGCTGACTCTCTGGGATGGAAACCGGGGCACTCCGAGGTAGAAAGTTCTCTTTAGGAGTGGACTTGCGCTGCCTGCCTTCCCTCCGAAGCTCTCAGGCAGAGAGATGGGTGGTGCTGTGTTGCATTATCATCTCATTTTGCAAGCTTCGTTTTATGGGGCTCCTACAGGCCAAAACTGTTCTGCCGAGAATACTCTCTACGTCTCTTCCACAACAAGGCTTGCTAAGGCACTGTGTGCATCCCTGTGTCTCAGCCTTGGCAAATTCAGCAGGTGTGAACTTCAACTCCTAGGTGTCAGAGAAGGTTCCCAGGCATGCAGGCACACTGGTCTGGGAGCCAAGTCACATGCGCTGCTAATCCAAGTTGTGGCTTCAGACTTAGCGGAATGTTTTGAACCAACAAGAACGAGAGACTAATGGCCTTGGCTCAACTTCCTCAGCCAGCACATATGAACCTCAACTCCCAGAACCCTCAGAGCTGAAGTCCACACGCTTTAATGTTGCCAAGGCTGAGAAACCTGAATCTGAAGCGTCCAGTTCAATCCCCATAGAGCAGAGAACCACGGTCCTTTTATGACTGGTGGACTTCAACTCCCAGAATTCTTGAACCAACATGGCTGGCTTGGGAATTCTGGGAGTTGGTTCCCCATCCCTGCTATTAGAGGCTTGTGAACCTCTTTGTGAAAGAGGTCAAGTGATGAGCTCCAGTAGAGCAAAATGGTGTCTCCTGATGGCCAATAGAAGGAGAAGTGTGGTGCTCAGATAGCACCCAATGAGCATGTCAGATTCTGTCCCCACCCCTTCCCCCTCCCCCTTGCAGCTTTCGAAGTAATACGCTTCTAATCAGATGGGAGACATTTGGGAGCTGCAGGTCCCCATTCCTCTGTGCAGGCAGGGTGAAGCCTGCCTGAGTTACGACCCTGTGCAACTCATCTTCAGCTGAATAGGAGCAGCAGACTATTTGAAGCTTTCTTCATTAGTTCTCTAACCCAGACTTCCATAACCTTTCTGGTTTTGGGGACCAGAGGGGTGTGTGTGTAAGAAGGAGTGCAGGCACGCCCACACAGCTCTCTTTGTGCCAGTGGTGGGAACCTGCACCCATCACTCACACAAATGGGGCTTCCCAGCATGCTTGCCCTCTGCTTACTCAAGCACAGCTGTCTGCACAGGTGTGCTTGCCTGCTGCTTCCACAGCCCAGTAGTGAGCTGCGGCCTGGGGGTTGTGGATCCCTCCTCTTAGCCAAGCTCTGAGTTGAAAGGGGACTTAGAAGTCTCTTCCTAAATCTTGAGCCAAACTCTGGGGCTGGAGCTCTGCCTGGACCCCGAAGGCCCTCAGTTGTCTTTGGTGGCCATAAAGAAAGCGGGGAATAACTTCCCCTCCTTCCATGCAAGGGAAGAAAGTTGGGGAGGCCTCTGGGGCCAACAGATGCACCCCAAAGACCCACAACCAACTCCTTTGCCTGGCAGCTGAATTTCAGGGAAGCCCTTTCATGCCACCCAAGTGAGAAGTGAAACTCCTTGAGAAGCAGCATTACCTGCTCCATCTTTGCCAAGAAACAATCAATGTAATTTTGGGGGGCACAAGGATCGAGTGAGGCCTGCTGTGTCTGGATCCTCTCCTTTATGAAGCCGATGATCTGCTGAGAGCACCTGTGGCCTGCGTGATGCACTCCAGGGATCTTCTCCATGATCTCCGGAAAGATGTTGTAGAGCTACCTCAAGTTGGACAGAGGGCAAGGGATGAAACAATAATACGGTTAGCTATTCTTGACCGCAGATTTTGGGTGCACTGGGCTTAACTTGGTACACAAACTAACCTATCGGGCAGATTGTGCAATACACGCCTGTGGTTAACTGGCAAAACAGACTTTAAAAATGAGGCAAGCTTAGATAGTTGTGTGCAAGCAGCTGCTACTTCTTAATCAAAGTGGTGAAGGGCCAATGTGAGCGGATCCTTCTTCTGCTAGGCACGTCTCTGAAGACGTGGCTCCACTTTGGGAATATGGCTGAAAATTCACGGGGGGAGGGGAGGAGGAAGGCAGACAGGTTCCAGTTGGACTAACCCCGCCAGCCTCCCAGAAGGGAACATTCTTGTCCAGTTCTCCACCTAAGAGGTCGGATGCAGCCGATTCCAGCCAGCCTGGAAGCAAATTGAGAGTTTGCTCAGCCTCTGTTTTCCCCTCCCCCATCCCAGGTGGGATGGACCTGGAGGAATGCCCACCAACATTAGGAAAACTGTGCTGTCCAGACAGTTAATGGGATTTGGGATAGTTATTTAGGAATTATGACCTGTCCCCTTAAGGGACTGCATCATGGTAAATGTAGTTAAGGTATCCTAGGAAATGTAGTCCATGTCACAGGACCACATCTGTAATCCTGATTGGTCACTATAGTGACCCTTGTTGGGTTGAGGGAGGCTCCCTCACTTTTGCCTGAAACCACCATTTCATACCATGCTTCAATTATCATGGGGTTGAGACCTTTTTATCTTTCTACACTACAAGACGGATATGCAAAGGACTGGTCATTAAAGAAGAACTTCGTCACAAATGTGAGTTATGAGGATACCTGATGAACCAATAATAAAAACTTTGTACATATGTTTTGTTTGTCTGTCTGCATCTGTACAGAAGACAAAATCTACCACTGCACAGAATACAGAACAAGAACTTTCGGCCTCTTCCCCCTGAGGGGTGAGAGCCACGCGGAGCTTTTCTCTCCCCCAAGAATAGCAAATTCGGTTATGGACTTTCAGATATTTTGGGGACAAAATGCCAGGCACTCAGCAGAAAATGGCCCCCTCAATTCATGGTTTGATTAGGGGAAAGGTGGTAAAAGTGAAGGCATTCTCCCGCTGTCCTCACCGTGGCTTCGGTTGAGCTGGCAATGCAGAAACGCTCCGTTATCAGCTTGTTCAGCCAGAGGAATTTTTCATCGCTGTACTCGAACCGATTCCCAAACACAATGGAGCAGATGACATTGGAGACAGCGTGACTAAGAAGGAAGGTGGGGTCAAAGGGCGTCCCTGGAGAAAAGAGAGGGAACCTTGCTGGGCCTGCAGCCTCCCCTCCTTTCCGACCACCTGCCCAGCATTAATAACCTCTGGCCGACTGTGCAGCAAACCATAATGATAACAATAGTAATTGAATGTGGACCCAAAAGTCCAAACTCCTCACTTCCAGGAGGACAAACAATTGCAGGGAACACAATGGCATGTGGTTGGAGGAGGGTCAGCTCGAGAGCCCAGGAGAGCCCACAGCACTGGAGCCCATGGAAGGGAGGGCTTGCAGGGCACATCCTGTTGGTGGCATCTGGACAACTCTACAGCGAATGGCAGCTTCAGGCAGGAGGAAAGTGAGAAGGGCTACTAGCCATGAATGGCCTCTGGGGTCAGTCAGGATCAGCTTCTGGGGGGGGGGGCTGCTCACAGATCCCAGGCAGGGGTGGGGCTACTGGGGGTTCGCAGGAGCCCCTAGCTAAGATTGTGTGCAGTTTGGAGAGCCCCAAAGCCCACTCCTGACTGGCCCTGCCCTCCCCTCCCCTCCCAGGAGCCCCCATGTGGCCCATTTTGGATGCAGGGAAGCACAGGGCAGAGTGGAGGATCGGGGAGGGCCAGAAATGGGACCAGAGAGCCTCTGGAGTCCACCCAGCAACCAGGCAGAGAACCCTTTGCTAAATTTTGGATGGCAGGGTGGGAGTCCAGCCACCTCCCAAGCCAAAGGCATTGGCAGAGGAAGACTTCCTTGGCCTGCTTTGACCTGCGATTCTTGGACCTCCCCTTGAGGAAGGCTCATTCCAACCGAGGCGAGGGAGGGGCAGCTGCTGCACACCAACGGCTACCTTCGGCCTTCCGGAGCTCCTCCACCAGGCACTGGGCCTCCTCCTGGATCCGCTCTTCAATGGATCACTTGCCCATCCCGAAGTTCCTCAAGGTGGTGAGGGAGAAGCGGCGGAGCTGCTGCCAGCGCTGCCCGTTGGCAAACACAATCCCTGCCCAAGAGACCAGGAGGTCAGGGGGGTTCTTTCAGGAACCCCCCCACCAGCGCTGGACAAACCCCGCAAGGCAGCTTCAGGCCCGCCTTGTAGCCAAAGCATCCCTCACCATGGTGGTTGAAGTCCTTGGAGAAGGCGGGCAGCTGCCCTCGCCCACTGAACTCCTCTGCCTGGTCCACCAAGGCTTCCTTCACGGCTTGGTAGCCACACAAGACCACAACCTGCTGCAGTCCCAGGAAGATGGTGAACACCGGCCCGTACTCCTTGCCCATCTGCCAAGAAAGACCAGATGTGGTTTGGAGCCCCCCCACCATCTGTATTGGGAGCCTTTAGCAGCCCGAGGAGACAGGCGGCCTCCCAAGTCCCACCAGCCCAGGAATCTGACCAGGCTGCTTGGCCCTGCCGGAAAGAGGCCAGCTTTCACACACAGACCCAGCCGAAGGGGTGCACAACAGTTGCTGAACAACAACAACTCAGCTTTCCCCCAAAATCAGAATCAAATGCTGAACATTTGGAACTGCAAATAGTCTAATTTGAATTCCAGATTATGCCTAGGGCCAGGTTTGTGTTTTGTTTTACAAAAGTATCCATTCTACAGAAATCCTGGGCTCTTGCATGAATAGTTGGGGCTCAAGGCTCTCCTAGGCTACAAGGTGCTTGAGTTGCTTTGGGCTAACAGCAGTGGGCAAACCCTGCAGCAAAGGAAAGTGAGTGTAAGGTGAGATCCACTTGCAGGTGTCGAGCTTAGAATCCCGCCAAGGAACTTTTGTGGATGGAAGTTTCCAGCGGGGTGGAAGAAACATTTCTCACCAACAAAGACATCCAGCTCTGACTTATTCTCCCTGCCTCTCTCTCCCCTCCGGGCAGGATAGTCAACTCTGCTTGGCACCCAGTGCCACACCAGTGCCAGGGCTGAGAGAAGGGGCACCGAGCCAGGTTGGAGGGGAGAGGGCCAGAAGAAGTGGGTCCTGGGAAAGAGGCAGAGGTGCTGCCAGAAGGGCCTCCTGGCCTGCCTCTCTTCCCTCGGGGTTTCTCCTGACACCTTTCCCAAGAGGCAGAAGGACCAACTTGTTTCTGAGGGGAAGGGAGGGGAGGGTTGCCATAACCAGCTAGATGAGAGTGATGCTGCCAGTGAGAAATGCTGGCCCAAGAAAAGAGCTGCTAGTGGCTGGCCCCACCTCGCAGGAGCAGGAGGGAAGGACTTCTTTGACGCCCCCTCCCCCTCCCCCTCAAGGGGTCTCCAATGGTCCCACATCTCGCTAAGGCTCCTTTGGGTCAGGGAGGTTTGCTGGGCTGCTGCCCCTTCACCCCCTGCAGAGCCCAGTTCCTGCCTGCATGCCAGGTGCCACAGGTGGACACTGGGTTGTCTTTGGGGGTGGGAAGGTGGAACCTCCTCCTCCTCCTCCTCCCGGGAGCCGTTTTCATCTCTTTCCTGAAGGGATCAAGCAAGAAAAATTAGCAAGGTTCTTCATTCAGTCTCTTTTTTCTCAAACTGTTGGGAATTCAGAATAAAAACCAAGGAGATTTTCAACAGATTCCTCGGTGCTCAGGATATTCTTCTCATTCTTTCTTTCTCTGGAATAAGTTGCCAGGATTCCTTCCTCTACTACTTGTCCCCTTATCTCCCTCCAAGTCTCTTGGGATGGGGCCAGGAGACCCCGCTTCCAATAGATCCCCCAAATCTGCCAGACTGGAGTTTGCTAACATGCATGTTGAAAAATTAACATTTCTTAAAGAAAAGAACATGATTCAAAAGGACGCCATCAAAATATTCTGGAGCAAAATGTAACTCTGTGTGAGAAAACTCTGATGCAGGTCATGGCAGGATCCCCCCCATCCCGTCCCATGTAAGGGGCTTCCGGGTTGAAAGGATCAGCCAGTGACATCACTATTGTCTGGGGGGCTGCTTTCATGTCCCCATCAAAGAGCTCAACCCCTCCATGCAGCAGCACTCAGTCTCCAACCCAGCGCCTCTCCACATGAGCCATGTGCTCCTTCCAGCAGGATAACGACCTCAAAATGTACATCTAATAAAACCCAAGAATGGGTCCCAAAGGACCTGCAGTGATCTGAATTCACAGAACAGGGACTCCAACCGTGGCAACTTTAAAACTTGTGGACTTCAATTCCCAGCATTCCCCAGCCAGCATGGAGACGCCCACAATAGAACACCTATGGAAAGAGCTGAAGGGATCCACCCAGCCTCAGGTGCCTGGAGCAGTGGGATAGATTGCCTGCCAAGCATCCACTTCAGAGCTGCTGAGGGGAAGTGCTTGAGTGCCCCATAAAGGCTTGCTGTGAAAGGTTATGTCCGTGGCGTTCTAATTCCTTTCTGGCTTTAGGACATATGGCAATATTTTAAGCCATTCGTCCACAACTCTGTGGGCTGTGGAACAAAGAATGGTGGGTTCCATTTATTTGTATCAGTTTCAACATTTTGTAATTCTTTGGGTTAGAATGGAGGGAAATCGATATTTCGGGCCATGCCTGTGTATCGTTGTGGAGTATCCTGACCACAACGCCTCCTCCCACTCTGCGTGACTTTCCTGATCCCTGAACTTCTTCATCTCCAGGCCAGGAGGATTCCACCCAAGGGCTGAAGCAGCATAAACGAGACAGGGCCATTGTGTTGACTTGTCCTCCTCTCTCTGTCTTGGGAAGAGGGGGTGCCAATCTGGGTATCCCATCTACTTCCACCCCCTGCAAAAATGCCACCCCCATGCACATGATACCTAGTCAAAGGCCAGCCATTCCAACATTGCCCACCAAGCTCGCTGTGTACCCCAAGAAGCAGTTGCTGGCTTTCAAGGAAGGAAACCCAACTCACCTCCATCAGGGACTGGACCAGATTCTTCCGGTCCAGCTGGAGAAAGTTCCCCAGGATGGGGAGTGGGGTGGGCCCAGGGGGCAGGGGGCCATTCATGCCCTTCTTCCTCCCACTCAACATGAAGGAGACCCAGAGCAGCAGCAGCAGCAGCAACGGTGAATGAGGGACCACTCTATGGTAGACAGCCTGGGCATCTGAAGAGGAACACACCAGCCATAGCAGCAGCCTTTGGCCAGGAAAACAGAGAAGAAGGGGGAAAGAAAAGGTGATACTTACATCCATCCAGCTGTGACTTCCAGCTACGTTCAGTGACTGCAGGTTCAACCATGAAATCCCTGTCCTGCAGATCCCCCTGGGTGGCTTTGTCCAAAGCAACTGGGAGAGGTCACTGACAGAAGCTTTCCACATTGATTATCCTTTAACAAGATACACTTTGCCCACCTGGATTTTGTGAGTCAACTGGGGGCGTCATGTCATTTAGACCAATTGCAAGGAGGAGGATTCGCTCACTGAGGGGACAGTGGTCATTTGGTAGAACAAAACTGATTTTTTTAAATTTAATCTGGGCAAATTCTGCTATGAGCAAAAGGTTAGAGAGATTCCTTAAGACGAATATGGTGGTTTTATTTTTTAAAAAGGAAACTACAACCTGAAGGCTGAATTCATGCAGCAGGGTAAACCCTAAACTATTATTAACAAAACAAAACTTCTACGATTACATTGCTTCCTAAGTCCAAAGAAATAAACTGCATTGTTCCATAAGGTAACGGCCCACAGTGGACTAAGTCAACTGCTAGATATCCACCACCCATGATCCACAACCACTGGCTTGTCCCCCCCTTGGAGAAGGGCCAGAAGCTCCATTGCGCAGAAGGAACGGACTGCAGCCGCTTCAGGCAGGGCACAACCAGCCTTCTCTGCGTTCTTGCGGTGCAGAAGAAATTCCTTTTCGGCCCAGTTGCTTGGAATTGAGCAGCAACAAAGGAGAATATTTGTAGCTCAGGCATGAAAGGCTGAACACTCTGGATGTTACCAAGTTTGGGTCATAAAATGTCTGCAAAAAAATAACCCCACTCAGAGAGCACCAGGGAATTGACCAGAGCAGGAAAAGAGGGGTGATTCCAATGAAGGCTGATGCAGCCTCCTCTTCCTCACTCCTTATATTCTTTTACACACACACACACACACACACGTCGATGGAGATTCTCAATCCGCCAAGTCATGGCTGTCACTGGGCTTTCTTGGGTTTTTCCTTGAAAACATTTTCCTTCTCATCCACGAAGCTTCTTCAGTTGTTTGGTCAGGACTGAAAACCAAGGAAGTCCAGGGGCCTTTCGGAAAAGCACCTTTGGGGCAGCAGATGCCCCCTTCCCATCATCGTCTGGGTTCATGCCACCTGCTCAATCCCTGATGAAGAGAATCGAGCTTGGCTTGGTCAGCCTGTTTCTCTGGGCCTCTGGCAGGAGTTCAGAGTCTTGTAAGGTAGCCTGCTGGGGCTGGGTTGGGTTGCCAAGGCTACCAGTTAAGTGGAGTGGCTAGTTGGGGACTCAAGCCATCTGGTCTTCATAGCCCACTTTCAGAGCAGAGTTTTGGATGGGCAGACCAGCCATGATCCAGGAGAAAAGGGCTTTTTCGCCCAGTCTTGGTTGGAGAGAAAAGCCTGCCAGATAAAGGCTCCACGGGAGCAGGAAGGGGAGAGCGGGGGATGGGTGGGGGGTGCAACAGGAGCATGGACACACATTCAGTGGCTGTCCTGGACGTGGCTAGGTTAATCTTTGGCCAATGGAGTAGCCCCAGCCAGATCTCTCTGGAACTGCAAAGCAGTATGCAAACATGGCTTGAGAAATCTGGCTCACTTTCAGCCTGGGAGCTCTGTGGAGCAGGGGAGGGGTGTGCCTTGGCAAGCTCTTAGGCAGCAGAAAGGGCAGGGGGCGTGCATGGAAGGGTCTTGGAGCTGCAGGATACCACAAGCAAGGGAAGGGAAAGAGCCAAGGACTTCTTCAAAGGGGGCTTTAAAAAGAGCCACACCGCAAACGGTTCCTGGATCCCCAGCAGAATTGGCCTCCTTCAGCCTAGCCCCACCCAGCTGACATCGGCCCAGCCTCAGGCTGTGGCCCAACTTCCGGCCAGCCAGGGACTGGCGCAAGAGGTGTCCGGCCATATATACCCTGGCTGGCTGGCTGGCCAGCTGGACTCGCAGCAGCCATGGAGATCTCGGCCATCACTTGGATGGATTTGGGGGGACCCATCAGCATCCTGCTAGCCATGGCCGCCTCGTGCCTCCTCTTCCTCCACTTCACAGCCAAGAAGAGGTTCGCCGGCCTCCCCCCGGGGCCCCCGCCGCTCCCTTTCATCGGCAACATGCTCCAGGTGGACGTGAAGGAGCTGATCCCCTCCCTCAGGAAAGTGAGTCTGGGCAGGGAGGTTCCCTGGGGGGAGGGAGGAATGTGGGGCGTAAGGGGCAAAATGGCACCTTTGTTTGTCTGTGTGTCTCTCATCTGTCACCACTGATCTGTATCTATTGACTGATCTGCCCATCAACCTATCTTGGACAGTCATGTTTGGAGGCCGCCCATCTCCCTCCCAGAGAGACCCCGGGTGCTGTGGGAACAAAATGGAAGAGAAAAGCGAGACAAGACCAAGTGGGGGGGGGGGAAACTGGACCACCCCTCCTTTCCATCAATTGAGGCCAATGTGCCCCCCCCCCGAGGCAACGGCATCTCCCCGAACCCAGGGAAGTGACCGTCTTCCCTTCCCAGGCCAGAGCAATGCCTGGCATCAGGCTGACCCACTCCTGCCTTGGCCTGAAGCAGCAAAGCCCCCCTCAGTTGCACCAGCACCCAGACATGGGGCAGCTCAAGCGTCTCTCTGTGGAAGCGCCTGCTGGGCCCCACCAAGCAGCTCGAGCTGAGCCGGAAGGACGTGCCCCAGGCAGGCAGCCCAGGGGCCTGAGAGTGTATTATGAAGCACCCCTGCCTGCCCTGCCCTGCCTTCAACAGAGGCTTTGGAAATCCAAATGGGGGTTCTGGTTCCCTGCCAAAGGAGCGCCCCCATTCCCCGCCCCCGAGAAAGATCCCTGCCCTGACCAGTCCTCCTCTTCCCCCAGCTCAGCAAGACCTACGGCCCCATGTACACCTTCCACCTGGGCTCTCGGCCCTGCGTGGTCCTTTCGGGCTACCAAGTGCTGAAGGAGGCCCTGATTGACAAAGCCGAGGAGTTCAGTGGCCGCGGAGATTTTCCTGCTGTCCAGATGTGGAGCAAAGGAAATGGTGAGACTCTGGAAGGAGAGGAGGGGGAGGGGAGGAGGGAAGGAATTGTCTCTGGGTCTCCTGAGCTGCCAGGCCCTGGGCTGGGAAGAGCTTTGTGGGGGGGGGAGCAGCGGGGCTTTCTGGGAAGGAGAAAAAGTATGGCTGGGTCAGGCTGGACCTGGTCTCAGGTCTGTTGTCCCGTCTCTGCCTCTGCTCTCCAGGAATCGTGTACGGAACAGGGGAGCGCTGGAGGCAGCTCCGCAGGTTTGCCATTGGGACCCTGAAGAATTTTGGGATGGGGAAGCGGTCCATGGAGCAGCGGATCAAGGAGGAGGCCCAGTTCCTGGTGGCTGAGTTCCGCAAAACCCAAGGTGGCCTCCTGTTCTCTTGCTTCTACGTGGAAGGCAGGAGAGGCTGCCACCCTCCTGTGGTTGGTTACTTCAGGGGGCCTTCCTTCCTTTGGGGCACCTGATGGAGCCCAACTTCAACAGAGGCCAAGATCCCCTCTGGTGGAAAAGGGGCTGAGCTTGTTCAGGATTGCTCAACCAGAGCAGCTGGCTCCGGTCCAGTTCCCTCGCTCTGGAAGGTCTCCGGGCCTTTTCTGCATATAAAGTGCCTCATTTTCTGAGAATTCCCTTCCTGAAGGAGGCCAGAGGAAGTGCAGCCGATCCTCAGGCTGTGGTCGGGCCTTTCCTTCATCTGATGCCCTCCGGGGATTCTGGAGGCATCTGGCACGGAGTAGGTTGGAAACAGGATTGGCAGAGATTTCAGTTATGCAAGTTGTTTCCCTGAATTATTCAATTGCGATATTTAAGTCAGTTTGTCTGAAGTGTGCCTAAGAGGGCCTATATGGCATGAGGCAATCCCTGGGGGGGGGGAGTTGGGGACTGGAGGAATGTTACCAAATACCCCCAGGCTCACCTCTGCCCTCATTGGCTCGCAGGCCAGCCCTTTGACCCCACCTTCTTCCTGAGCTGCGCTGGCTCCAACATCATCTGCTCCCTTGTCTTTGGAGAGCGGTTCGAATACACAGATGAGGCCTTCCTGACCTTGCTTGACTTGATCAACAGCAACTGGAAGCTCATGAGCTCCACCTGGGGACAGGTGAGTCTGACTTGGAGGAAGGGACTGGTCCTAAGACCTGGCAACTGGAGGCGGCCAAGTCCAAATTCCACCAAGTACCTAAAGTCTGCCATTATGCCCCCTGCAATGCTCTTCCAGGTTTTCCCTGGTTAATTTTATGTCTTGGGAACTCAGGCTTTTCAGCCCCGCTTAGAGTTGGCTGTCGTGATGTGGGGTGGGCTGGTTCCCACCTGCAGCTGCTGTGGGGCCCAGGGGCCCAGGCAGACCTGAATTGGGAAGGAAAGCAGATTTCATTTTGTACAGGCGAGGTAGTGGCTAATCATTTAACCGCTCTGTGCCAGTCCAGTGGAAATTTCCAGACCATCCTCCCACCTGTGCCAGGAATGGAGTGCCAGGGGCTGCCAAGTGTAGCTGGGGCGATCCAAGGAGGGCAGAGTCCAGGCCACATCAGTGCCCCTTTGCAGGAAGCCCTCCTCCCAGCTGAAAATCCTTAATGGAGGGATATGGGGAGAGAGAGAACGGAGGGAGTTTTGGGAGATGGTTGTTGAGGTAATTCCCCGTTAGGAGAATGAGCGCATACAGGGAAACGTATTTGAGAGAAGTGTTTGAATAATACACACACAGCACACAGATACACTGTACAGTAAATGTAGGTTTTTACTTCCAGAAATGGTTTAAGCAAAGTTCAAAACAAGCATTCCAAAGTCATTCACAGATTAAATCAGTCAGTTTTTAGTCCAGGGATAATCCAATAACAAAGTCCAGTGTCAAAAACAGTTCAGTATCAGACTTACATCAAATCCAAGAATATCAGTCAATTATGAGGAACGGCAATACTCTCCAACAGAAGGAAACAGGGACTGACTCACACTCTCTTCTAAGACTAAGACTCCAGAAACACCAGAACAGGAACTAAACAACCCAGGTTTCTGGCTCCATCTTATGGCCATTTGAGAAACCACACCTAATTACAATTTTAGCATTCCCTTAAAGACACAGTTTTAAAATGTCTATCCTGGTTTATATATTTCCAACCCAAATACCTGTTAGGTGACTTATATTCCAATCTGCCCCCTACTCTTAACCTTCCCCCCAAAGGAACATGCAATATTGAAGCTGCCACCTGAGCTGGTGCCAGCGAGCAGCTTAGGCAGAGCAAAGGGCAGTGGGGTGGAAGGAGCCAGAGCTCTCTTCTGGGAGAAGGCCAAAGGAGGCTAAGGGCCATGGTGCAAGGGCCGAAAAGGACTGGGCTGGGCACAGGACCTTCAGCTGACCCCTCGCTGCCACCCCCAAGTAGCTGCCCTGGGAGAGAGCCTGGCTCTTGTTTCTGTGACCAGGGGGCCCCTTCCCCCACCCCTGCCTGCTCAACTGAGAAGGGTGATCCCTGAACTGCCTCATTGCAGTGGATGGTTGATGTCCAGCGCAGCATGGGAGAGGACTGGAGAAGCCCCTTGCAGGGGCTTCATCCATGGCTCGGGGGCCTCTGGCTGGGTGGGCTGGGTGGGCGCAGCTGAGACCTTGCAGAGCAGAGCAGGGCAGAGCTTCTCCCTTCTCCCTCAGCTGCTCTTCGTCTTCCCAAACATCATGCGATGGGTCCCAGGGCCCCACCAGAGAATCTACGCCAATTACCTGAAGCTGGCCAAGTTTGTGGGCGAGCGGCTGGAGAGGAACAGGCAGACGCTGGACCCCAACTTCCCCAGGGATTTTATTGACTGCTTCCTCATCAAGATCCAGCAGGTATCGCCGTGGCCCCTGCCTGGCTCTGTCAAGAGGGGAAGGGGCTTTCTCCCAGACCCCCAAGCCCAGGGTTCCTCGGAGAAGGCCATGGGGGTTGCTGCATCTCCGTTGGGGGTCTTGCACCCAGGGCCGGGGAGCCCTGCTGGCTCTGCTTGGGCCTCGAGGGCAGCTCCGTTGGGGGACAGCCAGGCTGAGCCTTCGCTTACCAGGCCCTGCTCGAAAAGGCCCTTCACTGTGGGCAAATGGGGTGGGCTCTGATTTCTGAAACCTGCCAGCAAGATCCCTTGGCCTCAGTCTCTCAACCAGCAAGGAGCCTCTTTGCAGCTCCGTTAGAAGGACCAAAACGGGCTGGTTTCTGCCACCTTGCAGGAAAAGGGCAACCCCAGTTCTCACTTCAACAAGGACACGATGGCAAAGACCACCGTCAACCTCTTCTTTGCTGGCACTGAGACGGTCAGCTCCACCCTGCGCTATGGGCTGCTCATCCTCCTGAGGCACCCCGAGGTGGAAGGTAAGCTGGGGGAGGGCACAGATGAAAGGGGGCCCTGCAGCGTCCGAACATGTGGAGGGAGGGGACAGGCGAGGGAGCAGAGGGCAGAAGGAGGGCTCCTCCCCTTGCCTTTGGGGCTCTTGGGGCGACTCTGGAGTTCTTCCGGCAGAGAAGCTGCACGAAGAGATCGACCGGGTCATTGGGGACAACCGTGCCCCCTGCATGGACGACCGGAGTCAGATGCCCTACACGGACGCCGTCATTCACGAGATGCAGCGCTATGCCAACATCGTTCCTATGGGGGTGCCCCACACGGTCACAAGGGACATTGAATTCCGGGGATACAGCCTCCCCAAGGTTGGCGAAGGAGGGAACCTGGGCTGGGGGCGGGTGGGTGGGCTTGGCTTGGGCTGGTTTCCCAAATGAGACCCACACCAGTCTTCCCTCCAAGCCCACATGGCGAGGATGCCCCGAGTAGAAAGCACTCTGCACATGCCTGCGATGACTGTGCTCTCCGTTCATTAGGGGAGAGCTGGGCTCACCCAGGCTGTCCCCTTCTCCCCTCAACCGCAGGACCTCAACGTCATCCCCTTGCTCTGCACCTCCCAGTCTGACCCCACGCAGTTCAGGAACCCCAACGCCTTCGACCCGACCCACTTCCTGGATGAGGCCGGGCGGTTCAGGAAGCAGGAGGCCTTCCTGGCTTTCTCGGCAGGTAAGGGGGAAAGCGGCTGTCCTGCCAGGGCGGGCAGGAGCCTCGCCAGCTACTCTGGCACAAAAGGGAGGCAGGGAGGGGCCCCGGGGGCCATGTGCTTCCTGTCACCCTCCCAGGAGCAGCCTGAGGCAATCAGGGGAGCTGCTTCCTGGTGCTCAGCCCGCAGGGCAGGATCAGCGGGGAGGGCGGGGGACGGTCCAGGGGCTCTGGAAAGAGCAGAAGCATTTGGGGGGTGGGTGCCAGGCTGCCCTCCCATCTGTCTCTGCTGGCAGAGGTGCCAAGGAAGCCTTCTCCCCTCACAGGCAAGCGGGTGTGCCTGGGTGAAGGCCTGGCCAACATGGAGCTCTTCCTCTTCCTCACCACCATCCTGCAGAACTTCCGACTGAAAGCCCTGACAGAGCCCGCAGCCATCAACCTCACCCCTGAGTCCACCGGCCTGGGCAGCATCCCCCGGCCTTACCAGTTCTGCCTCCTCCCCCAGTGAAGAGCTGCCCCCCCGGGGGGTTGCTCGCCTCCCAGATTGCCCCCCACCCCTCCCTGCCCCACTTTCCTCTCATCCCAGGGCTGCCAGCCTTCCCAGCCTCCCCCCTCCCTAGGGGCTCCTCTGGAGGTGCTTGCCCAGGTGCCAGGGGGTGCCAGGCTCAGCTGTCTCTCAGGCCCTGGGCTACGTCTGGCACCCCAGCAGGCATTGCCTTGTGCCGGAGAAGAGGCCTCAGGGCAGGAGCCTCAGTGCCCAGGACGGAGCTGGGGGCTGCCAGGGGGTTCTTGGCAAGGCTGAGGTGGTTCTGCATTAGCCCCCCCCCATGCCATGTTTTCTAGGGAAGCACCAGGGGTGACGATGCTGAACAAACAGGCTGGTTACCAACTGTCAGAGGCCGAAGGCACTTCCGGGAGGGGCCTTTCAGAAAGGGGGGGCTGGGGAGGTGGAGAAGCACGTCCAGGCATCCCTCAGGAAGACAGGCCAATCTGCACAGCGCCTGTCCCAGCCGGGGAGGGCAGCTCAGCCGGCAGATTCCTCAGTAGGCCAAAGTAGAGCTGGTGGCTTTCAAAGGGAGAGACTGAGGCCAAGGGATCTTGCTGGCAGGTTTCAGAAATCAGAGCCCACCCCATTTGCCCACAACAAAGGGCCTTTTCGAGCAGGGCCTGGGAAGCGAAGGCTCAGCCTGGCTGTCCCCCAATGGAGCTGCCCTCTGCCTCCTTCCCAGGTTGGGCCAGCCCTGGCTTCCCTAACCTCAAGTCTTGCTGGCTGGAAGTCAGGAGAGGCTGGAGAAAGAGAAGTTTTGGGCAGCCTGTGTGCGAATCCCACCCAGGTTCCCAGCCCTGGTTCTGAATGGGGGTGGGGGGTGTTTCTTGTATGTGTTTGCTTAGCATTTTATTCAGAATATTTGTACCCCACTGTCCAATCCCCGAACACTCTCAAAACAGTTTACAAACAATTCTCAAAGATAAAAGCTCACTGGAATTGGTTAACAGAGCAGAAGAATCTCTAGAAAAGCAGGATTCTTCCAGGCCCCTTGACCGCCCTCAGCCCATTTCTGCAAGGCAAGCCCCCCCCCCCCCCCAAAAAAAAACAAGTCAAGGACAGGAGCAGCATGGGGGTGGGGGGGCTGCCCCACTTTTTCTGCAAGGGAAGCATCTTTCGGAGGTGTTGAAAACTGTCGGTGTTTTAACATAAAAGCATGCAATTTAATGTGGGCACAATCATGGCACTTCTCTTTCTGTCCCTCTGCGACCTTCTCCCGTTTCAGCCTCACCCACCAGGCCTGCAAGGGGCCTGAAGGGTTCTCAAGGGCCGGATCAGCTGGAGGAGGGCTGGGCGGGTGTGGATTGCAGGCCCTTCAGTGTTTGCTCTGGCTGTGCTTCCTTTCTGTTTGCCTTCGGGGTCCCTTGCAAGAGAAGGTCCGGCCAAAGCTTGACGGTCGGATTCAAGTTCAAGGCGCCAAGCGGCTCTTTTGTGCTCGCCGTTCCCCGAGTCCGCAGTCCCTGAAGCCCGACGTCGCCTCTCATCGGACTAGGGGCTGCAGAAGCGGCGGTAGCCCCCGGCAGAGCCTCCCCGGATGGCGGTCGGTCGGGCCGGGCTCCCCAGAGAAGACGAGGCCGCGCTGCGCTCCCTGGAGGCGGCTTGCCAACGGAAGGGCAAGAACGAAGCGGCGCCCAGGAAAGAAGCCCCCTCCCCGCCGCAAGAGAGAGGAGCGGCTCGGCTGCAGCCCGGCTGCTCCCGCTCCGCTCGGCAGGGCCGGCTGGAGAGGGCGGGCGGCGGCGGCGGCCTCAGTGGGGGAGCGGGCGGCAGGTGTAGGGCCGAGGCACGTTCCCGATGCCGCTGGCGAGGGGCGAGAGGTCGAGCTGGTCGCGGGGGCAGCCGGGCTGGAAGGAGAAGCGCTGCAGGAGGACGGTCAGGAACAGGAAGAGCTCCATGAGCGCCAAGGCCTCGCCCAGGCACAGCCGCTTCCCTGCGGGGCAGAAGGGCGGCTGAGCGGGGCCGAGCGGCCGCACCCCCACCCCCGGCAGGAGCGCTGCCCAGGCCCAGGCGGGGCCCCGCCTCCTCCTCCTCCTCCTCCCCGCCACTCACCCGCCGAGAAGGGCATGAAGGCGTTGGAGCGGCGGAAGGCGCCCTCCTCGTCCAGGAAGTGCCCGGGGTCGTACCTGTCGGGCTCCTTGAACTGGGTGGGGTCTTGGTGCACGGAATGAAAGAAAGGCAGGACGTTGGTGCCCTGGAGGGAAGGCAGGAAGGGAAGGCAGTGAGCGGCGGAGCTGGGCGCGCCTCCGGCCACCCCGCTATTTCCTGGGTCGGAAAGGCCTCCTGCCTCCGCTCTCCTGGTCCTCTGCAACCGGGGAGCAGAGGGCAGGTGGCCCCCTTGGCTTGTGGCCTCTGTTGCTTAGTTTTATTTGGTTTCTCAATTGCTTCCAAGATAATAGGTATCAGTGAAAACATAGTTATGAATACATGGATACATATAAGAAAAAGAAACACTAGGACAGGGACGGTAGGCACGTGGGTGCGCTTATGGACGCCCCCCCCCCCAGACCTCTTAGGAAAGGGGTGAGGTCAATAGTAAGACAGTCTGAGGTTAAAAGTTTTGGGGTTTGGGTCATTTCTGCAGTCATGGCTGGCAGCAGGTGGTAGAAGAAAAGGGCATGGAGTTGTGGGAAGGGCAGGCAGCCACAGCCAAGTTGGCAGCCACGTTATAGAAGACTCGTCCTGGGGAAAGGCACATATATTCAGACAAAGACTGTCCAAACTGTATTAGGCATAAGGCGGGGAAAGAATCACTGAAAAATGTGTAAGTAGGAAAGTCAGATTCACATATTTCACATTAAGGAAATATGTGTGAAAATGAATATTAAATTTTGCAGACTTGTTTTGAAAATGGGGTCATGGAGAGGAGGGGGGCACAGGGGTCTCCCTCTCATCTTGAATGTGCTTTGAGGTTGCCTTTGCCTCACTTTTGTGGCATCGTCCCAAAGGGGCTTTTTCAAAAGGCAGCTGGGGTTTGCTTTCTCCTGAAGTTGTTTCACTTCTCATCCAAGAAGCTTCTTCAGTTCTATCGGGGGTCCATTTGTTCCCTCAGGGTCCCTGAATCAGAGGGAACCTGGGAGTGGAACCTTTTTGGCAGTGCTGAAAGGACGGTATGGTAAACAGGAGGGGGGCGGTGTCTTGTCCCTCCCCTTCGGTTGAGGGAGGGCTGTTCTTAGTTTTATGGAGATGGCCTCTTTGACGCCTCTTTCAAGCCAAAGCCCTTTGGGCTGATGCCATGAAAGGGATGCCGGAGGCTGAGGAGAGATCAGGGCCCTGATATCTGCTTGTACTTTGAAGATGAAACTTTACGAGTTTATCAGAAAGACGGTAGTAGAAGCTGCCGGGGCCACCAAGCTCCACAGGAGGGCCTGATGGGAAAGAGGGGCAGTGGAGGGGCTGCTGCTTCCTAGCCTGCCCCCAAACAGATGCTCACCTGGGCACAAGGAGAGCTGAAGAGGCGGAAGTTGTCGTTGATCAGCCCAATGAAGGTCAGGAAATGCTGGTCTTCGTAGTCAAACCGATCTCCAAAGACGATGGAGCAGATGATGTTGGAGACCGAGCAGCCCAGCAGGAACGTGGGGTCAAAGGGCTCTGGAGCACCAAAAGCGAAAGGCCTGAGGGGCAGGCTAGCCAGCGAGCCCCCCCCCCCAGTGCTGGTTCTTCTTCTCCACAGGGGGAAGTAGGCAGTGGAGTACCCCAAGGCTCTGTCTTAGGCCCAGGACTCCTCAACATCAACGATTTAGACAAGGGGGTAGAAGGGGAATGTCAAATTTACTGATGACACTGAACTGCCTGGAGCAGTCGACCCCACAGAAGGTGCGCTCAAGAGAAGATACAGAAGATTCTTGGTCACTTAAACATGAGTCAGCAGTGGGTGGCAGCTGCCTGCGCAATCCTGGGTTGCAGGGGAACAGAACTGAGATCACTTGAAGGGTGAATCCCACTCTATGATGCCTTGGTGAAAAGGCCACACTTGGAATATTTTGGTTGCCACGATACAAAAAAGATGTTGAGGCTCTGGAAAAAGTGCAGAAAGAGCAACCAAGAGGATGAGAGGGCTGGAGACTGAAACATACAAAGAGCGGTTGCAGGAACTGGGCCTGGCTAGAGACAAGAAGGACCAGGGGAGACATGAGAGCAGACTTCCAGTACTGGAGGGGCTGCCATAAAGAAGGGGGGGGGGTCAACCTACCCTCCAAAGCACCTGAAAGCAGGACAAGAAGCAACGGGTGGAACTACTGAAGGGGAGAAGCAACCGGACAGGGAGGACATCTAGCCAGTGGAGTGGCTTCCCTCCAGAAGGGGTAGAGGCTCCCTCACTGGAGGTTTTGAAATAGGGACTGGACAATTGTTTCTCTGAAATGGTGGAAGGGGCTGGGGGGGGGGGAACAGACTAGGAGGCTCCGTTATTCTGTTAAAGGGGAAACTCTGTTTTTCGTCCTGCTCTTCCACTTTGCTCTTATCCTCCTCCTCCTCATTATCCTCACCTGTGCTTTTTTACCCCCCTCCTGCCCCTCCTTCCTGGGGCCAGGCGGAGCGTTCCTAGCCAGTGGCTAGATCCCTCCTTACCAATCGGCCTTCTTAAAGCCTGCAATTACCTGTCCTAAGCAGCTGCTGGAGCGAAGTGCCCCCTGCCCCTCCTCCGCAGCCCCACGCACCTGTCCTCTTGGCCAGCTCCTTCACCAGGCACTGGGTCTCCTCCTGGATTCGCTCCTCAATGCTGCGCTTGCCCATTCCAAAGTCCCGCAAGGTCTGGATGGCAAAGCGCCTCAGGAACTTCCACTTCTCCCCGTTGGAGAAGGCGACGCCTGGATGGGATGGGGGGCAGAGGAATCAAAGCCCCAGCAGCAGAAACGGAGCAGCCGGAGGGTCACCAGGTGGACAGCTGGAGAGCACCCCATGTCCACAAGCAAGAAAGGGCCGGCTGCCCCTCCCTGGACTGGGATGGACACTCCTCCCCCCCCCCCACATTTGGTCCTGGAGAAAGGCTCCCCTGCCAACGGTCTGCTTGGAGCCTGCCGACTGCCCTCCTCCCCGCCCATCCTGGGGCAGCCACCTTGGTGGGGAAGCTGATGGCCCAGTCTCCTCCTGCCGAGGAAAACCCCAAGGAAAGCTCTGCATCTAGCCAGGCTCACCGTTCCCCTGAGTGAATCGGAACAAGACCGGCATGTCTCCGTGGCCACTGAACTCCTCGCCTCGGTCCACCAGGGCCTCCTTCACCATCTGGTACCCACAGAGCACCACCACCGGCCGGGACCCCAAGTGGATGGTGAAGAGCGAGCCGTACTGCCTGCTGAGCTGGGGCACCCAAGGAGAGGAGGTCTTGGAGCGGGCAGTGCGATGCCTTGGCCCCTGCCGCCTTCCAGGACCCAGAAGCCCTCCACCAGGCATCACCACCCCAGCCGTTTCTCCCACAGGGTCCCCGATTTGAGGCAGAGGCTGAGCTTACTTGCAGCAGAGACTTGATCATGTTCTTGGTATCCAGGTGAGGCAGGTTGCCAATGAAGGGCAGGGGCCGAGGTCTGGGAGGCAGGCGTGCCTTGGTGCCCCATCGCCCTCCTCCTCCTCGGAGCAGCAGGAGGCAGGAAAGGCAGACAGCCAGGAGGAGAAGTGTGGCTGCGCTGGCTTCCATGGTTGAAACCCTGGTTGTCCTGGCCAGGAGGCAGCTTGGACCGAGCCAGCGGGCACAGGTGCCTGCCTCCCGTGCCTGCTTTTATGCCCTGGGTACAGGTACCAAGAGGAAGGCGTCTCCCCTCCTGGTAGAACCTGATCCCTCAGGGCGGCTCCAAAGGCAGGCTGGGCGTTGGACTTGAGGTGGCTTTCAATCTCTAATAGCCGCATCACCCGCTTGCATAACTGGGACAAGAGTGGCTTCCAGGCCACCCCCCACCTTGGGCCTCAGGGCAGAACATGCCCTGCACCCAACGGGCTCCTTGGGAGAACCACTGGGCAGAGAGGCCCTTCCCACCTGCCGGCCACTGGGAACCCCCAAGCCAGTGGACTGGCCTGGGACACCTGTGGAGGATGGGTGCCCATCACTGCAGGTCATCTGGAGGCTGCTGGCAAAGCTTCCTGTCCCTTGTCTGTGTCAGGCATGCCACGTAGGCTGAGCTGCCTGGGATGCCCAGCAATGCCACCCAAGGCTTCTGCAGAAAAGCCTGAGATGCCAGGATCCTGCAGGGCCGCTGCAGAAGGAAAGTGGGCAGGGGGATGGTCAGGAAGGTGAAAAGGATGAGTAGCCTCCCCCCCCCCCCCCCGCTTGGAGCCCTTCCCAGCTCCAAGGGCCTCCCCCGCGGGAGCAGTTTCAGCAAAGCAGCCCATCAGAGCACCTGTTGCAGAGCCTATTTTTGCCCCCCAGCAAGAGACGCCCAGCCGAGAGCAGAGCCCCCCTTGCTGTTCTATGCTGGCAAGGGAGAGCTCTCCTCACATGCCCAGCAACCCCTTTGGCTGCAGCAGTGTCCTGTTTTCTAACGTGGAGAGATCCAGGGCTGCAGCCGGTGCCTCCCAAGATGGGATATGGGAGAGGCTCTGGTGCAGGGGATTATCGGGCTGATACAAAAACAGCAGGATAAGGTTACAAGATCAGGTTTCCACCAACCTTGGCATCTCTGCCAACCCCACCCATGGCCTCCTTTGCCCAGCACCAGGGAAGCGAAGGGAGGGCTCAAATGCCAAGCAGGTTGTTGGGACACAGCAGGATGAGAAATCTGGCAAGAGTGGGAAGGCCCAGCGGCTGCCCTGGGCCTCGCCCACCCTGGGCTGCCCGGTCCCTGACCCCCCCACCCGCCAAGGCTCAGCTCACTTAGTGGCTCCTGCTGCAGGCACCGGGCATAGGGAAAAGCAACTCCCTCCTCCAGGACTTGGATGGGGGGGGGGGGTTTGGAGGTCTTCTCTATACACTCCATGGGGGGAGGGTCTGTCCAAAAGCTATTGCAAATCTTGAAGAAACAGCCATGTCTGATTGCTGACATTCGCAGCCAAGGGCACAGGGGCCACTTCTGGCTGAGAGGGACCCCTCCCCCGGGCTTCCTTCTCCCTTTGTCGTCCCCCCCCCCCCACGCCAAGAGCAAGAGATCAGGCACACATCCCTCATCTTGTGGCCAATCTTCCCACAATAACAGGGGGGTCGCCTTCTTAGCAAAGGATGTTTTGGGCTGCAAAGGTGGATGCCCAGAAACCTGGGAACTGCCCGGTTCCTTGTCCAGGCAGGGATCTCTCTGCATTCCCCGGCCTGCAGCCCTCCCCTCTGCTCCCTGCAACAGAGCCAGGGATTAAAAAGCCAGCCTGGCTGCTGCTGTTGGTCCTGCATGCTCCAGCTGCCCTGTAGAGCTGCATTTGCTAGGAGAGGCTTCCCAAGAGAAAGCCCCCACACACACACCCTTTGGCCTGTTTGGGCACTTCCTGCCTCTTAGGGAGGGTCTCAGTGATGCCTTTTCCATCCTTGGGTGGCAACGTAGAGATGTGTGGATTTCGACTCCCAACATTCCCTGGCCCAACCCAGCCCCTCCCCCCAAGCAGGAGGCCCTGAGGACACTCTGGGGGCCTGGCCCAGACCCCCTGCCTCCCCCGCTTCCAGCTGTGTGAGGGGGGAGAGGTTGGGGGGAGGCGCAGACCCAGTTTGGCCCAAAATGGTCGCTGACACCCCCACCCCCAAAGTCCCACACCTGCTTTTCAGGCACATTGCAAGTTTCCACCTCACTGGTGTCCCTTGAGGATGCAGAGCTGAGGGGGGAGGGGAGGCAGTTCTTCTGGCCCTCCAAATTTCCTGCCCTGGGGGGGTGGGGTCACAAGGGGTCCCAGCCAAGTCAGCTCAAGGGCACCACCCGCTGGCCATCTCCTTGCCTGCACCCCCCCTCCCCATGGACCCTCTGGAGGCCTCACAGGACAATGAAGGAGAGAAGCGCTCAGAAGAGCAGCCCCCAATACCACGAGGGAGGGTCTTGCCCTGGGGCTGACGTGGGAACAGAGCCAGCAATGGGGCATCCTGAGTGCACAGCAGTCATGGGAACGCAGCTGGGGCACCTCAAACTGGGTTGCATGTCAAGCCCCCCCCCCATCTCCCCAAGAGATCAGCCAGGAGCGTTTCCAAATGAGGTATCTTTATTGCACAGCCCCCCCATCTCCTCGTCCACAAAGGGGCAGCAGAGGAGGGGGCTGCCAGGGGGTACCCCATAGCACCCCATGTGCAAAGTGGAGCTGCATTTACGGACTGGCCAGAGCACAGCTGCCCATCATAGGGCAAAACCCACACATCCCAGCACGTAGCTAGGGTTCCTCTCTGCACCCCAGGACCCCTCCTTCCCCCAAGGCCCCCTTCCTACATTGGGGTGTCCCAGCCCAGCTGTGGCAGCATCCTCAGGCAGCTGGGAGGGCCAAAGGAGGGACGGACTTTGCCAGCCAGGTTCCCACGGCAACTTCTTCCACCCGTCACGTGGGGCTGTCAGTCCCAGAAGAGGCTCCTTCCTTCCTAGCAGAAGCTGCAGGGGGGAGGGGAAGAGGGGGGTTACCCTCCAGGTGCTCCCCCCGCCCTTTCCCCCAAGCTGTCCTCCACTGCTTTGCCTCCTTTTCTTGCTCCTTTCCCGGCTCCCAAAAGCCAAAGGACCCTCAAGGAGGCAGCAGCCTGTTCTCTCTCTCCTGGCCGGCCACCATCGCCCAAGCCACTCTGTTCAACAGTCTGTGGAGCTTCCAAAGCTGCCCCTGCCCCACAGCTAATTGGGCTAGCCATTCCCAGGGAAAGACCCTCCCGTGCTGCAGGCAGAGGACTCCACGGCCCAGGCTACGGGGGGGCATCCCCACGCCACCTCCACTCAAAGGTCGCCCCTTCCCCTCTTACCCCGTTGGTGTGCCTCCTTGGCTCTGGCCCGCTCCTTGGCATCGAAGTACCAGACCGTGATGGCATACCTGGGCAGGTGGCAGAAGGCAGGTCAGGCGGCAGCTGGGACTGGGGGAGGGGTTGAGAGAGCTGGCATGGCCTGGGATCTGATGGGGGGAGTGTCTCCAGGACAAGCCGCTCAGCAATCTATGGGTAGGGCACAAGACTAGTGTCCCCCCCCCCCCCGCCTTTCTCAGCAGCAGCCCAGAAGCCTCTGGCTGCAGCCCCCCTGGGGGAAGGGGGGGATCTTCTGTTCCAGCCGAGGGACCCGGGTGTCGTCTGGCTTGGCATCCCCATCCTCTGGTCTCTTGGAGGGTGCTGCCTCTGGACTTCCCTGCCTCTTTCCTGGGGGGCAGCTGGCTCTGAAGCCTTCCTCTTCATGGGGCGCGGGCTCCATCTGGCTACCCCCCCCCATAGCCAAAGTGTCACTCTGGGGGGAGGTGATTCATTTGCAGGCCCCGGGGTGGTTCTTGCCCCAGGCCCTTCCCTCCAGCCGGTCCCCGTCACCTGGTAGCGAAGGCCGGCTTCACTTGGTGTGGGTTGCGCTGGTCGGACCAGAAGATCAGCAGCCGGTCAAAGATGGGATCGATGTTGGCCACGACCGAGCGGCCCTCTGGGAAGATCTGCAGGAGGCCCCCGTGCACCTGGGGGAGAAGGGGCCAAGGAGGGCCCTTCAGGCTGGGGGCATGGAGGCCGGGGGCATCGGAAGGGCAGCCCCTCATTCCAGGGCTGGGTGACACCCAATCCTGGCCTCTGTCCAAGAGCCCAGCCCGTCAGCCCCAAACTGCCTTCGAGGGGAGCCCTCCACTCTGCAGCCCTCTAGGAGCATGGAAACCCCCCCCTTCTGTGGGGGCTTCAACCTTTCTGCTCTCCAAGACTGGCAATTCCGATCCCTTTCCCCACCTTTGCCCTGAAATGCCAGCGGAGCCTCAGTCTCGGCCCTGGTTGCTCTGAGCTGCCCCCGAAGGCAAGGAAGAAGCCCTTGAAGCCCACCGAAGGCCAGGAGTTGCCCCCTTGCCCCCTCCTCACACCCCTCCCGCCACCCCCTACCTTGCTGTCCCACTTCCGGTTCAGGTAGTAGATGCAGGTGACGCAGCGCCCGTCTCTGTGGGGGTTGTCCACATGCCGCACGTAGCCCAGGCCGTTGCCAGGGTAACATGCCACCATGGCCTGGGAGGCAGGAGGGGAAGAGGGGACGACTGAGCAGCTGGCAAATCCACTAGGCTTGCCCCCCCAGAAGCCCCCTGCCCCTCTGGCCAGCTGCTTTGGCACAAATGACCAGGCCTCATAGCCCAGACCACCCTGGTAAAGCACTCCACAAGAGGCGGGGGAGGGGAGCAAATGCCAGGGCATGGATCTTCTGCCACCATCAAGCAGGTGCCGGGGCCAAATCCTGCCGCCCTGCTGGTCTCACATACCCTCACTGCAGGCACCCCAGGAGGCCAGGCCAGGCCAGAAGCCCTCCTTTCAGAGAGAAGCCCCTCCCCCACCACACAGAGACTCCCTTCCCCTCCTTCAAGCCCAAGGTGGACAAAGGCTGGACTCGGCTTCTGCTCAGAGGCAGGAGCTATTGACAGGCACCCCCATCATGAACTGTGGTTCTTCTGAACACTGGGGTGGGGGGAGTCCCACTGTGAGAGGGATGCTGGCAGCAACCCCCATGCAAGGCATCTGCCCCCCAAGCCCACCTCCCCCCTGCGCAGCTGACTGGAGGGACCCTCTCCCCAGGCAGGGCTGGAGCAGCCTGTTCTCAGGAAGAGCCAGGACATCCAGTCCCCCCAGTGAGGCGGAACTTGTTCCCTCCCAGCTGGGCGGCTGCCAGCCACATGGTGGATGTTCCCTGCAGGGTCACCCAAGGACAGGGGGGAGGAGATGCCAACTGAGGGAGCCTTTGGACTGGGCTGCAAAAGGTTGCCCACCTCTGAGACTCCCCTTATCTCTTCAAGGATGGGGGCACTTTGGGCAGGGTCCCTCTGGGCGCAGGCTGGCAAGACTAGCAGAAGGGAGGGGGCCTCCTCTGAGGGCCCCCGCAGGCCCCTAAAGTCAGGGAGGGCTGGCAGACAATTGACTGGTACCCACACAACATGGTGGGGCTCATTCCAAGCCTGGCCCATGCTCCCCCCACAGCCCCCCTCACCCCAGGTGAAGGCTTATTTGCCTTCTTGACCCGAAATCCAGGAGGGCTGCTCCCATCACCCCATCCTCCACAGCTACCTGTCCTGCCCCAGGTAATAAGAGGGCATCCCTCCCTCCCAGTACACCGAGCCCGGGAAGCAGAGGCCCAAGGAAGAGCCAAAAGGCCCGAGGCCTTTCTTGGGGAGGGTCGTTTTTGGTCTTGGGCCGCCTGCCCAGCTCCAAGCCCCTTTCAGCAGCAGCGGCAGCAGCAGAGATCCCGCCTCCAGTAAAGCCAATGGCTTTTAGCGCCCTCCGGAGGGAGGGGATCCCACGGCCTTCTCCCTCCCCCCCGCTTGCGTCTGCCCAAGGGGCCGGGGTGGGGCTGAGCCCGGGCAGCGGCCCTTCCAGCCGGCGCTCGCTCACCTTTGTCCGGCCGTTGATCTCATAGCCGCCCAGCTGCCCGGCGCACTGCAGGATGAGCTCGTCCAGGCGGGCCATGAGGGCGCCGATGGCTCGGCAGCCGGGCTCCCGGCCCTCCACCCAGGCGACCTGGTCCCCGCGGATGGGGCGGGCGGGCCCCGCTCTGCGAAGCGCCAGCTGCCCGTCCTGGAACTTGCCGCCGCGGTGCAGCCCCTCCACTTGCGCCAGGATCTGCCCGCCCAGCGCCTCCCCGAGGAAGGCGTCCTTCACGCAGAGGCCGTAGCGAGCCAGGCAGGGCACCACGTAGTCCCAAGCCAGCCGGCCGACGGGCCCGCGCCGGAGGGTGCCGGGCTCTCCCCGCGGCCGCCGCTCGGCCGAGCCCTCCGCCTCCGAGTCCCGCGCCTCCGGGCAGGGCCGCTTCAGCTCCCGGGTCAGGGCCAGCCAAAGGAGGCCCCGGACGGCCACCCCTTTGCCCTCCACGCGACCCGCCGCCGCCGCCGCCGCCGCCTGCCTGCCCTGGCCCGGGAGCAGCCCTACGGCAGGGCCCGCCGGGCGGGGGGCCTCCATCTCAGGCGCGGAGGGCGGGGGCCGCGGGCCGGCAGCATCTTGCAGTCGCCAGGGCGGCCCAGCGTGGAGCCCAGGGGTGGCCGAGCAGCGGGAGGGGCTGGGCCCGGTTGCCTGCGGGAGGGAGAGGAGGGGCTGGGCCCCGAGTGGACTCAGCGCGCCGGACGCCCCGCATCCCCAGGAAGGGAGGAGGGAAGCCAGCGGGGGAAGAGACAGTCCCAGTCAGGCCCCCGAGCGCAGGTCCCAAGCTCCCCGGCCTGCGGCAGAGGCTGGCGGGACCGCGACCCCACAAACGGCGGACAGCTGCGGGAGGGCAGCCGGAGATCCCGGCGGGACGGGCCGCTGTCCTGCGGACCAACCGGGGCACGAAGCGCCGCCGCCTTTGGCGGCCGCGGCGGCTCCGCGAGGTCCCTCCTCCGCTGTCCTGCGAGCCGGCGTGGGTCTCGGCCCCCCGCCGCCAGGAAGAGCCGGCCCCTTCGAGCCAGCCGCGCTCTGCTCGGCGCCCCGCAGGCGCTTCTCACCTGCGCTGGAGCCGCCGCTTGTCCTGCCGGGCTCTGGACAAGCGCCACCCGGACAGCCTCCTCGTGGGAGCCCCGGGAGCGAGCCGCCCCTGCTGCCGCCGCCGCACGGGGCCCGCGCTCGGCCCTCCGAGCAGAGGAAACGGAAACGGAGCGCGCGGGGGTCGCTCGGGCCGCCGGTGGCGCGGCTCCTTGGCTTTCTGGCCGGAGCCGCTTTTCTTCCGGGAGCTCCGCAGGGCGACTCCCCAGGGTAGCTGATGGGAGCCTCTTCTGGAGCGCGGAAAGCCGAAGGGCCCGCCCCGGCCTGTTGTTCTCCCCGCGGCAGCCCCGGCGCCTCTTTCCAGCCAGCGGAGGTGGAGGCCTGGGGCGGTGGAGCCGAGGCAGAGGGGCAGCCCCAGCGCTTCTCCCAGCTCAATCGGGCCAAACGCTCCCTCTCCAGCGTCCCCCACCGCCCGGTAGGTTTTCGAAGGAGGAATTCTTCCTCCGGGGTGGACAAAATGTTCTCACACACACAAGGCCAAGGGAAGCCAAAACGGCCAGCTTGGGTCAGCCATCAGGGGCTTCCGGGGCACAGCCGGTGAGCAAACCTCACGGGGGTGGGGTGCGACAGAGGAACTCGGGTGGTACCGGTACGAAGCACCCAAGGCAAAAGAACTCACCAACGCTTCCCAAGGGGGCACCAGCAAGGAAGTTGCCAAGGCCCAGGCATGCCATCCGCATAGAGACCATTTCCCTCCTTTCCAGGAATTGTCTTGATTTTCCAAAAGGCTGGAAAACCAAATCATTGGGGGGGGGGGGGGGGGGTTGGCAAGGATAGGTCTGGCAGAGATTCCCTTCCCCCACATGCTGCAGGCAAACCCATTGGGCCTCTTTCTTGCCTGCTTCCTTTCCAGGGCTCTGCCCGTCTGTGGCACCCCACTGATGCCCTGTGGCGGGAAACCACATGCCTTGCTTGGGTCCCAAGAGAACTTTTGGGGAATACCAGAATCAGAGGCAGCTGCTACCCACCAAAGGTCTGCCTGCCCATGTGCTTGGAGGCTTCCGGGATGATTCCTAAGCCCACCCACCTGGTTTGCAGTTCTTCCTCTGAATTGAAAAAACATCATTGTGGGTTCCTGGTTTTTTGCAGCTCAGCTAAGATGCACCTTTGCCTTCAACTCACAGTTAGTCTCATTTGTGGTCCAGGGGCTTCTTCCCGGGAAGCTCCTGGTGGATCCCTGACACCCACTTGATTTGCAGATTTGGAGGCAAGAAGTTTTCATTTCAGAAGAGGTGCTCCATGGATTGACTGAGAAACTGATCTTTTTAATTATTGCTCTTTATTTTCTTCTCACGTTTATCAATTTGTCTTTTCTGTTTTAATTTTTGTTCAATTACAGGCAAGAAATGTGATGAAGCATGTAAATCCTGGAGAACTTGAGTCTTCAGTCTGAGTTACGTCCTAGACTACTATGGGATCATTCCTTGGTATGGTACACACGAGCCATGGTGGTGCAGTGGAATACTGCAGGCTACTTCTGCTGAATCTCACCAGGCTCAAGGTTGACTCAGCCTTCCCTCCTTCCGAGGTGGGTAAAATGAGGACCCAGATTGCTGACTCTGTAAACCGCTTAGAGAGGGCTGTAAAGCACTGTGAAGCGGTATAGAACTCCTAAGTGCTCTTGCTCATAGGAATCCTCAGTTGATGACTTCTTGTTACAATGCTGATTTGTTATTAAAGGATTATAGGATTTGTCTACAATGAAGACAGGAGAATCGGGGATCCAGCGCTTCCTTATCCCTCCCTCTCTATAGTAAAGGACAGGCTCAGCTTATGAGAGTAACAGAGTTTTGACAACTCTCCTGTCATGTTTTTCACACCATGAAAAATGATGCCAGTTTCTCCCTTGCAGTTCTTTTGCCTCTGGGTCCATTAGAGCCTCCATTAAGGCAAACTGCAGAGCTCGCCCCTCCCATCATCTGGGGGTGACAGATTGGGGGTTCAGCCATCTTTGGAAAAATTAAAAAGTTACTTGGACCTTGCACACAAGCATGGGGCATTTGGTAAACGGCTTTATGACAATCAAGCGGTCCACGAGAGAGAAAGATCCATCGCCCGAGTTAAGGGAAGGAGGGAGCTTTTGGGTGGAGAAGCAGGGGAAGATTTTCTGTACTTCCCACCAATGGCTGAACAGGGTTCTAAAAGGAGGTTGCAGATGGAGATGCAGCAGAATTCTGGGAGCTGAAATCCACAAAGCTTCCAATTGCCACGGCTACAGACCCCTGCCCTACCCACTACCCTACACCTGATGCACTTCACTCATGACGGGGGAGGGAAGAGCAGTTAGCTGAAGGTCCTGCTGATGAGATTCCCAAAGCAGACCAGCCGTGGTTAGAAGCCATGGCAGCCGGGTATCTTCCACCACCGCCAGCCCTTATTCCGATCCTACTAGCAGCCTGCCCTACATCTGAGTAGCCTTCGACCCTTCTGCTGCTTGTTACTCTACATGTATTGCTTCAAAAAGAAAAAAAAAAGGCATCACAATTCTGACATTTGGAAAAGGGGGAAAAACATTTTATATATAACTATCAGTTTCACAGTCTTAAAGTTGGAGGGAATGTTTGCATTTATAGAAAAATAATAATAAACCAGAAGATTTAAGTTTTAAACTGCGTGTAACTGTCAGCTGTTCAACTCTGGATGGAAGGAACCCCCCCTCCGCCTACAAAGCTTAAGGGAATCAAACCAGGGATGCAGCTGAGGTGGGCAAATGAAAGCAGGGACCCCACCTGCAAAGCTAGCCTGTTCCTGTTGCCCTTGACACAAAAGAATAAATAACAAAGATAAACGTTACACCTAAAAGGAGAGGAAGCGAAACCTTCCCAGAGCCATCAAAACACTACACAAGGAGCAGCACAGATTCCTACATCCTAGCAGGAAGCAGAAGCAGACCCTGCCTCCAGGTTCCCACCCTTCCCCTTAGGTGACCTTAACACTAGGAGGGGAAAGGAGGCGGCAAAAGTGCCCAACTCGGAGCACCTCTTCTTCTGGCAAGGCAGGAACTGCAAATAGGGACTGCCAGGCCAACCCTGCAATTCTACACTTAGTTTCGCTACCTTCCTCAGTGAACCAGGGAGGACCTCTGGCCCAACAAACTCTTCCAAACCCACCTGGCTTGCCACCATCTGGACCCAGGCTCAAAACCAGACCCCTGAGGGTCCCTGCACATGTGGATCAACACGCAGGGAGAAATACTCACGAGAAGAGGGAGGATGGGAGGGAGCCAGACTCCATTGGAGGGTTAAGAGAAACTGTTGTGATCCTTCTCAGAGCTGAGGGACCATGCGCAGCACTGGCCACAGGATTGAAGGACTGGGGGCAATTCCATAACCTGGTGGTCCGTTCCCGCCCCCCACTTCTTGTGACAAAATTCAGGGCTATTCTCTTTGGAAGTCAGTGGGACTTTTGTCTGGTCAAAGGCTCTAGAGATACGGACATCTTCTCATAGTTGAAAGCAGGCGAGAATCCAAGCTCGCCCAAATGGGGCTGTCACTATCCACACACCAGCAGAGAGGCAGGGTTCTTCTGCCGATGCTATGGCTTCCAGCCCAGAGTAAACCACCCAGGAAAAGAGCTCAGAAAACTGCCCGGAGGAAGCAGTTCTCTCTCCATCAATACCCTGTCACAAAAACCCAAGAACCCCTCCAACCTGCCCACTGGCCTGGCCCCAGGAAAAGAGGGGTGCAGGCAGAGGCACTGACCAAGCCTAAGATTGGCCCAGAAAGCGGAACAAGGCATGGAAATGCCACCTTGCACAAGCAAACCTGGAGGGGAGAGCCCCTTGCCCGGGACCACACCAACGCTCCCACCTGCCTGCAACCTCGCTCCCCGACTTCTCCAAGCAGGTTGAGATTCAGTGCAACGTGAAGCAGGTCACGGTCTTATGGAGGGAAGAAAGAAAGGAGAGCATCTTGGAAGGGACAGACACGCCTTCCCAATTAGAGGGATTGGCTGCTATTCAGCTGGAGGCAGCTAAGGAGCGCAGAAGGGGCCAAGAAGGCACCACACCCTCTAGGGGCACTCCCCACCCTTGGGGGAGCAGCAGTGTGCCAGGGGACGGATGCAGGGCCTGGCCATGGCCACTTGTGCAAACCTTCCGCTAGGGAATCTGAGAGCCCAACGCCCAACCCTTCTCCTTAGGACAGGAGGCGAGGCAAGGGGCAGGAAGCGGCAGTGGCCGTGGCAGCAACAGCAGGGGGTGCAGCAGGGTCTTCAGCCCATGAGGCCTGTTGCTGTGGAGAACCAAGCGGAAAAAGAGGCTCCTCATAGCCCTGGGCCCAGAGCAGCGGAGTTCCAGCACTGAGGAGAGAGGGGGAGCATGGTGGGGCCCTGCAGAGGCACCGGTTCTTCACCCCTCCCTCTGGGGACTGGACCCGTGGCCAAAACCTCCTGACCACGGGGTGACCTGGAGATTGTCCACCAAAGCTCCCCGTGGCACTCGAAGGTGGCTGAAGGGGTCCCTGTGCGCTTCTTGCCCCTGGCTCCGATGCATGGGGACTAAAACCAGACCAGAGAGGGGGAGAGCCTAGAGGCACTCCCAGTCACCCTTTTTCTAGATGGAATTGGAAGAGTCCCTGCAGCCTGGGGTGCAGGAGGCACAGGCAGACGGAGGACCCTGAATGGCAGAGTTGCTGGGGAGAAGCTCCCATCTCACCTGGCAAGCCGGTGGGGACCTGGGCCCTAGCAGGTGCACTGCTGCCGTGCCTGTGCCTGGCTGCTCCGTGGCTGCCGCAAGGACGCATCCCCGTACTGGATCCCTGAGCCCATCCTCTCCGGGTTGAGCTCACCTGGTGGGGGAAGAGACGCTCAGGGAACACTGGCTTTGGCTAGAGTCACCCACGGCCCCCTCAGTCCCAGAGCCCCTTTGCCATGCGGGTCCACTTACCCAAAGAGAGTCTGGGCAGGCCCTCGGGCAGCTGCCTGGCCGTGGCACATCCTCCAGGCTTTGGGGGGGGGGGCACAATTTGAACCAGCTCAAAGCCATTTTGACCCAAACCACTCAGTTGCGTCTTCCTGGCCCAGGCGATTGAGGGATTAACCAAAAGACTTATACTGCTGGCTGACTGTACCAGTTTCCATAGTTATACCTCCAGGACTCAGGCTGTTCATAAATCTGTTAAAAATAAATAAATCTGACCCACCTGATTCGATTTTATTCAGTATGGTCCGTGCACATTTCAGAAAAGCTTCTTCTACATTTTCTCCAGTCAAGGCACTAGTCTCGAGAAACATCAGCTCTGCCGGGCAAGAAGCAGCCCTGGATTAAGACCGCTGCCATAATGCTTCAATGTATGTTCTTGAACCCAGATCTGAGCTTGGTTAAAGCCACAGATGGGTGTGAGGAGCCTTCCTGCACCCCAGGACAGAAGCCCAAACCAAGGGGTAAAGAGAGGAGATTATAGTCCGGCAGGTCAATTGCATATGTGGCCCAGGAAGGAAACTGAGAGCAACTGCTCCCTTCTCTCTCAACCCAGCAGCATTGAGGTGCTCCCAGGGAAAGCAAGGCTCCAGGGGTTGAGTTACATAAACACACACACACACACACACACACTCACCATTCTCTTGAGCAAAACGAGAAGCTTCCAGAAAAGTAACTTCCCGGTCAGCATCCAAATCCTTCTTGTTGCCGCACAGAATAATTACAATATTGAGGCTAGCCAGAGTCCGGGCATCAGTTAGCCAATTGGTCAAGGCATTGTAGGTGTCTCTGCTGCAAGATGGAATTGACAGGCTGGATGCCAGACAAGCAAATGCCTGCTGGGGAACTCAGGGAAGGCTTTGTCCCGGAGAGGGAAAGGAAACAGATTTCTGCATGAGCTGTTTCCCTGGCTTCCTCCTCCATATCCCTCTGCTGTCCTACCAGTAACTGACCCCTCCCCTCAGCCATTCTATATGTCAAGATGCTCCTCTTCTCTGCAGCATAAATTTCCGCTAAGAAACAGCATCGTAGCTTTTCTTCCACAATGAAAACTGTCTGTGGGGAGCCGTAGCAGAAACTTCACAGGAATTCCTATTGCCGAAAAGCAAGATGGGGGTATAATGTGCTCACCTCGTGATGTCATACACCAAAAGTGCCCCTGCTGCACCTCTGTAGTAGCTTCTAGTAACAGACCTAGAGAAAAAGTGAACAAGGCTTCATACAGCTAGGGCAGACTGGATGCAAAGCAAACTATTGAAATGGCACTTGCGCGTGCTAACTTGAACCTTATTTCTAAGTGGGTTTCTAGATGCTGAATTGTGCAGTTAGAGCCAAGATTACCCTGAAGGCAATCTATTCTGCAAGTACAGAGCATTTTCTAGGCCAACATGTGGGATAGGTTTGGACTCAAACTTGCAGACAAAGCACTCTTTGTTTCAGAGAAGACTTTGAAAAACTGGAATGGCATCTGAAGCCTTGCACAAATGTCTCCGTGGGGAGGGAACCTTCCCCCCACGTACCTTTACCTCTTTTCAAAAAGAACTTTAACAACTGAGGTATGGAAAAAATAGTATCAACCAGAAAATTCAGCAGATCTTGCAAGCTGGGTGAATCAGAAGTACAATCCTTGCAGCACAGGCTCTCATGAGAATCTGCTTTATAAATATCCTACCACTGCAAATCTAAAACTAGTCACTCCAAACCCTTTAAAAATCCTTCCAGGTGCCCTTCCCAGTTCGGCACTATCCAGGCTCGTCTCCCTGCCGGGGCTGGGCATGGAAAGCAGGGGTGTTCCTGCTTTCCCCAAAGGAGACCCCTTCTCAACGACTGGGGTGGGGGCTTCCCTCGCCAAAGCCCACAACGGCCGGACCTCTCAGCCCCTGCTGACCTGAACCGCTCCTGCCCAGCCGTGTCCCAGATCTGCAGCTTCACCGTTTTGCCGCCCACGGTCACCACCTTCGACCCGAATTCCACCCCGATGGTGTGGTTGGAGTCCTGCTTAACTGCCGGGGGCCGAGAGGGACAAGGGGGCAGCGGATCAGGCGGGGAGGCCTGGGGACTTAAACGGAGGGGGGGGCTCAGAGAGCGACCTCTGTGGCTCCGTCGCTCGGAGAGGAACCGGGAGGCGTCGCCTGCCCGCAGCCGGAGTCGGCTGGATGGGCGGAGCCACAGCCGCCCGGGGGGCTCCGGTCGGGGCCTTCCCTCCCGCCCCCGAGCACCCCTGGCCGGCCCCCGCCCCGAACGCCGCGACGGCCATGCGACTCACACTTGCTCTCGATGAACTGGTGCAGCAGGCAGGACTTGCCGGTGCCGGCACTGCCGATCACCAGGAACTTGAAGAGGAAGTCTGCGGGGGAGACAGAGAGAGGGGAGGCAGCCCTTGCAGAGGCCCCCGCCGAGACCCCTTCCTGCCCCGCTGCTGCCCCGCCGCCCACGCACCGTAGGTCTCCGACATGGCGAGCGACGCGGCGGCCCTCAGCCCCTCCTCTGCCTGCCCGCCGGCCTCGTCGCGCAATATGGCGGCGCCCAAGGAGCCGGCCGAGACGGGCGTCGCGGGGAGAAGACGTCAGCGGCCAAGCCAATGAGAGCGGAGGCTCAGGCCGTGCCGCCAATCAGAGGAAAGCTGCTTGGACGGAGGTTATAAAAAGGGCAGCGCGTCCGAAGTAGCTCAGACCGCCCAGTTGGGGGGGGCGGAGTCTGTCTCCGTGGCTCGTTGTTGACTTCTCGCTACTGTCTGCCTTTATTCAGCCGTCGATCGAATGCGTTATTTGGGTGGCTCCGCGAAACATCACGGCTGGCTCTCGGCCAGAAAGGCGCTTGCCTGCCTCCCTTCCAAGGTCTCTGGGGTGAAACCCGCGCGCCGCCTTCTCTCCATCCGAGCATTGGTCGTCCGAGCAGGGCCTGGCCCTAACCCTCCCCATGCAAAGTATTCCCTCCTCCAGCCAAGGCCTTAATCTGCCTTCACGTTTGATCAATATCTCAGCCTAAAACAACCCTATGCTCTCATGTACTCACTCACTCGGGTGGTTGGGCCAGGAGATCGGGGACAATGAAGGAACCAAGGCCAAGCCAGAAAGGGCAAAATGCGCTGACTGGCAGCAGAGGCCCACGTGTAGACACAGACACAGACTGAGCAGCCTACCTTGGCCTGGTGGAATATTTCCCCGCCTGTGGGGAGACACTGGGAAGGTGGCTGGAGCCTCTGCACCTCGCTGAGCCTTTCCCCTCCTGCCCCACAGGCTCCTGCAAGCCCACTCTGGGAGACAAGTTGCTCTTTCCATGTCTCTGCCAGGGAAACAGCCATGCCCGCCAGGTGCTCAGGGACAAGGCACAACAAGGCATTTCCTCCTGAGTCCTGCAGCAGGCAGGGAGAGGGAAGGGTTCCGAGGGCATTTAGGGATACATAGGAGCGCTGTTGTGTGAGTCACCCATTTTGGGTTGGGCAGTTTTCAGGACTGGGGGAGTTAGAAGCAGGCTGGCCTGAAAGGGCCTGGATTGACAGCAGGTTGAACAGCTGCTGCTCTTAGGTAAACATTTCCTCCTTCATTATCAACAAGCTTTACTTCAACCCCTGCTCCAGTTAATACTAACCTTGAAAGCTACATTACATCTTGCAAAGTGCATGATGCTGCCCAGGCCACAGACTTAATTTTTAGTGCTCCTTTTGTGTGCAGAAACTTCTTCTTTACTAGCACTGATGATGTTACCTAGTTTGGGTAATGAAATCAGCTCAGAGAGCACCATGTTCTCCTCGGGGTTTCAAGGAAGGATATATTCCCAAATACTTTGTTTAGGGGGAAATACATTTAAACAGATAATGGTTGTAAAGAAAATGCAGAAAGAAAATATTTAGTGAAAAAAGCCCAGGGAAACGGAAATATTGCATCAACTCAAACTGTTTCTTTCATAAAGATATTAAGGCAGGGCGATCAACTGGCACTCCAGTCTGTGAGGCTGCAATGATTACAGCTGGAAGATCAGCAGGATAAAGAGAGGCTGGGATTAATAACCCCCAGCCTCATCCCTAAGGGATCCCAAGGTAGAGGAGAGGTCTAAAAGTCTGAAGGCTACACCAGGACAAGGGCTCTGAGATTAAGGCCTGGGATTGGCCTATCGCATGTCATTCTTTTTTTAAAAAAACAAGGCAGTTAGCACTGTTCTCTGAGGCATTTTGTTAACCATATTTTTTAAAGCAAGTCATTTCACTTCTAAAAATCATTCCATTGGATGATGCATTTCTGTTTATAATAAAATCAGTTCCTTGGTCAAAACTTTGCACTGTCATTTGGGATGACGATGACCACAGGCGCTCCAGTTGGTTCTGCCCCTGGAGGACCCAGGGCCATTTCTTCCCCTTTTTTGCGCTCAGCAAGAGAGAACAGCTTTGAACTGTCCTTCCCTCGGCACTTAGGAGGAAGAGCTTGAGGCTTTTGCCACAAAGGGCAGGCTGGGGAGGGGCATGATGCTTCAGGAGGGGCATCGCCCTGGGCTTCTGGACCCCCGACCCAGGACCAAAGCACCAGTTCATGAAGGATCCTGGCACCCCTGGGGCGGGGAGAGGGAGGATGCTGACCCCAGCGCTACCATACACAAACATACTTGTTCCACCAGTCTTTGGAGAGGGCCCAGATGCAACTGGGGGGGGCCCTCTGCCTCTTGGGGCCTTCACCGGCCCGCAGCCCCAACACAATAGCAGTGTCAAAGACTTCCTTCAGATTCTGCTGGGTGAGGGCTGAGCACTCCACGTAGCCGGCCATGCCCAGCTTCCTGGCCAGAGACCGGGCAGCCGTAGGAGGCACCGGCTTCTCCTGGTGCCGGGAGAGGGCAATCAGCATCTTGACATCCTGGCGCAGGTCTGACTGGGTCCCCACCAGCAGCACCGGGGCGGAAGGGCAGTGGCGACGCACCTCCGGGTGCCACTTGTCCACAATGTTCTGGAAGGAAGTGGGTGCCACCACGCTGAAGCAGAGCAGGCAGACGTCGGCCTTTGGGCAGTAGGCCTGCCACAAGGCGTCAAATTCATCCTGGCAGCAGAGCAGGGAAGGGTATGGCGTGAGGGGAGGCTGCCCACTCACTCCTAGAGTTCCCTCCCACTCCATTCCAGGGCCTTGGCCTTTGCAAATAGATGCTTAGGGCAAACCCGATTGGAAGCCTGGCCAAAGTTCAGGTTGGATGCAACACTAACATCACAGCTTGGACAAGAGGCCCTTAAAGCCCTGTCCCCAGCCTCCAGTGATCAGGCCAGAGAACTCAGGTTGCTCATTGCATGAATAGTGTTGTAATTATTGGGACGTTGTGTCTGGGGGTGTGCAGAGTGCCTATCTCTGCCCTCCACCCACCCGCACTGCTGGGGGATGAAAAGAAAGTGGAGGCCAGCGATCTGGGGACCGTGGGTGTTTCCCAGGTGAGAGTCAAGCAGAGCGGGGCCCAAAGAGAGCAGGGCCGCCCCCGCTCCGTTGGGGATCCCGCCCGGGGGATCCACTTTTGCCAGGCGCCTTGAGCCGAAGGCCGTCGATCCCGGCCGCGAGAACAACGCCGCGCGCGGCAGCCTGAATTCCTCGGCTGGACAAGCCCTTACCTGCCCGGCCGTGTCGCACAGCTGGAGACGGATGGGGGCGCCGTCCACCTGGACCACAGCTGGGGAAACACAACAGGCGCTCCGCTTAGCCGTCAGGCCGAGGGGCCCACCGGGCAGAAGCGGGAGGGGACTCCCCTCCTCGCCGGGCCTCCACAAAGACTCTGCTCCGGCGCCCCCGGGCCCTCCGCCCCCCTGCGCACGCGGCCCCGGCCTAGGGCAGCGTCCTCCCTGTGGCGGAGCCGCCGCGACGGTACCCGAGAAGCGGTCGAGGGCCGTGGGCACGTAGCGCGCGGGGAAGCCGTTGGTGCTGTAGCTGAGCGCCAGGCTGGTTTTGCCCACCGCGCCGTCGCCCAGCAAGACGCACTCCAAGCCCCGCAGCGACCGCCACCGACGGGGTCGGGGTCGGTGCGGCGGCACCGGCGGCACCGGCATCGGCGAACCGTCGGAGTGCAGCGGCGACTGTGCCGCTCGGCGACAGCTGGAAGGCGAGAAGCCTCATTTGCCTGGCCACGCCCCCGGGGCGCGGACCTCCAGCACCTGCACCCGGGACCCGCCAGCCTTGAGCGCGCCGCCGACAGCCCGAGGGCGGAGGGGGGGAGTGGCCCGTCCGCGCCTTCGAGCAGGGGGCTCAGGCGAGCGTCGGCTTCTTCCCCTCCGCGCTCCGCCAGGCAGCGCAGACCCGGGGAAAGGGCCTTGGCCTCCCTGCCTAGGAAGAACTCCAGCTCGCCTAGCCCCACCGCGGAGGGGGCTTGGTGCTCTGCCCGGGCCAATCTGGCGAGGTCGCCCAGGAAGGCAGCACTCTGCTGATGTTCAGAGGCCAGATCTTCCTTCGTGGTCCCTGGTCGAGATCCCACCTAGGCTTTTCCACGTGAATCGAAAACATCTCTTCCCCCCTAAGCTTTTTTATTTTGAGGTTGGGGGCAGCATTTTTCCCCTGCTTTTCCTCTTCTTGGAGTTGGGTGTCCCTGCAGGAAACGCCCAAAGTTTGTCTTGGCAGACTCCCAATCTGCTCCCAACATGCCCTGCCCTACCCTCACCCAGCGGATCCTGCAAAACCCGTTTGGCAAGGAACACCTCCATTGCCCTGGGCAGGGATCCCGAAAGGAGAACAGCAGAGCTGGGCAAGAGGCAGGCAAACCTCAGGTAGCCCAGCCAATCCTGGGTCTTGGGAGCACAGAACCCACCCGCCCCCCCTCCCCAGGAAGTCTCCAGGCCTGTGTTGGAGGCAGGCAGAGCATCCGATTAGACTTTGGGCAGCAGGAGCTCCAGTGCCACCCGGCAACCCACCCCACAAGCTCCAAGCTGCCATTTCGCCTGGCCAGTCAGGAAGCCAAAGCTGGAAAGAGCTGAGCTTCGGCTGGGGACCGATGACCCCTACTTGGCTCTAGGGAGGGGGCCCAAGTGGAGGGCCTTTTGGGGGGCAGTTAGCCATGAGAGCCAGAGCAGATCTGTTATTCAGAGACAGCCAGAGGAGTAGCATCCGTTCGGTGAAGCCCCTCTGGGTTGGATAAAGCATCTTCCTGAAGTCTTGAGTGGGATACAGCCATCCCCCACCCCCAAATGGATGCCCCAACCCTGTCAGGCTTGACATTTTCCCAGTTGCTGCTGCAATTGGAGTGGTTGTAACCTTGGGTGATCTGTCTTCATCCCTGCATGCAATTGAGAATAAACACCCGCCCTTAAGCAGCGCCTGCAAGGGTTCCCTTTTTGGGGGATTAAGCCCCACCCAGCAATGGTTCAGACTTTGCAAGACTTTGGTAATTCTTTGTCTTTGAAGCCCCCCACCCTCCTGAGTTCAAATTGACTTTGCCCACTAGGATTCAAACTAAGTGTTCAATACAGCATCTGCCCTGGCAGTTTTACAGCAGCATAAAATCCACTCTGGAAAGAACGCACCTTTGCTCTCAACCGAAGACAAACAACGCCTCTTTTATGAATTATGCAGCACTGCCAGGCAAGCTTGCCACAATAAGCCAGCTTGGAAACTCAATCAGCCAGGTGGGATCAGGACCCAAGCTCCCCCCACCCCCATGGGGCAACTCTTGGCTTGGCCTGTGGTGAGAGAGAGAGGCAGAAAAAGTTTCAGGGGCTTCCACAGCAACAGCCCAAATAACCGAGACCCACCAGCCTCTGGCCAATGAGACCCAAAGCCGACCGAAAGAAGGAAGGACCAAGTTTATTGCCCAAAAGAAAAGCTCCAGGTGCAATGTCTGGCCGTCAGACTCTGGGTACAAAGCTTTTGTCAGGAATCGGCTGCTCCTTTCAGACGCCCCCTTCCACTCCGCCTGCCTCTTTCACTCGTCCATACACTCACGCACACACACTTACCTGCACCAGAGGCAACATTAGAGAAACAACATAAACCATTTTACAGGTAGAAACTAGGAAAAAAGGCCAACAGTTCAGGAAGGGCCCCCGCCTCAGGAAGGGGCCTCACTTCTTGGCGAAGGAGATCTTCATAGCATTGTTCTGGGTGATCTTGAACCCTTGCAGGGCATCACGGGCGGCACCGGCCTGCACCTCATTGTCGAATTCAACAAAGGCAATGTCATGGCGCCCAGGCACCAACCGGACCTCCTTGAAGCCAGGGAACCTGCAGCCAAGCAAAGCAAGCTGAGTCTGCGAGGCTGGCATCCCTCCTCTCTGAGGGAGAGGCGAGAGGCTCAAGTCCAAAGGGGATCCTTGCACGGAGAGGGGCTCTTGCGGGCGGCATCAGGATATGAAAGGCTGGTGCGCAGACCACGGAGGGAAGTCCAACCTTCCACCCCAGGCAGCCCTGCCCGGTCACCCTCCCCCAAAGCCCCACCAACGAGCGGGACTTACTGGTTGAAGAGCATGGACAGCATCAACTCATTCGTCTCCTCGGGAAGGTTGGTGAGGAACAAGATGTGGTTAGGCGGATTTTCCGACAGCTGCAGAGAACAAAAGAATCTCGCCGTTCGGATTGCTGAAGGCCCAGGAAGGGGCAGCCCCCAGACCCCCTTACCAGACCGGGAGTAAGACACAGACCCCCAGTGAGTTCTACTCGATTAACCAGCCCAGCCAAGCTGGCTCTGGGTCGCTCACCTGCTGTGCTGTGGCCATCTGTCCTGGCAGCATCTGTTGTGGTGGCATCGCCCCTGGGGGAATGGAGCCTGGTGCCATGCCAGGTGGTGGCATCATGCCTGGAGGTGGCATGTAAGGGGGCTGCCCTGGCATGTGGTGCATCACACAGGGGGCCTGGTTCATGGGGGGCATGCCCTGAGGAGAAAGCAAGGGAGGAGGTTCACGCTGGGCCTCCCTCAGCAAAGCCAGCCGCAGGGCCCCCCAAAAAGCAGAGACACTTTCCTCCTGCGGCTGCCATTGGAAAGCCAGCATGAAGCTCCCAAAGAGCCCTGAATCGCAGGACGAGGCCAGGGAAGGAAAAAGTCCATACTTTTCCCTGCTTTCGTTAAAGGTGAAAGCACCCCCACCATCCCCCGCACACACACTCTGCCAGGGTCTGGGTTCCACCTTGGAGAAGAGCATCCTGAAGGAAAGCAGAGTTGTTTCCCCAGAACCAACTGGACCCAAAGTGCCCGGAGGCAGGCACTCACCGGCACGGTGCCCTGGACAGAGGGGGCAACTGGGCCAGCTGCTCCTGACATCTGCTTCTTAGCTGCTTGCACCTCCTGGCCTTTGGGCTTTCGCTTCTCTCTCTTGCGGTCCCGCTCCACAAAAGTGCCCTTCATCTTGGCTATGATGTCAGAATCTACCTTGGCATACTGGATCCTCTGGGTATGGAAAAGAAGCACCGAGTTACCTGACGCCTGGCCAGCAAACTCCCAAGCTTCCCTGGGTCACAATGGCAGAAAAGGCCATCTTGGTGAAGCCACATGGGAGTTCAGAGCCTCTTGGCCGACTGCAATTCTATCTCCTTTCTCAGGAGAGCCACCTGTCTTCCCTTCCTCTTGAAGCCAAGAACAGTAGTGACTCACCATGGGCTTGTCGTAAAAAGGGAACCCCTGCATGGACCGTAAGGCATTAGTGGAGCTGCATATCTCTTTGAAAATGACAAAGGCCTGGCCTCTCATTTTCAGGTTGCGGGACACCAGAATATCAAGAATCTGTCCAAACTGGGAGAAAATGGCATAGAGAGACTTCTTGAGCTCTGTGGGAAAAAAGGAACATTTTTAACTTTCGCTCGATGCTCTGCAGTTGTATTTCCTGCAGTCAAAGCACAAATTGGCTACTGTGTTTTTAACATTCTTCAACTGAAGTTTGGGACAGTTATTGTCCTTCCATAAATACCAGGAAAAGAATAAGCAAAATTTGCACACAAAGTACAGGTGCTGCGATATACGCTCACCTGCTCCAAATATGCTTCTTCCTTTCTGGAAGAATCTGGGAACCCAAAATAGATCACCAATGTGGGAACTGCACCCCTTCTAAGGCAAAATGCCCACCCCTAAAGATACACCACATTAACGCTGAAGTAGCATCCCCGACTCACCATCTTTCTTGATTTTTTCGTTGAGATTGTTGATGTAGATGGTGTGGTTGGACCGGGATTCTGGGACCGCCATGACAACTGCAAAGCTGAGGCTGGTGGGAAATGGAAAGATTCAACCAAAGTAATTAATTCTTGAATTAAAAGATAAAAGTGAGAGAAAAATCTTAATTAGGAGGGAGCTGAACTGCAACACTCAGCCAGGCGCAAGGAAATGGCCACCAGCCCTCCAACACGCCACAGAAGAGAATGGAGGAGCCAGTGGATCCCGGTGACTGAGACTGCGTAGCTGGAAGCGGAAAGGAGACCACTCGGTAAAGCATGAAGTGGATGGGAGGCCACCAGATTGCCTTGATGGGAGGGGCTGCGCAAAATACAAGGAAAGCTCCCGCCTTTGGAGCTGCACTAAAAGTTGTCGCGTATTGGGTAGGATCGACCCGGGATCTATTTTTCTTCCAAGAAAACGCGATTGCCACTTCCCCTTCCCTCCACTTCTCCCTTCGAATTCCGTTCGAGCTGCGACGGCTGCTACCCCGGATGCTCGGGCTCACGCGCCTCCTTGGCCTCTCCGGTTTCGGGAGGGTCCGGAACAACCAAGAGTCCGGTCTGCGCCGCTGCCCCAGACGGCGCGCCTCGCCCCCAGCGACACCCCACGCGTGGATGGCGCCTCGCTCGCCCGATCCCTCACCGATCCTGCGCAGGCCACGTCAGGTCGCCCACAAGCGCTCCCGCCGATCCTTCCTCGCGTCCTCCACTATTGGACGATCGTTAGCCAATCACCGCTGAGAGATAATGACTTCCTCCTGCCTCGCCAACCTCCAATGGCCAGCGTGCCTTACCTTTAGTCCCGCCCCAAATGGGTCCCGGTTAGAAAGCCCTCTTTCGGGATATAGTCTGCCCATCATCCCAGGCACAATGTTCGATTGGTTGATTACAAGTCCGTCCAAGGTTGGCGCGCCAGACTCTGGAAAATCCTCACTGACGCGAATGGATGACGGAATCCGAGTGCCGCCTGACTAACCAATGGAGATTCGGCCGAAGGCTCGTGACCTTTGATCCGCTAGGTTTGCGGCGGCATGGCGGAGGCCGTGCGGAGTTTGGCGGCGAAAAGCCCTCCCGCCCCCCCGCCCCTGCCCCCTCCTTCGCGGGGCGCCGCGCTCCTCCTGGCGACGGCGCAGGAAGCGGGCGGCCTCGGGGACCGCGACGGCGTGAGAGAGCTCCTGCTGCGGCAGAAATCCCGGTAAGGCCGGGCCTGGCCTGGCCTCTCGAGCGGGGCCGCCCTTGAACCCGATGCTTCGGGGACGGCGAGAGCGGGAAGGGCTGCTTGTGCTCGGCGGGGCTCTGAGGCTGCCTCCCCGCTCTGTTGTAGGTTCAGCCGGCATCTGACGTGGCTGCTGTTCCTCCGCCCGGTCCCGTCCCTCATCCAGGAGGGCCCGCAGTGAGTATCGCCGGTGGGGTGGGGGGTGGGGGGAAGCGCGTCCCAAGGGAGCTGGAGGAGCTGGGACCTTTGGCCCGTCTCCCCCTTTGGGGCCATCTGAACCTGCCGGCATATAGAGAGCGGGGATCTGGGATGGCTTCCCTCTGACAACAGGCGAGCCCGGCCTCGGTAACTGGCCTCACCCTCGGGCTGAAGATTACAGGAGGCCGGACTTCGTGCAGCCCAGAGCCTCGGGCTTTCTTCCTCCTGCAGGTGTGGTTTGGTGGCCCTTTGGATGGCCGGCGCTCACCTCTGCCTGCCATCTGAGGTTCCCCTGGAGAGAATTAGGCAGGTGGCTCTTGCGAGAGGCTACACAGCACAAGGAGAAATGTTCTCAGGTCAGGAGCTGAGAAGCACAAATTGGCAAATCTGTCAGGGCTGTGGAGAGGGAAGGAGGCTGTTCATCCGGATCCCGTTATGCAGGGCGCCAGTTGGGTTAGGGGCTCCTTTCTCACGGCTCCAGCATTCCCTTTGTCACCTCCCCCCCAAGCCGCTGACATGGCCAACCTGGCGGAGGAGGTCTTCTCCTGTGAAACAGAGCTGCTCTCTGGAGGCCTGCAAGGACAGAACCACGACAGGATTCTTCAACATCTCGGTGCTGGCTTCCCTGTGCTGATACCGTATCCTTCTCTAGGGAAGCGTTTCCTTTCCATTTTCTTCAAGATTTCTCTGAAGTTTGAAACTGTTTACTGAGAAAGCAGAGACTTTCCGTTGGCCTCTTGCTAGCGGGGGAAGGTGTTTTCCCCAAAGGCAGCCAGTGCCACAGGGGAGCTTTCTCTTGAGCCAGGCCGGACCTTAATGCCTACCGCAGCTATGATGAGGACTACAACCATGAGCCCTGCCTCCGTAATGGCTACAAGGCTCATTGGGCTGTGGCCTCTGGTATGCTCTGCTGGCTAGCTGTCCACAAGGGGGTGCTGTTGCCAAGCCGGAATTGTGGGTTGTGGTTTATCTCTGGGTATCCCAGAGAGAAGGCTTGCGCTTTGCTTTGGGGGAGAAAGGTGCAGAATGGCATGGCCTGCCCATGTCCCTGGATGGGGATTCTGGGAATCTTGGTCCCAGCACAAGTGACAGATGACCAAGTTGGGCAACCCGGAGGGGGGGGGGGCAGGGATTCTAAGACATCTCTGTCATGGGAGGTCGGTCGGTTGGGAAGGACAGATTTGACCAGGGATGGGGTTAAATTTCAGCATCAGGACTGGCCTGCATGGGCACTATAAAGATAACCCCCTCTTCCCTCTCCATTCAGCTGTTCCATTGAGGGCCCAGAAATCTCCCCCTCCCCCCATCTTATTTCTTTCCCAGGAGCTTTGCTTGGCCTGAAGAGTGATTCCCACCTGCCTGCCTGCCAGGAAGACAAGGACATCCCGGGGCTCTTCCACGCCAGCCACACGGCTTCAGCCGTCCCTCTGGAAGCCGTCACCGAGACCTACTTGCTGTCCAAGCAGGGCAAGAGTTGCCGCTACCAGCTGTGGAGTTATGCTCAGATACAGCAGAGCAATGCTCAGCTGACAGGCTTCAGTCCCAGGCGGGCGGCTGATGGAAAAGTGTATGTTGTGCCTGCAGGTGGGGTGCGAGAGGGACTGTGTGGACAAGCAGTGCTCCTGCAGCCAAGGCCATGAGGGTGCTCTGGTGGCACCAAGGCTGCGCTGAAAGAAGGCTGCACCTGGCTTTGCAGAAGCACTGCTGGGCTGTTAAAGGGACTTAGACAAATGCATGGGAACTGCTCACATCTAGCAGTGCCTTGAGAGAGGGACATTAGGAGGCAAGGAAAAGACATGCGGGGGGGGGGGGGGGGGGTTGCCTCCAGAAACTAGAACAGCTGTTCTGATTAGTAACGAGCCCAACTTTGCAATTGTAAGCAGGAGGGAATAGAAATGCCGGTGTGAAAGTCAATGACCGCAAGCCCTTTTGCCCCTCTGCTGCTGCTGCTGTTAATAAAGCACAACTTTGCATGGCACTTTGGGCCTTCGCTGGCTGCGTTTCTCTCTTAGCTGTTGTAGCTCTCTCTCCCTCTTGACTGCCGGCCCAGATTTTCCCTTCCGCCTGACTTTTAAAACAGTTCTGTGCCAAGCGACTGCTAGAAATGACCTCATGGGGATGCTTTGAAGCACCCTCCTCCCAGGAGCCAGCAAGTCAAAGGTCACTTTGAATTTGAGATGGCCTTTCTTGGTTTTTCTTGGATTACTTCCCTAGGCTCACCTAAGCTAGTTTACCTAGAGCAGGGGTCCCTAGCCGTAGCCCACTACCAGACCGTGGCCTAACCGCCACCGGGCAGGAGGGCCAGCGTTTCCCTGTGCGTGCCTGCAGCCCCACTCGTGTGAGCATCGCAGGCACTTGTGCGTGTGCACATGCCCCTCTCACTCCAGTTGCCAACCTGGAAACTCTGACCTAGAATGCCAGCCGTGGGTTGCTTGAACGTATTTATGTATTTAATCAAACTTACGCCCTGCCCCACCCCCGATCAGGAAAAGGAACCATTTCCATTATGTTTCTACGTTCACATGCGGCACGTGGCATGGAGGTTCTCCAGCCAAGTTGCTTTTTCAAGCATGGGAGGTTGGCCAGGAGGGCTTTGCACCATAAAACTCAATGTTTCTATATGCTGCTCATGTGGAGAAGAGTGGCTTCTTCCGGGGTCCTTGCATCTAGCTGATTTGATTGATGGGTGCTTGAGAAGCACTCCTTCTTTTAAGAAGAAATGTTGACATTGCTACTCTTCAGTCTGTTCTTTCCGCCCATTCAAAAATTGCAGCTCTGCTGCCTTCTCAGAGTAATGGCATTCTCTGTACATGGGATTGCAGCTTCTAAGGGACACTTCACGACCCCAGCTGTCCTGGAGGCATCTGGCCTTCCACACTTCCCCGAAGATTGGCCGCTGGGCATTCAGAATGCTGCCAGTTCTCTGGGTAGCTGCAGTCCAGTCCTAGACATTCCTGGGGTTTCTTAGGATATCTGACTGAAACGGAGTCAGAGTCAGTTTGACTAAGCTGGCAGCACATTGCTCCTCTTGTTACGTGGGGCTTGTGTCCACGGCGCGGTCTGTTTTTTCCAGCATGTTTTGCATGATTGCCATGAGGTTTTCCAAGCCCCACAAGTATCCATCTTCACGGTTGCCTTCTAACCAAGGCAGCTGGTGGGTCAGGGTCTGTTTGTCAGGCAGCGGCACCGTCTTGCCAAAGTCAATCATGCAGACTCTGGCAAGCCCCGTTTTGTCATGCACAAAAAGGAGAGAGCTGCCTACCACCTGGAAGCAGAGAGAGAGAACTCAGGGCCATGAAGGTGCCAGACAGATGCCCATCTGGTTGGCAGGAAGATACCAGAAAGTGTGTCTTGCTTAGCAGAGTTGGTCCAAGGAGCATCTAAACAGGGTTTACTGAGCCAGCCCAAAGTATCAAACCAGAAGGATGCCACTGCTTGTTAATCCTAATGTGCCATCCTAGCCAGAAAAGGCACCCAGATAATGGGACAAGGCTGCCCTTCTGGAATGTTCTCCCCAAAGAAAGGCAAATGCGCACCTCATGTGCCTTGAAGAACTCGGACTGATCCAGTGCCACTCTCGCCACCTGCAACTGCTCCAGGTAACTGCTCTATGGAGAAAGGAATGACCTTGGGGAATGGAGCAGCTACAAGCTGGGCCAGGGGTCTTCCCGCTGACCCCCCTGTACGCGAAGAGGCTTGGATTATTAATGGAGGCCCCTAACTCAGCTTGGATCTTCATGTGCCGAAGCAACAAAGCTGCTGCATCCAATTCAACTCCAGTGAGAGGCTCTGTTGCTGGGACTGCTGGCCCACAAAGCCACCACCAGGTGGGGTTGAAGGCCTGAGGAAACAGCAGCATTTGTCAAGGGCCCTCCCACCCAAGCTCTGTCTTCCCCTGGGCAGAAACTGGATGCTCACCAGAAGGTGTCTGTCCTTGTCCAGGAAGTCCCAGAAGGCCTCCACGAGCTGCTCAGGTTGCCGGGTCTTCTTAAAGCTGGTGCTGCAGGCGCCACTGGCTGTCTGGGGGTATGGAGGGGTGGGGGAGGAAGAGCCTAGTCAGTCTTTACCTAGGTCAGAAAACGGACTCCACAGGAAGGAGGAAGCCCTGCGGAGATGGCTCTAGGAGCAGAATCTCGCTGGTCTGGGGATTTCCTCCCTGCTGCTTGTGTTCCAGGCGGCACCAGCCCAAGCCGCCTTTCCCAGGGCACAAGGCATGCTTGGTTCTGGCAGGGATCCCCTCGGGTCTTTCCCCAAACAGAGTATCGGATGGCAGGGAGACGGAGCAAGAGAGCCGCCAGGATCCAATGGGCAGCTGAGCTTGACAGGGGGAACACTCCTCCCCAACCAACGCTGGGCTTCCCGGGGAAGCCAAGCAGGAGCGCTTAGCTTCCTAATGAGAAGCCCTCGATGCAGAACCCGAGTGAGCTGGTGGAGCTGAGCGACTCCCTGCACTGCATGTAGCGGGGCTTCAGCACGCCATGTTGGGCGTGTTCCTCTGGCGTGGGAGCAGAAGGGTCCACTGCCATCAACTTGTCATACATGTCATGGCAGAGGCAAGGCTGCTGCCTCGCCTTCTCCAGCTCTTCCTCCAGGTACGTCCTGCACAGGGCAGGGAGAAGACAGGACCCTTGGAGGCGCTTGTGGGGCAAAACTCTCTGGAAGATGCAAGGAGGCTGCCCGCTCCCCACCCCAGCCAAGGGCGAGTCGAGTCCCCCACCAGGGAGCAAAGGACGGTTCACCTGACACCCATCTTGCAATCCATGATGGAAGGGTTCTTGAAGCCACACAACAGGTCCTCCATCCAGATGTAGGGCTCCCCATCATGCTCCACCATCCCATAATATGCTGGGACATATGGCTGCAGCGCATCGCCTCCCAGGCGCTCCAGGCACTGCTGCTCGTTGGAGCAGTGCCTCTTCAAGACGTGGCCCAGATCCCTGGCCTTGAAGTTGCCTGAGGAGGATGGAGGGGTTGTGGGAAGAAAAGCACAGCAGGTGTCCCGCTGGGGCCTCACCTCCTATGGAAGGTGCCCCCTCCCAGTGCAAGGGCCGCTCTTCACCTGCATGGCCAGTGAGCTGAACCCAGGGGTAGCACTTCTGGAAGGAGACCAGGCAGGGTGACCACTGCACCAGCCCCTTCAGCTTCCTCCAGGGCTTGTTCTGCAGACACAGCGAAGGGGAGAGGATGAGTGGGAGGGAGTCTGCCCCAGATCCAGAGAATTCTGGGCCGAGAAGTGGGACTTTGGGGGAAAGAGAGGGAGCGTCTCGCTCCCGTCTTGCAGCTTACTGGAGTCAGGCTGCCCAAGCAGGTCGCCGTGGTGATGCAGCTCCTTGCAAGCATGGGAACAGCCGGCCTGATACAGAAGAGCAACCCTGGAGTGGAGGAGGAGCACCTGCTCTCCCGCCTCAGTGAGCCTCCCACGAAAGACGATGGCACCGTGTCCCCAGCAGAGGCCAAGTAGGTCAGGAACCTGAAGGGAAAATAAACTTGGAAGGGCATGGAGCTCATTGGCTGATGAGCCTACTTCACAGGGTTGTTGTAGAGCAAAACAGGACCGCCATATTTGCTTCCTATGATTCTTGGAGAAAAAGCATGTAGGATGTATCAATAACAACCTTATTATTTTCTTCACAGCAATGAGTTCCAATGTCTTGAATGTCTCCCTGTTTTCTTTTGAGATAATTTCAGAAACAGAACGAAGGGGCCCAGGAGCAGACCCTTCTCCCCCACCACCACCACACACACACCCCCTACACCCCCAAAGCAGTCCCCAAGTAAACTGGACCCAGCGGTGGGGAAGATCCTGCTTGGAAGACCATAGAAAAGGTAGAGAGATGCCAGAGCAGCAGGGATGGGCGCAGTGGGGGCGTGAATACCACAAAGATGTTGCTTTTGTTATATCACAGGGCGGAAATGCCCTCCACGGAGGCACCTTTTTATTTACACTGTCAGGATGGGGGGGGGGAGGCCAGGCAGGAGGACCCATCTCCTGGCCACATCCCCATTTGCACCAGCTGACGAAACCTGTCCCCTTCGCTGAAAAAGCCACCAGTTCCCAAACCACAATGGGGAGCAGAAACCGGCTGGTCCAGGAGCCCCGCTGCCTCCCATCATGCAGAGCTCCTCGGGGCTCCTGAGCAGGAAAAAGGGGGAAGCCCACCCCCCACCCCCCGACAGGTTTGCCTGGTTGGCACAGGACGGGCAGCAGCAGCAGCAGCAAGGGTGGCCCTGGCAGGTGCCACGTTTCCCATCCCTCTCTTGTAAACAGACAACCTCTGGGGAAGAACAGCCCGAGGGCACCTGCAGCACAGCTGAAGCCAGAGCCAAGCAGCCCCACCAGCCACAGCCCTTCAGAAGCCCGTGCTGACAGCCAGCGATTTAGTGGGGAAGCGACTAGGGGGCCCTTGTGAGGCAGCCCCTTCCTTTCTCCAGGACAGGAAGGATTTTCCCTGCCCCTTCCTGCAGCTCTGAGGAGCCCCTCGGAAGGAGGGGGACACTCACCAGAAAGGAGCCCCTGTCCAGCTTCTGCATGACTTCCCCTAGGCCAGGAATGCTGGCTGTCCAGCCAGGGGAGGTGGGCACCTACCCAGCCCCAAGGTGCACGCAGCCAAAGCACTGCTTTCCTGGCCACGCCCCTTGGCATGATGCTGATGGCATCGTGCCCCCACCCACCCCCCGCTTTTCCTGGAAGTGGAGAAAGGAAGGACAGAGAGAAGAGACAGGTTGCTCAGCAACCTGGTGTTGTTGCAAGAAATTTTCCATGACAGGCAAAGTGGAGACCAAGAGGACTGTCAACAGACAAGTCATTGTGGAGCAAGACGTCTCTGCCCTGGAGGCCTTGACGGTGCACAGGCTCTGCTCAAGTCGGAGGAGGGCGATCAGGCCAGACTCTCGCGGTGAAATGTGCCTCATAATTCGGGCACCCTGTGGTGTCCCTCATGCGGGAGGGCCAGACTGGAACCTGCAAGGTGAGCAAGTGAGGAGCAGCGTCTCCATGCCACTCCTGACGGACAAGCTCCAAAGGACTGGGTGTGCCATGCAAGGGGTGGCCCTTGAAAGTCATTGCTGGGAGCCCCTTCTGCCCTCGGAGAAAAGCACGTGCAGAACCACCATCACACTCGGCACTTCGGCTTCTCCACTGAGCGAGCAACACAGTGAGCCCCACACAAGCCATTTCCTGGCCCCCAGGAAAAACCAGCCAATGATTCAGGATGAGAAGTCCTATTCTTCCAGAACAATCCTCTTGTGCAATCAGAGGCCTTTTGTGGGGCTGACCAGGGACTAGGAGTATGACCCCGGTGAGCAGCCCCCCCCCCGTGGTCTTTCCATAGAGCAAGCCCCATCCCTCTCTTGCCGCTCTAGCTCTTCTGTGCTTTGAACTCAGCAAATGCCTGACGCATTTTTCTTGAATGACAGCAGCACCGATGTCCCCCTCCCCAGGCTGGGGGGGATGTTTCCTCCAGTGAGTGTTCAGTCTGCATCCAAATGCTTGCAAAGGAGCCACAGGTAGGGAAATGATGGCCTTCCTACCGTTGATCTACCCTGGCCTTCAAAGAAGCTTGAACCGAAGACGCTTCTTGGATGGGAAGCGGAACCTCTTCAAGCAAAAAGAAAGTTCAGTTGCCTTTTCAGAAAGCACCTTTGGGAGAACCAGGAGTGTCTGGATGACTGAGAATCTCCTTGTCTCACCTTCACCTCTTGGCCTCTGGAATCTCAGGGTCATTCACAGGACGATGCAAATTCTGCACCACTGCCCCAGCCTGCTTGCATCAAAGGTCTTCTGGAGAGGTTCCCCCAAATACTGTTTTGCCTGAGGATCCCTGACAACTGGAGGGATCCTGCCAAAACCCTTTTGTTCAAGAGAGTCAGCTGCTGCCAGTCCTGAGAAAGCTTCCCACAAAGCCAGAACAGCCAGGCGCTTTAGAAGAAATTCTATTTTTAAGCTTGCGTCATTTTCAATGTGACTAATTCCATTATGTTTTTATTACAGTGAATTAACTTGTTTAAACACATTCATTAGTACTTCTTTGAACACTGCCCCAGCATCTTCCTATGAAGGGAAATGCAGAAATATCTTAAATAAACATCTTGGTTTACCAAAATAAGCCCTTTGTTGCTCTAGTTCATCCCTCAGGCTCTTTCTAAGGGTTTCCGTTCAGGAGGCAAATTAAGAGCCTTTAAAGTTCATGCCAAGAATTTAGCCCTTTTTGTGTTTCAAATGGCCATAGAAAGGGGCCTCCTGCCACTTGGGGTCTGCCAGGACGCTCCCCCCTTCTGCTTCCTACCCTTTGCAAGAGCCTGGATGGGCACATGCCCAAAAAGGATCTCAACATTGATTACCGCCCTGATTGTACCAAAACAAAGTCACACAACCCACAACTCCACATCCAACCCTACCTCATCCAACCCACCATCACTCAAAACTAGGCATGCACTCCCCTAACTACCTCAATTCTAACAACAACTGGCCTTAAATGAAAGCTACTCAATGCAAGAAGCCTTGTGAATAAAATACCTGAATTTCTCCTCTTACTAAATATGGCTAAATTCGACATATTTGTCTGTGAAACATGGCTCAACGCATCTCTCCCTGACTCCATTACCACAGTAAGAGACTATCATGTTTACCGATCAGATCGTGAAATCTGTAGAGGAGGTGGTGTTGCTATCTTCTATAAAAAGTCCCTACATTTAAAAAACGTCCAAGTTACCCAGGAGCTTGCTATTCCTGAGACCATCGTCTGTGAACTGTCCTTAAATATCACATTTCTGTTCTATGTTACAGAGCCCCTGATTATGACATCGAACATGCAAACAAGCTTAATACACTACTAACCTGGGCAGCATCCTGCCCACATGCTTTTATCTTTCTTGGTGACTTCAATCTACCTCATATTGACTGGACCCTTAATGAATGTATAACTGAACCCATACACACAACCTTCTACAATGCTGTTACAAATCTGGGACTGGAACAACTAGTAACCAACAACACTAGACTAAACAACTGCCTCGATCTCATCTTCTGCAATAGTTTGAATTTAATTTACAAAATACAAACTAAAGAACCCTTTTCCAACAGTGACCACAGCATGACTGACTTTTGTCTCAACATACATCCACACAAAAATCAACACAACGATGTGATCCCCAATCATAACTTCAAAAAAGGCAACTATGATCTCATAGACAACTATCATTCTTTGATTGGCAATCTATATTCACTGGATGCAATACTGTTGAAGACCATTACAACATATTTTTACCTGAAGTCAAAAGAGTCATCAAACTATATGTACCAATAACAACTCCAAAAAACAGAAAAAAACAGATTACCCATAACAATAAGGAATCTTTAATCCAAAAAGAAATCACTTTGGCGGAAAAACAAATCTGGTCACGTTGCCAACTTCAAAAGCCGATACAAAAATTTATGCCACCGGATAAAGACTGAATGCACCAATTATCACATTAAACAAGAGGAAAATCTTCTACGCACCAATTCCACCTGTGCTTTCTACAATTTTGTAAACAACAAATTAAAAGACTCAAGGTCCATCCCACCCCTGAAAGGACCTAAAGGTAAAGACTGCAACGACAACACCATTAAAGCCAACCTCTTTAACACATTTTTTGGCTCAGTATTTGTAAACAGCAATGGATCATGCCCAGTATTTCCTAGTCGAACCACAGACAACTACAATGATCTAATACATATTGATTTTACAGAAGACAATGTTGAAAAAGCACTATGCAATCTAAAACCATCTCTATCGATTGGACCGGACGGAATATGTGCCTACTTCTTAAAAAAGCTATCCAATGCCATAGCCGAACCTCTAAGCATAATCTTTGAAAATTCTTTCAGGACCAGCTCCTTGCCAAAGCTATGGTCACTAGCCATGGTCATCCCCATCTTCAAAAAGGGAGTAAAGTCATGGAATCAATTATTAACCAATCCATTATCCTCCACTTAGAGACAAACAACCTACTCTCCAATAAACAATTTGGTTTCAGAAAAAAAACTATCCTGCAATCTGCAACTCTTACACTGCAAAAACATATGGACTGTACAACTCGATCAGGGCAAAACAATAGACGCAATCTACACAGACTTCTGTAAAGCCTTTGATTCAGTGGTATACGACAAACTACTCCTAAAAATAAAATCCTATGGTATCTCTGGACAACTGCATAACTGGATAGAAGCATTCCTGTCAAACAGACAACAAATGGTCATAATTGGGAGTGTCCTATCAAATTCTGTACCTGTCAACAGTGGTGTTCCCCAAGGCAGTGTTCTAGGACCAACTCTCTTCATACTCCACATAAAAGACCTCTGTGATCATATTAAGGGCAACTGCGTTCTTTTCGCTAATGATGTAAAGCTATTCAACACCACAGACAATACTACTACCCTTCAAAAAGACCTCTACTATGTATCAGAATGGTCAAACAAGTGACAACTTCAAATCTCAACAAATAAATGCTCTGTTTTACATACTGGCAAAAACAATCAGAAAATAAAATACAAGCTGAATCGTCAAGACCTTCTTGATGATCCAAACTCTGTCAAGGATCTTGGAGTACTCATCTCTAATGATCTAAGTGCTAGAGCCCACTGTAACTACATAGCCAAAAAGGCATTAAGAGTTGTTAACCTAATCTTATGTAGCTTTTTCTCTGGTAATATTACACTACTCACTAGAGCATACAAAACATTTGCTAGACCAATACTCGAATATAGCTCATCAGTCTGGAACCCACATTATGTATCTGATATTAACACAGTTGAGAAAGTCCAGAAATATTTCACAATAAGAGTTCTACACTCCTCTACCTTATGCCACCAGACTTGAAATTCTAGACCTAGAAAACCTAGAACTACCCCCTTCGGTCCAATCTAAGTATGGTACATAAAATCATACATTGCAATGTCTTACCCGTCAATGAATACTTCAGCTTGACCCATAACAATACAAGAACAAACAATAGATACAAACTCAAGGTTAATCGCACCAAACTTGATTGCAGGAAATACGACTTCAGCAACAGAGTGATCAATGTCTGGAATCCTCTACCTGACTCTGTGGTTTCTTCCCCAAACCCCAAAAATTTTAACTTTAGACTGTCTACTGTTGACCTCACCCCTTTCCTAAGAGGTCTGCAGGGGATGTGCATAAGCGCACCAACCTTCCCTGTCCTATTGTTTCTTTTATTGTTTTTATATGTATCCATGTATTCATAACTATGTTTTTATTTATTCCTATTATCTTGTAGGCAATTGATAAACCAAATAAAATAAATAAAAATAAATAAAATAAAATAAATAAAGACAGCTGGAGCTCCGGGCCAGTTCAGCTCTCCAGCCAGGCATGAGTCAGGCATGCTCAGCTCCACAGACCGGGCAGAAGCCAGGGTGATTCATTCTGCCGGAAATAAAGCCATTGCAGATGGCGCAACTGAAGCGGCTTATCAAAGGAGGCCAAACAGGTGCCTCACAGGTAGAAATAAGTGCTCTGTATGTTTCAGAAAGTTCCAGAAAACAAATGAAGGCAAGGGAGTGTATGGTGGTCTCCCATGGAAAGAATGAGACACAGGCTGATGTACTTGGGATGGGAGCCCAGAATAAAATTCCAGTGCTTCCTTTTATTGAGATTTTTGTGCATAGTAAGCAATTACATTGTGGTTTAATAATTAGATATAGTACAGGCTTGTTTGCAGTTGTCTAAGCTGCCTCTTTGTTTGTATTTGTTCTTATTGTTCCCTTTTCTTTGTACTATCTTAGTGACCTTTAGACAGGCATGAATGTATAAGGCATTATATTAATCATTGCTCAAGCTCATGCCAAAGTTTATTCCCACAGGAGTGTTGATTGGAGCAGTTTTTCTCTGAGTCAAGAGTACCAGCACTCTGTATATTCATTTGAAATAGAATTTTTACCAGACTTCTTACTCTTCATCTTCTCAAGATAGACAAAGGATCCTGGGCTCACATGCTCATCATTCTCCTGGAAAACACGTGATGGAAGGAGCAGCCCCACACTTGGGACAAGAAAGCTAGAGCTCTACCTACCTGGCTAGGAATTCTGGAAGTCCCCAAAGTCAACCCCCCATTTGGGGACAAGGATTGAAGAAGCTTCTGATCCCCAAGCATTTGGTCCCATCAAGAAAGTCTGCCTGGGCCTTTCCTGGGAGGATCGGAGGAGGAGCCAGGAAGAGACGGGGGGGCCATCAAGTGCCTGCCCCTCTCCCGCAGAGCCCAACCACTTGCTCTTGGAAACCAGATTTTTAAAAGGCCAGAAAATGTGGCTGGACGGATGAGAAATCGCAGAAGATCCAGGATTCAGAACAGAAGCCACTGTTGATTGAGTTGCTCAGCTCTTGTAAAGCTGGAAACACTTTGCACATCCTGGACTGAGTCAGTGGGGCCAGCTGTGGCTCTCTGTGGAAGGAGTGCATGAAGGGAGGGGGCATAGGGGAGGCTGGGAAACAAGGGAAAGACCGTCGTTGACTTGTGGCTGGAAGATGTAAGGTTTCGTTGTGTTTGGTGCCTGTGCAGCACATAGGTCTTTGATCCCTCCAGATGGGAGAGCATGGTCCATCAAGAAATAAATAAATAAAAGTTTGGATCTAAAAAAAATTAACAGTAATTTTATCTATAAATAAATAAATCTAAAAAAAAAGATAGCACCTCGCATTGGGGAAATCTCCTGTGTCAGCAGGATTTTCCCCAGGTTCGTGGCTCCACTTGCTAGGAGTTGATCACCAAGCCAGTTCTACCCGACCTTGAGAACGAAGCAGGACACCAGGACACCCACAGGTTGGGGCTGAGCAGAGAGCATCCAAGGGAGAGCAGAGGCAAGTTTGTTCCATGCTGCTGTGGCTACCAAAGAAACTCCCGTGCCGAGGCCCAACGGATCCAGAATCCAGGAAGGCTCTGGCTGTAAAACAGAGCTTAGCCAGTTGCCCTCGGCAGCAGCATCGTTGCTGTCTTTATTGTTGTTTTGGTGGCCACAACATTTGGCACAGGTGACACCACTGCCCTGCAAGCTGTGTTGGCTACCTCTGTGAGGCAATTCAAGGTGCCTGGTGTCTCTCTTAAAGTTCCTACGCGGCTTGCGGTCCCCTTCTTTACTCCCCAATGGTTTCTCCATCTGACCCGCCCAGCAGGAGAGGCCTGTTGTGGATTCCATCAGCCAAGAGGGAACCTTTTCTGCTGCAGCACTGGCCCTCCAGAGCTTCTCGGTGGGACCCCACCTTGCTGGCCTCTGAAAGGCCTCAAAGACCTGGTTCTGGGCCCAAGCTGGGGCCAAAGTGTGTGCAGAAGCCCAGCCCCGGCTCCCTTCAAGGCCTTTTATGAGTCTTCAGCTGCAGTGTGCTTTCTTTTTAAAATCATTTCAGTAATTGTATTTTATGTAAAATTTGTACACTGCCCAGAGTCATATACATGATCTGGGCAGCCATATAAGCAAAAGAAAGCAATAATAAACCACAAATCACAGCCAACCACTCAAGAGACCCAGGGAGGGGCTCCCATCGAGGGCAGCCCGCCCCAGCAGCTCCCCAGACTGCTTGCAAGGGAAAGGACTGCCGTGTCCTAACCCCGAGCCAAAGCAGCTGATCCCCCAATGCCCCGAAGGGGACCCGTCGGCTGGCCCTCCGCCCACCACCTCCCAGGCTCCGGCCAGGGGCTTCTGCAGAGCGGTTGCATCCGGGCCGCGCTCAGCAGGGTCGGGTAGTTCGGGGTCCCCGGCCGGAGCCTCTCTGGCCAAGGCAGGCCGGGCAGAGGTGCAGAGGCTCCGCCGATCCTTCGGGTGAACCTCGCAGGGTCGCCCCCACCGCACCGCCATCTCCCCGGGCAGCTGCCCTCCCCTCGCCCCTCTCGGGGTCCCGGCAGCGCAAGCGGCCAGGCCGGCCCAAGCCTCGCCCAGCGGCGGAGCATCTCCAAGCCGAGAGGCTCCCCCGGCTCAGCCCCGTCGACCCCCGCCTCACCTGCGCGTCCCCGCGCTCGTCCTCTTCGGAAGGCGCTTCTCCCGCGCCGGCGGCCTCCAGGCGCATCGCCCTCCCGCTCCGGCTGCCGGCGAGTGGCCGCCGCGGGGGCGCTGGGCGACGTCCGAGGCGATCCCCGACCCTCTCCCGGCGAGCGGCAAAGCAGAGCCGGGCGAGGAGAAGGCTGCCCCGACGACCCTACGACTGCCGGCTCGAGCGGGGCGGAGCTGCGATTCGGGAAGGAGCGGGAGGGCGGGAGCGGGTCGAAATCAACTGCGGACATCACAGGTCGCGTCCGGGCACCCTCCCCCTCCTGCCTTGGCCAGCCGGAAGCCTTGCAACTCAGCCAGCCCAGGTCCTGGCCAAAGGCCCCTCATTCCCCGCCTTTGTGGTTCAATCCCGAAGAGGGCAGAGGGCCTTCAGGAGGCCTGGCGCAAGTGGGCGTCTTCTGGTGGCTTTGACTTGCACCCCAAGGCTCTGAGTTTGGGCTTCCCCAGCCAGGGGTCCCCGAGGCCAGGCGCTCGCTTGGGGCCTTTGGTCGCGCCCCCTTTCACGTCCAGGGTGACTCACAGCACAGCTTGCCCTCCTTACTTGCCACTCGGGCTGCCTGGATGGGATTCTGGGGTCAGGGATCTTTTGTGCTATGTCCTCCACCAACTCTGGCATATTTGTCAGCAAATGTTGCCTCAGCCGTTCCCAGCAGCTCTTCCTAGCATGACTCAGACAAAACACAGATCTGGGAACCACAGGACTGAGCCAGTCATACTGCCGTGGCTTCTTCCCTGGCAGAAAACATGCAAATAATATTCTCTGACGGCCTCATGGTTCCTCCCAGAAAGCATGTAATGCAATTGGCCAGTGATGCTCTGGGACTTGTTCCCCTGTCCATGACTCATACTTGTCCCAAAGAGGAAACAAAGTCCCAGTTATTTCATTTGTCAAATTTATCGGCTGCCCATCTTATTGCAGGCTAAGTGATGGCACTGGAAGACTGGTACGTTCAGGTTGGTGGACCTGATCCATTGGGCAAATATTCCTTAAGGAGAAAGGAAGGCCCAGCCAGTGTTTTTTAGTAAATACACACAAAATACACAGAATTATGGTACAGGAGCTTTCTAAAAACACATATTTTAAAAAGTGCAATCTCAAATAGCTACAATAGGCATCCATTGACCTGCAATTCTTTTTTATTTTAACTTAAGCTTTTAACAAATGTTTAAGAATTTCTGATGGGCTTGAGAAATAGAGGCTGTAGCCCCACCAGATATGATCATGTGGGTTTGGTGTAATTGTATGTGTGTGGAAACCCAGCAAGCCATTATGTCAGCAGGCTATGTGAACAGGCAAAAAAAGAATTAATGTATACATTTTCAATCAATTTTAGGGTTGTTAAATTTTATTTACCATTTCAATGCAGGGCGTTTGGTTATTTTCTGTCTGCGCCGTTAGCCCACCGCCTGCTCACGAAAGCGGTGCAGTCGAAGTCAGGCGGAGGCTGCGGGGCGGCTGGTGGCCGAGGAGCAGCGCCCAATGCTGACCTTTGTCGCCCTTTCCAAAGGGCGCTCACACTGCCGGCTCCGAGCAACGGCTGGGCTCCCTTTCCAGAACTCTGCACCCGCCCAACATCTCCGGCAAAGTCTCCTCCGCACTTTCCCCCAACTCCAAAGGGCTCCATAGGCGCGCAATCTCCGCCGCCCTTTCGGTGGAACAAGCGCCAGGCCGCATCTGGCTTGGGGCCCCACCCGCCCGGGCTGCCTCTGGCGCGCCCACCCGGAAAAAGGCACGCGGGCGGGGGATTCTTCCAAGGCTAAAGCCAGGACGCGTCGCCGAGCGCGGCTCCCTCCGGCCGCCCTTCTCCTGGCCCAGAGCGCCACCCGCGCAGGCTCCGCAGTCCCGGCCGGGATCGCCCCCGGCTCAGCCGCAATGGGTGAGCGCTAGGACCACGCGGCAGCCTCCCGTCGGGCGCCCGGCGGGAAGGGGGGGCCTGCTGCGGCCGGAACTTGCGCGCAGGAGGCGGGAGCCGGCGACTTCCGACCGGAAGCGAGGCCCGGCGGCGATGTGGTGGCAGGGACGCGCGGCGGGGGCCCCGGGGGCCCCTCTCTTCTTCCGGCCGCGGGGGCTCGGGGCGCCGGACGTGCCCGCGCGGCTCTCCCCCGCCCGGGCGGCGCTGCACCAGGCGGCGCGGCTGCGCGGGTTGAGCGCGGAGGAGGTGCGCAGAGCCCGGGAGGCCCGGCCGCGGAAGGGCGCGGGGGCGGTCATGGCCAGGGCCCAGGTGAGCGTGCGGGCGGGGCGGCTGCCGGGCGGGGCTCCGGTCGAGGCGGCGCCTGACTTGCTTTGTCCGCAGCTGAGCGAGCGGGCCCAGGAGCGGAAGGTGCCTGTCACGCGCGTCGGGCGGCTGGCCGCCTTCGGAGGTGAGTGCGGGTCGGGGGGGGGGGAGGCGCGCGCAGCCCCCCGTCTCTCGGTCTCCCTGCAGGCTGCTCGCCCGAGCGGCGGCGGCCTTCTGCCCCGGGCGCTGCTGAGCCCCCGCGACCTTCCCGGGGCGGCTCAGGAAGGGCAGCGGGGCTCCCTCCCAGGAAGAGGCGTTCCGGGGCTCGCTCTGCCTCCTGTGATGAGACCCCCTCGCGGCTGAAGGCCCCCCTCCTCCCCTTCCAGGGCTGGCCGTGGGGCTGGGCTTCGGGGCCCTGGTCGAAGCGGCGAGGAGCTCCTTCCGCGGGGACCGAAGCGCCGCCGGTAAGAGCCGCCGCCTGGGGACGGGGTGTGTGGGTGGGTGGGTTGGCGGCTCTGATTGGACCAGAGCCTGCGCAGCCGATTGCCCCTCCCCCCTCAGGTGTCTCCTCCCACTTCCTGCCGTGCAGGGGGGAGGCGACCCCCGTGATTTGACAGCTCCTCCCCCACCGCCCTCTTCCCTGTAGAGAGCAGCCTTTCGGCAGCCAACGCTGAGCGGATCGCCGACACACTCTGCCGGATGCGAGGGGCAGCGCTCAAGATCGGCCAGATGTTAAGCATCCAAGGTGGGGGCGATGGGGCTTCTCTGCTCGCTGGGTCAGAGCCTCCCTGGAACAGCTGCATCTCAGCTGGACCAGTCTCCATTCACAGAGGTGCTGTGCCCAGAATGGCACTTCTCGGGGGGGGGGGGGGGGGTGAATGCACTGACTGCTTTCTGCTTCCCTGTCACTCCGTATTTAGCAAGCTATTATTTCTTGCCATCTCTTACAAACTTTGTGGTAGGTGGGTTTGGGGATCAGCGCCCCAGTAACCCTCCAGTCTCCCCACAGACAACTACTTCCTCAGCCCCCAGCTGCAGCAGATCTTTGAGCGTGTCCGGCAGAGTGCAGATTTCATGCCACCCTCACAGATGATGGTGTGTTGCTGATGTGGAGTTTGGGGGAAGTTGCAAGTGGTGGGACAGGATCGAGGGCAGTGGCAGCTGCTGAGTCTGGTGGCCTTGGGACTCTCCACAGGACAGGTCTGCCTGGGCAACCGTCGATGTAGCTGTTTGCTGGCTGGCTGCCCTTCAATCCCCCCTCCCCCATCTGTGGGATTCTCTCCTTCCAGGGGGTGCTGTCCGAAGAGCTGGGCACCAACTGGCGTGAGCAGGTGGCCTCCTTCGACGAACAGCCTTTTGCAGCTGCCTCTGTGGGGCAGGTGCACCTTGGGGTGCTGAAGGATGGGACGGAGGTGGCAATGAAGATCCAGGTCAGGACAATGGGAAGAGGTGGGAACCATCATGGGGTGCCCCAGTTCTAACAGCTGCTCTGCCTCCAACCCTCATCCTTGCAGTATCCTGGCATTGCCCAGAGCATCCGGAGCGACGTAGACAACCTTTTGTCGGTACTCAGGATGAGCACAATGTTTCCGGCAGGTAAGGGGGAAAGGTGTAGCTTGTGATACATTTTTCAGGATTCTGACTGGCATGAGAATTGGGAGGAGGAAGAGCTCCCAGAAGCTCAGCTGTGGCCCTCAAAATGGTGGCTGCTGTGAGCTTCATGCCCCTGCAAGGAAGGCGGTCGCCATTTTGAGGAGCCAGGAGGGGGTGGGAAGGGCAGAAGGCAAAGCTTGGCAGCCCTCCACTCTTCCTTTGCCAGGCCTGTTTGCAGACAACACCCTGCAGGTCCTTCAGAAGGAGCTGGAGAGGGAGTGCGACTACGAGCGGGAAGCCAGCAGCACCAAGAGATTCAGGTAAGCTGTGGCCCAGGGGGGCAGCCTTGGTCCAGCGGCCTTGCGACACCCGGTTAACGACCGACTCTTGCGTGGGGTTTCCCCCAGACGGTGTCCCTGCTGGCTTCTTGGCCCTCGGAGGCTCTATGGGGAGCGTTGCCCAGGGAGGGGCTCGGGCAGGGGTCTCAACAGGCCTCTCTTTTGCCAGGCGGCTTCTGGAAGGCGACCCTTTCTTTGAGGTGCCGGAAGTGGTGGATGAGCTGTCCACCCGGCGAGTGCTGTCCATGGAGCTGGTGGGGGGCGTCCCACTGGATCAGTGCCAGGAATTGGACCAGGAGGCTCGCAATGAGGTGAGGGCTGCTGGGATCCAAGCGGCAATGTCTCCCCTTGGAGACCCAATACCCCCCCTGCCTGTGACCCATCAGTGGCCTCTCTTCCTCCCCCAGATCTGCTCGCAGATCCTCCGTCTCTGCCTCCGTGAGCTCTTCGAATTCCGGTTCATGCAGACGGACCCAAACTGGGCTAACTTCTTCTATGACGCTGAGAGGCACAAAGTGAGCCTTCCCTCGACTCCAGCTGGGCCGTGTGGACGGCAGCCTTTCCGTGGGGGGGAAGACTCTAACTGTTGTGGCCGTGGCCCACAGTACCGTCTTCCTTGCAGGTCACCCTGCTGGACTTTGGAGCGAGCCGGGATTTTCGCAAGGAGTTCACTGACCACTACATTGAGGCAAGTCTCGAGTTTCTGCCCAGGCTGGGTGATTGTGGCAGCCTCAGGGAGGGAAGCAGGGCAGGCCCCTCCCTGGACACACACACACACCCTGCACTTCATGGTGCAGGCGGGTAAGGAGCCCACTGGGGGGAAGGTTGGCTCAGGAAGTGGAGGAGAGCACGGAGGGTCTGAAGGCCGTCCTCTGCCCCCAGGTGGTGAGAGCCGCGGCCGATGGCGACAGGGAGAAAGTGCTTCGGAAATCCAAGGACCTGGGATTCCTGACTGGATTCGAAAGCAAGGTGAGTTGGGAAGGAATGCGAGGCCTGGCTTTCAAAGGGCCGAGGAGCTCACACGCAGCCCTGGGGGAAGGCAGGGAGGCTGCGTGGGTGGCTGACTGCAGCTGCCCCCCCCCCCCCGCAGGTCTTTGAGGAGGCCCACGTGGAGGCAGTGATGCTCCTGGGCAAGGTGTTCTCTGCCCCGGGGCCCTTTGACTTCAGCACACAGGACACAACCCGCTGCGTGCAGGACCTGATCCCCGTGATGCTGAAGCACCGCCTGTGCCCCCCGCCGGAGGAGAGCTACTCCCTGCACCGCAAGATGGCCGGCATCTTCCTCCTTTGCGCCCGTCTCGCTGCCGCCGTGCCCTGCCGGGAGATGTTCGAAGAGGCCTACAGCCAGTACACAGGCCGGGAGAGCCCTTCTAGGCTGGGGTGAGGGTGGTCCGGCTGCCTTGGCACTCAGCTGAGGGACCAGCTGCTCCTCCCTGGAAGGAGTGAAGAGAAGAGGGTGGGTCTCCCGCCCCCTGAGCCTGGAGCCAGCCTTCCTCCCCCAGGGAACCCGGCTGCTGCAGGTGCAGGAAGGCTGCCTTCTCTCTGCTGCGTTTCTGTGGGGAGAGCACCGGCAGCGGGGGGGCGGGGGGCGGTCTGTTGGTTGCCCCACAGGGAAAAGGCAACTAACTCCTGGGCTGCGAAGGGAAGAGAAAGCAGCCTTTTGTGACTCAGGCTGGACTTGGCTGTCAGATGCTTGTCCAGGGTCCATTACACCGCTTTGGATAAACTGCTGCCCAGTCCCATCACCTACAGCCAGCCACATTCTCTGCAGGAGAGCCATGCAGGGAGTCCAGGCTGCCCTGCCAGAGGTGCTGATGGCTCTTCCAGAGATGCCAATGGCAGGAGTACCAGGGAGGGGCTGAGGCCTGGAAGGCCCCCAACTCACAGTGGGGGTGGGGATGGAGCCGCCTTGCCTTGAGTGAGAGCCCTGCCCTTCCCTTCCCTGCCTGCCAGTTTCTCTCTTTTGTGGGGCTCTACGTGGCCTCTGGGTTTGTGGAAGGCCGGCCAGGAGCCAGAGTAGAGAGAACTGGCCATCTCGGAGACTGTGGGTGACCCTTCCTGCTTCTCTCTCCTTTGGGCCCCGGTTTTGAGTCTCGTGGAGAGCAGTGAGAAGGGGGGAGTAATCTGGCATACCTGCCCCTTGGAGAGGGTGGGCTGGGAGGCAGGTCCAGAGTGGCCCAGTTGCTTGTCAGGGAAAGGTGCCCACGCAGGTGCCTGGGAAGGCAGCTGCTCTCTGGGCCTGCAGGCTCTGGGCTGCTTCCTGCCCCAGGAGGGGAGGTAGGAGCTGATGGTCGATTGGGGAGGGCCCATGGCTCCCCTTGCCCCCCCCCCATCCAGTCAGCCCCAGCAGGGAGAGCGGCCTTCCGCCTGTCCGTGTGGCCAATGTTCAGAGCCTGGGTCGGGCAGGCAGGCCCTTTGAGGGGGAAGGGCCTCTCCAGGAGCTCCTGGCAGGTGCTGGCGGGCCCTTTTCAGGCCAAGGAGCCGGGTGGCATTTGTCCAATCCGGGCAATCCAGTAAGGTGCCTTTGCTGCCTCCATTTCTGATGCTCTTGCAAAGTGGTGCCCACTTTGGCTCTTGCAGTCTAGGTCCGTCAGTTCTGTAACCTTTGAAAAGTCCAGTTCAGAACTGCATAAATAAATATAGAAGAATTTAATCCGGTTCCTCTTCCGTGTCAATTCAGCATACATTGATCATTCATTCCGTGACAAAAATCTAACCGGGGTCGTCGTCGTCTTCATCCTTGAAATTGCTGCTTGTGAGGATGAGGCAGGTCGGCCTAAAGAACCAGGAAGCCCCTTGAGGGAAGTTTCCGGTCATCTGCAACTAGGCGGCTCAGCTCAGCCATCCCGGATCTGCACCTGCCAGGATCAGGTGGTGTCCCCCGAGTTGGTTGGGAATGATGGTTTACTGCCAGGTGCTTTAACCTGGGTTGTGGGGCCTTACAAGCCAGGACTGGGAGGGGCTTCTGTTCAGGCATTTTTGGGACAGCAAGAAGGGCTTGAAAATCAACTTTCTAGGGGGAAATAGGCGCTGCCTCCCAGATGGCTGCTGCAGGGCTGACCCGGAGTGTCCCCAACACTCCTCTGCTCCCTGGAAACTTCCCACTTGGGGGGGGGCTCCCCACTGTGCTTCAGGCTTGGCGGGAGACGGCACCCCTCTTCCCAAGAGTCTCCACGGTTTCCACTGCACGGCGACTGGAAGCGCCTGGTTCACCCCCACCGCTGATTGCTAAACAGGCTGGCAGCGAAGCGGGTCGGTCGATGGGGAGCAGATTGGGGGCACGGCAGGGGTTGATGCAGCAGGGAGCATATGCTGGCCCCCCTCCAAGCGGCAGTTCCAGGGAGGGAGAACAATTGGAGCCTTGGCCCAGGCTGCCTCTTCACTTGCTCAGCCTTGGAGGCATCCAAGCCTCTTCTGGCCAGGTGGCCTTTCCAGAGGGGGGCTACATGGCCAGAGGGACAGAATGGCCGGAGTGCGATTCCCCCTCCCCAAATTATGAGCAGTTTGGCATTCTCTAGACTGGCCCTGCACACTTTTTGGCATTGCTCCTTAAAGGAGCCCTCAAGTACGCAGCTCCACCTCCCAAGAAAGCTGAGGGTGGTTTGCTGAGGCTTGAGGCCTCATCACGGGAAGGCCGTCCTCGACTCTGCCTGGCCTTCGGAAGCTCCTGAATGGCTGTAAAGTGCTTCAAAAGACATTCTGGGCAAATACTTCCATGGAACCTTTGGTGGGTTTTCTCTCTCTCTCTTGGACCTTCCACAGCCTGGAAAGGGTCTGGGGGGGGGGGGGGGGGTGAGATTGCAGAACGCCATCTAAGTTCCAAGGTCTCGCTGTTCTTAATATTCCTTCCAAGTATCTACTCCAAGCCTCTCTTCTCTAGGAAAGCTGAAATACGTGACACTTATGGGAGGCCAATGCGCTGCACTGCCACATCCCCCTCCCCTTGGAGGCTCTTCCTTTCCATCTTGTTAATCCTCTCCATTCCCTGCTAATCCCCCGCTGGGTAAGGCCCCATTCCTGGGTGTAGGACTTAAGAAACGGGATGTTCTCTGGGCTGCCCCACTCTGAACTTTTTGTCTATTATTGAGCCGTTTTCCAAAGGAAGCCTTTGCCCAAAGAAGAAATTCATACATCTTGTCCAAAATGTGGCCTCAAGGGTAAATTCCTCTTTCTTTTTGCCCAACACATCATGACTCAGATAATATAAATGTAAAAAATACAATACAAATCCAGAATTTTGAATGACATATAGGCCATTCTTGCAAACCAATCATCCCTGCAAGTGGCCTGTTGACCACTTTAGCCCAAGTAAGGACTGGGGGAAGAGCCAGCTTTCCTGGGTCCCTTGGAATAAGGCCAGTGAGGCCAGGATGCCGCCCCCCCCCCCCAGTAACCATTACAGCTTAGGGAGCTGTTGTGCGATACAGGCAGGCCTGGGAATGCCAGGGCAAAGTGCCCTTCAAGACAAGACATTACAACTGTCTAAATGCAAGGTGATTGATGTATGAGTGACAGTCTGAAGGATTACCCACTCCGGCACTGGTGCATTCAATGAACAGATGGCCACAGCTGCTCTCAGGAGCTGCAGGTCCATGAAGGCCCCCAAAGGGGGAAGTGGGACCCGATTCAGGACAGAGGTTGGTCCAACACTCACAGCCGATCATCTGGGAGTTGAGTTCGCTCCACCCCCAGCCTCCAAGCCCTGAGAGAAACCCTTGGCAGCAGCCAGATATCCTAGCTGAAGAGGTGTCATTGAGCAGCATCCTGATGATACCTGGCCTCCAATCAAGAGATAATCTTGATCAGCAGCCTTATGTAGCTGTTGAGCAGGACATGGGAGGGACTGAGCCCTCTTGGCATGCTCCAATCATGGAGGAGGAAGTCCAGGCCCCTGGCTCTGAAACCCACCAGCACTAGAACATGGGCAAAGGCCTCCAAGGCTGCTGAGCCATCAGAGAGAAGCAGGCTGGCCGCCCCACCCCAGCCCTGGCTCCCCCAGAGGTCATCAGCAAGCCCTGCAAGGCCATCTTGGGACCATGTCCCATCCAACCCCAGGCAGAACTGCCTTTTGGCCGTCCAAGCCTTCCAGGGGGCTCTGAAGCCAGACAACAGCTCGAACTCCTTCTCCAGGAAGTGGTTTGGGTCAGATCTGCAGGTAGAGTGGCCCTTTTGGGAGCAGCTCCTTCCCACTGCTTCCTTCCACCTCCAGCGGGCCAAGGATGATCTCGAGTCTTGTGGGCTGTACCAGTCAGCACAGCCAGCCAGACCCAACTTCCGGGATCAATTGCTGGCTCCTATTTCTTTGCTGTGTTTTCCGAGCATGTTTCCTCCTGACCCAAAGGGCGCTGGGAGGGGAGCCCTTCCCTGCTGTCTAAGCAGAACCGCCCCCGCCCTAAGGTTAGAGAAGGGCCCGCTTTCTGCGAGGCCCGTGAAGCCCCTCGGGAAGCCTGCCTCGGTCTGGCTTCTGGTTTTCCTTGCGGAGGCGGCCCGCGCCCAGCCCAGCCCAGCTGGATTTCATGGAAGCTGCCTTTCCCGGAAAAGGAACCGCGACGGGATGGGGGGCGTTTTTCCACTACAAGGGTGCGTGAAAGGGGAGCGCTGTGATCCGTTGCTCTCCTAGATCCCTGCCAGGGGGAGGAGAAGGTCCTCGTCGCGCTCTCCCAGCCCCCCAGCCAGTTCGTGCTCTGTACCAGCCGCTTGAACACTCGGGAAGGTCCCAAGGGGGCGGCCTGCCCGCCGACTGGTCCCCTTCCCGTAAGAGGGAACTCCCGCCCAACAGACTCGCTCCAAGACAACGGCGCCTCCCCGCTGCCTCTTCTTTGGGCCGCCGGCTCGCTCGTCCTCTCCGGCGGGGGGATGCCGGCCTGGCTATTTCTTGGCTCTCGCCGTCCCTGGAAGGAAGAGGCGCGACAAGCAGGTACAACGCGACGCCTGTTTCTTCCAGGCGCGTCCTCTTTCTGGGAGCCGCTCCAAGCGGGCAGGAGCCGGGCCGGGCCGAGGCAGGCAGGGAGGGGGCGCGGTCTCGCGGCGGGGGCGGCCCTGCCTTGCATCCTCCGGCCCCGGGGCGTGGCCAGGCGGAGGCGCGGGCGGGCGGCGGCGGCGGCGGCAGAGACGAAGCGGAGTCCGCGGGCGGACGGAACAGCAGGGGCGGCATCGGGCCCTTCCTCGCTCCTTGGATGCCGAGGCGGGAAGAGGATCACCGCTCCCGCATCCAGGTGAGGACGCCGCCGCGCCGGCCAGCAGCAGCAGGAGCTGCCCGCTTGCGGGGACGGCCTGGGGAGGGTCTCTCTCTGCCTTCACCCGGCCGCCTCGAGGCGCCCGGGCAGGAACCCCCGGCTCAAGGACCCAAAGAAGCCTCCCCCGCCCTTGGCTGCCTTCCACGGAGAGCAACCCTTTCCGGGTTGCCCAAAGGGGGTCGCGGGAGGGGGCAGGAATCGCATCCCGACGCCCCCGCGCCTCCGCCCAGCCGCTCTCCAGCAGGCGCGCCGGGAAGGGCTGGGCTTCCATCACTGCGAGGCGGGGGCAGGTTGTCCGATGCCCCCCCCCCTCCTTCGCCCCGCCACACCTCAGACTGGCCGGGAAGCTCCAGCATCTTCCTGCCTTTGGCCGGCTGCCCCACCCAGCGTTCCGGCTCCTCGAGCGCCCGCCATCCTCCTCCTCCCCCCCGCCGAGGGGGTCAGATGGAGCTGCCTCCAAACGGGGTTTGGGGAAACTTTTCGCCCTGCCCTCCCCGCCTCCCTTTCTGAGAGTGGGCCACTGAGTTCCCCGCCAGGCTCGCAAGGTTTTTTGGGGGGGCCCGCAGGATGCTGCTTGTCTTGCATTGCTGGGAACTTCCAGGAATGGCGCTGTGTGTGTGTATGTGGGTGTTGACAAGAAATTGGGGTGCGGGTCATACATTCTGAGATGTGCTTCCCCACAACGACCCCTTTGGAGAGAGGCTGGGAGGCTGCAGTTTCGCCCCCACCTTCATCCCTCCCCCCCCCCATCTCCCAGAGTTTGCCTGGGGAAAGCCCACCTCCAGCTCGGCTCCAGGAAGACAAGTCCCACCTCTCCCTCCACCTCCTCTCCTGGGAAGCTGCTGCCTCCCACAGGGAGTTCCACTTGCTGGCCCAGGCCCTGGCTGCCTGGGCTATTTTAAGAGGAATGCACAGTCTGCTTCCTTCCCTCCAAGAGAGACTTTTCCTGGGTGGGGCCATGACACGTTCAAAGTCGGCTGGGGGGGGGGTCTCCCTGGCGGGCTCACTTGCGGTCAGCCTTGGAGGAAATGAAGCTGCCTCAGGGACTGACCAAAATGGGGCAGGGAGTCAGGTGAATTTTGGGGAGCCCCACTTTGGAAAACAGCCATGGAGGAAGCCAGGTAGCATCGCCCCCCCCTCCACACCCATCGTTTCAAGGGAAGGGGGTTGCACAGGAGAGTGAATAGAGTTCCAGAAGAGGCTGCCAGGCATTGGAGGGGGCTACCCCCCAAGGAGCCCCTCCCTGCACAAGTGAAGACTCCAGAATGTTCTTGCACTGGCCCCAGCAGGGCGGCTCCTTCATATTCCTTCCCCAGCAGACTTCCAGTGGTTCTGATGAAGGGCACTTCCCGCCCACAGGGGGCCTTTCTTGGGGGCTGCGCAGGCAGAGGCCTGGTTTCTCTGTCCCCCCCCCCAAAGGCAATGCTCCCATAATCTATATTGAGTGGGGGGAGACGTCCTTGGGGAAGGAATGCTTTCTGCACTCTGCATGTTGCTCAGGGGACACCTGCTCATTGCATATCCTCATGCTCAGGATCCTCCCTGGGCTCCTGCTGAGTGGAGCCGGCTGCCCACTGGGGTGCTGTCTCTGGGCCTTGGCCTGAGGAGGTGGCAGCCAGAGGGTCCGGTGGCACCTTTGGGGTCCTTGGCCCTTTTTCATTCCTGACACTGCAGACCCACCACGGAACAGGTCCACGCAGGCCCTTCCCGTCCTCCTGGTTGCTCTGCCAGGCCCTTCCAGCGTTTTCTGAGAGGGAACCTGGGTGGCCCCAAAGCCTCCCTAGCTGGATGAGCCTTTCCCAGCTGCAACGGAGCGAAATCCTGGGAGGGAGAGAGGAACACTGACCAGGGGCCCAGGAGTCTGGAGTAGGGCAGGGCAGGGCCAGCTGGAGTGGGGGGAGGACCACTGTCTCCCTGGAAGCCCACGAGCCCTATGGGGGAGACCTGTTCATTTGGGTCACACCTGCCCTCTTTGCACTGCCAAAGGTATCACAGGATGTGTTCCAAGATGCACTCCAGGCAAACAGGGGCACCAACCCAGAATGGCCTGGAGAAGACCCCACCCTCCCTTGGCTCCTCCTGGGGAAAACGGCCAGCAACGCTGTGGTCTGGCTAAGAAACCAGGGGGCAGTGGGAGGGGGAGGTAGGGAGGGCAGTTGTGCCCACCTATTTTTAGAACGACATGCAGTTTCACCCAGACAGCTCTGTGTGCAGCTGAGAGAAACCAGCATCCGGCTGTCCTACCCTGTGCTCTGCTACTTCCGCCCTGAGTCGGGCACTGCCATGGGGCGGGCCTCAGGCCGGAGGGGAGTGATGGAAAGTGGGCCCGTGTCTCCTGGAGAGGCAGCCTCTGCACAGGGACCCCAGCACAAGCATGTCGGCTCAGCCTGCAGCTGCACTTGCACACAAGGCTAGGCTCCCCTTGTTACTTGCGGGGTGGGGGGTTGCTTATGCAAGCGGCCCCCCACTAGTGAGGTTCAATAGTTGACCAAACCCCCAAAACAGATTGAGTCAGGAAGCAGGTTGTACAAATGTAGTCAACTTTGGATTCGGAGGTGCTGTGCCTGCCTGTCTCAGGTTCCTCAGGGTCGGCCTGCCATAGAGGAGACCCCACCCCACATGAGCATCTGCTGGGTCCGGCTGTTCTGAGGCACCCCCCCCTCACAACTGGCCACCTTCTTCCCTGGCCCAGCCAGGAAGCGCAACAGAAGCCAACCGGACTCTCAGGCCTCTTTCCGTCAGAAGCTCCCTAGAGCTCACCCAGCCCCACAACCAGGCTGCTCTCTGGTGCAGGAGAGGCAGGAAGCCATAAGCTCTTCTGGCCTGGAAAGGGCCCCTCCGGCTTCCCCATCCTCGAGCAGCCAAGAGCAGGATTCCTCCGAGAGATCCCCGGATCCTTCTGCCCTGGTCCTGGTCCCCAGGGAGAATCCCCCCCTCTCCCGCCTTCCTTCCTCGCCTGGGAATGAGTCCCAGCTGCAAACCCTTCAGCCACTCGCTCAGGTGTGCCAGGCCACCCCTGGCCGGGGTGAGGGTGGGGGGAAACATGTCCCTCGTGGCCAAATGTTTGCCCAGCCCTGGTGCAGCTGGTGTGCTGGATGTGGAAGTGGGTGGAGGGCCAGGACACGCACAGCTGTTGTGGGATCCCCCAAGCCACTCAGGGGTGGCTGCTCGCCTGACGTGGGGAGGGGCCCTCCGTGTTGCCCTTTTGTTCCCACCAGCTCCGGGGCAGCTGTTGCATGGAAAAGTTTGACTTTGCTAAAGGGCCATTTCTAAACAAGGCCTCACCCCACCCCCTCACAGACACCCATCCCCTAGCCCTGTCTGCGCCTGGGCCCCTTTGTGTGTCTCCCCCCGAGTTCCAGGGTCTTTCCTTTGTGCCATTGTGTGGGGCACACGCTCCGTACAAAAGAGACCGGGCTCCATCTGCACTGTGGGGCAGAGACCATTTAACGGCCTGGACCATCTGTGAGCTGAGGGGTGCCTGCAGAGACGACGGCCAGAGGGTTGGCCAAGGGGAAATGAGGCTGCCCTCTCAGCCCTCGGTGACGTCTGCCCAGGCCAGGTTGGTTTTCACAGAGTCCGGGGCTCAAGGAAGCCGCACGGGGTGGGGGTGGGGGCTTGCGCCCTTCTCTGTAGTTCTTCAAGACAACGACACTGGCAGGGAGCAGAAGCAAAGGAGGGACGGAGCTGGGGTCTACCGGCCCTCCAACCTTGGGGTGCCAGTGAAACAGCCTGCAAAGTAAGGGGCCAGGAGGTCACCTCTGAGGCCAGCCACTGTTTCCAGGAGATGGGAGGGGAGTGCCCAGCTCTTTGCATCTTTTGCCTTCTTAGGGCATGAATGAGAGCCCCCCCTCCCCCCCCAGCATGCAACGGCTCCAAAATGGAATGGGAGAAGACGCTGTGCCCCCCCCATCTGCTGGGGATGGGGGGGGGCAAACCCAGGCAAGCCTTTCTGGTGGGATCCAGAGATGCTAAAGCAGGAGCAGACGGGGAGAAAAAGGACTGGGGCTCACAAGCCCCCCCCGCCCCCCGCCCCAATGGGCTGGAGGTGTCAGAGGAGACGTCTTGCAATGCCAGAAGCTTCCCAGGAGGCTGCAGCCCTGGGAGGAGGGGAAGGGTGTCCTCTGCTCTGCAGCTGAACTCTATTCCCATCTGGCTGGGCCTCAGGAAGCCAGAGGAGCAGCGCCCGGAGGTGGCCTCTGCGATGCCCGGCACCCCCTTTGCCTGGGAAGACCACCTCCTATTAGGGCTGAAGGACATCAGGTGGGAGGCCCAGTGTGTGGGGGGGGTTCCCCGAGGACTTTAGCTACCAGATCAGGGTGAACTTTGGAGCATCTCCGCCCCTCCCCCGGCCAGAGAATATGCCACCCCCGTTTCTGACCTCCTGTTGAGGAAAGGCTGGTTCGGAGTTTGCTGGGCAGACCAGGGCGATCCTGCCAGAGGCCGACACTCCTAGGCACCGGAAGGAGAGTCTCGCTGAGGCCTGGGCCTGCCTGCCAGGGCTGTGTGCGGCTCCTTCCCTGGGGGGCAGCTGGGCTCACCTGCCCTCTCCCACCTCAGGCCTGGCAGGGGTGAGCAATGAACAAACTGCGGCAGAGTCTCCGGCGCAAGAAACCATCCTACGTGCCTGAGGCAAGCCGCCCCCACCAGTGGCAGGCTGATGAGGAGGCGGTGCGGAAAGGGCGCTGCAGCTTCCCAGTGCGGGTGAGTGGCCGCCCCTCTCCTTCTTGGCCCAGCGCCACTTGGGGGGGAGCCCTGGTGATTGGGGCTGCGCTGGGTCCCCTCGATTTGCGCCTCGCCCAGCAGTGGGGGTGGTCAGATTCTGAGCATCCTGGGCACCACACGACGTGGCTCCTGCTGCTCTTTCACTTCCGTGGCACAAAGATCAGGTCCTGCCTGCTGACTGCTCTTCCTTCCTTCCTCCCCTCCCTCCCCACAGTACCTGGGCCACGTGGAAGTGGAGGAGTCCCGAGGGATGCAGGTGTGCGAAGAGGCAGTGAAGAAGCTGAAAGCGGTGAGCGGCCAGATGCCCAAGGAGAGCTCTGGCCATACCAGAGGCTGCACATGTCCCGGGCTCTGAGCAGTGCAATTGCAGGGGACTTAAGCCCTGTTTCCAGCTTTCTTCTTTGTCTTTTTCTTAATTTGGCCTTTGCTAGTGGGGAGAGGGGGGGTCAGATGGCCACAGAGAATCATAGTTCACTGCTTCAGGCTGAATGTGCCCGGGGGAGATGGCGGGGGTGGTGGAGGTTGCATCCAAAAACTCCTCTTTGGTCTTTGAGTGGTGCCCCATCCATGAAGCCAGTTCCTCTCCCAGGGATCTGGGGTCCCACAACATGCTTGTGAAGGCTGACCTTCGGCCATTTCAGCAGGTCGTGTAAGTGCAATGGTTAAGTGTGTCGTGTCACCACAGCATACTGCAAAACAAAGTTGCTCCTTCTAAAACTTTTAAAAATAATGATTGATGAGTTTTAAGGATTATCTTCAGATCCCAAGACTCAAAACGAGCAGGCAGAATTTATGCTTTGCTCTGTGAAGCTGCGGTTTGTCATTTGTATGAATTCCAGCAGAGGCAGCCAAGGCATTGATTAGTGAAAGATAATTTGATGTATGCAGGCTTTTTTATGAAACCATCACTTGGTGGGGGGGGGAGGCGCAGCCTGCCTTTGGGTGGGGAGGGGCTGCACCTCTCTGCTGCTGAATCTCCCAGAAGGCAAAGAGCGTTTTTCCCCTGGGGGGCTGGGGGGGGAGGAGACATTTCCACTGCAAACTGCAGTGTTTATAAATAATGTGCCAACAAAAATAGAGTGGCCTGACTAAGGAGGCCTTTTAGTCTTTTGAATAATTTAGCTAATTAATCCGAGGCCCAGGTTGCAACGAGCACTTTGGTTGCTTGCTCTTCATCTCCTGTCTCCTGCTTCTTCCTGCCGGCCCTCACAAGACCCAGCCCCACCTAGACTGGGGCAGCTGTGAGGAGGGGCAGGTTTGCAGGCACAAGGCTAGGTGGGATCCATCCATGTAAAGTGAGGATGCCCTGTCCACCCAGGGCCTGAACATCTGGGCATTTGGAGCAAGGTGGCCAGGAGGGCTTCTCTCCTGCTCTCCCCCCCCTCCCCGGGCAGAGGAGTTTGGAGTAGGAGAGGGCCTGGGGGCAGGAGGGCTAGGCCCCACTTGGGAGGGGGGTCCAGGCCGGCCCTTTGTGGCCCTGCTGATGCACTCCTCCTCCTCCTCCATGGCCTCCACAGAGCGGCCGCAAATCCGTGAAGTCTGTGCTGTGGGTGTCGGCCGATGGGCTGCGCGTGGTGGACGACAAGACCAAGGTAGGCACCTGGCGGTGGGGGAGGGCAGCGTGCCAGTCCGAGGCTGTCCCACCTCCAGTGCCCAGAAATGGCTGGCTCTGATGGGGGGGCGGGTGGCAGGAGGCAAGGCTCCCCCCTTGAGCCAAAGCCAAGCGGTTGCTTGGGGAGCGGGGTAGAGGGGGGCTCCTTCCTGATCCAAGGCCAAGCTACAATGCTGAAAGTGCCCAGACCATGTGCAGACTGCTTCCAACCCGACAAGGCAGGCAGGGGGCAAATGTCCTTCTTACAGTGTGGTGGGGCTGTGGTTGTCCTCCCCCCCAGGACCTGATCGTGGACCAGACCATCGAGAAGGTCTCCTTCTGTGCCCCTGATCGCAATTTTGACAAGGCCTTTTCCTACATTTGCCGGGACGGCACCACCCGGCGCTGGATCTGCCATGGCTTCCTAGCCCTGAAGGACTCGGTGAGTGCTGGGTGTCCCCCCGCCCCCGGCACAAGGGAGGGATGCCCCCCACCTGGCAGAGCTTCCCCCCCCAGCCCTCTGTCCAGGGAGGGAGGGATCCTGAGGAGAAGCTGCCCCTCGCCTGGCGGGTGGCCAGGCTACCCTGCGAGCCCCTGGTGGCCCTGGGAAGGTCTGGCAGGTTTCCGGGCTCTTTTGGAAGGCTGACCTGTCAGTCAACAAGGGAAAGGGAGGCAGCCTGTCCAACCCTGGGGCCACCCTTTCTGTCCCTCTCTGGCACTTTGGCCACCTTTCCAGACCCAGGGAGGGAACGGCGTGCCCCCCAGCAGAGCCCCACTGTCACTCGCTTTGCCCCTCTGTGCCAGGGAGAGCGCCTGAGTCATGCCGTGGGCTGCGCCTTTGCCGCCTGCCTGGAGCGCAAGCAGAAGCGTGAGAAGGAATGTGGGGTGACGGCCTCCTTCGATGCCAGCCGCACCAGCTTTGCCCGGGAGGGCTCCTTCCGACTGCCTGGACCACCGGCCCCACCCACCCACCCCTTGGGAGCACGCCCCCCCCAGGATAGGAAAAAGGGTAGGGGGCACCGGGCCACTTGCGTGAGCTGCTACCCTGGGCTGCAAGCCTTGTGCTGGGGCTGCCCTGATGAAAGGTTTGGAAAGACAACTGGCTGTGGAGGATGGGTTTCTGTCCAGAGAGATGTGGAGACTACTTCTGGGGGAGGAGCCAGTCTGACTCTCCTGTTCTACTGGCCCCCTCGGATGCGGGGGGGGGGGGAGGAAGCTGCTCTCTTGTGTTCCCTGAACTCTTCACTCTCTGTGTGCCGGGAACAAGCCAGGATCAACCTGTATTTTTAAGGGTTGGCATGCTGGCTTTCCAAGGAGGGGGAGAGAACCTATTCCAAGAGACTCTGCACCCTGACCCTCCCCCCCCCCGCCAAGCTTTGCTGCCCCCCACGGGGGACAAGGGGGGGCTGGTCCGGGCTGGGGGGGCTTTGGGGGAGGGGCACCAACAGAGCCCCAGTTTTTCTCCTCTCTTGCAGTGGAAGCAGCGGTCGCCCCCTTGGCCCCGGCCCCAGCCCCCACCCAACCCGGCAGCGCCTCCCCGCCCCAGGGGGCCGCTTCCCCAGAGGAGGAGGAGGAGGCTGGAGGGGTGCACGCCATCCCACGCCGCCACGCCCCCCTGGAGCAGCTGGTGCGACAAGGCTCCTTCCGAGGGTTCCCCACCCTGAGCCAGAACTCCCCCTTCAAGAGGCAGCTCTCCCTCCGTCTCAACGAGCTGCCTTCCACCCTGCAGCGCAAGGGCTGCTCCAAGAGCAGCAGCGGGGGCGCAGGTGAGGCGGGCAGGGGATGCCCAGAGCCCGTTTCCGGGGCTGGCACTCGATGCCAGAGAGGGAGGCCCCGAGCCACCAGATGCATTGAAGGCTGGACTCCTCCCTCCCTTCTGCCAGAGGCCGAGGCAGCTCCCAGCAGGGACTCGGACAGCATCTCGGCTCTCTGCACCCAGATTGACGCTTCACTCACCCAGCCGGCTGGAGAGTCCCCCGCAGCCCTGGTGCCAGCGGAAGGGGGCAGTGCAGGTACGGTCTGAAGGCCCACTTCCCCTGGGCTGCAGGGGGCAGCTTGCGAGGGCCACTCTTTGACATTTGCCTTGCCCCCTTCTCAGGACCCCCTTCCTCATGGAACGACCCCCAGGCCCAGCCCCTGTTCCAGCCGGGACACAAGAGGACCCCCTCGGAGGCAGAGCGCTGGCTGGAAGAGGTTGCCAAGGCTGCCAAGGCTCAACAGCACCAGCAAGGGACCCTGGCCGCCCCCCCACCTCTGCCCAGCTTTGCTCTAGGCTATGGGGCAGCCCCCCTCCCCCCAGGCCTCTTTGCGTCTCCCCACGTGCCCCCCACCTTTGTGCCTGTGGGCACTGCCTATGTACCTGCCTTGCACTGCCCTGCCCTGCCCAGCATGCCCGTGGTGGGCATCACGCCCTCCCAAATGGTGACCAATGCCTTCTGCTCCGCCACACAGGCCCCCATTACAAGTTTGGGGCTCAAGGCCAGCCCCTTCCCTCAGGCCCTCCTGGACCCCCCTCGGCTCGGAGCCAATGGGACTGCCTGGCCCTCCGAGCAAAGCCCCCGAGGCATTTCTGCCTCCCACCCTGAGCCCCCAGACCCCTTTGAAACCCAGTGGGCTGCCCTAGAGTCCAAGGCTACCACTGCTGCCCCCAACCCCTTTTCTGGTGACCGGCAGAAAACCTTGGAAATTGAATTGTGAGCCTGATTAAGATTCCCCCTTAGCACCCCACCTGGCTAGGCCAGATTGTCTAAACCTTGAGTGGGGAGAGCTGGCTGGGAGCAGTGCTTCGAAAGGCGGCCAGTGGGGATCGGGGGAGCTGCCCCCAAGTGATGGGGGAGCCCCACAGGCACTGCTGGTCTGGCCAGATCACGGCTGGGAAGCCAGTTCCACTCCTGCCCAAGCCGAGAGTCGGTGGCCAGTTGGAAACCAGGGTAAGCGAGAGGCCTTCTGGGCCGGCCCCAGCCTCCAGAGAGCAGGGGATGGGCGGGGTGGTCTCTGCTTTCCCCCCCCCCATGCAGCCCCAGAGCATCCCTGTCTTAGTCAGTCAGGTCCCCCACTGCATGCATGGCAGGCCCACTCCTCCCTGGGCAGCTGTCCTCTCCCTACCCAAAAGGGGGGGCATCATTGTGGAGCTGCGAAGGAGGCTCCATTCTCTCCAGATGCCCAGGGACCTTCCTCAGGCGGAGCTTCTGATAGCAGGTGCAAATGGGGGGCCACAAACAGGGTTGGCCTTGGGGTCCTACCTCCCCCGCAGGAGCCAGAGCCCGGATCAATGGGAGATCCATAATCTCTTTTTGGGGGGCAGGGGAGGGGGGAAACAGGCTTTCCACTCCAAAACTTAATGGAGGGGGGTGGGCTTTGGGGAATGGTTATTGCAGGTGAGATTCCCCCCTCCTCTCAGTTTTGGCTGGGGTGGAGCAAAATTCTTCAGATTAATCTTGTTTTTACACATTCCCAGTTTGGCAGGGTACTGGTGCTCAAATTACAAGGGAAGGGAGCGCGGGGGGGGGGGGGGGCTGCGGCACAGGACATTCCCATACATTCCAGGATGAGAGAAGCTCCCCTCACTTCACCCCGGTAATCCAAGCATGGGGGTGGGGGAGTGAGGAAGAAGCCCTCCAAGATGTAAAAGCTTGGGAAGGTTTTCTTTCCTGGGGGGCCTCAGGGCCATGAACCATATGGCCAGCCGCCAGGCGTTTTCCCACAGGGTGACCTGAGAGGAACAGCGGAGGGAGGCCTGGGGAGGGGATGGAGGCTGCTCCTCCAGTGGGGCAGCCAGCTTCAGGCAGGCTCTTGAAAGCAGCCCCTCCCTCCCACACGGCTCCTTGGCCTCCTCAGCCCCCCCTCCAAAAAACAGAACTGCCCCTGCTTCTCTCCCTGCCCCCCCCCCAGCCCCCACCTCCAGCAAGCAGAGAAGACAGAAGTGGAGCAAAGAGGCCTTTCCTGCCCAAACTGCCTGGAGGTCCCCCAAAATGGCCGGGGTTGTTATTTTTTATCTTATTTGAAACTTTTTGTATTAAAGAATCCCACCTGTTTGTATTATATAATAAATAACAGAGCTAGTAATATAATACCCCACTGCAGAGCTTGTATCTCTTATGGGGGGCCGGAGGGGCAGAAGTGGGAAGAAACAGAAAGGTGAGGAGGGGGCTGGTGGTGCCTGCAGGTCACGCACACCCTGGGGTTTTGGTGCTATGGGGCCAATTTTCTGGTTTGGTGTGCCAGGACATATTGTGGTGCCAACTGATGGTGCCACTGGTGTTGCTACTGCCAATGGTGGCCCAAATGCGGCTGGGAGTCGATCACATGCCCAGCCAGGCACTGGTTTCTCCGGCTCAGGCCTGGCCCCTTCCCCATTTTAGCGCCGACCCTCCCGCAGGGCCAGGCGGAACACAGGCGGCGGGGGTCCTGGCCTCTGAGTCCGAGGTTTAACCGCAATTGGAACCCGAGGTGGGGTGGCGGCGGCGGCAAGGCCTCAAGGCAACGGGCCCGGGACCTCGCTATGCCGCCTTTGGGGGCCCCGAGCGCAGAAGTCCCGCTTCTCCGCCGAGCAGCGCGGACGAAGGAAGAGTGAGCGGCCAAGCGGCGGGGCGGAAGGAGAGGAAGCCGTGGCCATCGCGTGAGGCCGCGGAAGCGCGTCGGTCGCCTTTTGCAAAGAGATGCCCGCGGGCGACTGACCCCCCCCGGCCCCGCCTCTCCCCGTGAGGGTGTCTGGCCCCCAAACCTGCAGGGCTCTTGGATGACCCGCCGCCGGGACGCTGTTACCCAGCGGAGGGGAGGTCGCCGGGATGGCCGTCGCTCAGCCGGCGGCCTTCGTTGAAGGAGTCGGAGGGCGAGTTGTTGCTGATTCCCGGGAGCGGGGCTGCCGGTCAAGCCTTCGCCCGGAGGACGGCAGGAGGTTCCCGGGGCCAAGACGCGGGGCAGCAGCTCTTCTCGGCCCACGCAAGAGACGGAGGGGCGCTGCTCTGCCCGCGGCTTGGTCTCGGGGATCAGCGACCGGCGGCGGCGAAGACTGCGGGGCTGTCCCTTGGCCCCAGCTAGCTCACGCCTGGAAACGCTCTGCACATGCTCGGGAGCAGCCGCTTGGCGGCCAACCCAGCAAGCCCGGCTTGCGGCTTTCGCGGTCTCTGCTCCGCGCCGGGCCGAGACTTCCGCCTGCCGGAGCCGCTCCACGGAAGCCGCGCTGCAATCGGCAAGGAAGGGCGGCTTCTTGCACCAACGCCATTTACAGTCAGATTGACTCCTTCTCCCATTTTTTCAATATTCCCAAGCCTCCCTCCCTCCCTCCCACCCTTTGGAGGCGGGTCTCCCAGCTGTCAAACGCATGGCCTTGTGGGAGTTGTAGTCCTCCCGTGACAGATGCCTGCTTCCCACCCCAGCGGGTAAAGCGCTTGCAAAGGAAGGTGGGGAAAATATTAATGCCAAAAAAGTGTCTGTGTGTGTATGTGGAGGAGAGAAGTCTTCTGTGAGACCGAGACTACATTCCCCATGGTGCATCGGGCTCAAAGGAGCTGGACTGTGATTGGCCTCCCTTGCTGCAAGCTGCTCGAGAATGAATAAAATTGTACAGTATATTTCGATGTGAGAGGTAAAAAAAAGGGGGGGGGGCTGGGAAAAAGAAAAAGAAAGAGAGAAAAGAAAGGGGAGAATCCGTGGCTTCTCCCACCAGCCCGGCCAGGCTGGGTGAGGCATTTTCCTCCCGTATCAAAATGGCCACAGCTGTGCACAAGTCTATCAAATGGTGAGTGCCCCACATCTGGGGGGGTGGGGTGGCACGATTCCCCGGCAGGCACGAGGGGCAAGGATGCAAAATGCGGGGGAGGGGATGGCTGGAGTCTCCCTCCCCTCCCCTCCCTCGCGCGGCGGGGGCTCAGCCGTTCCGGCAGCTGCTCTTGGCGAGAGGGGGAGGGGCAGGTGGGGGGGAGAGGCTCGGTCTGCCTGCTTGCTGGCCCTACAGATGGGCACGGGGAGGACACTTGGGGCTGGAAGGGGTGGGAGGCATCTGAGAGAGGCTCCCGCGGGGATGTGACTGCGCGTTCGGCGGATCGGCACCAGCGTGGGCTGGGTCTCGGCGTCCTTCCCGGTGTCCCGCGTGGAGGTCCGTAGCCACGCGTGTTACATGAGGGTCAGCGGCACAGGGGTGCCCGAGGAAACAGGTGCCGGCCGGGGCTCTCCCCCCACCCAGGACGCGACGGCGAGCCGAAGCAGCAGGCGGCCCGGCTGCCGGGGTGGGGTCCGCTACGGCTCTTTCCCCCATTGTTCGGTGCGGAGTTGCTCAGCCTCTCGTGGCAGGACCTGAAGGCATCCCGCATCCCTGTTCGCTTCTGGGCCGGGCCAGCAGATGGGCAGAGGCCAGTTTGATGCCATGCCCCAGCCGGTGCCTTCGAGCCGGGACGTTGCCGGGCCAGGACCGGAGGGGTCTCCCGGGCTGCTTTCCCAGGGGAGGGGGCTCTTCCAGGGGCAAACGGTCTCCTCCTCCTCCTCAGCCCTTGCGTCCCGGCCCAGCCGTGGCCATCGTCTCTTCCTCTTGGGGACCAGCGCTGTTTTTCCTGGAGGGGGGGAGTGGACGGGGGGGGGGGTTTCCATGCCGGCCGCCTCTAGGGGCGCGGGGTCCCTTCACGCTGCAGCCGGCGGTGGCTTTCTCCAGCCTCTCCGGGGAATCCCTGGAGCCGCTTTCCCGGCTCCCGGCAGCTCTGGCGAGGGCTGCTGTGTGAGCCTCGCTGGGCGACTGGAGCGACCGAGGCGAGCTGGCTGAGGGCCCGGCCTTCTTCTGCAGCCTGGGCGAGGATTTCTACCGAGAAGCCATCGAGCACTGCCGTAGTTATAACGCCCGCCTGTGCGCCGAGCGCAGCATGCGCCTGCCGTTCCTGGACTCGCAGACAGGGGTCGCTCAGAACAACTGCTACATCTGGATGGAGAAGACCCACCGGGGCCCAGGTACGGACATGCCCGCTGGGCACTGTACGTAGTGCTGACTCTTCCCCAGGGTCCACAAGAGCCGAGTGTCTAGCTTGGGGGGAGGAGAGAGAAGCACAAAGTCTGACTTCATGAGGACTAGGAGCCCGTAGGTGGGCATCTGGGGGGGGGAAGTCAGTTCTGCTTCCTGAGTCCCCTGGGCATCAGGATGGGCTGAGTTCAATGGTGGAATAGCAGAAAGAAATGAAGCCTGCCTTTAAGGCACACACACACCCCATGCCAAATGCCATGCCAGGAGGGCACAGCAATCCATCTGCCCTTCAGCTTCCCCTCAGATGCATGAGGCTGCTCTGCCAACCTTCAAGTGCCAGGGGAGGGAGGATTGCCCCCTACTTTCCCAGCCAAATTGAGGAAAGATTGTGGGTGATTCACCCCATCTCTCCTGCAGGCCTGGCACCTGGTCAGATCTACACCTATCCGGCTCGCTGCTGGCGGAAGAGGCGACGGTTAAACATCCTGGAGGACCCACGGCTGCGGCCCTGTGAGTTCAAGATTGGTAAGGAGCTGGGGGGCATTGCCCTGGACAGGTGCCTTGTCTCGAGTGGGCTTTCTCTGCAGCTCCCTGGCAAATAATGGCTGTTGGGATTCTAGGGGTGGCGAAAGATGCCAGTTGCCAACCAAATAAAACAGACCCATTTTGTGAACTAAATGAGGAACTAGAAAGACCAGATCAGAACTTGGTTTTGAATCAGGGTTTATGGAAAGATACATCAAGCACTTGCCAGGTAGGCGGGCAGATTATCTGCTTATTAAACAAAGCTTACTTACGGAGCTGCCTATCCCTCAGAAGGAGCTCCGGAAGCCCACAAAATTAAAACAGCTGCAATGAGGAGGCCATCAGGAACAGTTGCCTTCCTCACAACATTAAAAGAGGCCCCTTCCTGCCCTGCGAAATTGCTGCCTGCGGTCTCTGGCCTCCCATTTTGCACCAGTTGAGATGACCCTCAGGGCTTGCAAAGCCCTGGACAAGCTGTGGATGGGGGGTCCAGCTTGGTGGGAGAGGGTCTGGGGGAGGGGCCAGAGCAGAGGTGGGATTCAGCAAGTTCTGACCGGTTCTGGAGAGTGGGTAGTGGACATTTTGAGTAGTTCAGAGAACCGGCCAATCCCGCCTCTGACTGGAGGTTTTACAGCCTCCATTCCCCTGCCACGCCCACCAAGCCACACCCACAGAACCGGTAGTAAAAAAATGTGAATCCCACCTCTGGGCAGGGAGGTCTGGGGGGGGGAGTGAGTAGGAGCTTCTGGGTGCAAAGTATCTCCCTGCCGAGCCTGCGGGGGAGGGGGCGGTAGTGCCTGAAAGCTGCAAGGAAGACCAGAGGAGGGGCTCCTTCTGCCTGACCCATCCTCTGCTTTCCCCCCAGATTGTGAGCCCCCCCTGAAGAAGGAGGCCTCTCTCCCAGAAGGCCCCGTGCTGGAGGCCCTGCTCTGTGCGGAGACGGGAGATAAGAAGCCGGAGCTGAAGGAAGAAGAGCTGACCTTAGACTGCCCGGTGAGGGCGGGGGAGGGCCTGCCCCTCCAGATGAGGGAAGAATCTGGGTGTCCTCCTTGCAGTTTCCCCACCAGGGCCCAGCCCAGCCTCTGTTTGGGGAAGCTTCCTGGTTCCAGTGTCTGCAGGCCCTTCAGCTTAGCCTCCTCCTGGCCTGTGACGTGCCCCCTCCCCTTTCTCGCAGAAGGCTCCTCTTGGAGAATTCCTGCATGATTTGGACCCTGAGGACTTGGAGGAAGACGCCCCCCGGCGGAAGAACAAGGCCAAGAGCAAGGTGAGGCCGTCCTTCCCTGGGTCCCTTTGGCTCACAGCAGCTGCTGGCAAGGACGTCTGAAGCCCCACCTGAGCCTCCCCATCCACATGCTTCAGCACCACTAAATGGCCCACGTCCAGCTCACAAAACCAACACATTTTCTTTCTGCATCTTAGGAAATGCGATCTTCACCAATGAGCAAGTTGGAGAGAAAAGCTCACTTGGCTTCCGACTGTTTGGGGCAGGGTCAAAAGAGAGACCCTTGCCCACCAGTCGCAGAACCTCCAGCAACAGGGGCAGTCTAACTCCAGGCCTTCCAATCAGGAGGCGGAGGGCTTCCTCAGGGCACCTCAGTGGCCTCAGCTGTCCAAGGCCTTCCGCCACAGTTGCCTTTGGGGCTCCTGGAGCCAGGGCAGCCCCCCCACTCCCACCCCAGGCAAAGAGCCACAGAGGGGAGGAGGGGCAAGGAAGAACAGGGGCTGCTACAGGGAGACCCAGAGCCCCTTCGTTTGGCACAGACCCCAGTCAACAGCCAGGGGGACTCTGGCAAGGTGCCCGCAGTTCCAGGGTTGTGAGCTCCTGGGTTGTGAGGAGGGCTCAGTGGAAGACAGAGAATGAGGTCCCTCACCCATGAAACTCAAAGGAAAATCCCAGAAATAAAAGTTTAGGGTACTCAGCTGTCTCAGAAGCTGAACAGCCAGTGGCCAGAAGGGGACAGGGAGCTTCTGGTCAAAGAACAGGGTGAGCAGCACAGCTGAAGGGGGGGCAGGGACCCCTCCTCAAATTAGAGGCCCTTGTGCAGGGAGGGTCTACAGCATGTCTCCTCTTCCCCCACAGACCCCCCATCAGAGTCCACGAAGTCTAGAAAGTTGCTTCCATTTAAGAGCCCGGGAGTCTCTCACTGCCTTTCTTCCCCCCCACGCAGGCCTATGGGATCGGAGGGCTGAGGAAGAGGCCAGAGGTGGCCCTGATGGAGGACCGGGACAAGCCCTACGTGTGTGACAGTGAGTGTGGTTTCCTTCTGGGAGGGCTGGGGGAGGTTTCTGGGCTGAGGTTTGGGGGGGGTGTCATGTGGGACTTGGCCCACCAGGCTGTCTTCTGTAATGGCTTTCCATGTCCACCCGATGTCCCTGAGGCTGCAGGGGAAGGAAGTGGGGGCAGGTTAGGTGGCCAGGAGAATGATGACCCCTCAGGGCCTTCTGGGAGACGGGGGCACTCTTGGCAGCCTCTCAAAATCACCTGGGAGAAAGGAGGAGCCTGCTGTTTCCAGGAAGGCAGAGAAGCAAGGGGACTTTTGGGGTGCCACCTGGGGTGCCAGCCTCTTTGGGGTGCCTCCTCAGCCACCTTCTGGGCTTTTCAGTCTGTGGGAAACGCTACAAGAACCGCCCAGGACTCAGCTACCACTACACACATACCCACCTGGCGGAAGAGGAAGGCGAGGAGGGCCCGGAGCGGCACACCCTGCCCTTCCATCGCAAGAACAACCACAAACGTGAGTGCCCACCCCCCATGCCCTTTGTGCCAGAGCTGCAGGCCCTTGCCTGGAGCTGCGCCCTGCCTGGAGCCCTTTGAGCTGTGTGTGTGTAGGGGGGGAGTCAGCCTGGCTGGGTGCCAAGGAGAGGCCAGGATGCAGCCTCCCAAGTCGGGTTTAAAGGATGGGAGTCTCCCAGGGACAGCAGCACAACTCTTGGGGAAGGGGCCACAATCTGCAGTCCCTGCCTTGCATGGGGACGTTCTCAGCCCCAGGTCCTGCCAGCCGCCCTGGAAAGCCCCTGGCCCAATCTCCATCCCTGCTGCCCTTCTCTCCTCTCCTTGAAGGGGGCAGAGGCTCCAGTTTCACAGACCTTCCGGTGGGGCAAACACCCTAGACGCCACCTCACCCACCAAGAAAAGCATCCCCCACCCAATGGGGCTGCAAGTGTTGTCTTTTGTGGAGGTTTTGGCTGGAGGGGCTCTGGGTTCCCAAATTTGGCACATTCCAGACAGGCAGACACTTCACCCTCCCAGAAAGCCCCCCCTCCCTGCTCATCCGCCACTGAAGGAGGGGTCTGCTCTGAGCATCTCCCACCCTGATGCAGTTGCCATGGAAACATGGTGGGCGAACTTGGCAGGTGGAAGATTTCCAGCTTGGGTTTATCCAAGAGAGGGGGGACAGGTGGGGGGGATACCGAGGCTAGTTGGGGAATGGGAGCTGGAAAGGCAAGGGGGTGGGGGGAAGCATTCATGCTAGCACATTTTTGCAGGTGGAAGCCTCTGCCTCCCCAGGAAAGCTTGAGGGCTGAGTGTGCAAAGAGATGTATGCACAGCTTCAGAACAGAGCTCAGGTTTCTTGGCCTGACTCTCTCTCTCTCTCTCTCTGTGTTGCGAGTGTGTGGATGAGTTTTCAGGGAAGGGAGGGCCCGGCAAGAGGAAGGGCTCTTCCTCTAAGAAGGCTGAATAAATTGGACCCCGCTTCTTTTGGGGAGGAGGGGGTCGGCCAAAGCCTCTGCAGGCGGGCTCGCCGGATGAAGCCCTCTCCGAACCCCTTCCCCAGGCCTGAGGAGAGTTGGGGGGGGGGAGGGAAAGAGGCTTCCCCCTCCCTAACAAAGGCATCCCCTCCCCGTCTTGGTGGTTGCCATGGAGATACCAGCGCCGTCGCTGGAGCAAAGCCTGCACAAAGCAGCCAGGAGGTTGGGGGGGAGGGGCTGCTTGGAGCCGCCGTCCCTGGAGAAAAGGGGCCGGGGGCCTGCTGGGTGCCCCCCGCCCGCCTCGACCGAGACCTGCCTGTCTCTCTCCCAGCGCCGGTCGCCGACTCGCTCGCTCGCATCGCCTGGGTTGCTTTTCGGCCGAAAGCTGCCCCCTCCTCCCCTCTTGTGCTCGCCCCCCGCCCCGCCCCGCCGCGCCCCAGGGCGCCCCGGTTCTTCTTCCCTTCGGGAGATGCGCTTTCCTGCTCGCTCATCTGCTCGTCCAGACAGGCCAGAGGTCCGCGGTTGGTTCCCCGATTCAAATCAAATATATTCCTTTATTTTTTCTTTCCTATGCTTATTTCCATCTTCTCCTTTTCTTCTTGCCATTTCCGGCTCTCTCTAGAGTTTTACAAAGAACTGAACTGGGTCCCAGAGAACCAGCGCAGGCACACAGGTAAATCCCACGGCAGCGCTGAGAGAGGCTGGAGGCTTGGGACCGTGGGGTCTGCCTGGGACCCCCGTGCGGCCTCCCTTCCCTCCCCTTCAGGGGCTTCTCCAGAGGTGTGGGGAGGGTGAGAGGAGGCAAGCCCTTCCCCCCGTCTGTCCTGCGGCCAATCAGCCTCCCAAGTGCTCCGGGATCCTCCTCCGTAAAGCGGCAGGGAAGAGCCCCCCGCGGGAAGCAGCTTCTCAGTCGCGCAGGCGGCTTCCGTGAGGCAGCTGCGCGATTGCCCTCTTTTGCCTTGCGCGCACCGAGCAGGGCAGGCTGCCTGAGGAGGGCCGGCGTAGCAGCTCCCGGTGGAAGCCTGAGCTGGGCATAGAGGGGTGCCTGCCTGCTCCCTTTGGGTCTCTGTCGGGCGCAGCCAGGCGCTTGCTACGCACCTAGGGGAGGCGAGGGGAGCAGGAGGCCGAAGCCGTTTGGCAGTGAGCGAGCGAGCGAGCGAGCGCGTGGCCGGCTGGATGGGGCAGCCCCTCTCAGTGGGGGCGTTTGGGCCCGCCCCTGATGTCGACCTCTTCTTGCTGTTTTGCAGCTAAGAAAGCTCCGGACGGGACAGTCATACCAAATGGTTATTGTGATTTCTGTCTAGGCGGCTCCAAGAAGACCGGCTGCCCAGAGGACTTAATCTCCTGCGCTGATTGCGGACGCTCAGGTGAGCCTTGGGCCCAAAGGCCCCTGCGCGCATGATGCGGCCGTGGAGTTAGGGGTCTCCGGGGACCCAGCAGCCCAAAACTTTGCTCCCGTGGTTTGGAGGGAGGGGGTAGGTTGGCTACACACCGCGCAAGGAAGGGGGGGGCTGCTAAAGCCCTGCAAGGCCTGGCGTCTTAGTGGCTTGGCATGGGGAGTATGCCCCACCCTTTTATGGGGTACATGGCAGGATGTGTCTCTTCTGAACCCCGCCAATGACCAAGGGGAGCTGGTTGTGTGGATGCCCAGTGGCAGGACTCACCTGTGTGGCACAGAGGCACCACCTGGACACATGGGGGGGAAGCACTCCGGTCCATGCAGGATGCCTCCAGGCCTGCTGTTGCTGAGGGGTGGAGAAAGCTGCAGGGCCTGGGCTGGAGCCTTGTGTGCCCTCTGTGCGAGGCCGGAGGTCCCCCTCCTCCCACAAAGCTCTTCCAGCTGCCCCTGCTGGACAGCTGCCCCTCGGAGGCCATTGCGGGGGGAGCCCAGCCTTGCAGGTCGAGCCGCTGCCCATCTCAGGGGCTGCTGGTTCTTCCCCCCCAGGGCACCCGTCGTGCCTGCAGTTCACGGTGAACATGACGGCCGCTGTGCGGACCTATCGTTGGCAGTGTATCGAGTGCAAAAGCTGCAGCCTCTGTGGCACTTCAGAAAATGACGTACGTCAGCTGCTGCTGTGGCGCTCAGAAGGGGCTTCTCCGCCTCCCGCAGGGTTGCCTGGAGCTGCCTACAATGGCCCTTTCCAGGCCTCTTTCCTTGGCTGGCGGCAGGCTCAGCCATGGCAGCTGTGGGGGGGAGGGTGGAGCAGGGTCCCAGATGCGCCTCTCAGTGGCGGCCCCTTCCTCCCCATCAGGACCAGTTACTCTTCTGCGATGACTGTGACCGTGGCTACCATATGTACTGCCTGAGCCCACCGATGGCTGAACCCCCTGAAGGTAAGGGACGGGCAGCTGGGCGGGGCTCCCTCTGGCGAGGCCTGGCTGTGACCTCCGGCTGCTTTGGCTTGCAGGGAGCTGGAGCTGCCACCTGTGCCTGCGGCAGCTGAAAGAGAAGGCCTCTGCCTACATCACCCTGACCTAGGCTGCAGCCTCGCCCCCCCCGCCAGCCTCAAGGCCCCCCCCGGGGGGGCTGGAATTGTACTGCAGGCCATGCCCAGGAGCAGTGCCAGGCCCCCACCCAGGATTAAGAGGAGCATCGAGGTCTGGCACCCCGAATTTGGGCGGGACCCCTGCAGTGGGGACTGACATTTGCCGCCTCCTGGCCCCCACCTAGGCCACCCCAGTGGGGCCAGTCCACACAAAGCCATACGCCGGGGTGGGGGGTGGGGGCAGAGACCAGCCCCTCTGCCCTGGTGGGAGGGGGGTAAGCCCCACCCTCCAGACTGGTGCATGTTAAATTGTTTGCCTTTGCTTGCAAGTCCAGAGGCTGCCTGGAAGGGAGGGGGGCATCCTGGCTATGGACCCCCTTCCTGCCCATGGGAGCAACTTGCAAGGCCTTTGAAGAGAGTTGGGACCAGCTGGCGGGACTGTGGTTGGGCTGGGGGAGGGGGAGCCAAGAGCAACAGGGGTGGGGGGGTGGGGGTGGTAACCACTAAGCTGTTGCAAGGCTGAGGGGGGCATTTATGATGTTAAAGGAGGGGGGAGAAGAAAGTTTTAAAAGGGCAGCCTTGAAATAGGGTGGGTGGGCTACTCCAGGGAGCTGCCTGGGAGCAGCCTGAGGCCTGCGGGGGCTCTGCCCTGCCAACCTCTTGTGTAGCTGTGTTGTTCCATTGCCTGCAACTTTTGTGTGCTTGGATTGTTATGTAAATTAAATGTGGTCAGAATCGCTGCCTACGCCTCTCTCTGCCCCACGTGCAACAACGGGAGGGCAAATACTGGGCAGGAGTGGCTATTGGAAGAACGGTAGCCCCTCCCCGGCCTCGGTCGGGGTCCCCCGGTCACCCTGACAATGGGCCACCCTAGCATTGAGCCCCTCTGGCAGCGGCTGGCCATCCCTCCCAACCAGAGCTTTGACACCCCCCACCACCACCAAAAAAGGAAGGCTGAGATTTCCAGAGTACTAGAGAATTTATTTTACAAAAACTGATGGTTCTCTCCATCAGCAGCTTTAAGACAGAGCAGAATTAAATAATACAGATTTGATCTGCAAAGAATCTTATAAAATTAAAAACGAACACGTAATACAACCGATAGACATGAGAGCTGCAAGAGAGCTACAGGAGAGCATCGGGCCCACCGTCCCAGGCCAGACACCAGGTGTGGGGGGGGGGAATCTTTAGGATACAAATTCCAATGAGGTCCCACTACAAAATTAAAAAAACAAACTAGAAAGGTTGCTGGGGTGGTGAGCCCAGGAGAAAGGTAGTTGGGGGCCCTGGCACGGATCTCCCTGTGACCCCCTGCCTGCCCAGAGATGGGCTTCCAAGCACTGGGGGGCCAAGGGGGGACAGGAGCCCTCTGCTCACCTGTGGCATTAAGGCTAGAGTGGAAGGGGAAGGGAGGCTGCAGCAGGAGCCTTTTCCCTGAAACCCTGGCAGGTGGAAAGTGGGGGGGTCAGGCTGACCCCTGGCAGGTCTGGACCAGGGTGGGCTTCGCATAGATTGTATGCTGGTTTTGCCACGTGAAGCATGTACAGTCCAGGCCTCAACCGAGCAGGAGACCCCCTTCGGGGGCCTGAGCATAGTGGAGACAACAAAGCACCCTCGCTGGGCCCGGCTGCCAGCCGGCCCGGCCCAGCACAGGACTGGCACAAGGGCCAGGAGGGGTGGCAGGGAGCCCTTGCGCTCCAGAGCAGGCACCCAGGAGGGCCCGGGGGGGAGGATTCCCCTGGGCCTCTATGGCTTTGTGCCAGCACAGGGTCCTGGCCCTGCTGCCCATGGAAAGGGACCAAGGGTGCTGGATTCAGTCACATGCACAGAAATGCAACTGAAAAAGATTACAAACAGTACCATTGATACAAATATAGTGTTTTATAAAGAATGTAGACATTTAAACCTTTTCTTTAACCTTCCTGAGGCACTCTGCATTCGCTAGAAAATAATTTAGTTGTGAGAAAGTGCTCTGAGAAACTTGGCTGCCCTCTGGACACAGACCAGCCCTTGGGGGGGCTGGAGGGCCCCTCCCATGTCAAGAAAGACCCTCCCTCCGGCTGAGGCCAGCGGGGGACCGGGGGGCGCAGGCGGCAAACTCTCCAAGGAGGCCCCATGCAGGCGCTCACAGGTCCTCTTTGTCGAGGGTGCTGGAGAAGATGTGGGCGAACTTGCGCAGCTGCTCGTTGGCGCTCTGGGACTCCTCCTGCAGCCGCTGGTTGCTCTGCCGGAGCGTGGCCACTTCTGCCTGCAGCACTACCTTGTCCTGCTTCTCCTGTGGGGGCCGAGAAGGAGTGGGAGTCCCAGGCTGTCTCCCCAGACTCCCACCTCCCCCAGGAGCCCCCCCCAGCTCCTCACCTTCTGCAGATCGCTGTGCAGCTGCTTCAGAATGGCTTCCAGGTGGGAGACCTTGCCGCTCAGGTCCGCCGGCTGCTGGCTGCAAGGGCAGGCCGGAGAGGCTGTGATGCCAAGTCCGTCCGGGGCTCCTGCCAGGCCCCCCACACCCCAAGCCCTGGGGGGGCTGAAAGCGCAGGGAGGTGGGAGGAGGCTCGCCTGCAAAATGGGGTTCCAGCCCCACGCAGACTGACAGGCAGACCCTCGGGGGGGGGGGGGGAGTCACCTTCCTTGAGGAAGTTTTCCCAAAAGATACACCCGCCCCCCCTCCGCCCCCGCTCACCTTAAGACAGGAGCCGTGGGTGGCGCTGGCTGCCTCTCCAAGCTCAGGTGCCCAAGGCCGAGGCTGCCAGCCGGGGCCGCCTCGGGGCTCAACATGGCCTCATGGAGGGAGAAGAGGGAGACTGCTCTCTGCACTGGGGTGGGGGGGTGGGAGAGGGAAAACCTGTAGGCTGTCAGGCAAAAGCCCCCCCCCCCACCGGCCCCTGCTGCCCAAGTGCCACCCCAGTCTGGTGGCCGGTGGAGGAGGAGCTCCTACGCCCTGGAAGACCCTCTCTGGGGCAAGGGAACCATCCAAGGGGATGGAGCACCACCTGGAAGACCACAGGACATTCCCCCCTGGTGGTGGGAAGGGAAGGGGAGCCCTGTTTGGAGAGTCCATGGTGAAGGCGGCCCAGCCCAGACCCTCAGCAGCAGCTGCCCACCCCGTATCCCGGCAGGCCTCCTTGCCGATGGCTCCAATGGGCCTCAGGAGACTGCAACCCTGAGCTCAGAGAAGTAAGCCCAGCTGCCGGGGAGTGTGTGCCCTCCTCACCCCTTGCCAGCTAGTCTGCCTTGCTAGGGAAAGCAGGCCCCGGCCAACGTCCCCAATTTGCCCAGAACGGAGGCCCAGCCGGCATGAAACCCGTGGGGGGGAACCCCTGCTGGGCACCCCACCGTCCACCCTGGCACAGTGGCCAGTCTTGCCCTCTCTTCCTCCATCACCTACCTTTCGGCTGCTGGTAGTTGACTGGGCAGGGAAGAGGAGGAAGCTCCTGAGCCCCCGTCTCTCCGCCATGACTTGGGGAGGCAGCCCCTCCCCTTTCCCAGCAAGCCCTTGCCCATAAAGGCGGTGCCAGCCAAAGGCAGCTGCCAGAGAGGGAGACGCCTGCCTGGGCCCAGGAAGAAGCTGTGCCGACCTACGGGCTGCCCCGCACTTCCCTGCAGAAGAGGCGGGCAGGCAGGCAGGCACAAAAGCTGTGTTGCTGCTGAAGTTGGGGGCAGCCAAGCATCGGATGGGCAAAGAGCTTTGTGGGGGCCAGTTTCCCATCGGTCCACACAAAGGCTTTGCGAGGGCCTTCTGCCCCCCCTGGAATTTAAGGCTCCTCAGAGGCCTCCGCGCCCCTTCCCGGACTGCTGCGTTGCATGCCTGGGCAGGGGAGGAAGGAAGCAGGAGCATCCCCTTACCTTCGTAGGCCTTTGCGGCACTGACCAAGCTTGACCACTCCAGGCCTGCGGCTGTGTCCGGCAGGGGCATCAGGGCAGGGTCAAGGCGCCGCAGGGGCTGGTCGCACACCTCGGTCAGGCAGAGCTCAGAGGCCGAGATGGTGGCTGCAGAGGGAGAGAGGGAGAGAGGGGAGGCTGCGTCCCCCAGAGCCATCAGCCCACCTGGGCAGGTGGCCCTGCTCGGGGGAGGGAAGATCCCCAAGGAGGCTGGGGCAAAGACTGGCTGCCCCCCTGCCCTGGCCCTGTTGGGGAGGACAGGGTCCCCATCGCCCGCCTGCCTGCCTGCCTGCGACCGACCCTGGGGACCCACAGGCTCACCCATCTCCAAGGAGCCCCCCCGGCCGCTGCTGGCCGGCCTCCGCCCAGGGAGGGTGCTGGTGGAGAGCATGTTGCTGGAAAGAGGCTGCTCAAAGCAGGCGCTGCTGGCAAAGGAGGGCTCTCGCCGGCCGCTGCACAGGCTTTCATCTGAGAGGGTCCGCTGGAGGGTCTTCTGGGAGGCCTGCGGGGAGAGCAGAGACCCTCTTCACAGACCCAGCAAGCCCGCAGCTCCCAGGTTTCTTTCAATGCCCCCCAAGAGCCGAGCGGGATCCCCGGGAGGCCTCCCAGTGGGCCTCTCCTCCAGTGCCCAAAGGCTGCCAAGGCTGGGACCCCACGGAGGGACCCTCCCCTCCCCACCGGCTCACTCAGGCCCCGGAGCTCTGGTGGGGAACAGCCGGAGCCCTTTCCGCCCCTTCCATGGGGGGGGGGGGCGCACCAGCTGGTCGTCCTGCTCCAGCCCGGTGGGGTCCATGATGATCAGCTTCTTCAGGTCATCCTCGATGGTGGACTTGTGGGCCTTGCGTGGGGAGCGAAGGTCCCGCAGAGAAGCCCGCAGGCGAGGCTGCCCGAAGACATTCCTGGTGCTCACGTCAATTCCTCTGTGGGCAGAGGAGGGCTGTCAATCCCCCTCCTCAGTCTCGGTCAGCCTTCGCAACCTCCCCCCCGAAAAAGCAGCTGGTTAGGGCACCCCCCAAAGCAAGGCTCGCTGCTGCCGTCTGCCAGCGCTCACTTCTGGGGCTCCTCGGGGCTCTTCTTCCACCCGGCCGGTTGGGGTCTGGCACTCCGGCCGCTCTGCTTGGAGGAGGAGGAGGAAGAGGAGGCGGCGGCCTTGGGCACAGAAGCGGAGAGCTGGGAGGAGCCCGCCTGGGGTCCGTGAGCCACCCGTGAGCCACCTGCAGGGGGCATCTTGTAGACCTGGATGGGGTAGGTCCCCCTGGAGCCACCGGGGCTGAAAGAGAGACAGACAGTCTTCAGGCGGCTGGGCCCCAGCCGGCCATGCAGGGGCCACTCCCTCAGCAGTGCCTGGGCCATCCTCCTCACCCCCCCACTCCCGCTGGACCCTGGACCCAAGGCACCTGCCTCTCTCTGGGGTGGGGAGGAACAATGGCAGGCCTGGCCCCGGGGCCCTCGCCCCCTCTCTGAAAAGCAGGTCTCCTCTTGCAACACCTGCAGAGCCCCCCTCCCCCGGGGCCCAACAGGCCTGCAAACCCACCACACGTTCAGGGTCCGGGTTATGTTGGGGGGGCAGCTCCAGGATCCCTTACCTGGCCTGCCTGAAGTGCTCTGGGGCGATGCAGTTGCCCGCCCGGGTGGGGCCGCCCGTTCCTTTCCCAAAGGCCTTGGGGCAGTAATTCCAGCTCTGTCTGCCCAAATGGCCAGCGGGCCAGGCTGCCTCCGCCCTCTTGCTATGGCCTTCGGGGAGGGCAGGGCCAAAGAGGGGCGAGGACACAGGCACTCGGTTGCGCCGGATGGACGTGGCACTGCTGGCATCGGTAGTGCTGTTGCTGGAGACCCCGCCCTTGGCCCAGAGCTCTGGTGTGCTGTCGCTGGGGTCGGCTGGGTCATCACCATGAGCACTGGAGGCGTTGCTGGAGAGCATGTTGTTGCTGGACGTCTGCCCCTCGCCCTGCAGGGAGAGGGGGAGTCAGCCACCCAGCACGGAGGGAGGGACCCAGCAGGCAACCTCCAGGAGCCCACGCTCACCTTGAGGGGCTGGTCTGGGGAGTCCTTGCCAGGCAGCTCCCACTGGCCAGACCGCTTGTTCCCGGAAGCTGCTGAGAATCTGGAGGGCCCCGGCATGTGCCATAGCAGCTCTGGTAGGGCAAGGAGGAGGTCAGTGGGAGCTGGCCCTTTGGGTTGGGAGGCAATTCGTCCACTGCTTTCCCAGAGCCCCGTCCCTTGGCTGGAGGGCTGGCCTGTGCCGTGGCCCCCACCATCCTGGGTGAGGCTTCTGTCCCCCAATGCCAGGCGGCAGGAGACAGCGATAGCAGCCGGCCCTTCTCAGAAGGTCCTGAGGTGCCCTAGGCACATGCTGCCTGTCTGGCCCCAGGCTGGGAAGGACATCGGTGCCCGGGGGGGGCATGGCTGGGCTTCCCCTCCCTGACGATTGGCCGCTTCAGCACAGAGGCCACTTCCGAAACCTCAACCCAGGCACACCACCAAACCCCACCCCCCCACCCCTGTGCCCACCGTCCGTGCTCACCCAGCTTGGGCCTCTCCATGCTGCCCTCCTGGCTGCCCAGCCCTTCTCCGCCAGACGAAGAGCCTCCGTTTGGGGTCACCTCGGGGGGGCAGGGCGGCTCAAAAGGCCCCAGAGGCCGCAAGGGGACCACATACCTGTGCACAGAGCTGAAGCAAAGCAGGACAGCTGAGAAGGGCACCGACCCAGCGGAAAAAGCACCAGCTGGCTATTAGCAACTACCAGGCTCGGAGGAGGGCAGGGCCAGGAGCGGAAGAAGAGAGCAGCTCCTCCTGCGTTCGGCTCCAGGGGTGGGCAAGGGAGGGGCATCTGGAAGGGGTGGATGGCCAGGCCGAAGGGCCAAGCCAGGCTCTCGGCTGGTGCGCTGGAGAGCCACCGGCGGTAGCCTGGAGCCCCCGGGTGTGTCCAGAAGGCCTCACAAGGGCCCTCCTTGGCACCCAGACGGCCCAGGACAGCTGCCTTGCACCACTCCACCATGCCTTTGGCCCCGCCTCCTCTGGTCATTTCCCCTTGGCAGGCAGAGAGGGCGGCCCCCCTCCCTCCCGTGAACAGCCTGTCCCGAGGCCGAATCGTGCAGGGTCAACGTTTGGAGCCAACAGATCGGGTGGCAGCCCAGAAAGGGTCCCTTCCCCCTCCGAGCCCCTCTGCCTGCTACCTCCCCAGAACAAACGGCTCCCACCCAAACGGCCGAGGGGACACAAGGCTTCCCCAGCACCAGAAGGGCTTCAGCTCTCTGCATTTCTCAGTTTGCCCCTCTCCCTGGTGTGCGTGCAAGGCCTGGCCCAGCGCAGCCTCTGGCCGCTCCTTCAGTGCCAAGCCAAGCCCAGCCGCCCAGCCACAGCCCTGGAACTGGAACTGGAGTGGGATGCAAACTGCTACGCAGCAAAGCAACCCCCCCACCCCCGACCAAAGAGAATCCGCAGGATGGAAACGCTGGCTGGGCAAGAGGGCCGGGGCCGGGGCCTGGGGCTCCCTTGTCACCCACGTACTTGTCTGGGGAGGGCTTGTACCAGGCGAAGGACCCTCCCGAGGAGCCCGGAACGGAGAAGCTGCCTGAGGGCTGCCGGTATGATGGGGTCTTCTCTGTGCTGCTCTGGGAGGAGATGACACGGGGGGTCTCTGGGAAGCTGGCAGGCCTAGAGAAGGAGGGAAAGCCCTGAAGGCCAGGAGCCATGGACGAGGCAGAGGCAGCATCCCTCAGGGGCCACAGCAGAGCACATGCCTCAAGGCTCCAAGTCCCCCAAACCGCCCTGACGTGGAGCCTGCAGGCTAGCCCAGGGACACTGGCAGTTGCCCCAGCGCTCAGCAGGCATCGAGACCTCCCTTCCTCCTCCTCCTCCTCCTCACCTTTTGCCCTGCAGGGGCTGGGCCTGGCGGTAAGGGTTCAGGACGCTCTGCTTTGGGGTCCTGGTGAGGGACTGAGACTGGCCAGGCCCTGGCTGCTCAGCCCATTTGGGTGGCTGGGAGGAGCCGTGGGTGGCAGAGCCACTCCACTGCCAGGCTGAGTTGCTGTGGTACAGAGGCCGGAAGCCCCCAGGCAGGCTTTCGGGTTCCCCCCGGGGCTCCATCGTACTCGTCTTCAGGGATTCGGCCCACCCTCTGGAGAGAGAGGGGGGGGGAAGAGAGAGGAGACGTCTCTGCCTGCCCAGCCTCGCAGGGGCCAGGAGGTGTGCAGGGAAGGTGCCGAGCAGCTCCATGAAGAGAAGCTGCAGACATGGCCAGCTGGCCGGCCACCCACCATCAGGACCTGCCCAGGGGCACTGCTGCCCCCCTGAAGGCCCACCAGCAGTTGCTGGCCCAGCCTGCTTGCCCGTGAGGCCCAATCCCAGGCCCCTCCTGGCTGCTTCAGGTGCCTGTCAGGGAGCCCAGCCGCTGCAATGCCTGGCAGGCGGGCATTGTTGGCCCCCCAGCCCCTCGCTGAACCTTTGGCCAAGCAGGTGCCCAAAGGGGCCTAGTCTGCGGGAAGGGGAGGAGCCCCCCTTTCTCCGGTACCCCGTCCTGGTGGGCGGGAACGCAGCATCTGCCGAGGTTTCCTGCACCGCTCACAACATGCAGCTCTTGGCAGGCGACGCCTCTCAGCTCCCAGCCTGGGAGACGCCTCAAAGCCTGGGGCAGCTTGGCAGGAAGGCACCCCGGGCCACCTCAAGCTTCCAGCCCCACCCAGCCCCTCCCCCAGGCCAGGCCTCACCACCTGCCCCCTACCTCCCCAACTCCAGGCAGCAAAAGAGCCACCGGATGTCACCCCCCAGCCCAGCTGCCATGCGGGAGCCGTGCAGGATCCTGCCCTGCCTACCCTGAAGGTGACAGGGCTTCCTGCTGCCTCGACTTGCTTTGTAAACCACACCTGGATAGCCAGGCAGGAAGCTGGGTGGGGGCACCCCCCCTTCACTGTGCTCAAGAGAGCGGGGGAGGGGGAGCATCGTGATAGCTGGAGAGTCAGAAGGAAGCAGGGGAGGGCCGAGCCCCGGCCCTTCCCCCTCTGCACGGCCTAACAGGTTTGAAGCCTGGAGGATGCTACCTCCGCCTCTAGGCTCGCCTCCCTCCACGTGCACATAGCGGCTTCTTGGCCCGGATCCAAGGCAGTGGCACCTTGTCCTAAGAGGCAGCCCCTGACGGGCAGAGCAGCTGCACCCTGAGCCCCAGGGCACCCACAGCCCCTCTTTCCGACCTGAGGAGCCATTGGCCGGCCACCCTCTCTTTGGTTCCCAGCAGCTTCCCGCTCTGAGCCAGAGTTTTGCCCAGCCAGCCCTGGCACCTGCCAGAAGATCCGTTGCTGCCACCAGCTGCCGAAGCCAGTCACCCCAACAGATTCTTCCCAAGGGGTTCTTCTCCCGGAGGGTCCCGGGCCAAGCAGGGACAGCCACCCAAGAGAACCAGCCCAGCAGAATAAAAGCCCCTCTCGGAGGAGCTCCAAAGTCCCATCAAGGCCAGGAGCCAGTTGGCCACGACTGGGGGCTTGGCAGGGTGACCCCCAGGACAGGCCTCCTGCCCTACACAGGGCCACCTACTGTATTGCAGAAGCCATGGAGCCAGGTGGGCCCAAGTTATGCAGAGGCTCAATTCTGCTGCAGAGGATTACCCTTGTCTCTGGCTGAGCCAACAGGGCCCCCGTTGGCCCCTGGCCCCTCCCTCCTCTTGTGTGGCCCCTGGCTCCTTTATCCTGCCTAGAAGCCCAGAAACTCACCTGCGTGGAACGCCGTCCTCGTGTGGCGGAATGACCACCACTTTCACGGTGACAGAGGTGCGCAGCCAGTCAATCATCTGGTCGTGGCTGAGGGTAACCACGGCCACCTTGCAGATCTCCACCAGCCGGCTGCCCTGCCGCAGCCCTGCCTGCCAGGCGAAGCCGTAGTCCTCCACCTCGGCCACTGTCCCGTCAAACTTCACGTGGAAACCCAGCTGCCCCAGCCCATTCCTCCGCAGGGTCATCTCCACTGTCTCGGCACCAGAGGTCATGACCTGGGTGAAAGCACACAAGCCCAGCCGGGGTCAGAAGCGCCACTTCCCATCCAGGGTGGTGTGGGCATCTTACCCAATCGGTGGGCAGGGGCGCTACTGACCCTCAATCTCTGCACAATCTCTTTAACTTCTTCAGGATTATTTTCTGGGGCCCGGATAAAAATATGGTCCCCCCGTCCATAGAAAATTTTGAGGCTGCAGCTGTCCGGTGTCCAGCCGATCACATCTGCGCAAAAGCAGTTGAAGACCACTTCCTTGGTGGCCAGGTCCAAGAGGGCCACAAATTCATTGGAGATGCCCAGCAGACACTCCATCTCCACTCCCTGAGAGTAATCCTGGGCCAGAACGTGCCATACGAGGGCCCCCGTGCTCTGCTGCTCGGCCCCAGCCCGGGCCCTCGTCTTCTCCCTCTTCTTAGAGGCCAGGGAGATCAGGTTGAACTTCCCCGTGGAGTCGATGGGGGTACTGGTGATGCTGTTCACAGCCAAATCTTTCAGGTACTCGTGCCGCGTGCGTGTGGCCATGGCATGGAACTTGTCTGACTTGTGGGCAGCATTCTCGGCGTTGATCACCTTGGCAAGCAGGAAATCCCGGAAGACATCCGACTTGTGGAAGGTGGCCAGACTGGGGATGGCCGGGCCAAAGGGGGGCACGTCTTTGGAGCGGGTCACCGCCACGCTTGGGACATGGAAATGAGAACACAGGCCTGTGGCTGAGACTACCCAGGCCGCTGCGAGGCGACTCCTCAGCCGTTCCCTGTGGGTCAATCTCAGGGAGCAAAACCGAGGCCCACTTCCACCCGCAGCCCTGATCCGTCACCTGAGAGAAGCCGCCTACTCCACCTGACCTCTGAAGAGCTGAGGGAGTCTCACTGGAGCCAGGAGGCAATCAAAGCCCGGAGGCTCTTCTCCTCAAGTGGCCAAGGCCAAACTCTGCCCGGACCCCCCTCCTGTGGCCTTACCTGTAGCGGACGCTCTCTGTGCAGGGACTCTGGGCGCAGACGATGACGAAGACATGCTGGAAATGAGAGCGGACATTCTGGGGGGTGAAGGGCAAGGCCCCCGGCTCCTGGAAGATGATGGTGACGATGTCGTTCCCAATGTGTCTCTTCCGCAGCAGCTGGGAGGGGAAGGCAGCACTTGAGGGCCTGGGAAGGAAGGCCCGGCCCAGCCAGAGGCTCAGGAGACCAGGAGGAAACATAGGCCAGTGGAGTGGGGGTGGGGTCATTGTGCAAAAGAAAAGGGCCAAGGTCACTCAGTTGAGCCCCACCCCACAGTTCTGCATGTGCCGTGTCACCCTCAAGGACAGGCCCCCACCTGCCCTGCCCGGTACCTGCTGCCTGTTGTTGGGGGTGTAGGGGAGCATCGTGGAGACGTGGAACATGATCTCGTAGCCCTGGTAGGTTGTGTAGAGGGAGTGGGTGCCGGTGGAGTCCACTGCGAGGGAAGCAGCAGGGGAGGGACTCAGCAGGGTGGTTGGGTCCCTCCGAGGGCAGACACGGAGTCCTGCCCTGCCAGGCTCCAAACCCCCCTTGGCAAGGACCTACTTTTGGTGTCCAACTGTGCGGCATATTTGCAGAAGCCCCTCAGGCAGACCTTCTCCCCCAGCAGGGCCAGGAACTCCTCAAAGGCTGGGCCAGCCTCCTCGTTGTTGTACATCTCCTCCTCTGAGCTCTGGCCGGCCTTGCAGTACAGGACGCCCACCTTATGTTTCCAGCAGAGCTGGAGGAGAGGCAGGGAGAGCCCCCTCAGAGCTGGCTGGGGCCCAAGCCCAGGAGGGATGCTTGGGAAGGGGGCTCTGGGAAAGAACGGGGCCTTCCTTGGCCAAGGGCAAGAGGAGAAGCCTTCCACCCCCGGTGGGCTTACTCCTTGCTCATCCAGCTTCCGCAGCTGCTCGGAGACATGGGGCGCAGTTGGGGCCAGGCGCAGGCAGTGCGTGTTCAGCTGGGGGACCACGTGCTCCAACACGTCCTTCAGGGGGATGCCACGGACAGTGCCGTGCTTGGTGGTGGTGGGCGTGGCGTCTTCTAGGATGGCACCGCGGAGGGTGGTCAACTACAGGGCCCAGAGAGAGAGGCAGGAATGACGCTTGGCCCAGCCCAAGGGCCCTCTGGACTCCCCTCTCCTGGCACAGCACAGCAGAGGGCTACCCAGGGGAGGGTCCTGCTTGGCCAGAGAGCATCCTCTTCCCCAGGAGCACCTTGTGCCCAGGGCCAGCGGGCCACGTCCTCTACACGGGAGCTGAGCGTGGGCTGGGGAGGCCTCAGGGAGGAGGGGCAGAGCCATCAAGCCAGCCTCAGAAAATTCCTGGACAGACTTCCAGAACAGTGCTTTAAGCGGGAGAAAAGGGGCTCTAGAGGAAAGCCCCAACCATCGGAGACCTAGAAGGAGCCCCAGGATCGACCCCTGCACTCTCCAGGACAAATGGCTTCATCTCTTTGCCTCACCACCAGCCAGCAAAAGCCCAGAAACTTCTTTACTCTTCCAACAGGAAATGTGCAGGAGCAGGAGGAGTGCCGGCCCCGCCCACTCGGAGACAAGGAACCCTTGACTCTAACCCCCCCATCCCCAAATCCAAGATGCCACGGCAGCCCCTTTCACTACTTCAGACTGTTTGCCAGAGTCCAATGCACTCGACCGCTGCCAATGGGACGTCTGGGGCCATGAGCGACTCGGACTGCCCGTGGGAAGTTTAAGCTGCAGGGCCAAAGGGCCCTTGGCACCTCGCAGGACCCACGTGGGGCTCAGCCTGGGCTTCCTTCCCTTTCAGCGGAGAAGTGCTGGACACAGCAGAAGTGCCCCCCCCCCCCCCCCCGAGAGAGGAACTGGCACTACCAGCTTCACTGCTATACCCTCTGCTGGCTTGGATGGACTTGCTTTACAAATAGCCTGCTCCGGTTGGATAGAGTCTAAACCCCACAGGCTGTGCTTGATTACTCGTGGCAGCTCTGACCAGGAGCTCCGCCGCTAAGCAATACGTGGCATCACATCGCTGGGCTGACTTATGACAGAGTTCTATGAGTCCTGGCTGCGATCCTTAGACAAGTCCCGTCCGATTGCGGCCTCCTGTGCTCACGTGATTGTCTCTTGTCATGTCCTGCCGGCTTCACCAGCGAGTTTGCTTGCCAGGAGACAGCAGGGATGGCAGTTGCGGGGACCCAAGATGCTGCGATGGCCAAGCGCCCAAATCGCAATCTCGTGACCGTGGGATACTGCAGTCGCCACAACCACGAAGACCCACAAGCCCCCTCATTTGGGCCATTATATCTTCAAACCGTCGCTGAACAAGTGGATCTCTTGTATAGGATAAATCAGTCAGACCCCACCCTTTGAGGAGGGTCCATAGGGACGAGAAGGGTAGCAAGAATGGCCAGGATGAGGACAGAAGCTGCCTGCTGCAAAGAAGGGGACCTCAGCCTGGCACGAAGCCCAAGAAGGGCCGGAAGGAGACCCACCATCATTCAAGAAGGGAGCACGAGTGAGGACAGAGCTTCGCCAGAGATCCCAGTGCAACGTTGCAGGAAAAGGATGAAGATGACAAACTGCCTACTAGCCCTGCCTCTTCCGAGAGGGTCAAGCTGAGGAGGCTTTGGTAGGGAAGGGGGACTTGATGCCCTGGCCACAGGGATCCCTTTCCGTAGCGGGATCTGAAGCCTCAGGCAGGAGAGCCTCTCAGCCACATTCCCAGGGACCAACCATCCGCCTGACGTCCTGGTAGGACAGCAGCCGAGAGCAAAGACGCTCCTTGGGACAGCTGGATGGGTCTCCTGCCCCTTGAGCTTCCCCACACTAGGAGGGGGCGCATCTCCCAGCCAGTATGGGAATTGATGGGGCTCAAAGCCCACTGGGATCTTGTTAAAACCCACCACATTCCAAACCCTGCAGCTTCTGCCTCTCCCAGCTCCGCTGAGCTGCAGGCCCTTTGGTGGCCCAAAGCCACAGCAACTTACCTCGCTGGTGCGAAAGATAATCCTGTACTGGTACTGAGGCCCATAATCCCGATGGTCCTCCAGCTTCTCACGCCTGATGCTGATCGCCACAGGGCCCAGCTTCTCATCCACCCCAAAGTAGTTAAAATGTTCTGATGGGGTAGAGAGAAAGAGAGGGAAAAGCTGACTGTTCATCCTGCACATCCTGCCCTCAATGGCCCCATACTTCCAGCCATTCTGTACCAATCGGCAGAGGTGCCCACCTACCTGCTCAAGGGCTCCTCCTGCAAGGCTGAAACTTGGCTGCCCAGCTAAGCCAAGGAACAGCCAAAAGGCAAAAAGGGTATGAGGGGTAACCAGGGGCTGAGGGGGGCCGGGAAGCGGGGGGGGCTGCACAGGGAGGGAAAGGAGGAGATGAATCCACCACTTTGGAATTCAGGGTTGCTGCCTCCATTCATGCTGGCATATCAAGCCTCTTCCTCAACTGCCCACCTCCTCAGGGACCACTCACCCTCTAGTGCCCAAATGGCAACACCTAAAAATGCCAACCTTTGCCAGAGAAGTAGTCCCAGTAGTACCGGGCACCCAGGTCCACATGCTCAATGTTGTAGTGCTTCAACCGACTGAGACTTTGCTGAAGCTCCTGCGGCGTCTCGAGCACAGAGATGCTGGCATTTGTGCAGTAAGGGGCAGGGGCTGTCTCCACAAAGGCCCCCTCCCCACAGCCACCCATGGAGGCAGATGAAAAACAAATGTTGCGCTCCCCCTCGCCTCCAATCTCATTGCGAAAGTGAGGGCAGCTGAGTAGCAGACTGTTGCTGTTGTTGTCCCCTGGATCGTGCTTCAGATTCTCCTTGGAGTTCAGGTCCTCAAGGCTGAAGAAGGTGCTGGGTGGATCGAGACCAGCCAGGCCACAGACGGAGGCAGCCGAAGCCCCTGTGGTGGTGTTCCTCCGCTGAACCACACAGACCCGCCTGGCCACCACCTCGTTCAGGTCAAAGAGCAGGCTCTGGACATCGTAGTGGGCCAGGCTCTTCGGGCACAGCCAGCCCCGGCCCACCTCCTCCCCCTCCCCCAGGGCCCTGCTGCAGTCTCCCTCTGCCCGGCCACTCCGCAGCTTCCGGAAGATGGAGTCCCCCCCACCCCCCTCTGCCCGGAGGCCCTTCTTGCGGGACTTCTCCTTGGGGTGAAGGGGCAAGCCTGGTTCTGACCGGGCCTCTGCCTTGGTGTTCCTGGCGGTGTGGAAGGGATCCACCAGCCGCTGCCGTCGACCAGTCGCTGCCTTCCCACTCCGGAACTCCTTCAGCATCTCATAGAAGCTCTGCTCGGAGAGGCCCTGTGCATTGATGGAGGAGGTGCTGCCATACTCACGGAAGAGCGGGAGGCCACTGGCCAGCTCCACTGCGGCTTCCAGGTCGCACTCGCTCAGGGTGACCTCACTGTTGCTCCTGTTCCTCAGTGCCAGGAATGCCCTGCCAGGAGAGTGCAGCCACCCATCCTGGAACTCGGTGTCCTTGGACCTCCTCCAGGCCAGGCGCCGGGAAGGTCTCGGCCCCGAGGAGAAGGCAGCCTCCCTGGGCGGCTGTCCGTTCTGAAGCTCCCACAGCATGGGGCCCGGGGCCTCTGGGGCCTTGGCAGCACCGGGGGCAGCTGGATCCTTCAACCCTTCTCTTTTGGGGGGCCAGTCAGCAATCCGGGCCCGCACCCCCATTTTGGGCACAGCAGGGGTTGTGGTGGCCGGTCGCAAAGGGGAAGCATCATCCACATGTGGGGTGTAGCCATTCTGGGCCCAGGATCCTGAAGAGGGGTAATCGCCACCCGTGTGGTCCAGGCCCCCCACGTCGCAGCTCTCAAGCACAGGCCGATACGCTGTCATAGTCAGGGCTGGGCTCCCTGCAGGAAGACCCTCTTCATCTCCATCAGGGCATGGGCACTGGAGGGCCTGGAACAAGGTGCCCCCAGCCTCAAGGCCCAGTGCTGGAAGAGGACGATAGCAGCTGGGCTTCCGTTACTCCAGCCATAGGAACCATCCTGAAAGAGAAGGCGAAACAGCATGAGCCTTGGCGTTCTGGGGCAGGACATGGGGCAGGCCCACACTACTTCTGGGAACGGAGCTGGGGATCGCTCTTCCGCAGAAGCCGAAATATGGGAGTTGCAATAGGCTCCTCTGCGGCAATGAGCAAATCCAAACTCCCCTGGATTGGTTTTATCCAGGGCAGCCCTCGCCCTGGTAAGCAACCAGAGGGAGGGGAGGGCTGATTTTGCCTGGAGATTGTGATGCACAAACTGCCCCTAAATCTGGAGGCCAAAGGATGACCTGTGAATGTCCCAAGGCAGGCTGGGGACCGGCTGGGTGGCTGCTCTCCTTTGCCTGCATGGAGCAAAGTATCGTGTGTTTGTGTGTGAGTGTTTCTGTGTGTCAGCCCTCTTTTCATACTCATTTCTTCATTTAAAAGATTTGTTCAGTCACCTTCTTTAATTACAACTCTGGAACATCCCACAACAAACACAAATGCTACACCAGCAACTGTCAACTCATAAAATATTTCTATGGCCTTTTTAGAGTTGCCAACAGAAAGGCAGGGAGGCAGCTTGGAAACCAAAAGTGCTTCCCAGAAATAGTTTTCAAAGATAGTAACCAGGTGACTGAAGTTTCTGCCCTGCAAAATTCTAACTGGAGCGCATGGTAGATGATTCCTGGCTCTTCTCCCATTGGAGAATATGAATTATGATACATCTGGGGTGGGGTGGGGGTGGGGGAAACCAGGGTCAAGAGCAGTGGTGGGATTCAAAACTTTTAACTACAGGTTTGGTAGGTGTGGCTTGGTGGGCGTGGCAGGGGAAGGATATCTCCAGTCAGAGGTGGGATTGGCTGGTTCTCCGAACTACTCAAAGTTTCCGCTACCGGTTCTCTAGAACCGGTCAGAACCTGCTGAATCCCACCTCTGGTCAAGAGTGACAATGAATTATGTGTCTCGGAGTCGGCAGTGCTGGGCACATTAACTCCCAATCCATCCTTTTGAAGTTTGGCTTGAGACTCAGGATTTAATTGGTGTAACTGCTGGAATCCTGACAGCAACAAGATGGAGGTTCCCACCCACAGAACCACAGAGGCCCTGGGGGGGGGGGCACTGGCAACTTTGGGAAGTGGGCAGCCACAGCTGAGTAAGACCCCACATAGCTAATGCATCCCTCACCCCACCCCAGTCTGGATCCTGCCCTCCGTGAGCCTCAAAGCCAGCACAGAGAACCCACCCCATCCAGAACCCCATTTTCATGCAAGTTATCCAGATACTCCACAGGACCCAGCGGGATCCCAGGCAGCTCCCCTTAGGGCAGAAGGGCGCAAGGGCTCTCCCAGGACAGGGGGGGTCTGGGTTTGCAACCATTCCTCAGGCTGCCTGCAGTGGGCACCCAGCATGGAGCACTTTGGCTCTGCTGCCTCCACATCTCAAGCAATGGAAGAAGCAGAGAGAGGAGGAGAGGGCAGCCCTGAAAATGGACCCCTCCCTCCAAAAAACAAAATGGCAGTGCCAGCACCCTCCAGCTTCAGCCCTGGCTTGAAGGGCCCCCTGGGGGGAGTGTGGGAGCTGCCCGGCCGGTGGCAGGCACTGCCAAGGCAAGAAAACTGCTGCGCCTGCCCTCTTGCCTCCCCCCTCTGGAGGACATCAGGCTGCAGAGGCTCGCAGCAGAGCAGGGGATCCTGTGCCCAAAGATCACTCACACACCCCTGCCCCGGCCTCAGGAAAGGTTGGCAGCTGCCTTGACATTCTCTGCTCCCTCCAATAAACCTCTCCCGGCCACTCGTGCTCCAGAGGCCGTGCTTGAAGCACTGCATTGGGCCCCAGCCGAGTCTCATTTGCACAGGTCTCCCCCCCCAGGCCTCCCCGCCCCCCCCCAACAGTGCTCGGCCCCCACCTGACCCTCTCTGGCATGCCCCATCCTCAGGAGCCCAGCTCAGCCAGCAGAAACATTGGGCGCCCTTGACATCCGACCCTTGTCCGGTACTAGACAAAAATTTCAGACCGAGCAGAAGCTCTTTAGCGAGAACTCTGGCTTTTGGAAGAGCTGCAGGCCGGGGAGGCGCAATGCACCCCCCGCCCCCCAGCTCTGCTGCTGAGGTCCAGGGATGTCCAGACACAACAGCCACTGCTCATACTGGGCAGAGCTGGGTGCTCCCCCCCCCCATCACAGGCTGTGCAGAGCCCTGGCCTGTCCAGCTCCCATAAGGGCAGCCGGGAGCCCCAGCTGCCCTTCCCCAATTGGGTGGCCGGAAAGGAGCCAAGAGTGCCTTGCAGCCTGGTCCATGCCTTGAGCTCGAGTAAGGGTGTCCTTGGGAGCCTCCTGCCAGAGCTGCCAGGTCCCAAGCACTCCTGCCCAGCCAGGCAAGCCAGCAGCTCTGAGGAGGCGGAGAGCACGCACCCAAACCCTCGCTTCCTGCCACTGAAGCCTCTCTTCCCCCCAGGAGCCGTGCAGGGACTGGGCCAAGGAGAGGTGTTCCCCAGGAGAGCTTTGCTTTGGCCAAGCACCGGTCTGCCTCCTGGATAGCAAGGGGGGCTGTCCAAGTGGCACTCAAGTCCTTCTGCCTTGGAGGGGGAATTTCTGTACCAGGCCCTCAGAGCCAGCTGCCCCTCACAAACCAATGACTCTGACCCACCTCCAGACTTTTCCCAAAAGGCCTCCACAAAAACTGGACAGATGTGCATGCCAAAGCCTTGCTAACTATTTTCAGCTACGTGCAAAAATGACCCCACGATGCAAGTTTCTAAGACTCCCTCCGAGAAGGAACCAGCTCAACCTCTACATGGAAGAAAGAAACCTCAGACTGTCTACTGTTGACCTCACCCCATTCCTAAGAGGTCTGTAAGGGGCGTGCATAAACGCGGCGACATGCCTACTGTCCCTGTCTTAATGGTCCTTTTTATTCGTATCTATTTCATGTATTAATAAGCACATTTATACTTATATATATTATCAAATACATGCTTAACAAAATAAATAAATAAATAAAAATAAAATAAAAAGTTTCCCAGCCGTTTCCCCCAAAGGCCGAAGCAGACTTTCTATTTGGGTGCAGTCACGCACAATCTGTGCAGAGCTCACAGTTTGGCACAGGCCACAGCTCTTTCCTCCGAAGGAAGGTTGCTCAAAGGTGAAGACACTTTTTGCATTGCCACAGAACGAGGACAAGAAACATCCATTGCAAGTGCCTGAATTTTATTTAAAGCTAAGGAAATAAGCTCTGTGCAACCGTGGAATGATGCATTTATGGAAGTTGTGAGGTCTCCATCTGTGGAGGTAGAAGAGGATGCGCAATCAGCTCTCAAGAATGGTTTCCACATATTGCAGAGAGTGGGACAGATTGTATCTGAAGACCCTTCCAACTCTACCGTGGCATGTTTTATATTCTCACACCACCTATTCTAATAGCTCGTATGCAGACAGAACGCCTTGCCTGAAACTCAACTGACTTCCAAGTCCTGGTGGAACCCAGGACTCCAAAGCCCATCTCCTAGGGAGCTACAGTCTCCTTTCTGGGATCCTGCTTCTAGGCAGAGTGCACAATGATGCTCTGCAGTGACGTGTGACGTTTTCTCCAGGGTTGGAATACAGCAAATGTGGTCACTGTGTGCTCACCAGACAGAGGCAGCCCTGGGCCGCAGCTCGGTTTTCTCCACTGAGGAAGCCCTTGGAAGCCAGGCAGGAGGCAAAGGAACCTCCAGGGACTCCAGGGCAGAATCCAGGAAGCAAAGTCCAAGGCATCCGCCGTTTCCTGAGAGGCATCTCTAGCAAAAGGCTTGACCTGCTCCAGGCGTCAGGATCCTGGCCATCCATCCAATCCAGTGCTTCTTGCCTGACAAGGGGATCTAGGCAGAGTCCATGGTGGCCAGCAGGCCATTCCAGCTGCTTTCAGTCCAACCCCTTCCCAGAACCAGAGTTACTCCCTGAGGGCAGAACCACAGGAGGACCCCCCCATCCTGGAGTGGGCAGTAAGGAGCACCTGGTTGACTCACTCAAACCCGGAAAGCATCAGCTCCTTTTGCCAGCCGGTCCCGAGAGCTTCCGAGGGGGTCCTCGAAAGTAGCAGAGGGCAGAGAGAAGGGGCGGCACCAAGGCTGGCCTGAATCCATGCATGGAGGGAAGCCAAACTCCCGAAGAGGCCTGGCCGGGTTGGGGAGAGGGAGCCATGCTGGACCCAACCTCCTCCCACCTCAACCCGAATTTGGGGTGTGAGGCACCAGAGCAGCAACATTCAAGAGCAGGAAGGATCGGAGTTGCAAACTGGCAGGCAGGCAGGTGCGTGGGCAGCTTCAGCTGCTTGGCAGGTCCCTGGCAGTGCACCCCACTCATCACGAGTCCCCAGCAAGCTGACCTGGTGCCTTCTGTTCCTTCCCACCGATTCCTCTCCAGCACAGAACTTGCTGCTCTGAGTGGTGGGTTCTGCTGCCACAGACAGGCGAGGGATGGGGAGCCCTGCCCTTTTCCCAGGGTCCCCCAAATGCCGGCTAGCCCGTCAGGCACGTCTCCAGCAGCCTTGCACCAGCTGGCCAAGAGAGGGCCGGCCCCTCAATAGCCCTGCAGAGCAAACCTAACCAGGGTCACTTATCAGAATGAGGTCTTGGGGGGAGGGGCGGAAGTTGCATCACAGGCTCCCCCCCACCGATGGTTTCAAGGCAACCTGGCTGACGGTCAGCTCCTCCTGCTGGCCGCTTTTAGCCACTGCATGGGGCCTTCCTTCTGCTTCATCAGGGACCCTGCTGAGCCGTGAGGTCACTACCTGGGCTGGGCCAGAGACTGCTTCCCCCCCCCCCCAATTTCAGGGCTGCCGGAGTCTTTGCCACCCAGCAGCTGGGGAAGCAGGTCAGCACCTCTGGGGTGACCAGAAGAAGCAAGGAAACCCTAGCAAAGAGCCTGGAGGGGTGGGGGTGCGGTCTCTGGGGATGCTCAGGAACTGGGGGCACTGAGCCGTCACGTCTGCTGCTCCGAAAAAGGCCCCCTTCAAGACCTTGCTGGGAGTCCCCTGGCCACCTTCAACAAGAGGACGGGAGGGGGGTGTCAAGGGAGCACCTCACAGGGACCTGCATTTTATGCACTCCTGGAAAAGGACGGGGGTCCCAAGCAGACCCCTGGCCCCACTCTTCCTGCCAGGTGCAAGCAGTGGAAGGATAGAAGGAGAGAGAGAGACACACACAAAAGGAGGTACGGCACCAATTGTAGTGTAGACCTGGTGTACAGGAGAAGAGTCTGCCATCAGGGGAAGATCAACTCAGCCCCCCCCACCCCCCAGGGAAGAGAAGGGCTCTCCCTGCGGAGCTCTTGGTGCTGCAGAAGCTGCCGGGTTCCCTTGCAGGCGTTTCAGTGCTGGACTGGGGAGCAGATCTTGGAGCACTCAGAAGCAGGAGCTGCCCTCTCGGTTTTAAAGGCCAAGCAGATCTTACGATGGTCTACCAAGAGCCCACCACAACCTCAAGAGAATTCCACCAGAGGAACGACTTCTGGAGTTTCTGGGTTTGGGGCTGCCCACAGTTTGGCTTAAGGGGAGCGACCACGTAATTGGCTTAAATACCAGCCCCATAAAGAGGCCCACCCCCCCCCCGAGAGCAGGCATAACACAATTCTGCCCTCCTAAAATTTGTTTCCCTCCATCCGGGCACCACCACCAGCTTGCCCGCAGGTGGCCTCTGGCAGTGGCCATCAGCATATGGATGACACCTACAGATGCCTCTCTATCTAAGTTGGCCTTCCTAATCTAGTTGGCTGCAGCAGTGAGCAAAAAAGGTCCCAGTCAGGTCAGTTAGAGGATTACTGGGGAGGGACCGGGGGGGGGGGGGTAGTAACAGGAAGCCCAAGAGCTAGCTTTGCAGGCGGGTGTGTGTGTGTAGGTGTTGCTCTTGGTTAAGAATATGGTCATTGGGACCAGGAGGCACAACATCACGAGACATGATGATTTACGACAGCTGTTCCAGTTGCTGTTGTAAGTGAATCCCATGCAGTCATTAAGCATGAAGTCACATGTTTGTCACTGGCGGCACCTGCCAGCTTCCCCATTTTGCTTGTCAGAAGCTGAAAACTGCAAATAGCGACCACGTGCCCACAAAACGTGGCACCCAGTGCCCAAATCAAATCACGTGACTACAAGGATGCTGCGACGGCCTTGTTCAGGATGGTTGTAACTTTGAATGGCTGCTGAACGAACGGCTGCTCACCAAGGACTGCCTGCGTGATGGAAGATCCAGTTGGGCCATTCTGAATAACGTCCCGCCTGCAAAGATCACTGTACTGGGTGGAAGGAGTCTGGCACAGAAAACGTTTGAAACCAATTGAATAAACCTCTACGTTTGGGGTTTTAAGTGAGAGGTCCCGGCTACTGTTTTGCTCTCCAGACCAGCATCCTGTAAATTCATCACCCTGTGAATTTTGCTACTACATTCTGCTGTAAAGATTTCCACCCGAACAGAAGGTGGAATTCACAAGAACCCAAAGTCTGTGCTGGAAACACCTTGCAAAGCTCTTGGAAGCAAAGGCAACTGCGCTCCAGCAGGAGCAGCTGACGCGTTTCCCGCAGACTTCAGCTCCTGACCTAAAGAGGCTTCATGCTACCTTCCCCACCAAAGCCTTGAGGAGGAGGAAGAAGAGGGAGGAGGAGGAGGAGAAGGAGGAGCCGACCTTCCCAGACTGCAACTCTCAGCATCTCTCCATCTCCATCGCCAAAGGGAAGAGTTCTTTCCTGTTAGCTTAAATCACCCCATCATTCTTCATACAATAGCTTCAAACGCCTACCTGAAGGAACGGGGCAGACAGGATCTCCCCCCCCCCCCCCCGCCCTTATACATACACACAACCACAAGATCACAAATGGTTTAGAACCTCCTTGCAAATCTTCAGTGCCATGCAGGAAAAAGCCCTCCTTGTCCAGAGAAAGACCGTTAGGCCACTCTGCATGCAACTAAAGCCCCATGGAGGCTCCTGGGCAGAAGACCGAGCTGCTTCCTGAAGACCACCAGGAGGGTCTCTGGTGCAGCAGGCAGGCATAGAGACTGAGCAGGAAGGGGCAATGAGCATGGCTCGCATCAGCCCCGACCACAGGAGCTAAAATTCTCTCTCTCTCTCTCTCTCTCACACACACACGTAATCTCCAAATACCAGGGTGCCTGCCCTCCCCATGAGAACCAAGCCCACTCCAGCCCACAGAACTCTGTAGTGGGGCAGAGAGGCCCTTCTTCCCCTGCAGTTCAGTGTCAGGACTGGGGGGATTCCAATGCAGGGCACAGGCCTTGGACTCTGAGCTCTCCCAGCCATCCCTCCCCCCACCGGGTAGACTGCCCCAGAGGTTCGGGACGGTCTGCCCACCCCACTTCCAGGTCAAGCAAGAATGCGGGCAAGGAGTGGCTATTTGTTTAAGGGAGCGATGGTTGCCTCAAAGTCAAACAGAAATCTCCCTCCGCCTTTGCCAGGGCAGGCTTGCACTCACCAGGGACGTCCCACCACGTGATCCCTCCAGGGGCAGGCCCACTTTTCAGGTGCCACCTTGGAAGGACGTACCTGCTCTGCATCCAAGAATGGCTTGGGAGGAAGCCTTGGCACTGCGGCCTTCTCAGGGACACCACCACAACACCCAGCAGAAAACCATGGCACCCTCTGGCTGCCCCTTTCGTAAAGCATGTGGCCCGAGAGGAGGACACTGAGCCGGTCTCAGAAGCAGCCCCTTTGCTCACTGCCACGGTCCAAAGGCCCTGCCAAGGTCGGGCTCTGCTCCTGCCAATTTGCTCTAAACACCTAGATGGGACCCAGAGATTGTCCAGGTCCAGGAATCTTCTGCTTAGCCAGTTTGGGAACAGAAACAGCCCAACCCGCTCTCCTTCCAGATGTCCCTGTGATGGGCAGGTTGTAGGCTGCCACCTACAACCTGCTACAACATGCTGAAGGACACGAGTGGCCACCCGTCCAGTTGACATCCCAGACTGAAAATGGCCAAAGAGGGTGGGAAAGGGCCACAGATGGCATTCCCAATTGAGGCACCTCCAGCAGGGAGACTTGGCAGGGCTGGGCCTGAGACAGGGCGAGTGCCCCTTCTAATGGCCAAGGATCCCAACCTTCCTGAAAAGTTCCTTTCCCAGGTCAAAGGGACACAATGCAGCCCTCTAGCCCCGCAGCAACCCAAACGGTCGCTGGTCTAAAGCGTTTCTGACCAGCGTCTGAATGTTTAGGATTGGGCGCTGCAGCTCTCCCACTGCCGCTGCCGCCGCCGCCGCCCACGGGGACCGGGGCCCCTCCCCCCAAGGCTGGGCGCAGGGGGAGTCGGAGGCCGCGCCTGGGAACCAGCGGCAGACTGCAACCCCCCTCCGCCTCTGCCCCATACCCGGCCCAGCCGGCCGCTTCCCTACCTGGAGGCACCGCCGGCTGCCAATCCCTCCTGGCGACGCGCCATGGCAGCAACCGGGGGGCGGCCGGCCAGCCCGCGGCGGCTTCTCACGCCAGCTCTTTCGGGAGCGGCCCAGGCTCGGCCCAGCAGCAGCGGCGCCCCGGGCCGCCCTCGCACCTGCCGCCGTGGCCAGGTGGCCCCTGCCCGGAGGGGGCGGCCGCTGCTTCTGGGCCCCGCGCTCGTCTGCCCGGGACGCCATCCGCTGCCCCAGCCAGCCCGGGGCGCCCACCGAGCACGACGCCCCCTCGCCCGGCCCGCCGCAGCGGCGGCTTCCGGAGCACAATGGCGGCCGGGCAGGAGCCGCTTCTCCCGGGCCGGCGGGGAGGTCGCCGCCGCCTGGACTCTGGCGCCAGGGAGGCCCACCCACCTACCCCTCAGCGCATGGCGCCCCGAAGCCCCGCGCCGGAGACCCCCTGGGCGGCCCGCGCGACCCCCTCCTTCCCCGCGCGCCGATCTCGCGGCCTCACCTGGCGCTCGGCGGCGGCAGGCGCGGAGCACCCGGAAGGAGGGCGGGAGGCCCCGCCTCCCCCCCGGCCGAATGCGCGAGCGGCGAGGCGGGGCGCCGGCTCTGCCTCCTGGCCGGGCCGCCTCGGGCGCCCCGTCCCCGGCCTGCTCTGCCCGGCGGGAGCAAGGAACGGCGTCCGGCTGCGGCTGCGGGAGCCCGGCTGGAAGGGCCGGGCCGGGCCGGGCCGGGCTCCCCCCTGGGCTCCCCGCGGCCGCCGAAGAGGGAGGGCGGCCTTCTTCCCCCGGGCGCTGCCGGCTCTCGGTCTCCTTGCGGCCGCCTTAGAACGGCGTTGCTTTTTCCCTCCCCTCGAGGGCGGCTGGCCGAAAGTCCCAATAATCCCAAGGCGGCCTTTGTTTCCCGCGAAGTTTCCGCCCTGGCCGTGAAGTGGAGCCCCGGGCGGGTCCCCAGGCGAGCGCGGCGCTCGAGGATGCCGCTCCGGACGCTTCGGGCTCGGATTCCGCCCGCCCCTCGCCGAAGAGCCGGCGCCGATTGCAGACGGGCAAGGAAGGGCAAAAGGCCGCCCAGCCCAGCCCAGGCCCGTTTCTGTGTCCTGGGCCGCTTCTCCCGGGAGACGCCGCGGCTCTCAGCCAGGACGGAGGTTGCGCTCTTGGTCTGTGAGATGGAAGCTTCCCCGAGCCTCCGTTCGGCTCCTTTGGCTTCCCTTTTGGGAGGCAGCGCATCGGGCCAGTGACTTTCCTGGCCTCCCGAACAAGCGTCCCACGAAGTGGAGCGTCTCATTTGGCCCCACGGGACCGGGAAGGATCCCTCCTTCTATCCGCCGAGGGTTCCTAGCGGGGCTCTTTCTCCGGCCCACCAATCAGGAGGTTTCCCCGGGGGCTCCTTGCCCATTGGGTGGAATGCTGTGAGGTCATAAAGCCCTCCTGGGATTCCCCCGGGATTCCAAGGCTCCAGGCAAGTAATTCCTGGTCCTTTGGGCCTTCCCTCCCATGGCCACCCATCCCCCCCTCCAGATACCTCCTGGGCAGTGCCCACCAGCCACCTCCACCACCGCAGGCTCAGGGACCCTCCTGCCAAAGGCCGGTCTTCCTCCAAGCCAATGCCGCCACCCCCTGCAGCCATGACCGAGCTTAGCTTTTTTCTAAAAAAAGAAAGCTCTAACCAGGATGGTGGTCCCTGGAGGGGAGAACCTGTCAAAGCCGGGGCTGAAAGGGAGATTGGGGTGCTGAGGAAAAGCTTCTGAAAAAGAGGATCATGGCCGCCACTCTTTGCTTAAGAAGAACATGGAGCCGTGCGTGGCACCCTCCAAAGCTGCCCCCCCCCTTCTGGGCCTCTTCCGCTTTTTCGGGGGCTGGCTGGGATCAAGCCAGCAGCTGGTGTGGTTTATAGCCAAGCCATGATGGCTTCTTCCACAAACCACGGTGGAGCTCTATGAGAACTGAGCCAATGCCTGCCATCCTCTCTGGCCAGATCCACATTTCCCAGGCGGCTACCAGGGAAGGTGCCAGCAGAGACAGGATGCTGAACGGCCCCGTCCGTGTCGCACCTCAGTGGAAGGAGCTCCAGAACCAACTTAGGGGCAGGCTGGAGCTGCAAAAGGTGAGGCTGCTGAAGCCAGTCTGGGAATCTTCTTGGCCAGAGTGGGAGAGGGCCATGGGGCAGGATGGGGGGATCAAGGCCACAGTCTCAAAAGAATCCGGTTTCTTGAAAAAGAGAGGAGAATGGGGGACAGAATCCTGGGAAGGGGATTGACGGACTCTCTGGCTGTCCCTGAAGCCATTGGGGGGGGGGGGGAAGGCGGCAGCCTTGGCCTGGCTGATCTGGGAGAGGAGGCAGCTCTGCCAGCAGCCAGCCCTCCTCCTTTCCCACCCTACTGCTCTGGCTTCTGCCCCTCGCTCAGGACTGCCGCCCCCTCCTCAACCTCTCCAGCCCCCGTGAGCACTGCCTCTCTCTCTTGGCCCAGGCCTTGCCGGAAGGGGCGGAGGGGACCCCCTTTCTCCTGAGCGACAGGCCCAGCATTGTCTTCCGGGAGAGCTGCTTCCCCAGCTACATGCCTCTCTTCTGCTACTACGCAACCGAGTGGGGGAACTTCTTTGCCTCGTTCACCTGGAGGAGGGCCAAGCGGAGCAGGGTGAGTACGAGGGAGGCCCTGCCCCCCAGCCTAGAAAGTGGCTCCCCCAAGAGGGTCCAGAGCTTCTACGGCTGTCTGCAGGCCACGGCTACAAGCCTTCAGATCTCTGCTTGGTCAGATCAGGCTCCTTTGGTGGGCTGTTGCCAGCCATCCTCTCTGTATCTGCACCCGGAACTTTCCTGGCCCTGCTGTTCCCAGGGGCAGCTGGCACTTGGGCCTCCTTGGTTGCACCTAACCTGGTTTAAAGAAGGACCCGGCTGCCCCCTCCCCCCATTCCTGAGGCCGCTCTGGTCCTGCCTTCTCCAATCTGGCTTGAGCAACCCTGAGCTATTCAGCCCTCCCGCTCCCAAGAGGGAACCAGCCCCCTGTGCCCCAGTCCTGCTGTCCTTCCTCCTTGTGTCCAAAGATGCTCAGGCTGCGGTGGGATCCTCTTTCACAGCTAGACAAGATCCCAAGGCCCTTGTAGTCTGATCTCCCAGATCCCTTATCTGATGGCTGGACTCTCTTTTCCCACTGCAGGCAGGGCGGAGGAGGGGGCTCTGCTGCTCGGTCCATCCTGCCTCTCTCTCTGCCATGGAAGTCCAAGCTGGGCTGGACTGAAGGGCTTGGCCACTCTTGCTGACTCCAGCCCTTCCTCTTCCCTGCCAGGTGCGTGTCTGGAGTTACAGCCGAGAGGACGAGAGTTCAGTAACCGAGAAGATGTACACCTTGGAGGAGCACCCGGGGGTCCTCACCGTCATCTATGTCCCCCACGGGCACCTCTTTGTGGCTTACTGCGATGACATCCACTTCCGCTTTTTTGGGGACCACACCCGGGACTTCAAGCTGCTCTCCAAGATGTCTTCCCCCTATTCGGTCACCAGCCTGTGCTACAGTCCCGAAACATGTGAACTGATCTCTGGCGCCATTGGCGTGGTGGCCTTTTGGACCTTTTTGATGCTGGAGGTTCCCTCTATGAGCGTCACACAGGAAGTGTGGGTGGCAACTGGTGAGTTTGTGCACTTTCTCAGGGTGGAGCAGGAGCGGAGGATGCTAGTGGCCCTTTGTGAGAACATCATCCGGGTGTATGACTACCAAACCAAAGCCCAGATCCGCACCTTCCCAATGAGCCAAGGCGTCTCTCTCACTTGCTGTGCTGCCTACTGGCCCCAGAGCTTCCTCTACACGGGAGACCTGGCTGGGGATGTCAAGGTGTGGAACTTCGAGACGGGGACCCACGTCAAACAGGTCAAGGCCCACCAGAGTGCCATCAGCAACGTAATCATCCGCATCGCTGTGCACAGCTTCATGACGGCCTCCTTGGACGGGATGCTGAAGGAGTGGAACCTGACCACCTGCGAGCTTCTCCGGCGGGTGGACATTGGAGAGGAGGTCTTCCAGATGCAGTTCCTCAACGAGGAGACTTTTTTCCTCCGCACCCTGCATACCTTCTCCATCCGTACCGTCAACAATTTCTACCAGCTCTTCAACAGAAGCAAATCGATCCTCAAGAGGTTGGTGCGCGTACAGTGTGGCTCAGACAAGGCCCGCCTCCTGGCCACCACTGAAGATGGACTCGTCCGATTCTTATCCCCTGTGACAGGAGAAATGTTGTTTGTTACCTGGCCCTTCCAGCTGCTAGAAAAAGCTCTGGACTATGTTTATGACCCAGATCGAGAGGAACTCTTGGTGACAATGGGCACAAGTGACATCTACGTATTGGATACCACCAAGAACCCTTGCCCAGCCAAGTACATTTTACGCACCACAGACAGCATGGACGACAAGGTTCTGTGTTTGGCCTACAGCCGTCTGGACCTGAATGGCCGGACCACCAGCTTCATCTTCAGCGGGTTCAAGAGTGGCAAAGTACGCTCAGTCACTCAGCAGCTGTATCGAATGGGCGGTCGCAAGCTGCACGATGGCAATGTGGTGGCCCTCAGCAGCCTCTCAGGGTCAGGGTACCTGTCGTACCAGTCACGGGAAGCCGCCTTCCTCTGCTCCTATGGACTCGATGAATACATCATCCTCTCGGAAGTGATCCTGAAGAAGAGCCGCCTCCTGGAGGTGCTCCCTCTGGTTGTCATTCCCAGCACCAGCTGCCGGATCAACATCCTGCTGCTCATTCCCGGCTACATCTGTGCCTTGACGGAGCAGAACCGAGTGCGGCTGTGGCGCCAGGCATCCCTGGTTCCTGGCGAGAAGAACCCTTTCTGGAAGGAGACGGCAGCCATGCACTCGAGCACCATCACCTCTTTCGACTATTGCCACACTCTGGGCATATTGGTGACTGGCGGCTCAGATGGCTCTGTGCGCATTTGGGACATCCTGGGGAAAATGTTGGTGGAGTTTGACACCACCCTCAGATTCAGCCGCGTCTGTTTTGCCAACCAACGGGGGGACTTGGTGGTTGGCTGCAACACGGACATCTACTTCATCTCCTGTGTTACGTACCTACCAAGGAAGCATCTTGCCAGTCTGTTGACCCACCGTGTAAGGGATGATGTGGTGGAATACCCACTGCCCTTCCTTCCCTGCTTCCTTCTTACCTTCGATATTGTTTTTGTGCCCAAGTAAGTGGTTCCATTGCATTTTGATGGGGTGGCTAAAATTATCTATCCTCTGTCTATCTATCTCTTTCTATGTATTTGGCTATTTATTCTCTATCATCTCTATCTTCTATGTCATGTATCTGCAGCTTGTTAGCTTAACAGGCATTGGGATTTGAATTTTCTGGTGCTTTATGATTTTTTTCTGGAGAATATCTGCCTTTGCATATTCCAGATATCTGCAGATTTCTCTTTTCTCTGCTTTTTGTAGTATTTTTTTTTACTACTGTACCAGTTGGACAGTGGACGCAAACCTGCTCCTCAGCCAAAAGTTTTCCCCACATCCACTCCATGCCAAGTGCTTTGCCTCAGTGTGATTCTCGCAGGGCCTGGCTTTTTCACAGAAGCTCTTCTCGCACGTCAGACACTGAATGCTCTTCTTACTACCTTAGTTTGAGCCTCAAAGCTTTTCCTGGGATCTCTGGGCTGGAAGAGCCTCCCACTTGCAGACCTTTGGAGGGCCTGGTGCTAGATCTCAGGGGGCTTCTGCTTGGGTCCTTCACAAGCACAAAGAGCCTCAGACCAGAGGGAACAATTGACCAAGGTTTCCCTCCAGGATCAGCCATGTTTCTTGTTTGCATCCTTCTTGCTTCTTGAACCAACATCTTCGTGGATTTATTTTTATCTCTGCATTCCAGCCTAAGTAATTTTTATTAGTATGGGAGGTAATTAACTTGGCCGGTCCAATTATTGTATCCGTACTCTCTGAGTTTAATGTAGATTTTCTTTGCATCATAGAGCTACGTAGCTTTATTTAGATCAACCTATCTTGAGAACATTGTCCTATATCTCTTGAATTAGTTCATGCTTAGCAGAGCACCTCCTGTTCAGGTAGGGTCTCCAATGCTTAAACTCTTAAAAGAGTTTCATTGAAGAATTCCAACATAATTTGCTGTTCTGGGATTGAAATATATTGTTGAATCTCCTCTGTGTGATACCTGGCCCAACTCTGGGGAATCACCTCATCCAGCAGTTTCCTATTGCTCGAAAGTAAGGGAGGAGAATCTTGAATCCGTGGACCATTGTGGGGTTTGCAGGCTGCCCAGGCACGGCTTTTGCTTCGGGGGGCAATTTAGAAGAGGAGAGGCCAATGGAGGGGGGGCAGTGAGAAGTTTGTGGGCTCCAGATCCTTTTAGGATGGATGAGAAAGAGAGGCTTTTTCCATTAAAGATTGGAACCTGGAGCACTGGGGGGAATCCAGGAGACGGCATGGCCACATTTTCTGCTTTGATGCCCACATCATTGGGCTATGAGTTCCAGGAGTTGTAGTCTAACTCAGCAATGGGGCAGCAGGTGGCCGCCTGCTGGTGAACTGATTGGGAGGGCAGGTGTGATGGGGCTGTATGGGTCAGAGAAGGAGGCGGCTTCTAGTTCACCACCGTCCTTCGTTGTTCAGGTACCTGCAGGTGGGCAAGCAGGCCAAGACGTTTGAGCGGATGGAGCCCCTCACCAACCACAAGGAGGTGTTGATCGAGAAGAATGTGGCTGTGGTGGTGGAGTTCGTGGGCAGGGACGCAAGCGTCTTTCCTGGCCCCGATTTCTACGGGCTGCCCTGGCCACCCCCCAAGGAGAGGCTGCCAGAGTTTGCGGTGGAATACCAGCTCCTGTCGCAGCCCACTCTCAGGTCTTCTCTGGAGAAGAAGCTCGCTGCCCCACCGCCTTACCGTGGCCTCCCACGGATGGTGGAGCAAGTCCCCTTGCTCCAGACCCTCCGCTTCCAGGAGGGGCACTCCTGGCCGATGGCTCCTGATGGCTACATCCCCAACTCAGTCATCCGGGCTCAGCTCTTTCCCAAAGGGACTCCCCCCGATCTCTGGTGCCCCTTGCTGTCAAGCCGGGACCCCCTGCCCAAGAGGAAGCCGGTCAAGATCCAGATGCTGGAATGGGACACGTCTGAGGTGGTGGAGAAGGCGCGGAAGAAGAAGGCCCAGAAGATGAAGCAGACGTCTTCGAGCACCAGGGGCCACCGGGACTTGCTGGCAGAGATCATGACCAAGCCCTGGCTGAGGCACAAGCCCAGCGACACCAGCCTGCCTTCCATCATGAAAGCCATCCTCAACCTCATGGACGATGTCCCCTACTCCACCTACCTGCTCTGCACCTCCGCGCTGGTGCAGCTTACTGAGTCTTACCCACTGCCCTCCTCCATACAGGAACAGGCCTTTGAGCGCCTCATCCAAGACACAGCCCACAAGGAGGTCAGGGCAGAAGGCAGGACTGGGGGCACTTAGAGCACCTCGGGGGGGGGTGTCCTTGGCTGTTACTGTCCACATCCTCCTTGGAATGACGGGGGGGACAGGACGGGACGGCAGTTGGATGTTGAGTGGAGGAGGAGGTGGTTCTTCCTCCCCCCTCCAGCCCAGGATGGATGTATAGTCCGAGCCAAGTGACAACGGGGGACCCACCGAGGAGGAGGAGGCAGCAACGGCAGCTCCTCCCAGGGAGAGGCAGCTGCTGCTCAGGAGCTGCAGGGCTGGCAACTGGCGAGCAGGTTGGACAGGAACATCCAGAAGTGATGCTGAGGGTGTCCAACCTCTCTCCTGCCCTTCCCTTTGGGGGTTCAAGGCAGAGGGAAGAGCAGCTGGCCGGAGGCTTTGAGAGCCACCACTCTGGGGCACCAGCAGCACCACCTGCTTATTTTGTGCCCAGCATTCTTATTTAGCCAGAATGGCTGCAGCCGGTGGAGATGCTGATGGAGCGAGAATCTTGACCAAAGTTGGCCTGAGCCAGGTCCAGGCCAGCTCTGACCCTCCTGCTTCAGCTCAGGCATCTTCTTTCCCAGGTGAGGATGCGGCTGGCAGCCTGGGAGGCCTTGGGAAAGATGGACCTCCTGGGTGAACAAGAGGTGGTGCCCCTGGCTCAGGCCCTGATGGATGAGAACAAGAAAGTGCGGGATCTGGCCCGCTCCTTGCTCGACTCCGTGGCCGGCATCACCGACAAGTTTGTCCTGAAACAGGAAATGCAGCGGCTGGCGACAATGAGCCTGGAAGACCTGTGAGTCCCTCCCTGCCCGGCTGCAGGCCAAAGCGTTGTCCCTCCTCCTCCTCCTGGGAGAGCCAGGCCCTCCTCCTCCTCCTCTGGCCGGGAGGAAGTCCTGGAAGGGCCCCTTGCCCCACCTTGCAGGAGGCGGTCAGTCTGTGTAGCTGATTCCCCTCAGGTGGCCTTGAAGCCAGGGAGCTGGACCCTTCCTGGTCCTGAAGACCAACTGGGGCGGCAGCAGCAGCAGGACGGAGACCTCTGCCTCCCCCCCCCCGGCTTCCAAGCACCCCGGCGTCTTCTGGGTGGCCCCTGTGAGAAACAGGCAGGAGTTGGGCTGAGGGACTCCTGGGCCTGATCCCACAGGGCCGTCTTATCCTTTGGTGTGGCTCTACCTCTCTACCAAGGTGGGGCCCTGGGTCTGCCTACCTGAACGCTCCTCTGGTGGGTCTGGGGCCCTTGGCTGCTTTCCTTTCCACTCGGGGCAGGTCCCAAAGAGTAGGGGACCTTGTCTCCCTATGGAGCAGGAAGGTTTCCAGGATAGGGAAGGACCCTCCCTCCGGACCGGCTGCCTTCACCCAAGGGTCTCCCTCTCTGCCTTTCCAGGACGGTACTGAGCCAGAAAGAAAGGGCCACTTTCCCTCGCAGGGTGCGAGCTGCCGGGATCGTGGCCGATTCGAAGGATGAAGCCGTCTATGCCTTGACGGAGGGCACCGAAAGGCTGGTGACCTGCGTGGAGAATCAGCTGACAGCCAACCTCTTCCTCCTGTCTGAGTACCCCTCGCCAGAGGCCCAGCTCTTGGGACACCACCCGCCTTCCCGGCGCAGGCGCATCTCTGGAAAAGGGACCGAGGATTACGGAGAGATAGAAAGGCCAGAGACAGACCAGGCCCGGTGGCTGGGGCTCTTTGGCCGCTCGGGCAGGAAAGAGGCCGAGGCTCGAGGTAAGAATACCCCCCACCATGCCTTTGGAGCAGTGTGGCTTCCCTGCGTCCCCTCCAGCCCCGTGTCTTCCTGCGGGGCCTCTCAGGCCACCCACCTGTGGCCATGCTCTGGGAATGTCACAGGGCTGTTGGAGGGCAGCCCAAAACTTCTTGTAGGCTCAGAGCCTGGAGCCTGAGTGGGGGCACATCTTAGCTTTGCTCGGATGGGGAGCAGTTCTTGCTGCTCCGGAAAAGGACATTTGTCTTCCCACAGATCCTGTAGATGAGATGGATGGACGGAAACCGGGGTGGGGGGCCAGTCTGCTTCTGATGCAGGCGGTGGCCTTGTTATTTGCACCCTGCCCCCCTCCTTTCCTCTTCTCTCTCCAATTGCCCCACAGCTGCCACTGAGGAGGCCAAGCAGAGCTCCCCCAGGAAGCTGCCCCGCATCCAGCAGGCCCGAGGGAAGGGGGTTGCCATCACAGCACGCCCTGGAGCCCCCGAGAGCAGCACCAGCAGCAGCAGCCCCAGCCAGCGCACCACCACCAATAGTTCCCCCACCACGAGCAGCGGCAGCTCCGCAGCACGGGAATTGCGGGCCGCCAAGAAGGCGCAGCGTGAAAAGGAGAAGCTACGGCAGCCCAGGGTCCCAGGCCCCACTTCCCAAGAGGTCCGCAGGCTCAGGAAGGTGCGGAAGCAGCCCCAGCCCATTCTCCTGCAGCGCCGAGACACCCGCACACAGCTCTACAAGGAGATGCTGAAGAGCACGAAGGTCCGGAAGGAACAGTCAGCACCGGCGGCACCGGCAGCAGTGGTGGTGGTGCCTCCTCTGGCAAAAGCCAAGGCCGGCAGCAGCCTGATACAGGCCAAGCCCAGCCCCCAGGAGCTGCCTACGCTCCCCACGCTGCCCCCGGAGCTCCCGCCTCCCCCTCCTGCCCGGCGCAGCCTCATCGATCCCAAGCAGCAGTATGGGGCCGACAAGTCCAACTGGCACAACGACCTCTACAAGCTGATGATGCTTCGCATTGCCCCCTCGGTCGAAGGGCGCACCGCAGGGGAGGACTTCCTGGCCTCTGCCCGAATCGCCCTTACCAGCCAGAACCTCTCTTGGGAACTCTTGACCAACCTCAGCCGGGCCCTGCTCAGCTCCCAGGAGAAGCTGACCACAGAGACTCCTGCCTGGAAGAAGTACATGGATGACTTCGTCAAGCTTTCACTGAAGGAATCGTGGCTCCAGGCTTCGGTGGAGAGTTTGGAAAACGTCTTGGCTGTGAGGACAGCCGGGGACGAGCCCAGCAGCTCAGAGGTGGATGAGCTCAGCCAGGAGGAGGTGGAGAAGCGGCTGCGGAAGGAAGCTGAGGAGACAGCTGCAATGGCGGAGACGAAGAGGCTCCAGCAGCGTGGAGCTAAAGAGGGCATGCTACTGCAAGTGGCCTCTGAAAAAGAAGCGAGGCGGTTGGCTAAGTTGTCCGAGAAGCAGGCTTCCAGAATGGAAGAGGTTTCCAAACAGAGGCAGGAATCGGTGGCCCAGGCCAGGGAGCAGGAGCTGGCTCGGAGCAAGGAGCAGTTGCCCGCCAGGAGAAAAGAGCAGGAACACCTCCTGGAGAAGGAGCAGGAACCCTCTGGAGGCCGAGCACGAGGAGCAGAACCCTGGAGGCCAAAGGAGCGGGAAGTTCCTGAAAGGAGAAGAAAAGAAGTGACCAGGCTCAAGGCCGGACAGCCTGCAGGCAAAGAGGCGGTGGCAGAGGAAGTGGAGGAAACAGAGAGGAGCCAGGAGGAGCTGCCCAGCCTGGAGGAGCCCCTCCTAACAGACTCCGAGAGGATCCTGGCCCAGCTGTCGGAGGACACGCTGGCCACAATGAGGGCAGAAGGCAGGGCCAGAGTGATGGAGGAACTGAAGGCGAGAGCTTTGCAGTATGCCCTGGAAGAGGTAAAGGAGAGAGCCCTCGCGGAAGCCCGCCAGACAGCTCTGGCCGAGGCCAAAGACCGGGCATTGCTCGAAGCCCGAAAGAAGGCCCTGGCAGAAGCTTGGGAGAAGGTCCTGGCAGAAGCCCACCAGAAGGCACTGGATGAGGTGATGGAGAGAGCACTGGAGGAGGCAGAAAAGGTTGTCCAGGCTGAGGGACTGAAAGGGAACGTAGCGGAGGAAAGGCTGCAGGAACTGGTGCTGGTAATAGCAGAGGAATTGGCCAAGGAAAGAGCCATGGAGTTGGCCATGTTGGCCAAAGTCGAAGTGGACGAGGCCAGAGTTCTGGAACTGGCTGAGGAAGAGGCGATAGAAATGGATGAGGTGAGTCTTCTGGAATTGGCTAAAGCAAGGGCCCGAGAACTGGCCGAGACCAGGGCCCGAGAATTGGCTGAAGCCACCATGCTGGAGATGCCAGAGGAAAGACTTCTGGAGCTGGTTGAGGTAAGAGCCCAGCTGCTGGCCCAGGCGAAGCTGATGGAGAAGCAGCTGGAGCAGGAAGAAGAGGAGTGGGCTGAGAAAAGAGCCCCCTTCTTTGACCAAGAGAGGGTGGGCTCCCCAGGGGCCCTGGAGGACGAGAGCGTTTGGCTCCTCTCCGAAGACGAAAGAGAAGCCCTGGTGACCCTGTGGGAGATGGACCAGGCTCTGGAGGCAGAGGCTGGGCTGATTGAGCAGGCCCAGCTGCTCCTGGAAGTCCTGACTCAGCCAGAGGGGCTGCAGAGGAGGGATTCCGCCACCTTCCAGAAACTCTTCCGCTTGGCATCCTTGGTTGGGGTCCCCTCAGCGGCACACCTGCAGGAGATGGTGGATGCTCTGCTCCAAAAAGCCGAGGACCTGATCAAGGAAGCCGAGCAGGGGCAGGAGGCCTTGTCAGAAGAACAGCTGTCGGTGCTCGGGCATCTCAAGGAGGCAGTGGAGGCCCACAAGCCCTGGAAGGCCAGCCCCAGGCAGTATGGCGCCCGGATGAAGAGGCTTTTTAAGTCCGCCCAGGCTGTGCTGCGGGCCAGGAACCTCAAGAGGCGGCTGACCCACAATGTCTGGCTTCAGGCTTGGCAGCGGAAGGCGGAGGAGGCCTGGACCCGGGAGGAGCACCGGGAGGGGGGCCGGGAAGTGCACTGGGAGGAGCGCCGGGAGGAGCACCGGGAGGGGGGCCGGGAAGGCCGCTGGGAGGAGCGCCGGGAAGGGGGCTGGGAAGTGCACTGGGAGGAGCGCCGGGAGGAGCACCGGGAGGGCGGCCGGGAAGGCCGCTGGGAGGAGCGCCGGGAAGGGGGCCGGGAAGTGCACTGGGAGGAGCACCGGGAGGGGGGCCGGGAAGGCCGCTGGGAGGAGCGCCAGGAGGAGGGCCGGAGGGCCTGGCTGAAGAGGAAGCTCAGGCAGGCCTTGGGGAAGTTTCAGGCTCAGCAGGAAAGGGCTCAGCAGGAAAGACGGGAGCATCAGCGCAGGGAGAGGTGTCTCAAGTTCAGATCACGGCCCATCGTGCTGGGCTTCCTGGAAGGGGCAGAGGAGAAGAAGGGCCGAGCAGAGGAGCAGGGGCAGAGGGAGGGGGAGGAGGGAGAGGGCCTGGAGGAAGCCAGGGTGGCGGGCAGGAGGAAGCCCTCCCTGAGAAAGGAGGCAGCAGCAAGGGACCATGGGAGGCTGACGTGGTCCCTGGGCCAACAGTGGGAGAAGGCCTGGCATGCCTTCCTGCAGAGGGAGGAGTTGAGCCCGGCCCTGGCCGCCCCCCAGCCAAGGGGGTACCGCCTGCCCAAAGACTCTCTGTACAAGACGACCAAACCCACCAGGTGCCTCCATCGGAAGATGCTCAGGCGGGGTGGCCGGCAGCACATCTTCCGCCTGGACGAGGCCAAGGGGGTGGACTGGGAGGCCTTCATGGGCCTCTACCTCTCCATCGCCTCCATGAAGGAGGAGGGAGTGGCAGCGGCTGTGTGGCAGGAACAGGCAGCCACGCTGCTCGACCTCTACGGTGTGAGCAACCTGCTGGTGCGGGCCATGATCCAGCAGCTCCTGGTGGGCGACCATCGCCAGCGCAGGTACGTGTCCAGCAGCTGCTGGAGGCTGAAGAGGGCGCAAGCCAACCTGGGCCAGAGGACCCTCTACGAGATGATTGTCCACTCCACCCGGCTCCAGCCTCTACAGCCTGCCTTCCACCACATCATCCCTCTCAGCTACCAGAACAATGTGCAGCCCTTCAAGATGCAAGGTATCACCCATTTTGGTCCCCTCTACCTCAAGTGGAAGACCTTCTTCCCCAAGGGGAGGCTGCCCAAGCTGAGCCTTTACGTCTACTCGTAGCTTCCTGCTCTGTCCGCAGGGGGGCCTTCGTTCCCACAGAGAAAAGGCTCCATGGTGCGTTTTTTCTCATTTCAAGAATAGCCTCACAGAGTTGTGAAGGGGTTTTTTTGCCGGGGGGGGGGGGGGGCAATTTATGCAAACTCTAGAATAAATTAGTTATTCAGGCCATCTGCCTGGATCATTAAGTTGGCTTGATTATTTACTTAAATGTTGTACCAAGCAGAGGCAAGAATGCAGGGGTGTGTGTGTGTGATAAATATATATTATAATATATGCACTGAACCAGGTGCAGAGATCACCTGGGATGGGGAATATAAAAGGAAGACTAGGGTGGGTCTGAGCAAAATAAGTGTAGAGACATCGTCACACTGAGCACACAGGGAGATATTTTCATTATGACGGTGCTTGTGACATGAGATGGGTGAAGCCAGACCACTAGAAACGCTGGGTGAAAAATGGTCCCTGGCTTTGAGTTGCCCTCCTGGGGGGAAACCGAAGAACGTTTTGGGCTGTGGGAAGAGCAAATCTCTCATCTCCAGAAGACACCACAGTCTGGGCACAGAGGCCTGAAGGCGCAGCCAGGAAATCACCGCCGAGACCGTTGGAGTGGCCGGTCCCAGGAGGCAGCCGGCAGAGTGCAATGACACGTGTCTCGCCTTCCTACCTGCCAATCCTTTCCATGTTCCTCTAGGGCTTGGACCCTTTTTCTGTTTGGGACTAATGTACATTGTTCAACTGACATCACTCTTGTTTTCCTAAAGTAGCCCTATGAATTCCACCTGTCACACTCCATATATTAGATCCATTCTTTTCAAAAGATCACACATTATTTGAGAATTATTATTTCCAACAACCTTATTTCAGGACCAAAATGATCTTCAAGTGTACCAAAAGAGCAAGTGAGGGCCACACAAAATCTGCTAGATAAAGATTACTTTTAGAATAGATCACTATTCCTCCAGATAAAATTATAGAGCACTGCTTTTCTCTTGACGATGTCATATCATTCTTGATTGACAGATCCCTTTGCAAGAAAGAGGCAAAACTTAAGAAATTATTTTCCAAATTTGGTGGCTCAAAAATTATTTTGACTGAAAAACTGATAAAAAACTTGGGAAGTCCCAGGTGCAGGGCAGTGACATCTGAGGGCCAAGAAGCCTTCCTCGCTGGCCACTCAACAGCAAAAGTCAGAAAACAAGACAAAGGATCCAGGAGAATTTATTAGATCCTTTAGATCCTGCTTGGACAAAAATTACAAGACTGCATTTGTTGTCATTTACATTGTGGGGATGCTGCAACAGTCATAAGTATGAAAAATGGTCATAAGTCACTTTTTTCAGTGCCATTGTAACTTTGAATGGTCACTCCACACAAGCAAAGTACCAGCAAAGGAGGGGGGAAAAACTCCAGAGAGGTTGCTCAGACAGGAAGTCTAGTCCTGCCAAGAATGTAATAAGGGTTAACAGAGAGGCAGTTTCTGTAAGCAACATCAGAATGTTTCCTTCCTGCCTTCCTTACAGGATTAGGCCAGGAATTTCTTCTAACAACTGGTTCTCTGAACTGCTTGGAATGTTAACAACCGGTTCTAGCGAATAGGTGCGAACTGGTAGAATCCCACCCCTGAACCCGCCCCGCAGAGAACATCCTAGGATGCCCCGAGCTTCACGAGGGAGCGAGAGAGTCTAGCAGAAAGTGCGGGGCTGACCATGCTCTCATGAGGAAAGCCTGCTGCTTTGGGGGGCAGCCGGAGGGCCTGAGACGCAGAGGGGAGTCCACTGGCTGCTCCGTCCGCCAGCCCAAGAGAATGCTGCATTCACCCATTCTGTCGGAGTGGGGTGGCCATAGACCCAGAGCCCCTTTGCTTTTACCCCTTGTTCCTACTTCCAAGGAAAACCTCCAGGACACAGAGATGAAAAAGGCCCGTGCACCCTTCCAGAAGCCCTTCCTTGGAGCCTGCCGAAGGTCCCACTCCACCTGGCCCGTTGCCTTCATGCCCTTCTCCACCCCAAGAAAGGACTCGGTGCCCCAGAAGTGTTTGGCAAAAAAACCTACATTCTCCCGCCTGCAGTCCGGGAATGGGGGGGGTCGCTCTGGGTCAAGCTGTCTCGAGAGCATCGCCAGATGGGCTGAAGTGAATGCCATGGATTCCTGGAGCTGAGTCTTCGATCAAGGCCCAGCCTGGCCAGACAGACGGAAGGGAGGGGCAGGTCCATCCTACGTGGTCTCCTCCTTTTCACACTGGTGGCAGCGGCTGATCTTCATTTCCGTCAGCTGGATGTAGCGGAGGATGTTGGTGTCTGGGGTGTGTGTGGGAGGGACCGTGAGCAAGGAGAGCGGCCGGCGGGGGGGCCTGCTCCAGTTGGGACGCTCCCCCATCCCGCTTCCCTCTGACATGGCCCTTCTTGCCCGGACCTGGCCAGGCTGGAGCAGCTGTTGCTACCCTGAGAGGCCCTTTTCTGCCTGGCCCGCCCAAAAACCCACCTATGGGCTGGCGGCACTTGGCCTCCTTCAGATAGAGCAGGGCCTTGTCGCAGTCGCCAAGGTGGTAGAAGGCGATGCCTGCGTGGTACATGGCTTTGAAGTTGCCCTTCTCCTTGGCCAACACCTTGAGGCAATATTCGCAAACTCGCTCGTAGTTCACCAGCTCTGACTGCAGGAGGCAGGCTGCAGGGAAGAAAGTGGAGGGCACCGAGACACCCCAAGCTCTCCTTCCCTGCTTTCACCTGTGGCAGGGGCGGCGTGGTGAGAGTCAGGGGGTTGAGGGACCCACGCTGAGCTTGATCCAGCCAGGAGCCACTTGGTACATCAGACTGCAGCAAATGAGGGGAAGGGGGATATCTGCTCCCTTTAGAGGATGGACACATGCACACACGCCATAACAGCTCCAACTAACTAGCTGCACTAGCTCTGCCAAGCCAGGAGGCTATTGTACGGCTCCCTCTTTTTTCCAAGATTAACTCTTTGGCACCTCCCTCAAACTGGGATGAGTCTATTTTGCCTTCCTCCTCCTCCTCCTCCTCCTCCTCCTCCTCCTCCTCTTCATATGATAAGCACTTTCTTTCATTTTGTAATTTCTCTTTCTTCTATGGACAAAACCACAAAGTTCATTTCAGGCTACAAGTCTCACCTAAAATGACCCACGGAACACTTCCATTCTGCACACCAACCGGAAGTGCAGCTCTGGCCACCTGTTTCGCTTCTAGAAGGGCTTGTCGTGGCAAAACCATGTGACATGGAGGACCCAGAGAAGACCTCATGAGGTTGCCAGCTGCTGAGAAGTACCTCCATCCCGCACCGCTAGTCTCAAAGCAAAGACGTTGGTCCGCAACCGGCATGGGACGGGAGCCATCGCCAGGCGTTTTGGGGAGCAGTTGTGAGGCAGGCCGGTCAAGCAAAGCAGGGAATGTTGCCTCAGCGATGAAATGCCCTGGGGGTCTTGGGCCAATTCTGTGGTCTCAGCCCATCATACAGGCGTTTTCTAAAGGTACAGTGAGCAGCTTGGCTCCATTGAAAGGAACACCTGATATTAAAGGGGAAAAGCTACCAGAAAAAACATGTTTAATTGGCGTTCCATGACCCAATGGCAAAATTAAGTATGGTGACATATTTTTAAGCTTTGCAGAATTCCAGTTGGCCCCAAGCAGCGGTTCCCTGGGCGTCGGCCTTCCACAGTGCTGGGAGCCGCATCTGACTTTCCAGCTGGGCGAGCGGGGTCCGGTCTCTACTCCCAGCATGGGGACAGGACTAGGCTGCTTCCTTCTCCCTCCCACCTCAGCGGCGGGGGGCAGGCTCTTACCAGTCAGGCTGTCGGAGCACTCCATCTCAGTGCTGTCCGCCTGCTCCCACTGCTCGGCTGACAGGCGGCGCCAGGCGACCAGTGAGCTGCCCTTCCCAGCAGACACATTGACCTCTCCCTCAGCAGCCGGCAGTTCCAGTCCCTTCAGCTGCAGCAGGGCTCGGTGGTACTTGCCAATAGCCTCGCGGAGCTTCTTCTGCTTGTAGCAGCGATGCCCCTCTGCCTTGAATTCCACCGCCCGCTGGAGTTTGGCCTCCAATTCCGCACCCACAGCACAGTGGGCCCGGCAGCCGCCTCCTCCCATCCCCAGCACCAAGGAGGCTCCACCAGCCTCCAAGCAGCTCTTCTGGTACAGGCTGCACTCCTCCATCCCCGCCTTCACTGGCTGAGGCTCATGCCTAGCCCAATGCCTGCTTCTGCCAGACGGGGAGCTGGGAGAGAGGCGGGCAGAGCCACAAGCGCCGCTTCAGTACCGTGGACAGCGTGCTAGTGCATTGTGGGAAACTTCTCCTGCCTCAGTACCAGCAGTCTGACCTCACATGGCTTGGGACCAAATCAGGAGAGGCGGCTCCAGACAGCGCCCCAGCGGACGGGCGGGTGGGCGGGCTAGCACCTCTTGCCTGCCTCGGAGGCCTGCTTGACGCGATGCCGAAAAGCTTCTCCAGCGATTTCCAAGTTGGACTCATAGATCGGGTTTCTCACAGTTTGAAGGGAGCTGCGTGGTCAGATAGGTAGTGAGGCCGAAGCTGGCTTGAGAGGCATTGTGAGGAGTCAGTCAATGGGGGTGCATTAGCAGCAGCACCTAACGGAGGGCTCAGGGCTATGTATGAGTGGATGTTGAAATGGCTTGTAAACTGGTTGGGGTGGGAGTTCAAAGCTTGGGATGATCCCCCCCCAGCAGGGTCAGCCCAGCATGGTCAGCTCCAGCCCCTCTGGGTCCTGAGCCGTGATGCCTGGGCCGCACACTGAACTCTTCTCCTGGATGCTGCCAATTCCATGGGAGGGAGAAACACCCTACTTTTCTGACCTCAGAAGCAAGAGTGTTTTCAAGGGAATAAAACACTTTATTAGACATATGAAGTCCCTTTGCTTACAATCTCTTTTTTGTTTTTAATCATGGTGGGGGGGTGGATAGTGCAAGACTCAAGGCCACAGAGAGAGGGAGGGATAAACAGACAAACCAATCAGGATGAAGTGAGAAAACTTTATGTATGAAGGAATAAAAGGAGAGAGGGCTTTCTGCACTTCCCATCCCCACATGCCGTGGGAAGGGGCAGTTCAAACGTCACCCCAGCATCCTTCATTGGGGGGGATCCCCCAGGAAGCAACTCAGGAACTTAGAGGCAGCAATGGCAGGGTTGGTGCTAACACAAAGCTTCTGTGGCCTGGAGTATTTCAGGAAGATAGCACGAAGGGAGGCGTTGGCCCCCTGCAAAACTGCCTTGGCCATGTACGGGAAGACAGCCAACAGCTCGGCTTCACTGTGAGGAGAGAGGAGCAGTTGGGGGCCACTTACGGACCGAACCCAGTTACTACTTGCTTACTACTCAAGTGCCCCAGTCCCTGCAGTTGGGAGACAGCCAAGGCCCTGTTTTCCTGGGCTGCAGCTGACCTCCAGAGTATCCTGAATGGGCCACAGCTGCACAGATGGTAACCTGGCACCCCATGGGGCATGAGTCATCTGGTGCCATGCAAGAATTGGGGCAGCAGCCACACCTGCGGTTCCCATGCCCTCTGAAGGAACATGCACATAAAGGAATCCAAGAGGTTGTGCTTTAAAAGCTGGGAAATGAGGGAGAGACCCCAAATTATTTGCACCTCCACTATTTCTCATTGACCTCACCTCCACCCCCTGCTCATCATACCTGTACACAAGGAACTTTGGAAAGTATTGCTGAAGGGCATCCATGTCTTGAATTCTGGCTTCCCACGACAGCTGGTGTGCCAGAGACAGAGCCGCAAAGGACAACTGGGCCGGCTCAAAGCGCAGGCAGTCCACCTCCATGAGAGACGCTTCCAGGAAATAGAGGGCCAAGAACTGGACCTGGATAGGCATGGAGAAGGAGGGGGAAAGGATGCTTGCTGCCTCACTCCCACAAGGCCAGGGCACAGGTGACCCAGGGACTGCTTGGGAACAGCAGCCAGTGATCCTACAGGTTCTGGCCCTGCCAGCTCACTTTGGGCCCTTTACCTCCAAGGTGCAATGGGCCACTTCTGCCAGGAGGCGGAACAGGTGGATGGGATTGGCATAGTGCAGCTCAAACCTGAGCCGGGCCAGGATTTTGCGTTCCATTTGCAGAAGATCTTTTCGGCTGCAGGAGTTCTCCATCATGAAGCACAGCTGGGCTGGCTGCAGGAAAGGAGAGAACAGGTCCTGGCCTTGCACCAGAGCATGGCGGGGCCTTCCAGAGAAGCCCAGGTGCCCTCCTCTTCCAGCCTCAAAGGCCAAGGACCGAGAAGGGCTGCTGGACTAAACCAGAGCAAGTTGCTTTGGTTGTCCCACTCTCCAGAAGGCCAATGGACACTCCCAAATCCAGCTTTTGCACTCTCACCTCTGGGCAGGTGTGCTCCTCCAGTTTGCACGCCAGAAAGAGGCAGGTGGCACTGAGGAGCTGCAGGCAAGGGATCCTGACCCGGCCTGCTCTCAGGTAGGAGTTCATGAGGTGGACGGCCAGGTGGAGGGTCTCGTCAGCCAGATTAAGATACTCCTGGGGGGAAAGGAGCAGAATCCACCGCAGCAGAGCAGAGGTAGCGGGGGGGGGGGGGAGAAGTCCCTCCTCTGCTTCTAGACCCAACAAATCAGGCCACCCCAAGCCCAACACTTACATGCACTTGGACCAGCCAGTCCACCAGAAGGGCTCGCATCTCCACTGTGACCGACCGTGGCAGGTCAAAGCCCTGGAACGCATATGATGGCTGCTTCCGCTAGGAAAAGGGTCAGAACCATTGGGCCCATTGGGCAGGCCAGGAGAGGTGCGTGGATTAGAGACATTCCCTGGAATGGAGCCGAGAGGGAGGCAGTGCCGTCTTGGAGCCCTATAGTCCCCGGCCAGGGGGTGTATGTGGCACACACAAGAGACCATAGGGAACCAGCAACCCCCAAACGAGGGAGATTTTGGCTCCCTTGGCTAGGCAGAGAGGCCATCAGAGGAACCCTGAAACCTGGGCCAAGCCAAGGGGGGCCTTCTGTCTTACAATGACCAAGGCCATGCTGGACGACACAGTACCATCCGGGATGCCTTCATTGGATTCTGGATGCACAACGCCCGGGCATACAGGCTGGGTTTTGCGAGGGAGGGGGCCTCCATTGTTGCCGGGGGGCAGGGGTGGGGGCTCCACTGCCACTGCTCACCATCAAGTTACTGAAGATGTCGAAGGCGTACTCCCTTTCCAGGGCCATGTCCATCCGCAGCATGGCTTGGGACAGCTCCTGGTCAAGGGCCAGCGAGGCTGGGACCACTGGGGGAGAGGGGGGAGACTGGGAGGTCAGCAGCAGAGGTGGGATTCAGCAGGTTCTGACCAGTTCTGGAGAATCGGTAGCGGAAATTGTGAGTAGTTTGGAGAACCGGCCAATCCTGCCTCTGACTGGAGATTTTACAGCCTTCTTCCCCTGCCTGCCCATCAAGCCCCGCCCACAGAACTGATGGTAAAAAACGATTGAACCCCACCATTAGTCAGCAGGGCTTCCTCATGATGAAGGGATGATGCCTGCTCATCACAGAGTGCGGTACATGCATCGGATTATCCCTTCCCCCAAGCAATGGCCTGCAGGGTCCTCTGGGGTTCAGGGGCAGCTCACCTCGCTCTCTCAGCAAAGGAGGTTCCGGCCGGGCTTGGAGCCCTCCCTGCTCCTCAGCCTCTTTCTCATAGCTTCCCAGGCCTTTCTTCTGGAAGAGGAGAGGAATCTGGCAGCCGGGAGAAAGACAAGGCTGGGGACGGGATGGGGGGAGCTACCTGCCAAAGCAAAGCCCAAGCTGCCGCCTTCCCTTCCAGAGCCCTGAGGGGCTTGAGATTGCCTCCTGCTGGGCACAAGTGCCTTTGCCCCACTAGCTGCCAGTGGATGCAACCTAATGCTTGACAGAAGCACCCTGGCTTCACCTCCTCCCACAGGCAGAGTTTCTGGTGGTCCCATTTCTCCCTGGCAATCTGGCAGCTTAAAGTCTTTGCAGGTGGAGGGCGGGATTTGAGGATTTTGCTCCTACACAGCTCAGGTGCAAAGAGGCTGAAACACGCCTTCTTGTGCAGCCCCATAGAAGAGGAAGAGGAGGAGGAGGCATGAAAGTTGGGCTGGCCATCTTCTCTCCCTGGACCAGCTGGTTTCCTGCCAGTGGCCCCCCTTCAGCCCCAACCTTGCGTTGGCTTCCCCCAGGATTGATTCCTGTGAGCACCCCAATAATTTCCAGGTCTGAAGCTTCAGGCTGAGTACTCCCTCCCTGCCCTCCCACAGCTCTCAGCTGCAGGGCCAGGAGTGACCCACCTTCCCACATGCTTTTTCGGTGCTCCGCCCTTCATTGCTCTTGCTTTTCAAAGGCTCCCTTTTCTCCTCCACCTGAAACCAAGCAGCATTACCAAAAGAGGGAGGCTGTTTAAAGGAACACACAACCCTCCCCAAAGGTGGATGCCGCCTCGTTTTATTTGCGAACCTTCCCACCTTCTTCCCAGATCTGGCAAGGACTCCACTGGCATCTCCCAAGTTGTGTGGGGGGGGGAGGGGGGGGGAGGGCAGACAAAGTCCTTGCTCCCAAATGACTGAGGGGGTCCCTCTGCTCTTCCTTCCCCTCCAGTTTGAGGAACCCAGGTGAGAGCAGGGTGTAACTTTGCAGCTCAGAGAGCTGCTGGGGCCTGTTGGTAAGGGATGGTCCATGCCAAAGAGTTGCTCCTCCAGATGGCTAGGACTGGTAGCGGGTAGCTTGGGTGAAAAACAATGGCCGCAGGTCCTCCTCCCTTAGGGAGGGGAGAGCGTACCTTCAATGACCCCCCCCCCCAACAGGCTGCCCAGGGCACTTACTCGGCTTATGGTCTGCCGGCCCACAAACAAGGTCCCTACCGAGGGAACGGCTCTTTGCAGCAGCAGCATCCAGGGCCTCCCCTCGGGGCCCGCCATGGCCTTTGCCCGAACACCCACAAGGTGGGGAGAGAGCTCGGAGCACCAGAGGATTCCCAGCTTGGCTAAATTAGGGCTCATTAGTAGAACTAGCCACCAGCGAGCAGAGCAGGAGGGATGCTTGGATGTTCTAAGGTAACAAAGAATCTAATATTGCAGGATGTAATTTTAGGCCTTATCAAAACCGATGAATGGAAAGTTACAGAGAACCAATTTCCTGGCCTGCCATTTCCTGAGAGGGGAAGCAGGTGGGGGCCCTTGCCTGCTGCCTAAAAGTTGGAAGGACAATGGTGGGCCTGGGGCAACTCTGGGGGTGGCTTGCTTTAGCACCTCTCCCCTGGCAGCTGGATGGCTATTGTGCAGCACTGAAGGAAATGGCCCACCACTGAAAGGAGGGGGCTTCGATTGCAAAGATTTAAAGAAGGTGAGGAAGAGGGGGACAGGTGGGCTTTGCTGAAATTCCCTGGATAAAATTCTCCTCCTTGCAAAAATGAGGTAAGTTGCCTTCCTCAAAAGACCACAGCCACTTCGGATTAAATTTGTAGATAATCAGCTACAATGAACAAGAGCTTGGGTGTTGCTTTAAAATTTCCATAAATATTTATTTTAATAAACATTAAAAAAATTAAAAAGACCACCATATAACCAAGAAATAACATAGTTTATTGCTTGTACCGTACAAATCTGAGGGTAGAGGAAGGCAATTCCATGGTTTACCAAAAAAAAAAAAAAGGCTTTCCAGTTTTTGTGCTTATCAGCCACATTTACAAAAACACTCCAGCAACCTTTATTTTACAAACGGAACTCAGAATCTCGAGCTGGCCCTGTTTGCAGGGGGCCAGAAGTGCTGTTGATTTCCAGCAGTGGGGAAGCGAGCAGGGCAGAAAACGTGCTACAACCCAGTGGGCGCTTCACTCTCGTCTAACAGGGGCAACGTTAAACTAGTCAATCTGAATTAGAACTACAGCAAACATGGGAAACTATTCTTGCCCCACCCCAAGCGTCCCAGAAGGCCAGGTCCCACCCAGCCCTGCAAGTCCAGGGAGCTGAACTGGGCTGACGGGCAGACCCAAAAGGCTCAAGGAGGCCTGGGAGCTGCCGGCACTTCGGGTGCAGTGGAAGGAAGGCCACACAGTGGGTCTGGAGCAGCCCGGGTTCCCCCACCTGACTCTCAGAGAGCTTTGGGCAGGAGTGCCTGATGGGAGCCACCCTGCGAGGCAAGCAGGCCGCGCCAGTCCTGGAGGCCGCATGCCCTGGGGGAGCCTCCGTCCTTCCTGCTTGGGGGCTGTGCACCCAAGGAATCGGGCAACTGGCACTGGCTGCCTGCAAGAGTTGAGACACGGGAAGCCATGGATGTTTGCAGCCAGGTTCATGCTGCCTGCCCCCCCCCGCTCCCCCTTTGTAGAAAGACGACTTGTGATGGAGCCCAGAGCAATGGTGGAATTCGCAGAAGTCTCTGGCACGGGCAGGTGCCCCAAACCCAGGGAGCACAGGAACCCCAGGGCTGCTGCTGCGGAGGTCAATAGAAGAGTCAGATAGAGCAAAGGCAACCTTGGGGGCGTCTTCCAGCCCACCAGGTGGCATCCTCTGGTACCTGCCCAAGAGGCCACATAGGTAGGCAGGAGGGACTGCTCTGGCCTGCCAGCAGCACAGCTGGAGGAGCCCCTTTCCCTAGAGGCCTCCCACTCTTTGCACAGGGGGTGAGGGGCCCTGCGGACTGTTCGCCAGCTTCAGGAAGGTCAGTCCACCTCCCGGCCATGCTTGCCAGAGGATCACAACCCCCTCTTTAGCAAAGGGGGGGGGCAGGGGGGTCTGGCCGTGTGGCTTCTGGGCCCTCTGCAGCAATTCAGCTGAGCAGCATCTGTGCCCTGGCAGAGTTGAGCAGCTCCAGGCTGCCTGGACTGGCCTGCTTCTTCCCCGGTCAAGCCACATAGGCCTGGGGGGCAAGGCAAAAGGCCCCCGACTGGCAAACCTCCCTTCCTCCCAAGGCAAGGCCCTGCAGCCATGAGGAGGGGGGCCAGGGGGCTGCCTACCCCACTGGGCCAGAGATGGGAGAGGCAGGCAGCCACCTTCCACAGCTGAAGAGAGAGAGAGAGAAACACTGCCAGGGTCACACAGACCCCGGCCCCAGCTCCACAAGGGCAGCCCCCTTCAGATGAACTACTGGGCAGGGGCAGCTGGGCCCAATCGCTCCAGCGAGGGCCAGTCCTGGGCCTTGCAAGCAGTAGTTACAGACTGTCATGGGCCAGGAGGGGGCAGCTGCTTTGCCTGGCCCCTGGCTTTCCTTGAAAAGGCCGCTGTTCTAAGTGTGGGGGCCAGCTCCCCATTCCTCTTAACAGCAGCACCCACGGAGGTATGGGGATTGCTCTGCTCCACCAAAAGCCAACTGTCCTCAAGAGGCACCTGAGCGCTGGCCGGCCAGCCGGCCACTATCCCATAGGGTGCTGGGATTTCGGGGCTCTGCCTCTCTTAGCACAGCCCTGCAAGCCACCAAGGCCTCCACACTCTGGCGTCCAGGGTGGCAGCCCATACGTGAGGCAGTGAACGGTGTGCTTCCTGCCTTCTGCCAACGCAACACGGTGCCAGAGCGCAGCCCTCAGAAGCCACCAAACACGCCAAAGCAATTTCCATGTGACATTCAGTGGTGGCCCAGAGACCGGGGGGAGGGGGGTAGGTATGGGGGGGGCAGGGACACCTGGGCACAAGTGAGTCAGCTGGTCCTGACTGCAAGGGTCGATGTGGCAGGTCCAGGCTCCTCCGCTTGGCTCCCAGAAATGGGAAGCCGGGATCAGCCAGAAGGGGTGGGTGGCCCTGGCTGGCCCCGTGCTCTCTCCGGAGGCGCTGCAGCCCTACTCCCGAATGCTGGCTGAGTAGGAGAACTGAGGGAAGTGCGTCCGCTGGTCGGCATTCAGGGGGTCCATGCAGTCGTCTGCGGACAAGAACAGCCCGGCGGGGGGGTTTCTGGTGAAGCCAGAACCAAAGGACCAGGTGAGCCGCCCCCCCGCCTGCCCCTCAATGCAAAGCCCCCTACTCACATCGGTCTGGTGGCGTAATGGTGATGGACTGGGCTGTGAACTCATCATCAAAGTACCGCGTGTCTATTTCGGACGTCACCTGGGGCTTGAAAGGGGGGATGAGCTGGCGGGAGAGAGCCTGCTTAGTTCGCCCCATGGGGGGTTCTGCCCCTGCCCTCCTCCCACCCAGGAGAGCCCTGAGGGGGAAAGGGCGGCGGCAGCAGCAGCACCGTAGTGCTTACCTTCTTCTGAACCACATCCTGCCAGTTAATGGCAGCAAAGAACGGATGCTCCATTACCTCCTTGGCATCATTGGGGCCGCCCCCCAGCCTGGCGAGAAAAGGCTCAGTTAAGAGCTTTGCGTGTGCGTGGACAGTCATGGCCATGTGAGCGTGCCCACAGGTTCAGGGGGAGGGCAAACGCCGAGGAGGTGCCTGTTTACCCTTCGGGGAAGACAAGGAATTCCTCAGGGTGGCAGTGCCACCTCCCCCAGCTGCACCCCAGCACCCCCGCGGTGTCTATTCTGCCCAGAGGAGGGCACTCACGTTATACGCGCGTTTGTGCAAACTCTGTGCTAAGCGTTTATTTCAATCTCTAAAAGACTGAAGTCAACTGTGTTTTATTCCAAATGCCAAATTCATGCCAACCACGGCTTGGCCTTTGACTCTGATGAAAGGACACCCCTCCCCCCCACGGCCAGATCCAGCTTTTGGCCTCCCTTGCTCTCCGGCACGTCCAGCAGGCAAGCCCAAGGGCCTCTGACTCCAATAGCTCGGCCCCCGGGCAAGCAAAGGCCCAAGCAAAGGTTGGCGCTCAGAGGGCAGCCGGGAGCTCCCTCACCTCTGCTTGGGGTCCTTCTTGAGCAGGCCGGCCAGCAGGGCCTTGGCTTCAGGACTGAGGGTGCGGGGGAAGCGGATCTCCTCCAGGAGGATCAGCTCAAAGAGGCGCTCATGGTCCTGGCTGTAGAAGGGCAGCCGGCCGCACATCATCTCGTACATGACCACGCCCAGGCCCCACCAATCCACGGCCCTCCCGTAATCATTGTCCTCCAGCACCTGCGGGGAAAAGGGCAGCGGGGGATGGAAACCCAGGGAAGGCAGCCCTGGGCCCTCTGAGGCTGGTCAAGGCTGGACCCACCCTTCCCCCAATACCTCTGGGGCCAGATACTCCGGTGTCCCACAGAAGGTCTTCATGGTGGCTCCATCGGAAACACCTTCCTTGCACAGCCCAAAGTCCGTGATTTTGATGTGCCCGTCTTTATCCAGCATGAGGTTCTCCAACTGAAAGACACAAAGGTGGTTGGACCCCAGCCAAGGGGAGCCCTCCACCCCCACCCCACAGCTGGCCTGGGGGCCACCCCGTTGGACCCTCATCTCCACCTTGATGTCACGGTAGACCACATCCCGCGAGTGGAGATACTCCAGGGCAGAAACGATCTCAGCCCCGTAGAAGCGGGCACGCTCCTCCGTGAAGACGCGTTCTCGTGAGAGGTGGAAGAACAGCTGGAAGGGAAGCAGCCAGGTCAGGGGGAAGCAGGCCCAGCAACTCCAAGGGAGGGGCTCCTGGCAGACACCCACCTCCCCTCCGTTGGCGTATTCCATGACGAAGCAGAGGCGGTCGTTGGTCTGGAAGGCGTATTTCAGGGCCTAGGAAGAGGGGCAGAGATTTCCCTCAGAAGCGGCCCCTTCAGAGAAGCTGCCCCCTGCCCACCTGGGCCCTGTGCTCTGAGTCAAACCAGCCCCAGCCCCAGGCCCACTACCCTACCCTTCTTCTTCTGCCTTGGGTATTCTGGTGCCGCCTCATGGGGAGAGAGGAGGCGGCGGAGGAGGGTTCAGTCTGGGCCCTTGGGGCAGCACCCCAGGCTTTGACTGGCTCTGAGCACCCCCCTCTTCTCAGCCAGAAGCAAAGCATGCTTCTGGCTAGCGGGGAAGTATTCTGAAGCCCCCCTGGATCATGGCCAGCCCCCCCCCCCCGGCATGTACCGTGAGAAAGGGGTGCCTCGTGTTCTGCAGCACTCGGCTCTCCGTGACGGTGTGGGCCACTTCATCCTTGGGAGAGGGAAGAGCGTCCTCACCCAGTGCACCTGGCAAGCACCTACCACCCCCCACCCCCCGCCACAGCCGTCCTCTCCAGGCTCCAGGAAAATGGCAGGAATGCCAACCCTTCCCAGGCCCGGGGAAGAGGAACAGCTGGTAGGAGCAAAGATGGGCCCTTCTGGCCCCCTGGCTGAAACAGGCAGTGCTCCTTGGCCAAATGGCTAACTTGGGGGGGGGGGAGAATCCTTCAGATCCACTCTTCTTTGGGATGGCAGAGGAAGGGGGCTTCCCAGAACCAAACTGTCTGAGCAGCAGCGATAAATCCTTCCAGAGCTTGTTTCTCTCTCTCTCTCTGGAGGCGCAGAAAACCCCCGATCCCAACGGGCTCCCCACCAGCAAGTTTTCTGAGGAAGGGCTCTGGGTCAGTCCTCTCCAGGGCAGGGTGGGGCCTTCTTCCTCTGGCCGCTAAGAGCGTTGGACATCCTCCCTCCTCCCTGGCCACCCATTGCTGGCCTGGACGAGCCTCTCCACTCTCCCTGCCCCACCCTTGAGGGGCCAGAGCTTCTGCCCACCTTGGCAATGATGACCTTTTTGCGCAGAATCTTCATGGCATAGTAGCGCCCCGTGGCCTTTTCCCGTATGAGGATGACCTTCCCAAAAGTGCCCTTTCCCAGGAGTTTCAAGTAGTCAAAGTCACTCATGGTCTGGGGACAGAAAAAAAAAAAAAAGAGAGAGAGAGAGAGAGAAAAAGAAGAGCTCCTTGACTGACTGAGCAAAGCCTTTCAGGTAAAATCCCTGGAATCCCACGGCCGTAACTTGACTGCAGCCCTCAAGTAGCCAAGATCAGCAGCCGTCTCCTTCCCGCAGACCTGCCTCGCTTACCGCCTTGGTTCTGGCCTTGGTCACAGCCACTTCCATTTCCTCGGCCCCTGGACTGTCGCTGGGGGAGCCACACTTGTAATCCATCCTGTCTTCCTCTTCCGCCGCCTGGGTCTTTAAGCTGTTGGCCACCATCTGAATGGCCTGCATCCATTCTTCCCTGGGAAGAGGCAAACCGACACTCAGGTTGCAAAGCACCCTTAAGAAGCCCTCCAAGGCAGGCCGGCTCCGTTACAAGGCAGCCGAGACAAACCAAGTGGGCAGCCTAAGGCAGGATGCACCGCTGCTGGTAAGGGAGCTGCCCCAGTCAAGGGAGCCTGGCATTTCTGGCGCCTAAAGACGACCAGGGTGTGAGAGTTGGATGCGGAACTCCGCAGGAGGATGGGAGACAACTTCAAACAGACCACCCCCCTCCACTCCCGGGCGACACCTGAAACTGCAGTTGCTCGTGGCGGTCGAAGTGAGGAGTCAGATGTGCCTCCATTCAAAGCCCAAGAAATAAGTCCTCAGACTCCATTTTTACAGAGCAAAGTCATTTTACTGGGTAAGTAGCTGCACTTGTGCAGTAAGTAGAAAGCACCCCAACTTTTACAACCCACCTGCAGCACCCAAAGCCCCAATTATCCCTCTCTCTGTTCCCATGGCAGCCGAGGAGAGCCAAGCAGGAAGAGAGGCCAGGAAGGATTCGGGAGGCTGGCACCAGGCCTTGCCCAGGGAGGGGGAGGGGGGGGCTGCCCACTCACCTTTCCTCTGGGGAGTCCACGTGGAAGGTCCGCTCGATGACTGTCGTCCACTGCAGGCAGCGGATGATAAATGTGTTGGGACGGGGTCGCTCGGCTTTCATCAGCTGGCATTCTGAGGAGGAGGAGGAGGAGGAGGAAAGGGCCCCAGGTTGGTGCCTCGGCCCTTGCCATGGGGCTCCGGTCTGGCTCAGTCCCCCCGGCCATGTTCCACACAGGTTCAGCCAGGGCCGCTGTCCCCAAGGCAGAGAGGCAAAGAGGAGGAAGAGGACAGTGCCAGGGTAACCGTTGCTCATGCACCCAAGTCCTGTGTCCAGGTGAGGGAAGAGCCTCTGCCGGGGCCCCTGGGAGGCTGGAGGGCACCCGCCCATTTCCAAGCTAACCTGGGCAACACACCTGCCACAGAGAAGTTGTTCAAAGGGGGTGCGCTGTGATCGGCAGCTTCCGGCTTCTCCTTGTAGCCGATGAAAGAGCCGTCGCTTTTGAGGAGGAAGTATCGGGGCCTCCATGTTTTGATGTATTCCCCTAGAAAGTCGTTCTGGGGTTACCCAGGGGGACACGCTGGGCCCACACGGCCAACCACCATCACACAGGGCAGGCAGGCATAGAGGGGTGACCCCATCAGCCTCCACATTTGGCCCAACACCCCTGCAAGCCGCCACCTGGCCTAAAGGTTGGCAGAGGAACAGATCCTCGTGTGTCCCTTGCCAGGTGGGGACCCTGATCAGCTGAGGCGTCTCTTCCACGGACTGGAGAAAAAGCTTTGGGAGGGTGGGGGGCTCCTGCTGTTCCAGGGCAGGAACCCTGCTGGATTCAGGCAGGGCAATTCAGCCCAGAGCTTTTAGGGGGCAGGCTGCTCTTCTGTCCAAGCCCCGCTTGGCAAAAGCAGACCGAGGCCTGCCACCCATCCAGGCCACGGCAGGACCAAAATAGCCCCCAGCTGTGGTCTATATTTGTCTGCTAGAAACCAGGGCTGGAGGAGCAGCAGCTCAGGGGAATGGGGAGGGGAAGGAGCCTGCCGGGGGACCAGGGGCTCTTGCCAAGATGGCCTTTGGGTTGCCCTACCAGTAGCGGGTCTCAGAGGGCCGAGAAGCCCCTTAGGAGCACAGCGGGGCAAATGATGCCACCGCTGGTTCTTCCCTGGGCTAGAAGAAATGCAGCCCGGTGGCCGAGGGCCTGCCTCTGGGAAGGCTGCTTGGGCCTTGGGGTTAGGAGAGGCAATGGCCTTCACCAGCTGCAGCCAAAGCTGTGGGGGCGGGGGGAGAGGCCTCCATTGGGGGAGAAGCCCCGCTGGCAGCTCAGGGTCTCCCACAGGACAGGCGGGGCACCACTCACCTCGCTTGTGCAGCCATCCCTCCTTAATCACCGACACCTCACTCATATTGCTGCCACCACAGGGCACGGAGAGGGGCTGCTGCCTGCCAGGTGGGCCCCAGGCTGCCTGGCGACCTGCAGGGGAGAAGGGAATGGCTGCCGTCCTGAGAACATCAGAGGCCATCCCGAGCCCTGCTCCCCACTCAGCACCGCAGAACAAACTCTGCTTCTGAACGTTGTGAAATTCTCTATGAAGCCACAGTTGACAGCAGCCTGGCTACCCCACCCCCCCACCCCCACCCCGGCATCTGGACTGGCCGTGGCTAAACTCCAGGGCCGATTGAAGGCCCCAGGGCTCCCACTAGCCCCCCTTGACCTCCCAGTGAGCGCCAAGCCCACGCAGCTGCACCCCACGCAGCCATGGCCAGCAGCAGGAGAGGCCAGGATAACCACGCAGGACACCACAGACTTGCCACAGTCAATACCAGGCACCTTCCAGAAGCAGCTTTGCTGGTGCACATGGATGCCTACGAAGGCTTGATCACAAAAAAGCTTGCTTGAGCAAAACAACCACATAGACAAAATGCCTGGGAAGGAGCACGTCTCCCATGGGCCAAAGAGAGACACGGCGTCAGCACCACCACCAATAAAGATGCCGGGGGATGAGGAAGAGGTGGCAGAACTGCAGCTTCTTCAGCAGGCAAAGGAAGGCACTTCTGAAGCCTAAGAGCCCCATGTCACAAGCCAGAGGAGTCATCTTACAGAACGGCCTACATGTGCAGCACTCAAATGGGATGGGACTCGGCCTCCTCCATGCAAAGATCCCCAGCAAAGGGGAGCCCACTGCCTCTTCCCTGGCAACCTGCTCAACTGGCCAACAGCTTGCACTGTGCAGTCAAGACGTTCTTCTCAATGTCTAGCCTGACCCTCTTTCCTTGGTGTTGGTCTTTCCTTTCCTTTCCTTTCCTTTCCTTTCCCTTCCTTCCTCCCTTCCTCCTTTCCTTCCTTCCGGGGAAACCAAGAGCAATGCCATTCCTTCTGGGTTATCACCGCCAGAGACTGGAAAACTATAACAGCGTCCTGGTTGGCACACTAAACATACTCGGTCTAGACACCTCTTTCCAGCCTTCTGACCGCCCTGGCAGCCTCATGTTTGCATTATGCTTTTTAAATCGGGCTGCTCAAAACTGGACAGTGAGTTAGGAGCACCCAGGTCGACTCTGTAGACCGCTAAGAGAGGGCTGTAAAGCACTGTGAAGTGGTATATAAGTAAGCGCTGTTGCTATTATTATCTGAGCAGGGCACTACGGAGTGAAACAATCCCTTTCAGTCATCTGCATCCTGTGCCCTTTCCTGCTGGCTGTGGCTGCTGGAGGTGAAAAAAAGAGAGCTTATCTCCTTGCCCCAGTTGGAAGGCTCTCCAGAACCATGTGCTGTTGCTACAGAGGCCGAGAGCGACAGGAACGGCGAGGGGGTTGCATCAGAGCTTTGGAGTCCATTACGGAAGACTGGAAAAAACAAAGGGATCAGAAGGCTCAATCCAGGCTTGGGCAAAAGAACCGGAGCCTCCCCTCCCTTTGGCTCTGCTTCTGCCAGAGAAGAGCAGAAAGCTCAGCTGGCTGTGTTGCCTTCTTTCTTCAAAGCACGCAGGGAAGGTAGGGCAGTGGGCTCCAATCTTCCCAGGAGACAAAAGGCCCTTTTGGAGGTGGCAGAGGGCCCTGGACCAGCATTACAGCAAGCGGTACCCTTTCACGTGGCACCATCCAGTCATAAGTAAGTTGGGAAAACAGAAAGGACTCTGGTTAACAGGCTCTGTTCATGTATGGCAGGAGGGACCCAGGACGGGGGCAATGCCTTCCTCCACCCGAGAAACGAACTGCTAAGGAATGAAATGCATAGTCTGTGTAACACCGCAAACACCCACTTTTCAAGCCCACATTCTGCTGCCCAGAGACGGAAGGGCTTTGATCAACTCAGTGCTGCAAAGGTGGCTCACCTGCCAACTCTCCCAGCGGGAGATCAGAAGTGGGATGTGCGTGCATGCATGGGCACTTGGGGTGGGCAGGGCGAGATTATTGCTGTCATACTCTCTGATTGACATTTAGGCTGTCAGGAATCCCCAGGAGGGAGCAGCATTGCCTTACCCTCTGGCAAGGCAGAAGGGTAGAGGGAAGAAAAACCCTCTGAGGCCATGTTAAGGGCAGCGATGGGGAAGCTCTGCTGAGAACCAGCACAGTCCCATGGCGGGCACAGGGCATCTGCTGCCTCTCAGCCAGCGGCGGGCTCTTCCTTGGCACAGGCTGCCCCCCCCAGGGCCCCCACTCCGCTCCTGGGTCTCCCTTGACTCCCAGAGCGGCCAGGCCAGGCTTGAATCCCACGTTGCTGCTTGGACTTTGGGCGGCGATGTTCGAGGCCTGAGTTTCTGCCCCCCTTGCAACCGACTGCAAAGGGAGGAGGCCAGGCGTTTGTTAAAGCCTGATTCGCCAGAATCCAGGCATTCTTTCTCGCCCTCTGCGGTTTCCTTCCTTCAGCCCCATCGGTCCCACCAGGCTACGGGGGGGGGGGGGAGGCTGGGAGGGGGAAAAGAGTAGATGTCCCAGGCCCCTTGGCCTCCCCCTCCCCGGTTGGTCAGCCCGAGAGTCCAAGGGCTCCCGGGAGCCTCCACCGGCCCTGGCGGGAAAGCACTCCTGGGCCAAGGGCCAGCCCGGCCGCCGGCTCCTCCCCGCCCAAACAGCGCCAGCCCCCGCTCAGCCCGGGCAGCGGAGGGGCTGCACGCACCGCCTCGGATCCAGCTTTGCCAGCCGCTAGGGCAGCGCTGCGGGAAAGGAGCGGGGCTCACCGGCCGGGCTCCGAGGGCCCCAAGAGGCGGGGCAAGCGGCTCCAACAGCGGGAGGACCGCGGAACACCTCCCGGGCCCGGGCCGAGCACCAGTGCGGCGGCGCCCCCCCCCAGCCTCCGTGCCGATGGCAGCGTCCGCCCCGCGCCCCCCCCCGAGCGGCCGATGGTTCAGCCTCCCTCCCATAATGCCCCGCGCGCAGCCGCCCGGCGCCGGCGCTCTCGGCCAGGCGGCGGGGGCTCCGGCCATCGCCTCCGCCCTGCCCCTCACCTGCTGCCGCTACCGGCGTCCCCGCGGGGCCATCCTCAGGGCTGCCGTCGCGTCAGGTCTGACGGCGCCCGCAAATCCCGCCTTCTCCCGACCCGCACGCAGGCAGGGCGGCCGGGACGCGAGCAAGAACGACAACAGCCCCACCGCCAGTCAACCTTCGCTACTATGCGCAGGCGCGTTGCCGAGTTTCGGCGCCTGCGCAAACGACGCGTCCCCTCGCATATGCGCAGACGGTCGCCATCCCCCCGGAAGGCAGGAGCTTTTCCGCCGCCACGCAAGGAAGAGTCGAGCGACACCAGCAGAGCGGAAACACCGTTTATTTTGAGCATACGTTCGCCGGCCCGGCTCGAGGGCTGCGCGGCCACGGTACAACTTGAAGCTCGCATCATCCCAATGTACAGAGACTCCAATTGACAAACCCGCTTTCAAGCAGCGAAGTCCCGTTAGACGCTGCCGGATAGCCCTGTGTCTGTAGGCGGTCTGAATCGGCAGCCCTGCGAGCAAGGTGGTGGGACACCGTGGGAGGGGGGGAAGGCAGCGCTGCTTTCCCCTTAACACCCTCCTTCCGCCCCGGCGGCTGTGAGGCGGGTGTGGGGCAGAATCACCCCTTCCCCCAGCATTAACCGGCTTCTTCTCCCCCTTGCCTGGCTTGAGACCTGCTGGCATCCATGGAATTTCTTTGCTGGAGGCCAAAGACCCTGCCTGCCCCAGATCCCCCTGAAGATCTTGCCAGGGTGGGGGCAAATGACTTCCCAGGTCTTCTGTAAAGGAGCTAGGGCTTCTTCTGGTGGGAAACCGAAGGGGCCCATCAATGCCAGGCACCCTTTCCTAGCAGATCTCCCCCTCCTTAAACTTGTAGTGCCCAGTCATTTCCTAAGGCCAAGGCAGTGATTGGCCTACCTCAAATCCTGCCAGCCGGGGGAGGGTGTGTGCCTGTTGAACTCCAGGATCCCCCCCCCAAGACACACTGCCAGAGCCACAAGTGGGGTGGGGGGTGGAGAAATACAGTGGCCGTCCCATCCTGTCCTTACTGATGCTAACCACCTTCAGCAGGGCAGGTGAGGGAGGGAAAAGCCCCAAGACATCAAGAGAGGAAAATGAGATTGCTTCTGTTTGCTCAAAAAGGTCTAAGGGAATGCGGGTGCAGCCATTTGCACGCCCACACACCCAATCCAAGAACAGCTTAATCCAGGAGTGCAGCAAAAGAAACCGAGCTAGACCAGTCAGGAATCCTGACATGTAAGACAAGGAGGGGCATTTCTCAACCATTCTAAGAAAACGGGAAAGGAAAGGAAAGAAACCCAGAACGCTGCCAGACCAATGGCACAGCTCCAGCATCCACTAAAAGAAATGCCTGGCACCCAGTCAGTTGCCCTTCCTGGAATGCGGGAGTTCCAGGATCGGCAGATGAAAGCTCAGGACAGAGAAGGGAAAAGAAGGAAGGGACCGCCTGTCTCTCTTATGGACACTATTTCCTAGGAAAGAGCAAACACCTGCAGAGAAAAAACAAAACGTGTGTTCAGAGGGCTGCCCAGAACCCCTCGCTTTCTCTTCCAGGCCATCTAAGCGCTCGCACCCTGCCAGGACTGGCCTTTCAGATGCCTCAGCCAGTGTGTGGCCCTAAGCAACTCTGAACACACTGCTGGGAGAACCAACCAAAGGCTTCACAGAAGCTGACCTGCCTTGGCTCTGGAGTGCACCCCCCCCCCATCACAAAGGGAGCCAACGTGAGAGATGAACACACACACACACATACACACATGCTCGCCCTCCTCGTCTGGAAGCTCCCTCCAAGTGGGGTCCCAGGCCAGGCTCACAGTGTCTTCCTGCCCAGCCTCTTAAAGACACTGACGGTGCCCGTGTGGTCCATCTGAGCGCCAGGGGGCTCCACAGGGCTGGAGCTGCTTACCTTGGAGCTCCCTAAAGTTCTGTTTATGGTGACTCGGAAGGAAGAGTCCGGCCTGCTCCTGGAACTGGTAACGCTGCTGTCCTGGGCCTCAAGGAGTTTCAGCGAGCGCTTGCCCAGTCTCTTGGCCACACTGCCCGGGGCAGGAGACAAGCCCTGCATCCCTTCCTTGGCAGGAGTGGCAGGTCCAGCCACACTCTTGCTCCCCCGTCGCTGGATTACAGTGGTGGCAGTGGCATCAGCTGCCACCTGCCTGGGCTCAGAGCTGGTAGCTTTGGCCTTGATGGCGACGCCAACTTTGCAGCTCTCCTTGGGCTGGGAAGGTCTTTTCAGCACTCCTGCATACTGCAGCACAGAGCTGTCATCATCGCTGTCAGCCGCTTTGTCCTCCTGCACGTCCCCCAACCGGCTGAACACTCCTGTGGGCTGTGGAGAGTGAGAGCAGAGCTTAGTGGCTGGACGATTGTGGGTCCCTCTGCTTTGGGCAGGCTAAGGGTACCACTGGCCTTAGACAATCTCAGAAGATCTCAACACACATACACGTACACACAGTAGAGTGTTATTGCACTAGGCACTCTAGGTGATCTGCCTCACCTGTGTCTACATAACTAGCCAGTCTTCCCTTCCCACCTCTTCTGTTTAAATCTTATCTCACTTTAGCCACTCATGCATCTGAAGTGAGCTACAGCTCACAAAAATGTAATCCTTTTAATAAAATCTGTTAGATGGAAAAGACATTACCAGACTTTTGATTTTTCCCACCAAACTCATATGCTCTACTCCTAAATGTAGAGAATCCCTACAGATCTCTACTCTTAAAATGATTTTATACCAGTGTAAGGGGGCAGCAGACATGACATGCTTGTCTTCCTGACACCAGCAACTGCTGCAACCTCCAACCAAAAATAGTTCATGACAAGAGCCTTCCACCATTTATAGCTTGCTCTGTCACAACAAGTTCTCATAGAAAGGAACTGCAAGCAAAAAGCAGATCCAACCAACCAGAAAGCCCAGTCCTGCCATGTCAGAAACAAGACCCCCAGGCAAAGGGTCCACTCCCCAGAAGGAACCTGCTGTAGCTGCATTCTTCAGGGAGGGGCATGCTAAAGCAGGCCCATCCAGGCATAGTCAGGGAGCCCAGCAGATCAGAAGTGCCACCTCCCACCCAGGATACCTGGGTCAGCACCCGATATGTTGGGGACCACCAAGTCAGCAGAAACCACACATCAGAAAGAAAGGTAGAGAAACTGCCATCAACTGCAAAGAAGAGCCCCCTCACCTTGCTTCCTATTGCTGTGTCTCCACCTGTCTCTGCACCAAGCCGGTCAAACACAGAAGTTCTTTGCAAACCTGACAGAGAACACAAACATGGATGCATACAAGATCTGCATTATGAAATGACTAGAAAAGAAAAGGCTTTTCCCAAGAAAACAATCCAGCTACAGAATTATTTGTTTTATTCCCCTGCCTCCCAGCTGCTCCAAAGGAGGCCCTTGAGTTTCCCTTCAAAGAAAATGGAGGCAGGAGATGTTGTGCCTCTCTACAAAAGGGAGTCAAGGAGCAGAAGATCGTCTCAAGGGAACCCTGCCTAGTATTGCGAACGAGACCAGAAAAAGTTCAGTGACCAAAACAACTCCATTAGACGAAAAGAGATTTGGTTTGAACGGATGCTCTTAATTGGCCATTTTTGCTTGATGGCCTGTTTGTCCTGATCAAAATTTTGTTTTTAAGTGCTCAATTTACATATCCTTACCCCGCTTTCATTTCAGGTTTCTCACAACCTCCTTCCTTTGAAGAAGCAACACCCCGCCCCCCCAAAATCAAAAGACAGCTACAGTACCTTTTGCTGCCTGCTGCTGCTCCAGGATCTTCTTAGTCCTGGGAGTTGTTCCTTTGGGCATGTGGACAATGTACTTCCCTTCCATCTCTGCTGTGACGCGGCGCCGCTTCATTGGGATGGTGGGATTCTCAGCCCGAGGAGCGCAAACAGCTGCCACCACAAGAAGACATAAGCAAGCAGATGCAGGTCAATGGATGCTCTTATGCTGCCTGCAAATGCCACAAGAAACACTCCCCACTGTTTCTGCTCAGGAGCCCAGACAAGCACAGCCACTGGGGTGTGAAAAGAGAAATTGCTCAGATTCTTGGGTGGCTTCTTCATTTTTGGCTCCAGGTCCTCCAGCTGAGCAGCTCAGTTATACCTTTGTGGAAGCAACAGAAGCCTAGACCTTAATACTCTTAACAGCGAAAGGAGCACATCCAATCACGGCACATGGAATAATGCTTCATGTGTTATACAAAAATATTTAACTTTTGTTGACTTCCATGAAGGTGGCAAGTGTTTTTAGCTTATGTGTTTCCTTCCCTACTCTCTTGCAGCAGGTAAAAACAATAAACGTATCTCCAACCATCACTGATTTATGAAGGACATCTGATGCCTGTAGCAATGGGAACATGAAGCCCTTTCCCCGCCCAGCAGGCTTGGACCCCACCAGCATGGCTCATTCCTAAAAGTTCCTGGCACTTCCTCAATAAAGTGCCCTGAAGACAGGAGGAATGCCACATAGGATGCTGCACAATTCCTAGCCCAATAACACCCCAGCAACTTCATCTTGCAAATGAAAGGCTAAGGCTAAAAAAATGGAAGTTTCTCCTCAAATGCAGCAATCCTAATTCATCTCCTATCCCACCCCTCAGAAATAGGATTGAGCAAAACAAAGGCAACAGCTGAATACAACGGCAGAGTTTTGTAGGGACCGTGAAGCCACTTGGAACAGAAGTTGCCAGCAGAGAAATACATTCCGCCATGATTTTTAAAATTACCTGCTTTGGTGCTTTTTCCTGCCATTTTGTTGGACACAGTGATGGAGATTTTGGAGGCACTTGTGTCAGGCCTCCGAACAGGAGTAGAAGGTGGAGAGTCTCGTCTTAAACTGTTGGCAATCATCCTGGTGGCAGCTGCAGAAATTGGTGAGATCACAATTGTAAAGAATAGCCACCAGAGAGGTCTGGATTCAGCTGAGACTCTGCGATGAGCAACGCAGGCAACCTGTACTCACCAGTATTAGCATTCCTGCGGAGTTCAGATTGCAAAGCAGTTTGGCTGGAGGCCACAGATTCTGTTGCAGCTTTGCACATTTCCTGGAGGAGAATATGCCCACAATAATAAAGTGATCATAAGCAGACCAGGATGCACCAAAACAGCCACCAAACCAGAAGAAATGCACCAGGCCCCTAGGTGAAATTGTTGCATTCTGAAAAAAAGGCAGTTTGAGGAATAGCAGAGCCTCAGGAGCAAAAGTGGCACGCAGTTCTTCAAGCACCTGCGTTTTAGCCTTTCAGAATTTCTTTGCTCCAAAGCTTGAAGACTAACATCTATGGGGAGACAGGCCTAACCTCAGAAACTCTCCATGTGCACTGTTCACAACAGTCTCCTTGCACTAGGCCTTGCACTTTGGCATCCCCAGGTAACAATCTTTTTTTTTATTTTTCCGATCCTGTAACCCCTTAATTTTGAGTGGAGTTGGGATGGCTGAATGAAGCGGAGCCTTTACTGGCCAGATGCCCTTTCTGATGGCTATGTGGAGTTTGCAGCAGTATTTTCTTCTGGTGCCCTGAGAAATATCTAGCTGCTACCTAGGACTGTCAACCTTCTGAATGGGAGGGGAGCATCTTCGCCACCAGGCCACTTCCCCAGGTGCACAATCCAGATTTATTAAGACACCCCAAAAGCCCTATATTTATTGGTCTCAGTATCAGAAAGATCATCTTGAAAACCATGACTCAATACATGTCCCAGGCCTCAATGTATGAAGCAAAGCAAAGATAAGCAACAATTCCACAGAACCTACCTGCCGATATACCACTTTAGCATACTTCAGAATGGCAATAATATCGCCAACTATCGTGATACCCAGCTCATTCATGATCTCCTTATTGAGGTCCATCAGCATATTCTTCTGGATCCTGCAAGGATGCAGACAGCAATGTTTAACTCTGTAAGCCACCATTCCTACAAATCCTTTTATGATTCTACAAGGTACTGAGAAATTCTTTAAGTGAAGTGCCAGATGGCTCCATTTAGAAGATGTAATGGCACTTAAGCCTATCTTGGAAGCGTGAACAACATGAAGGGACATTTTGTCGTGCTTTTGATGGACATGTAAAAATGTTTAAAAATGAATTAAAATACAAACTTTGATATAGACAATTTTAAAGAGAAAGATGGGTCATGAAGAAATATGAAAAATAAATACACAAAAATCAATATTCTGTTGAAGTCAGAACTTGTCCTTTAAGATTAATGGAAAAGTTAGAAAAATTACAGAAGATTTCAATATTCAACACTTCCCCTTATGGAGAAATGGCTGGAGAAGTTGACAAAATTGCCTAAATTTATTAGTGACCAGAAACTTTTTATGAACTTTTTTTCGGGGGAATGGATGAGTAAAAATAAACTTTTGGTTTACAGCTTTGATTAGACAGGGTAAATTATAGAAGGAATTATTGAAAAAAGACTAACGATGTAACTTTAAAGAGAAAAAGTTAAAATATATTTGTGCCTATAATTGCTGCGAAGAACACTCCGTTTTTCTCTTTCCTTGAGCTTTTTATTTTCCCCTTGATTTCTTTCTTTCTTTGTGTCCGTCCACGTTGTTAGTTTCGTTAAGTTTCCCCCAGGGACACGGCGACGCGGAGGAGCCACTCGCCTGTTATCCACGAACGTGACGGCGTAGTTGACCGCGGGGCCCGGGGGGATCCCTGCTTCCTTGAAGAACTGGATCCACTCCGAGGTGGCTGCGGGACCAACAACGGCGTTAACCGGGGGAGGGAAGGGGAGCCACGGCGACCCCCGCCCAAGCAGGGGAGGGAAGGGGCAGGGCGCCCACTCACCCATTGTCACCGACGCCATCGCGCTGCTCCAAGCGGCGCGGCCGGAATGCCTGCGGAGAGCGACACCACGTGAAGCCCCCGCCCCGCGGCCGCCCAGGTCCGCCCCTCCCTTCGTGGCGCGGCACCCGGGGCTCATCGCCCGCCCGTCCCCGTCCCGACTCACCCCGGCTCCCGCAGGCCGCACCGGAAGGCGGCGTGGCGTCACTTCCGGCGCCCCGAACCCCCCCCGCGGTCGGCCGCAAAGACAGCAAGCAAGGCGCCAGACAGAGAGGGAGGGGCTGAAAAGCGAGCCTTTAATCGCCCGAAGCCGGGCCTGGACTGCGGGGCGGGGGGAAGCGCCCCCCCAGCGGAAACCGATCCCTTCCCCCTTCAACCCAGCGCTGCCCCCTGCCCAGCCCGCCAGGGCCACCCTCCCTCCGCCCGCGCGCGTGTTGGGGGGCGCCAGGCGGGGCCTAGCGGGCACTGCAGAGAGCCTCCCACGGGCCCTGCGGGTCCAGCTGGCGGCTGTATCTGGAGTCCCAGTCCCGCTCAAAGATGTGCTGCAGCTGCTCCCGGAGGGTGGGTTGCTCCCCGGCCGGGCCCTGAGCCACCACCAGGGCAGACCCTGCCGTGTGCAGGAAATAGTCCCCGGACCAGTTGGAGGTTCCTGCGAGGAGGAGGAGGAGGAGGTGAGGAGAGATTCCGCCCCCCCCCCCCCCAAGCTGTTTCCCTGGCAGGAGCTCCAGCGAGTCTCACCTGGATGCTGCTGCAGCTTCCTCTTCCCCCTGCCTGCTCCCCACTCCCTTCCCAGAGTATGCTGACCAGAGCTGCCCCAACTTACCAATGTAAGCCACCTTGTCTGTAACCATAAACTTGCTGTGGTTCACTCTGGCATAGGGGATCTTGGCCTGCGTCTCATTTGCTGGCACCACAAAGAGCCTCTGGGGAAGCAAGGGAGGCACTTGGAGATGGGTTAGGGAGGGGGCTTGTTGGACTGATGGGGGGAATTTCCTCCCCATACCCCTGGCTCCTTGGTGAGGCCGGAGCAACTCCCAGTATGGGTGACCCCTCATTTCGGAAACAGGAGGGCTGTCTCTCCCTGGCCCTGGGACCCCTTACCACTTCCAGGCTGTAGTGAGTGTGATTGTCCTGCAGGGCAGCCAAGGAGCGCAGGAAGGGGAACATGTTTGGCTTGGAGTGTTTCCAGCAGCCGACCAGGAGGCGGAGGTGGATTCTTTTCTCGTAGACCACTTTCCGGAAGTGGTCATCGATGGCTGGCCAGAACCTGAGGGGAGCAGCAGGGTTGGAATCAGAACAGAAGAAGAGTTGGATGGATCTTTGGAGATCCTCTAGTCCAGTGGCCCCCAACCTTTTGGTACCAGGGACCCGTTCTATGGAGAGAGGTTTTTCTGTGGACTGGAGGGGCCTTGATTTTGCATCCTGTCTGCATCCCATATGGCAGCCCATGTCTGCTCCCAAGAGGAGAGTCCAGTGATGCCGAGGCATCTTAATGGTCCCCGTTGAAAACAAGCACACCCACCCCAGCCTCTGTGGGGCTGCTGTGAGAGAGGGCGCGCCACTTAAAATGCTTGGGACGATGTTCCCCCCACTGCAGCTTTCCTCCAATTTACCTCCTGGGGTGGGAGAATTCCATGGTGGGCAAGTAACTCATCACGCTCACATAGACAAACTCCTGGGCCCCTTCGATGACACTCAGCAGGGACTGGAGGTCGTCCGTCCGCCCGGGGGCACACAAGGCTGGGGGGGCACTCTGGGCAGCACAAAAGGGTACCCCCCTCAACGTCACTATCATTTTAGCAAAGCAGGCAAAGTCTGCCCAGAAGGCAGAGGGCATTTGGCCCTATATAGCGGTGGTGAGCTGGCATCTCCCAGCTCCCCTCCAAGGGCCCAGGACTGGGGAAAAGAGGCCCCTTCACCTTGCCAAAAGGAGGGCAGCAACAACCCAGCTTTTGTGTTTTGTGTCCCTGCTTGGGCATGGAAGGGCTGGTGGAACCCTCGCCCCAATCCATCAGAAGAGCCCACTACTCTTCTTGCTAAAGCCCTTAGCAGAAACGATCATTTTTGCACCTTGAGGAAGGTGTTTCTCCCACCGAGTGTGATCAGAGAGTCCCATGAGCAACCTGGCAACTGCTGGAGCAAAACACTTATCCATGTCCACACGCAGGTCCTCACCGAAAAGTAGACAGCAGCCTCTCTGCCATTCAGCTTCAGCTCTAGGGGTGTCTCCTTGTTATAGGGGGTGGAGTAATTGGCCGGCCAGGGTGATGGGATGGTGGCGTTCGGCAGCCCGAGGGTCCAGTAGGCTTCAAACATCTTCCCCAAGTCCTGGGCCAGACAGCTGCAGTTGTAGACAGCTACCCCGAGCTCCTTCACCTGGCACCAGAGAGGAGAATGGGCCCAGCACATCTAGCTGTTCCTTCCTGTCCCCACATGGAACACAAGGAGCTGCAGGTGCATAATTCAACAGGTGCACCCACTATCCTGGGGAGGCTTCTGAATGACTCAAAACAGCAAGAGGTCCTCTTGGCTTCCAGCATACCAAGTCATAAAGCAACAATTTTGTTGTGACACCTGGGAAAATTGGTTTTGCCCGACGGTGCCAGGCAGCCTACCTTCTGGAACCTTTAGAAAGCCTCCAAAGAGGGACGGAGAATGCCTGCAGAGTGACCCCAAAGGAAACTCCTAGTTGCTCCACCAAAACCCTCATCGGGAGCCTCGAGGTTTGGGCGTGGGGAGGCCAGCCAGGCTGACCAAGAGGGCACTACCTGCGTAAGGGCACGCCAGTCCATATTTGCACTCCCAAGATAAACGTGCAGGTGGTCCACAATCCAGAATTTGCTGTGCAGGACTCCCCGGGTCAGCCTGGGCAAGTCCACTTGCCGGATCTGGGCCCCTGTGTGTTTAGAAGCAAAGACTTGACTGGGCCACAGCTTCAGCATCTTCTCTGCCCTAATTAAGGACTCAGCCAGGCAGACCCAGAGCCGTCACCAGCAGCACCTACAGCTGTCCGTTAACTGACTTGAATCTGCTATGGCGGAAACTCACCGCTCTTCTCCAGGAGCTGAAGGTCGGTACTGGGTATCCGGGCAGAAGGCGGGTTGACTGCTACCCGCAACACAACCCCTCGACTGGTCACATGCAGCAGTTCTGTCAGCACATCCTCCCCCTAATGGGACAGCAAAAGGTCCGGGAGGCAGCAGAGAACTGCTGGGGATAGAGACCCTCTTCCCAGGAGGCCCCCTCCCTAAGGGGGCACGTGATGCACCCCATACCACCCAACCCGATGGCCCCTCAGACGAAGCCTGGCCAGCAGAGCAAAGCAGGCTCAACCCCCTCATCATTGGCTATAGTTTTAGCCACTGCTGAACTTGCTTCCTCCCATGGGAACAGCACACAGCCTCCTCTCCAGGTCCTTGGACAGTGGTCAAAATGAGAGAGCGGCTCTCTGCTCTCCCTCTGTAACCCAAGTCTGAACCAACGAAGGGAGCTTTGATGGACTGCAAGGCCACGCATGGCTCCACACCTGTGTAATTAGCCGCCTCTTTGCATGTGGGTTTGACCATGGCCCCATGGGCTAATCCGCATCTGCCTCTTGGTTCTGCCAGCCCCAGCCCCCTTCCTGCCTTCTTAGCAAGCATGCACGCCTAAGAAAAGCTTTGAGGTTTGAAGGTGGCTGATGGATTTAAAAAAAAGCAACCAGTGAGACCAATGCCTGGCCGAGGCTTCACTGAGCTGGGACCTTTACACATCTGAGAAGTGCACTTGGAAATTCTGGGAGCTGTAAATTAATATAGGTGCAGGGGCCACAGGGTTCCCAGATGGAAGAAGCCACTGTCGACCAGACCTGGCTTCTTACAGCTGAGAGATGCTATTCTAGGCCCAATGCCAGTTGTAGATCCCAGAGGCAGTCTAAGGAACCTTAGACTGTCCCAGAGCGCTGGCTAACCCACTCTCTCGTAGTTCTCACGATCAGGACATTCCCCTTAGTCCAGCTCTGGATCTCCTGCAACGCTTCCACGCATTGGTCCTTGTCCTGCCCTCAGGAACGCTGGATGAAGTGAAGGCCCCATCTCTGCCTGAGCCTGGGGACCATCTGCTGACCATCTGCCCTTGGGCTTGATCCCTCCTCCAAACATGACCCTCCCCCTCTCTGGAGACAAGCCTGGGACGTCTGTGCTCCTCCCCTCACCTGGCTGGCTGAAGGGTCGTGGGTGTGGGTGTCCTGGTTGCTGAGAGTCCAATAGAAAGAGGCAATGTCCACGGAGCTCCTGGCGTTTCTCAGAAGGCTTTGCCAAGTCTCAAATGTAGAAGGACCGACTGTGCTGTTGTCATCGTAGATCACTCCCTCAGGGATGCTCTCCACCAGCACACTCCTGAGGGATGAGTTGGGTTCCACAAGGGTCTCACATCACACTGTAGGCCCATTGAGCCGGGAAGCCCCATAACCCCTATGCTGAACCCCAGGAAGGTGTTCAGTCTGAGGGATTGTACCCATTAGCCAGCAGCAGTAGAGTCTCCCAGCCTTACCTCTGGGTATGGCCCTACTCTACTGTGTGAGGGAGGGGAGCCGTGGGGCTAGTGGGCTCCTGGCATGCAAGCAGGGGGTGTAGGCACTGCTATCCAGAAGTTGGTGAGGCAAGACAGTCCAGGTAGAATCCCAATCCCCCTCCCAGGCCCCTTGCCTGGCCTCTCGTGTGACTAGGCCCCTTTTTCCTGCAAGGACCACCAGCAGAACTGAATAGTCTTCTTCATGTTTAAGCAAAGCCGCCAGCTTTTCTGATAGAGAAGGAGCATTTACAGCTGGCCATGACATGACATCTCTCTACCTGAGCCCAGGGGCCAAGCAAATCACAAGCACAGCCGATACCTGCATGAGTCGCTGCACCCGTGATCCACATGTGGGAACAATGGCACATTCCCTAACGTGGCCAAACTGTGCAAGGGAAAGAAGAAGGAGTGGACCACCAGGGCCACCACCAGCACAGTGGACAAAATGGCCGTCACCAGCATGCACTGGAAATTCCAGGGCAGGATGGATGTAGACTGGTTGGGTGGTTCTGCAGGATGCAATGCAGAGATGCTGTGGCAGGGCCTCCCCAGGACAGAGCCATGGAACTGCAAAGAAAGAGGGGAGTTCAGAGTCCGGCCCAGTAGCCACAAATACCCATGTGTGCTCGGGGGGGCGGGGGAGGAAATGACAGGGGCTGGCTGGCTCTCACTGCTTTGCTTTCATTACTCAGGATTCTTGGGGACGAGCAGAGCCATTCAATGCCTGCTGACCAACCCATCAATGTCTGGAAGCAGCTTGCAGGCCAATATCCAGTGGAGAAGGGAGCAGGTAAAGTGAGTGAGGAAGAGGCAAAAGGGGCTGGAGCATTTTAAAGCCCAGAATGAGAGAAAACTTGTAGAAGCAGCTCAAATCCTTCTATGGAAAGGGAACCAGCACAAGCAGACGGCAAGATTCTGTTCTCCTAGCTGGTCTCAAGCCAAATAGTTTTAGTCCTTCCTTCCTTCCTCCCTCCCTCCATCCCTCCCTGGAAGCTGATTTCCTGGTGTGGCTGGACAGCAGGACTGTGTGGGCTTAATTCCTCTTTTGTTCCCCTCTCTGGTTTTAGGCCTCCCATTTGAAAAGAACAAGAGAGATGCCACCGCAGTGAAAGACCCACCTGGCGCAGAGTCTGCCCGGGCTGCTCAGCCAGGGGCAGCAACTCCTGAGGGCTCTCTGGTGTCTTGAGCTGTGAGGAAGAAGCACAGAAAAGTTTCCCACCCACGGGGAAAAGCCACGGAGCGGGAATAGGCCCACTTCAAGCTACCAGCATGGATGTGGCCACAGGCCAGCCAGAATCTCACACACAGCCTCTGAGGGAAAGGTTCCTTGGCTTTCATCAAGCAAACAGAAAGAAGTTCTGCAGACTCACCTCAGCCACTTTTGCTGGGGAGGGACTGCGTGAACCTCTTATTTGCTGAAGTCTTTGCCCCCCCCCCCGGTAGATTAGCAGTGGGGCACCTTGGCTGTCATCACCCCCGGGTAAGAGATCCCTCCACAGCACAATCCTACCCCCCTTTGTGTGACTGAGAGATTTTACCTTCTGGTACGCAACTGGGGGCTTCATTTCCTCAGATCCTGCCGAGTGGGAAAGAGCTTTGAGGAACCTGCGAAGGGCACAGGAAGAAAGAGGTGCCACTCAGGGCTCTGGGCCTCCCCTGGGTCACGGTGGATGTTAGGTAAAGGACTCGTCCTGCTGGAGGCTTAGCCAGGGCCAGCTTTTCAAACCCCAAGCCCTTTGGTCCCTTTGCAAGCAGTCTGAGAAGTGAGGGGGATAAGCTTCCGAATGTGGGTGCTGCCAAGGGGCACCAGCCAGGCCCGAGAAGACACAGGCCTTGGGAGGCCGCTCTGCAAATCGAGGAAATTTAGACAGGAATTTGGGGGGGCTTCTTCTGAGGTGAGTGTGAGGGTAGGAACTGGGCATCGGTGAGGCAGAGCAGAGAAGACAGGGCGGCCACTGGATCCTTAGATTAGTGCAACATCCAGGGCTGGATTGGGGCTCTGTCCCAACTGAGAAGTAAATGTTTCCCTTTATTCTGGGCAAAGATTGGACCCACCGGGCCCCAGAGGATGAGGGGAGGGGGCACTCAGAGGAAGGCTCTAAGGCAGAGGTGGGCAAACTACGGCCCGCGGGCCACATCTGGCCCGTTGGTCTTTTTAATCCAGCCCGCTGAAGATTGGTCCGGATGTAACCGCAGCCACTTTTCGGCTGCTTTCAGACGCGTCAAGAGGAGGCAGTTGAGGTGGAAGGCGGGCGGCGGAGAGCAAGCAGGGCGCCTGGCAGGCTTGTCAGGCAGAGCAAGAAATGGGGGCAGGAACCCAGCAGAGCGAAGAGAGCTGAAACCTGTTGAGGTCTCGCCGCAGTCCCTTTGTGGGGAGAGAAGCTGCTGAGCCGGGAGGAGCGCGGGATGCTGCCGGCTCGCCTCCCCACCCCTCCGTTGTGACTGCGGGAGAAGGATCCCCGAGCACTGCCCTTGCAGCCGCCACCGATGGAGCCCCGCTTGATTTCGCCTGAGCCACGTTTGATTTGGAAGGGGGCGCCGAAGGCGGCACCAAAGGAGCGCTCTGGGGTTCGGCCAACCACCTGCTGAGCAGCTGCAGCCTCCCCACTACGGCCAACAAACCTTGGGGCTGCGCTCCGGAACCCAGCACTTCGAGACGGCGAAGCCAAGCGGCGGGAAGAGGCGCATCGAAGCTGCAGCGGCTGGCTCAGATCTCTTGGTCCCCGGGAATCCCCCTCCAATGAGGCTCAGGTGCCTCGATGGAGGGGGATTCCCCGGGACCAAGAGATCTGAGCTGGCGACTGCAGCTTCGACGTGCCTCTTCCCACCGCTCGGCTCAGGTGGAGCCCCGAGCACCGGTGGCGGCGAGGAACACGAGAAGCGCAACGGGGCCACGGGAAGAGCTGTGCCCCAAGGAGCAACTGGCGGCCGGAGTGGCTAGGACTGGCAGTGGCGGCGAGGGCCCGACTTGCGCGGGGAGGGCCTGGGGCGGTTTTCTCCCGTGCCTGGCTTCGGAGTGGCCCACCGTGCGCTCTTGGGCATCTGGCTCACTGCGCCATAGGCGCACCTTTCCCTCGCCTCTCAGCCAGCAGAAGCAGCTCCGCTGCCGCCTGCTTCCTCCCCTAATGTCCGCTGTTGTGATGCGTATTCCTGTAGACCCGAACACCAGCAGGCGCTTCACACCTCCCTCCACGCATGGCCTTCCCCTGTGGTAAGATGGGAGAGAACAGCGTCGCCCTCAGTGCGCCATGCCAGGACCTCACAGCCAGACCAAGGCATGCTCGGTGGTGGACGTCCTGGCTGGGCGGAGCAGGCAGGTCCTGGGAGAGATGCACAGATGTTTTCTGCCGAGCGGGCTTCCCAAGTGCCCGGGAGGACTCGTGGTTTAATGGCAAAAGTGGCGGGGGGATGGGCGCTGGGCGGGCGGGGGGAAAGGCAGGCGAAAGCCCCCCCACACACACACCTCGGCAAGTGATTAGCCAGCAGTTTCTCGCAAGAGACTGAAGGCCAGTCTGCTCCCCCCAATTAGACGTTGGTTCAAGAGGGAGGGTCAGCCCTGCTACTAATTGGTGGTTCACAGTTTATTGGTGGGCACCGGAGGAGTTATGTTTTGGGGGGTAGGCATTTATTTTTTATCTTATAAGTGGCCAATTTGTGTAAACTGAGGGGGTACATTCATTCATAGATACACACACACACACACAGTCGTTTATTTGTAGCGGAAGAATCTATCTATCTATGTATAATGGCCTTTTATAAAATTGGTTCGGCCCTCGAACGCAGATCTGATTTTCCATGTGGCCCCAGACAGAAATTAATTGCCCACCCCTGCTCTAAGTCTAAGCAATGCCCACCAGCCCCAGCAAAGCGCAGTGAATCCCAAGGATGTACCTGAAGTCCAAAGAAAGACTGAATGCCAAGGAGTGGCTGGAAGGGGCCACTTGTGCCAAGCAGGTGGCAGCAGAAACTAGGAGAAGGCCTGGGCCTCCAGCTGGGAGCAAGGAACTCCTGCTGAAACCAAGCCAGGCCCAATCCCAGCCGGGAGTTTCTTTTGCACCACCGCCCTTAAAAGAAAGGCCCTTTTCTAGACCAAAGGGAAGGGAAGGTGACCACGCGGGCAAAGGCCAAGCAGGCCCGGGCTCTATAAGCACAGGTGGAAGACTGGAAAATCCCCCTCCCCCACGAAGGCAGGTCCCCCCAATGCTCAGCCCTCCCCAAAGCAGCAGGCCCGGGGTGGGGGGGGAACCTCCTTCTCAAGGGGACGCCGCTCCCGCCGCCCGCAGCCCCAAGCGGAGGCATCCGACGCGGGCAGAGCTCCCTCCCCCGCAGACGCCCCCCACGGCAGACCGCCTTCCCCGAGCCAGCTCAGAAGGTACCTGTCCTCGCCAAGCGACTGCTCTCGCGGGGCTGAGCGGGTCTTTCTCCGGCGAGCTGGCCGCCGCGACGTGCAGAGCGTCTCCGTGCCCCAGCTCTGTCTGGGAGGGGAGGCAGAGGCGGAGGCAAAGCGCCCACCGGCACATCACGCCGCGCTCCTCCCCGCGGGACAAGGCGCCCTCCCGGCGCTGCCCACAGAGCGGCGGATTCGGGGGCGGCTGCCCGCGCAACGCGGGATGTGCCGGGCGCGACCCCCGCTTCCCCTCGTCCTGGGTCCGGACCCGCCGCCCCGCGCCTACCGCGGACAGCTCGGCTTCCCGGGCAGCCTGTCGCTCCGGATCGCTCGCTGGTCCCAGCCCTCCGGCCAGCCAAGAGGACCTCCCGAACTCTGAGGAATCGGCCGGCAGCGTCTCTCCTGAGACGGACGCAGAGCAAAGGCGGCGAAAGAGCTGGGAAATCCGTCTGGGCCGGCTCGAACGCACCCCTCCCCCCGACCCCGATGGTAGATCCCTCCCGCTTGCTGAGAATCCTGGGAGTTGAAGTGCGGCGCCGCACCCGACGCTGCCTGCTCGCCTCCCTGCCAGGCGGCGTTCTCTGACTCGCCCCGGCGAGGCTGCCGAGAGCCGGAGCGACTCGAGGGGGCAGCGCCGCGGTTGGGCTCTTTGGCCCCTTGCGCGGGGGGCAGCCGGGGAGCAGCACCGTTCCTGGCGTCGCCAGCTGTTGGCCCCGGTGACGACTGTCCCGTCCTTTGTCCCCGGGACAGCACCGGAACGCTCCGGGCTGCTGCCCTCCCCTCCCCGGGCTCCCTCCCGGCCCGAACCCAGGCTCTCCTTGGGAGGCGGCTGATATTCCCTGCAAGGCCTGAAGGCCACAAGCGGGCTGGGAATGGGGGTCAGCAGGCAAGTCAAGGCAGAAGCGGGGAGGCTCCCTAGACAAACATACCCTCAAAGCAGCCTGTAAGTGATAATGAGTTTATTAACGATGCAACAGGTCGGGTGCCCCCTGGATGCTCGGGGGAGTCCGTGTGGCCTGCTTGTAGTGCCCTCGGCTCCCAGAAAGACCAGTGGGCTACCTGTGGTTGGTCAGAGCCCCCCAATTGCATCACCTCCCCCCGCCGGGTCTGCCTTGGCCTGCCCTCAGGGCTCCGTACAGCTCAGTAACAGCAAGATGGCGTTTATTAAGTAAGTGGGGCTGGGCAGTGACGAACAGTCTATATATTTAATGTCTAGAAAGGTATCTGTCCGGGCCTCGATGGGCCATCTCTCTGCTGCGCCTGCCCTCTTCCTGGGGGAGGGTCCGGGGCTAGTGGTGGCTGGCAACGTGTTGCAGGTAGGGCTGCAGCTGGTGGCGGTTCTGGGGGGCGTGCAGCACGGCCTTGAGTGGGACTCTTTCCATGCCATGTTCGGCCAGCCAGTCCTCACTGGGCAGCCAGGGGTTTGGCCCGGGCAGCGGCACAGCTGGTTCAAAGATCTCTGACTGCCCGTGCTGCCAAAGAGAAACAGAGCGTTACTGGGGGAGGGGGCCCAGGGAGGGGCTGAAGGGCTCTGGGCAAGGCAGAGGGGTAGCGGGGGTGCTTGGGTTACCAGAAGAGTGTTTGCATCATTTTCCTCCTCTTCACACTCCTGGCAAGATTGACTGGGCCGCCCCTTACTGGGTTTCTACCCACCCACCCTCTCTGCAAACTGGGGAAGGCTGGGAAGCGGACACTGTGCCAGGTTCCATGGAAGGTGAGAGCTACAAGGGCCATGGATGGGGGGGACATGAACAGTCCAACAAAAGACACCCCCCCCAGGGTACTCATGGTATGTTCCTTTTCTCCGAGGTGGGTGTCCTTGCTGAGCCCCCTGAATGTGCAGATTCCATGGCCGCCAGTGCCGCTGCTCCCGTAACTCCCTGCAAGCCCACTGGGGGGGGAGGCCGACTGGCCCCTGGGCCTGCCAGGATAGGAAGGGGCTGTGCTTTCTTCCCCAGAGACGCTGCTCAGGAGGGGTGCGAGCCCTGCGAAAGCTCCGCTGTGGACTGGGGCTACTGAGGCAGCTTCCCAGGGGGCCTAGGAGACAGGAGAGAGCCAACCCCCAGAGCGACAACAGTATTGGGGTGTGGGTAGGGTCTGACTCAGTCCTCCTCTGAGGCCCCATTCCTGCCAGCTCAGCCGTTGCCTACCCTCCCCTGTTATGCCACCCATCAGCTCAGGGGGCTCTTTCTACGCTTTGCTGTTTCATGGAGTCCAGCCCCCTGCCTGACGGGTGGCCTCCTTTGACCGTCCTTGTTACCTGTGTGGTGGGTGAGAGAACCAGGCCTTTGGGGTAACTCGCCTCCTCCCGGGCACCGGACTCTGGCAAGGAAGCGGCGCTGGCATTGCTCTCCTTCTCCCAGCCGGGGGGGTCTTCCGGGGTGTACTGCCCCAGAAGAATCAGGTTCTCAAAGCTGGGGTCTGACTTCATGTGGCGAGAAGCCTTGTGGTGCCTAGGGCTGCCGGGCCGGCTTCGGTAGTAGGCCGGGATGGGCTCCTGCTGGGCCTGCTCGTGGTGCAGCCGGAGACTCTGGTGGGCCACTCTGTGCCGGTTGGCCACCGCCTCGGCCGGGTCTGGGAGGGGATTGTAGCCTCCCCCGCTGGGCCCTTCACCCCACACCTTTAGGGGTACCTCCCGGTTGGCTTCGGCAATGCTGAGCTCGTCCATTTGGCTGGTGGTGCCCTGGAGGCCGTGGGCACTTTCCTCCCGGCTATAGAAGCGGTCCTCGTCCATTGCACTGTAATGTTGCAATTCCTCCTGGGAAGCCTTGCCGTGGCTGGGCAGTGATTCCCGGAGGCTCCTCAGGCAGAACTGGTAGTACTGGGTGAGGTCGTAGTTCTGCTTCAGGGGTTGGGTGGAAATATAGGGGTGTTTCAGGCCTGCACTGGGGGTGATGCGCTCGTGAGAGTCCCAGGTCAGCATGCGTTTGATGAGCTCCACCATGCTCCGGAGGTCAAAGTATTCAGCCAGGGCTTCTGTGTCCGGGTAGATCATCTTGTGGACATTCACCGTCTCCATCTGGTCCAGGGACTTGAGCACGTACTTTCTCCTCTCCACAGACTTCACTTTGGTGTCAGCCAGGTACTCCGCCGGGGTTTTCAGCTGCCAGGAGTTCACCACCTCGGGGTGCTGGCTCCTCTTAAAGAAGAGGTGGGCCTTTCGGGCTGCATTCAGGAGTGCGGGCCTGGGCATGCCTTGGGTCTCGCAGATATACCGGATCTGGTCGTACTCGTTGTTGCCTGGGTAGAGGGGCCAGCCAAGGTGCAGCTCGGCCATCACGCAGCCCAGGGACCACATGTCCAGCTTCTCGCAGAACGGCAGCCCCAGCAAGATTTCTGGGGCCCGGTAGAATCGGGACTGGATGTAAGGCTCTTTGACGTAGCGCACTTCGTTGAAGATGCTGGCCGATCCAAAATCAATCACCTTGATCCGGAAAGGGTACCTCACCTGGTCCACCAGCATGATGTTCTCTGGCTTTAGATCAGCATGGATGATTGACAGCTCTTTCAACTTGGCCAGGGCTCTCAGCACCTGCATGGTCACTGTGCGGATGTGCTGGACCGGCAACGAGGAGAAGTTGTGCTCTTTCTGGAAGTCGAAGAGGTTTTGCTCCAGGAGCTCAAAGACTAGGTAGAACTTGAGCTCGTCGTGGAAGAACTCGTGGAACTGGACAATATGAGACTCCTCGGAGTCTACCTCGGACATGGTCTGCAGCAGCTTCAACTCGTTCTTGATGATCCGGCTGCGGTAGGAGTCATTCTTCAGGATTTTTATGGCAACCATCTCCCCAGTGCTCCGTTTCCAGCTCTTCACAACCTCCCCAAATGTGCCCTTCCCCAGAATCTCAAAGACGTCATAGAAATCGGACTCCGACTCGATTGTGACCATTGTCCTGGGCTTGCCCAACCTCAGAAAGACGGGTGCAAAGTGGCTTCTTGCAAAGAGAGGTCCGGCCGCCGCAGAGCAAAGAGAATCCCAGCCTCCTCCGGAACAGGAGGTGATGCAACAGTTAGCCAGGTTCCAGAGTTGCCAGGCAAAGAAAGTTCTGTTATGGAGGCAGGGAGCCCACTCCCCCTGGGGTCTTCAATAGCCCCTTCTCTGGGAGGAAGAGCTGCTCCAGGGGAGGAAGGCCCCCAGGAACGGCTCTGCAGGGCCAGCCAAAGGGTTGCTTTTAGCCAAGGGCGAGTACTGCGGATGGATGGGTTTGAAGAGGCGTTTGCAACGTGGAACGGACATTCCGTGGTGAGTGGAGGGGTGTGGCTCTCTCAGAGGAACCCCTTTCACCCCTCACCCCGTCCTTACGTTGAGTGTGCCTTGAGTGAAGGACCAGCAAAGGCTCTCTCTTCCCTGGAGCGTGTGCAACTGCTCCATCCTAGATTCTTAACGTGGCCTCGTGTTCAGAGGATTTGGCCTAATCAGTTTGATAGGGTCATGCCCCTGGTGGAGACTGACTCCGAGCAGTCAGAGGAGGACCCAGGCCCATCCATCCCAGGACGCGCAGGGAGGAGACAATCAGGGTAAAAGGTGGTCTACTCGGGGGGAGAGGGCCATGATCCTCTTCATGGGTTGTAGGTGTGAGATCTGCATAAGAGTTTGGACCTGCGTGCTAACAGACGCTGGAGACAATTTAGTATTTTATTCCTAAAGAAAGTTTATCTCGGTTGGTGTTCTTCCAATGGACAGTACCTGGTTATCTTCCTGAAGTTGGCAATTATCTATTCTGGTCTGTCGTGAAACATGATTCAGTGCAGTTTGCTTTTGGTTTTTGCTTCATTATTGGCTCTTTGAGTTTGAACTGTGTTTCTTCCCTTTGAAATGCTGTTTTGAAAATAGTTTACTCCTCCACTGTGAAAATTAAACAGTGAAGGCAAGTTGAAGGAATTAAAGGATTTTTAGTTACGTTTTGGGTTTTGTTATATTTCTGATATACTCTGGGTCATCACAGATAATTAATAATTTAACTAGGCAGAACTCTATAGGAGTACCACACCAGTGGTGGGATTCCATCTTTTTTAGTACCGGTTCTGTGGGTGTGGGTTGGTGGGCCTGGCAGGGGACGGAGGCTGTAAAATATCTCCAGTCAAAGGCGGGATTGGCCGAAGTACTCAAAATTTCCACTACCAATTCTCCAGAACTGGTCAGAACTTGCTGAATCCCACCTCTGTGTAACCACAGAGCATCTTCTTCCAGTGATCCCCTCTGTAAAACAAGCTGGCTGTAAAGGAGCACCACAGCTGCCTGCAGGTTCTCCCTGGAGGCCAATAGGGGGGAAATGGTTGTGGAGAGAAAGGACTTTGTACAGACTTGTTTGTTCTGAAGCCCAGTGGCAGCACCTCCAAAAGTAGCACCAGATACCCTGAAGGGGGCAGGAAGCCCCCTTGGGGTTAGGTTCTTGCCCCCCAGGTCAATTCTAAAGGCACCTGCGGCCAGGTATTTGCCGGCTCCTCACCAGGACAAGAAGTCCCAGGAAAGAAGCTTTGTTTGCCCTGAGGCTAGCCAAGCCAGCTTGCTGACAGGTATCGGTCTTGGGACCCTATAAAGGTACATTTATTACTCAGGTGCTTTTGTGGATTGCTACACGTGGCCCCGGGTGCCCAAAAGCCCAAGAAAGAGCTGCTGCTCTTCTCTCGCTCCTCTGCAAATCTGCAATCTCCCAATACCATTTTCTAACGTTGGCTTCCTTCTCTGAGAATGCCTGGCAGAGATGCCCTTCTGGAGGGCCTGGTTTCTGCTCTCTAGGGGGTGATGGCATTTCGGGCATAGGAAAAGTTTGCTTTGGAGTTGGCCCCCTTCAGGTCCCCAGCAGCAGGTGACCGGCACAAGGGCAGAACAAGCCAGGATCTCTGGGTATGGAGTCCTAGTGATGCAAAAGGGAAGAGGAGGAGTTGCAGGGGCTGCTGAGTCCTTGGCTAGTTTGACTGTTGGCTGGATCTGTGCGGAGCCGAAGAAAAGCAATGCCCAAAAATGAAACGTGATGCAAATGGAATGGAATTAGTTCACACATTACTTTTTATTCAAACCCAGGGTAGAAAACAAGCAGCAGTGGTAGAAGAGGCTGAGATAGCGTGACTTCTTTTAAACATTTTAGAAAAGGTCAGTTTATAATCTGGGAAAGAAGCAGTTATCAGATCTTTTAGGTTTTTTTTAATGCCACTTCAGAAGGCCACATTGGTTAAACATTAGAATAAAAGGTTTCTGTACATTCGGAACACATGGAATAATTTTGCCCCATCTGAGAAGAGAGAGAGGCCTCCTAAACTGCCCTCTTTCCCAGTTTCCAAGGGCCCCCCTTGGGGCCACCGTGGGCTATTCCCAGGTTGTACCTTTGGACACGAAAACCACAGGGTGGTGGGGGCAGGGGGGGTTCCGAAGCGAAGGCAGTGGAAGCAGCCTCCCCTGGGTGGCCCTTTTGCCTGCGCAGGCTCAGCTGCCTCCTCCCACAGGCAGGTCTCCCCTCAGCCCTCTAGGTGAGGGGCGGCCCCTTGTCTGCAGCACCAGTGTGAGTGAGACCTGCCTTGCCCCTGAGCACTGTCACCTGACCTGACGGTCCCTTCTGTGAACCCCACGGAACAGCCCCAGCTGCTTTCCCTCTCAAAGCTTCTGCCACCCCCCAATTCTCAAGGACAGAGTTAGTGTTATCAAAGCGTCTGGGAGCTGGCTTCCATGGGAAGAGACAGTAAGTCCTTTGTCCCAAATGCAATCTGTGCCTAGGAGGCAGCGGGCAGAGCCCTACGAGCTTGCCCGGTCTGCAGCATCCCTTTCTGGACTGGCTTCCTCTTTTAGGCACAGCTGGGGCTCCCTTCCCTCCAGTCTGCCTTGCAGCAAAGGAGGGCCACAGTGGAGGGGCAGCTAAAAAAGGAAGGCCAACAGAGAGGCGGCTCTCCGCCTGTGCCAGCCAGCCAGCCCTCCCTTGGCCAAGGCCTGTCTCTCCCCTCATCCCCCTACCCCTGCAGTTAGTGCTGAACTTTACATGGTGGAAGCCAGGCTGGGGAGCACCTTCATTCAGACCCTCCTTTTCTAGGGGCTTCCTGGTGGGGGGCCTCCCTCCTCAGAGCCACTCTCTACAGAGAAAGCGACAGCAGGCAGCCTGAAGTTGGGGCCTCCCTGGTCCTGCTGGTGCTTGGAGATCTCCAGCACCTCTTGGGACCTGGAGCTTAACGCCAGTTTTGGAAACCTGAACTTGCTGGACGGCTCCCCTTTAGTGGCTGTTTTCAAAGATGCCAGCCCCACTTGGAGCCCAGGTGCACTTACAGCCTTGGGGGCCAACTCCCCATTGTGCTTCTTGAAGCCGGAGAGTGCGACCCTGGGGGGCTTGAATTTGGCAGCCTTGAGGGCCATGGCAATGGTGGCACCATGGTGGGTTTCCTCCTTGACCTCGTCTGCCTTCACCAGCTTGAGGCTCAGCTCTGTGTCAGTCTCGGCCCCCTTAGAGAGAGAGAGGAGTTCCACCTGGGGCAGTGGGATCTTCCCCAACTTACTTGCCCCATCCTGGAGGAGCCCCTCTCCCCTCTCTCCCTGGAGCTGAGCGGCTCCTTCGACCTTGGAAAAGCCTAGCTTGGGCATCTTCAGCCTGGAGGAGGCCCCCTCAGCTTCCCCACTGAATTCGGCAGCTCCCTTGGGCCTAGAGAGGGAGACTCCAAAGGGGGTCCTCGGCTTGAGTTTGGCAGCCTTGGCCTGGTCGTCCTCTTCTCTCACCAAGAGCCCAGCAGTCCCTTCTGCCTCCTTGGGCTTCCCCAAGGCCAGAAGGCCCCCCTTGGCTTCTGGTTCCTGTCCCACAAGGCCTTCGGGAGCCTCCAGCCCCACCCTGGGCAGGAAGAGGCCAAACGTGGGGATCCTCACCCTGTGCCGCTTCCTTGCATCCAAGTGGCCATCTGTCTGCTTCCAGCCCTCCCTGCCTGTGCCTTCCAGGTCCAAGGAGTCCCTCTGCCGGGTGTGGGGGGTCCCCACCTCATCTTCAGCTTGGGCTTTGAGACCTGGAGCAGAAATTTCCAAGCCAGGGGCCTTAAAAACCGATTTCTTCCCCTCTGGCTCTCCCCCACCCTCACCCCTCTGGCTTGGAGAAGTGGCACGCTCTGTGCCCCATTTGGTGGCTTCTGACCCACACACCGTGATACCGATTTTGGGCATCTTCAGCATGCCCTCCAGCCCCCCCTCCAAGTCGGTCGCCCCTACTGCCTTGGCCTCCTCTCCCCTCTCCTGATCCCCAGAGAAGCTGACATCGGGCAAAGCAATCTGGGGCACCCTGAAGGCAGGCGCTGCCGCCTCGGCAGGGGCGCAGAGGGGCTGGGTATCCAGGCTCACCTCGGCCTCTGGCTTGGAGACCCAGGGGGACGGGAGCTTCAGCCTGACTCTGCTTTCCTCTCCTCCCATCCCAGCTTCTGTTTCCAGCTTGCCCAGGCCAAGAGGCAGAGTGGGCACCCTTAGCCGGCCCTCTTTTGCCACCATTTCAGAGCTCAAGACCTCTGTGCTTCCGCTGAATTTGGGAGGCTTCAACTCCAGTTGGAGAACCCGGGTCAAATCCTCCTGGCCCTGCCCATCTCCTGGTGAGCCAGAGGCCCCAAATTTGGGCCACTTCACGGAAGGTGTGCCTACTGTGACCTTGGGTACCACCCCTCCCCCATCCAAACCCACATCAAGCTCCAGCTCAGGAGCCTTCACTTTTAGGGTGCTGAGTTTCGGCAGCCCCATTGAAGATATCTTGAACTTTGCTTCTGGCCCTTCCAGGTCAAGATCCACCTTGGCCGAAGGCAGCTCCACCTCTGGCAGCCAGGCCTTGGGCAAGGAAATGTCCACTTTGGGCAGCCGTACCTTGGTGCCCAGGGCAGAGGCTTTAGCTGCCCCTTCTAGGCCTTTCTCTCCTTCCTTCCCCAGCAGTTGCACAGCCGCCTCTGCCTCTTCCTCCTGGCCCTTCCCAAGTTTTGTCAGTTCCACCTTGGGCAGCTTGATCTTGGGCCCTGTGCCAGGGGCTGCCTGGAGAACACCCTCTTCTTTCCCAGCCATGGGCAAGCCTATGCTCAGCTCTAGTGTAGGGGCAGACACCTGGATTGAAGGTGCTTGGGGCCTCTGGAGTCCCCCCTCCTGCTCCTGGAACTCGGCCATGGCTGTGTCTCCTGCCGGTCTCTCCGCAGCTGCCTCCCCTTCGGCTTTGGAACCAGGCCCAGCAATCTCCACTGATGGCACCTGAACCCTGAACCCAGGACTCTCCGGCTCTGGGATCAGCCCTGTCTCGGCTCTGGGGGCAAGGCTCGGCAACTCCACCTGCGGGAGGACCTTCTCATCTTGTTCTGGAGCTGGAAGGTGGACCTTCCTTCTCTCCCCTTGGGCCTTCAGAGGGGAAAGCTTCAGCTGGGGCATCTTCCCAAATGGGCCTTTGGGCTTCTCCTTTGGACTCCCAAGGGCCGCCTTGCCTTTGGTCTCCACGTCTCTTCTCATGAGGCCAAACGAAGCTATCCGGAACCTGGAGGCTTTGGCCTCCTTCTCCAGCCTCCTGGGGTCCGGCTGCCCTGTCAAGCCCTCCTTGCCATCTTGCCACTTGACCTCCCCGCTCTCTAGGGCACCCCACGCTTCCTCCCGGCCTTTGCCCCCAAAGCTCGGGAGAGAAAGTTTTAGCCCTTTGAACTCAACACCGAAGGGTTCAGGAGAGGCTCCCCCCCTGTTTCCGTCAGACCATCCTTCCGTGCCTTGTGGGCGGCCAATGTCCACCTCCACCGTGGGCAGCTTCATTCTGCTCTCTGTAGTTTTGCCAAGCCTTTCCTTGGGCGCTTCCCCTTCAACCTCAAGGGCTAATTTGGCACCTTCTGCCTCTGCTTCCCATTTTGATTTGAGGAAGTAGATCCCAAACTTGGGCAATTTCAGCTTTGAACCCGGGTCGGCAGGTTCTCTGCCCTCCACTCCAGACACTTCTGGGCTCATTTTGCTCCAGACTTTGGGGCCCGAAATGCTGAATTTGGACAGGGTGAATCGAGATGTTTTCCCTTTGGCTTGATTCTCTGTTGTCATCTCTGGGAGACCAATTGGTGGGATCTCTACAGTGGGCAGCTTCATCTTGGCTCCTTCCAGGTCCGTCTTTGGTCCTTCGGCGTCTGCTGGCTGCTTCTCAAAGGCCAGGTCCACCTTCGGGAATTTTGCCACCATCCCAGCAAGAGCCGGCCCTTCGATGCTCCTCATCCCTGGTTCAAGCCCAGGCTGGCTGACCGACCCCTTTGGGAGACTGATTTCTACCTGGAGGTCTTTGCTCAGGGCCTCTCGGGTGACCTCCTGGGCGGCTTTACGTCCCTGCTCAGAAAGGTCCCTTTCATGCTTCATCAAATCCAGCTCCACCCCAACTTTTGGCAGCTGAATGTCCAGCACAGGCACAGTTGCAGGTGGAAAGCTCAGTGGGGCTGGAGAAGTGGTCACCTCAATCTCTGGCTTCTCAACAGAGATGCCCAGTTCGGGCCTTGGCACCTTCATTGCTAGCAAGAAAACATCCTCCCCCTTTGGGAGGCTGACTTTCATTCCCAGGTCTCCTTCTGGCTTCGGCATTTTGACTTGGACTGGAGGTGGGGAGGGGGCTGGCTTGACAGGGAAGTCAAATTTTGGGAGGGATATTTGAGGCATCTGAAACTTAATTCCAGCCCCTTCGGCAGCCTCTTTGGGTTTTGCCCTTCCAGAAGAGGCGGCTGGTTCTCCCACGGCCTTGCAAAGATGGATATCCTGGACTTTGGGGGCAGAGATGTCAAGAGAGGGCACCCTCACCTCAGGTAGCTTCATCTGAGAAGCCCCTGCCGCTCCCGCTGCCTCTTGGCTCTCCAAAGGGTGCTCCCTCAGGGAAATCTCCAGGCCAGGCAGCTGAATGGTAGAGCCCTTCGTCTTGTCCGCTTTGGGGCTCCCCGGTTTCCCCAGGCTGACTTCCACCTGGGGCAGTTTGCCTGCCCCTCCCAGCTGGGGTAGGCTGACCAAGGAGATTCCCCCTGAGACTTCAGGGCTTTCCATGCCTGGCTTCCCCTTCTTGGGAAAGGGGAGCTCCAGAGAAGGCATTGCCCCTGCTGGTCTCAGCTGGTCCTCCAAAACTTTTTCCCTACTTTTTTCCCCCAAGGCCATTTCCAGGGCAGGTGCCGTCATCAAAGGCAGCTTCAGTTCCGCTTCCTCGGCAGAGACCCCAAACTTGGGGACCTTGACTCTGAACCCCTCCCTTTTAGGGGCAGCCTCTGGGGCCGCGGCACACTCCAACCTGGGCAGGGCCAAGTCTACGTCCACCTTGGGCACTGCCACTTCGGCTGCAGGGAGCTTCAGCCCGGCCTGGAGAAGACCGGGGGGGGTCTCCAGCGCACTGGCACTTCCTTTGGGCAGGGCAGCCTCCACTTTGGGCCACCCGAGCCGAGATGCTGAGCCCAGGAGGCTCTGGCCTTTGGGCCCGGCCTCCTCCTCCTCAGCCCCCATCTTAGGCACAGGGAGAGCCAATGCTACTTGCGGGGCTTGGAATCCCCTTTCCCTTTCCTCCCCAGCTTCTTCCTTGGGCTTCTTTGCTCTGGAAAAAGGGAGGGTGAATCGGAACGTCTTCTCCTCCCCTCCTCCTCCTTCTCCCCCCCCCCTGCCTGCTTCCTTCAGGGCCAGACCAATATGGGGCAGGCCCATGGCAAGGCGGGCCTCGGCTGCAACGGCGTCCTTGACCTTCAAGCGGGGGAACTTCAGTCGCTGTCGCTTTGTCTCCAAGGAGGACAACTTCCGCGAAACGCCTGGGCTCGCTTCAGCCACAGCCACCTCTCCAGCGCTCCTGGCCTTGCGCAGCTTGGAGAAGGTGGGGAAGGAGAACTCCACGTCAACTGGGGCCACCTCAGGCTTCCCGGCTGCCGGGCTCTGTGCCTCTGTCCCCTGCAGGCTCTGTGCCACTACCCTCTTCTTCCTCTTCTTCTTCTTCTTTTTCCTTTTCAAGGAGGAGAGACCCTGGATGTTCTGGGGAGAGAAGAAGCAAGGGGTCGGTGAGCCTCCCTGGCCAAGAGGTCTGCCTCATTCCCGGAGACCTCGGGCTGCTTCTCCTACACAGATCTCCACGGTCCCTGACAGCGCTCCTGCATCTAAGGGTCTGGTAGAAAAACAGCCCCATTCCCACAGCTCTGCTGCCTTTACAACTAACGGGGAAGGGCAGGGGCTTCCGGGCTCTCTCTTCTCAACATCAGCCCCTCTCTAGGCCCTCTCGATCTTCCCTAGGATGCAGGGGGACTCCAGGGGCCAAAACAGGAGAGGGACGACGGCCCAACCGATCTTTCTGAACAGATCGTAGGAAGCAGGAAGGTTAGGAAGCAAGCAGAAAATTGCAGGCTGTTGGGAAGGGAAACAAACAAACATCCTGCCTGGAGTGAGCAGATCGGTCTCATCGCCCTTCAGAAACCAACTGGGGCGCCTAAAGAGGAACCTGATTTAGACCCACTCCATAAGGGAGCAGAAGCCTGGCTCCAGTGGTGTACGGTACAAACGGGAGAAAAAAAGCAGCAAGATTGATTCTGGATTCCATTAAAAATACAGCTTGCATTTTAGATGCGGCCACTGCTGGAATTGCCCTTTAAGGGATTTCTTAGTTCTGCAGTAAACTAACGGACCAGAAATCTCCCTTCTCGGATGACTGGGAGATTCCAAGTTCTTGTATTAGCCAAGAGAAGCCCAACCACTTCCCCGTTTCTCCTCTGAACTTGTGCTCAGACAGCAGCAGCCTCTGAGGACAATGGGCGGCTCTCCCCCTCAGCCTTGGTTTGGAGCTGCTGCCTGCCCTCCCTGGAAGGCAGAGCCTGGGTTCCCAGAGGGCAAAGACCCAGGGCTGCCAGAGTCACCTACCAGCTTGGCAAGCTTGGCTTTGGGGCCTCTCACTTCAAAGACGGTGGCTCCAGGCTGGCGAGAGACATCTGCGCTGGGAACCACCCGCTTCAGGCAGAAGGAGATTTTGTATGGTTCAGCACACTTGAGGATCTGCAGGGCGTCTTCATACTTGATGTTGTCAAAATAAACTCTGGCACTCAGGAGCTGATCCCCTGCAAGTGGCAAGATGGGGGAGGGAGGATGTTAAGGGCATCGCGGCAGGCTGGTCCCCAAGACCTCTGGCCACCAGGCAGCCTTGGTCAAGGGCACAAATGCTCCCTTTGAAATTCTCCCACAAATGCAGCCACAAGAGCAGAAAGGTCTGGGCGCTCCAAAGCAGCCAGACGAGGCAGTGCCCTATCTTGTCCTTCCAGGCCTGTTGCCAGTCTCTACCCACCTGAATTGGGCCCTTCTGGATCAATCCTTTTTATTAGTTTATAATATAAAATATAAAAGCAAAGAACGGGAAAAATAGGGGAGGTAAAGGGGAAGAGAAGAGTGTAGGAGCTTTGATGTTATGTATATTGATGGCAGCAAAATCACTTTATGCACAAAAATGAAAGGAGCTTCAATCCCCTCAATGGAGGAAGGGCTGCAAAAGTTGTTGGAGTTAGCAGAGACGGTGAAACTGACGGCTTTGATAAAAGACAAAAACACTTTTGCTTCTACTTGGAAACCGCTTCTGGACTGTGCTTGAGGTGGGGGCAAAAATGAAACTTTGATTTTGGGCTACATTGAGTAGGTAGATCTGTTGTGATAGAAATGGCTAGTTTATACCTCAACAAAAGTAAAAAAAGTGGAGGTTTGGTATTACTTCTTACTCTACTGCACCAAAGGGAGTTGGAAGCCAACGCCTTTCCTTTCCTTTCCTTTTCCCTTCTTTACACTTTTCCTATTATTTGCTTTTGTATTTTTGTATTTTATATTATCGACCCATAAAAAGGATTGATCTGAGTTGGGCCTTTCTGAATTGCTCACCTTCCTGGAGGCTCAGCACTCGTGCAGCCGGAGAGTCCTTGAGCACGTCCTTCACAAAAAGGCCGGCCTTGCCTCCACCGGCCACGCTCAGCCCCCTGGCCCCAGCTCCGGCCTCCGTCTCCACGACCATCTCCAGCAGCTCAGAAGCCGCGATGGTCTTCTGCAGAGAAAGAAGAATCCGTCCATCCACCCATTCTTTGCCTCTGGCTTCCTGGCACGGTCAGGGGGGGATCTCTACTAAATTCGCCCCACGATAAAGACTGGCTGTTCTGGGGACTCTCCTCACAAGGCTGCCTGTCCAACCAGGCAAGGCAAGGAGTGGCAGGGGTGGAGGGCAGAAGGGTCCATTAGGGACGTGTGTGCGGATGGCGTGTCCGCCTGATAACAGTTGCCAAGCTGTATTTGCCTTCTCCTGCCAAAGCTGGCTCCCCTCTTCTGCCAGGTACACCTGCCCAATGCAGGCACCCTCAGAACCTGGGGAGAACAAGTCAGACTTGCCAATGCCCCCTGCAGGGGACGGTCGGGTGGAGCCCTCTGAGCTTGGCTTCCTTTGCTCAGCTGAGCTGGGGCTCTCTGGGGTTCGTGCCTAGCTTTCAAGGCAAGGCGATCCTAGAGCCCCCCCCCACCCCAGGGATCCCTTCCTGGAGCCATTGAAGCTCTGCTCACCTCCATTGCAATGAATTGTGCTGTCATCTTGGGGGGGGGGCAGGTAGCAGAAGGTTGTGCCCCTCCACTTCAGGACCTCCTCCCTGGTTGGTGATTCCTTCGGAGGGCCCCTTCAGCCCCACAGGAAGCTTCTCTTGGTAGTCCTGGAAGAGGATGCAGAGTCTGTGGGCTGCCGAGGTGGGTGCATCGGCCATGGTCCCTGTGAGGGTGCTGAGACACCCTGAGGATCTCCTCTGCCCCCCACTGGAACAATGATGCTTGAGCTTCAAGAATCGCCCCAAGGTAGTCCTGGCTTTCCCCCCGCCTCCTTCACCTGCATGAGAGACCCCCTTGGAACAAATCCCCTCCCCCAAGGCCTTCAGTGTGGGCCCAGGAGTGTAGCAGGCAGCACATCCCTCTGCCCCCTGCCCCCCCCCCCCCACTTAGGAACAGGGAGCAAAAGCATGGCTGGAGGGAGGAACTCAAACCTCCTCCCCCTCAGTTGCAGGTGGGGAGTCATGGAGTACGCTCCTGGCCCTCCTGCAGGCACCTACTTGCCCCAGTCCAGTCCAGCCTTGCCCGTTTTTCCAGGAGGAGGAAAATGTCTCGGACTTTGCTGGCCGGGGGTGGGTACGGAAGGGCACCCGAAGCCCAGAGGCAAAGGAGCTTCCCTGGGCAGGAAGGCCAGCCGCAAAGAAGCTGAATACCGGGCTACTGTGACTCCTTGTGCCCCTCCAGGAAGCCCAGGTGCAGCTCCCATCAGCCAGGAGCGGGGCAGATACCAGTGGCCACATTCAGAGCCACTGCACAACTGCTGCTGTCAGTAATGCTCCCCACAGCAGAATGCAGCCTGTCCTTTCCTTGGTCGGCTTCTGCCCCCACCCTCAACGTGGCCTTGTTCTGTTCTAGTTTTGGACAGGTGGGCAGGCAGAGCGAACCCCGTCCAAGATTCCTTTGCTTAGAAAGACTCCAAAGGCATCTGCCAGCCACAGAATTCCTGCCTAGGTGGGAAGGGAAGGAGGGAAGCAGGCGGGGGGGGGGGGGCAGGACTGCTGAGAGGCAGATTTAAAAGGGGGGCAGCAGGTCCCATTCAGCCAGTGTCTGGCAGGGATCCACCCCGGAACCAGTTTTCCAAAAGGGCCGTGGTTGCTGGGTAGCTTTCCAGTCCTGAGTGAGACCTCCGTTGCCATTTGAGAAGTGGGTAGGGCTCTTCAGAGAAACAGCAAACCTGGACCCCAAAGGCCCCCTTGAGACTCAGCCCAGGGGTAATTCCCCCTTTCCTGGAGGAGGGGAAGGCAGCAGTTGGTGCTCTCTCCCTCTCCTTTCTTTCATCAAATTTATTTTTCAAATTTATTTGCCACCAATCTCACAATTCAGGCAACTCTGCAGGATACATCAAGCTGCCTGACCTGTGGCTGTAACCTGAGACTAGGCAATAGCAAAGCCCCCCCCCCTCTGAGCTCCTGGGGAGTTGCTGGCGACAGGCAGAAAGAAAACCCTCCGTGGGACTTGGCCTTCCTTTTCTGCCGGTCAGCCCTGGGTTGGGGGCTGCTCTGCTTGAAACTGGCCACAACACAGGTTCTCAGGGTCCCTTTGGGTGCAATGGCACTCTCCTTGCAGGCAAATTCTGCCCACAGCCTGGAGTTCGATCCTGACAGGGCTCAAAGTTGGCTCAGCCTTCCATCCTTCCAAGGTCAGTAAAAGGAGGACCCAGATTGTTGGGGCAAAATGCTGACATTTGTAAACAGCCCAAAAAGCACTGAGAAGCGGTATCTACATTTAAGTGCTATTGTTGCAGTGCTATTGCTATTCCTGGTGCAAACTATGGGCACTTATTTTAGATGTTACTTTTATTGTTATTGAAGTTTATGTACCATCCAGAGACATTGGGAAGTATACAAATACTAATAACAATTCTGTTATTTTTAAATTTAGCAGCAGCTTGGGCGGGAGGCACCTATGTATTAAGACTGCTTTTTATCAGCCTTTCATCTGGGCAGGGGGAGCCCATGGGAAGGCCAGCCACCCCAGGCCTCTGGAAAAGAGAGGCAGTTTCTGTCCCATGGACGCCTTTGGGGTCTCCCCCCCACCCCCCGCATCATCAGAAGCTCCTTTCTTGCCTTCCAGCCCAGTCCTGGTGGGACCCATTCTGCTGTTTGGGCAGGGCATTTCATTCCCACACTGGACACTGGGGCCCACGCCACTCCATTCCCCAAAAGGTCAGGGCTCCATGCCAGACATTCCCTGCCCGGAAAGACAAAGGGGTGCTGAGTCCCAGCCAGGCCTCTGCCATTGCCAGCATTCCAAGGAGAATTCCTCCACGCCTCTTCAGAGTCCACGAGGGATGGCGGCCCCTGAGCAGGAGCAGGAGCAGGGCGCAGGTGCAGTCCGAGCAGCTCCCTTCTTCTGACCAAGCAGAGGGTCAAGAGAGCCGGGCTCTGCCTCTCCCTGCTTGCCTGTGCAGTACGTCCATGGGGCAACTCGGAGGGGCACCTGGGAGATCGAAGGGGACCTGTGGCAAGAGGGGAAAGGATGCAGCATACAGCCAGGAGTGTCTTCAGTCCACTGGCTCTGGACAGGCACCTGGCCAGGCCTTCCACGGAGCCCAGGACGTCGCTTCCAGCACGGCTCTGCCAGGCCTGGTGGGAAGCCCCTGGAGATGAGGGCAGTGCCCAGTGCTTCTTTGGAAGCCAGCACACAGCCGTCAGAGGCCTGTTTCAGCAGGAGTCCAAGTTGCCTCTTTGGTAACGGCACAGTAAGTCCCTTCCACATGCTGTAGCTGACAGTCCAGGGCTGGAAGCCAAGGTTCCCCAAGCAGGGGTAGTAAATTAAAAGCGGACCCAAGGATATGCCAGGCTGGGCCTGATGGAAGAAGTCCTTGGTCCCTGGGCTAGCCGGAGGGAGACACTGATAGGACTTGGAGCTCCCATAGTTTGAGTGGAAGAAGCAGCAGGCAGACAGAGACGCTCCCACTTGGGAGCAAGAGAATTGGGGGGGGGGGGAATTGTTCAGTCCCTCCCCCTTCACTCATGGCTGAGCAGCTGGAAGGTTGGGGAGAATGTCGGTTATTCTGTAGTCTCAGCAAAACTTGAGGGTGGGATGGGGTGCAGGGCAGATCGGGGGCTGAGGCTGCAGTTAACCCAGCACAGAGATCTCAGGAAAGTGCCTCCTTCCTGCGGATGAGCAGCCCAGGTGCACTTCAGGCGCAGGCACCACAATCTGCCCTTGCTTGCCTGTTGTGCATTTGTGTTGGCTGCCCACCCTGCCTCGTTCACCTGCCCCTTGAAAGCAGCCTTGCCCTGGCCAGGTGATGAGATCTGGCAGGTGCGAGGAAGAGGTTTGGCTTTGGAGAGCAGGTCGAACTCCAGTCAAGCTGAACTGGGGGAGTGAGCACAGGGGGGGTTACACCAGCAGGTGGGGCTGAGCAGGACTTTCGAACTATGGAAACCAAGAGCAAAACCAAATGGTGACATTGGAGTCATCTCTCACCTCAGAGGTCAAGAGGAGCAAAAATGAAGTCAAGGAAAGAGAACTTTTTCCTCCTCCTTCTCCAGGACAGATGGCCGGTATCGGGGGTTGGGACTCTGGGCCAATTTCTCTCTCCTTCCTGTCTTCAAGGGACATGCTGGCTGCGCCTAGAGCATTCAGCTCAAGAGGAAGGAGGCTTCCGCCCTAGCATCCTGTGGCTAATTCTGGGTCCGGGTCCAGTCAAGTGGCTCCTCCTCCAAGGATGGTCCTGGTTTAAGAAGCCGCCTCTTCCCCTTCCCAAGAAAGCAGGTTGGGGGACAGCTTGAGCAAGCGCCCGGGTTGGATCAGCCCTCGATCCCTGGCCTGAAAGGAGTCCTGTTTAGACTGAAGTGAGAAAGCCAAAGCCCTCGGGCTCCAGGCAGGGCTGCCAATGACAGGCCCAGCAGCAGGACAAGAGCTGGGCGAAGGGGGAAGTCAGGCCCAGCGCTGGGTGGCTTTACCCTCTCCCACTCTGGGTCAAAGGACGACAGCTAAAAGCCCCTGGGCCCCTCCAGCTGCAGCCCTCCTGCCGGTCTGGTCCCTCCCTCCTTATCTCAGTTCTGGTCATCTGCCAAGAGCCCTGCCCTCTGCCCCTATCTGAGACCCCTGTCTTGTCCTCTCCATTGTTTTTGCTCCCTCCCTCCCCCGAACCAGACAGCAAACATCCTGGCAGCTTTATTTCCAGGCTGAATAGTGCCAAGACCTTTCCACCCATTGTCTCCTGGATGACCTCCCAGCACATTCCAGGCCCTGGGTTGCCCAAGTCCAGGTAGGGGAAGCCCTGGCAAGGGCCTTGCCCAGGCCAAGTGGGCTTCCCCAAGGTCTCGGCAGCTCTCAGGAAAGGAACCGACTCCCTTCCTGAGTTGGAACACCAATTCTCACTTGCTAAAAGCTTTCCTGGGGTTCCAAGGAGGGCTCTAGTGTGGGTTGTCTCAAGCCACCTGGACTCTTTTGCAACTCCTGGGAGCCTAGGGAAGCAGAGCCCAGGGGCCCACAGGTGAGCATAGCCAGAGGCCAAAACCTGGGGCAGCCCAACCAGGAGCAGGCCTGACCATCCTGTCCCAGCTGCTGCCAGGAGCCCTGAGATTGTCACTCCAACCAGGAAAGTGCACAGAGCCACAACCTTGGCTGCCATTTGGTGCTCCTTTGGATTCTGCAGACCAGAACTGCTGCCCCAATTAAGCAAAAGATGGAAAAAGGAAAGGTATCAATCAAAGGTCAAAAAAGCCGCCTGGCACCTGACGCTGGAACCGAAGGTTCCGGGGACATTTTGCAAATTTAGAAGGAGAAAAAGCCGCCAGGCTCCAGGCTGGAGTTGGACTAACTCAACAAAGTCCCTTGATCCCCTCCCCCCTCGACCCCCCCGGCGTTGGTTTTTCCTGAGCAGCGGGGCATCAAAAATTCTCTCGTAGATATCGGAGGGGAGGGGGCTGTCGGACCAACCGGGAGGAAGTTGACGGTGCGCCGTCTTCTCCTGTGACCGGGTCGGGAAGAGTGCGGAGGCTCGGAAAAAGCGGCGAGTTGAGCCTCGCTCTAGGCGGCGTCCCTTCCCTTCCGCGCTCGGCCGCGTCCAGCAAGCCAGGCTTGGAAGGGGCCAAGGACGCCGAAGCTCTTCTATCCTCGCAGGGCGAACCGCTCCGGTCTGTCCCCAGAGAAGCCGTCGGTTGGGGAACAGGGCAAGGTGCGAATAGCTGGCCCCCTAGGACTTACCCGAGCCAATTCGTGCGCTCCGCTCTGCAAAGCTCAACCGCTGGTCTGGCTGGCGCGCTCCAGCAGGAAGGGGGCGGCTCTGACCGACCCTCCATCCCGTGGGCGTCCAAGGCGGCCGCGGCGGGGCCAGGCAGGGTCTGGGCGGCGTCGAGCCTGCTCCGAGGCAGCCCCGCCCAGAGAGAGACGGCGCGACCGAAGGCCCTTCCGACCCTCCCTCCGCCACAGAAGGCCCGTCGAGCGGGGAGGGCGGCACAAGTCACGATCTGCCAGGCAGAAGAAGCGACCAGAAAAACGTCCCCAGGGAAGACCTGGGCACCCCTCACTCTCCTCAAAGACATTCAGGGAATCCACATACACCCCTTTACCCTGGCAGGTTTTGTACTTATTGTATTTTTAATCTGTCTTTTAATTCTGATTCTGCTTTTAAATGTTGTTTGTCCTTGTCAGTGAAAACAGATAAGTAGATGCCCATGTCAAATGATGGCAACAGTAACGTCCGATTCACTTAGAAGAATTCAGTTTCCTTTGGGAGTAACAGAAACATGCACAACCCTGCACTCCTCTAATTCCTCCAGCAGCGCAGAGGAGGCTGGAGTTGAAATACTAAGCCAGATTCAGAGGGGCTTTAAGGCAGGTGGTGGGCCAGACAGCAGGGCCTGCGAACCAATCTGCTGCCCACTGAAGAAAGAAGGCCTGTGCCAGCCAAGGCTGCTGGGGAAGAGTCTCCAGCTTTGCAGTGGTTGAATCACCGCTGCTGTCAAGCCAAGAGGGAAAGGTAGCAGTTGGGGGTGTGCTTGGTCTGGGGGCCTTGGGGGCAGGAAAGGAGAAGTCCCTGCAAAGACCCTCGTCCTGTCCTTCCTTCTCAGATACACAGAACACATGCAATTCCAACATGAAAGTGTTGAATTCTTTAAAGCAATTTAACAGGATGCAGCTTTTTCATTTTTTTAAATACTTGATGCTCATATAATAAATGACCCTCTTGACTGCCCAACTTGTGGGAATCGCTCCCTCTCTACTCTCACAAGGAGACCAGCCTGGTGAAGCTCCCCCACCCAGGCAGATCTGGAAGGTTCACCAGGAGAGGAAAACCAGAGGTGCTGTTCTGGAGAAGACTCAGTAAAAGTCTCTCTCTCAAAAGCAGGCATTCTGGATCCCAAAATCAAAGTCCTGGCAGGTCCCTTCCCTCCAACGGAGACAGATCAAGCCCTTTGTGTAAATAAAGTCCCTGGCTGAGCTCCAGAAGAGCCTCTTTAGGCCACTGCCATAGGCTAGTTTGGTCACTTGTCTTTTGAGAAAGCTTCCAAAGAGGGAGCCAGCCGTGTGAGGAGTTGGGAAAATGCAATGAAGACTTCGTTCCCTGAGATGGTCAGCTCCCATTTCCAGCAGGCAACCAGAGACCACAAGTTTCTGTGACAGTGTCCTCGTAGTTCCTGCAGTCCCACAAGCACATCCACGGGACAGCCAAGACAGTCTGCCAGATCTGGCACCTGATCCCCTGGTGAGCAGGAGGCCTCCTTAAAATAGGGGAGGCTGGTGGGCAACCACAGATTGCAGTCAAACATGGAGGTGCCCATGTCCTCCAAGATCCCCTCCAGGCTATCTTCCAGGAGGTAGCACCTGGGCTCATAAGCTCCAGAGTGCTAGAAAGGCAGGCATGGGGAATCCATCCAGCCTCATGGCTGAGCAAAGACAGGGGAGGGGGGAACGCTCTTTGGGTTGACCAATACCAAAGGCCCGGAAGGCAGAGGCATCCGCATCGGAAAGGAGGAGGTTGCCCAGGGGCGGGAAGAGGGGAGGGGGTGACATCAGCCTCCAGCTGGGCTCTGACCAGTTGTCAGTCAGGGCACTGGGCATCGAGCTGCCCTCAGAAGGGTCCTCCTAGCCTAAAGCAGCCTGGAGAAGAGGGAGGGTCAGGCCCTGACTGCATCTCCCCTGGAAGCGACGGAGCGTGTTGGCCACCAGCACCAGGTGAGGGAGGTTGGGCTCAACGGAGCTTGCAGACGGAAAGGCTGAAGAGGGCGCTGCTGCAGCAGGCTGGGCTTCCTCCTCTTCGGTCCACTTTCGCTTCATGGCTTTCAGCAGCCGCTTTCTGGAAAGGAGCAGAAGGGAAGCCCTCAGAGGTGGCGACCCAGGGAGGGGGTCCGGTGGACCAGCTCGGCCATGGGCCGGTCCTGCCAAGGAGGACGGAGAGCGGGCAGAGCCGCGTCTTCAGGGGCTTCTCCAGGGCTGCAGAAGCGCGGACCCTCCCCCAAGAGAACGAGCCAGGCTGCTTACTTCCGGGGCTTCGCTCCCTCCGCTCCTTGCTTGGCCACGCAGGGAGGCCGGGCGAGGCGAGCAGCTGCGACCCTCCCTGGCCGCCTCATCTCCATGATGGAGCTTCTGGAGCGGGACCAAGCAAGAGCTTCCTTCCCGGCGTCCCTCCGGCTCCGTGGCGGCGCCGGCCCGAAAGGAGAAGCGCGCAGGCGGGGAAGTCCCCTCCTGGGCGGGCGAGCGGTGAGGGGTCCTCCCTACCAGAGGAGCCCACGGGCCGCGCGATCCCCGTGCCCCGCCTTCATTCACCTACCCGGATGAACGAGGCCAATGAGCGAGCTCTGGAAGCCGGCGCGTAGAGCCGATCGCGACCAATGGGAGCGCTCGCACGAACGCCTCATCTCCATGCAGCGGGCCGGCGCAAGGAAAGGAAGGGGGCCTGACCGAACAAACCGAGGCCACGCCCCGTATGCTGATTGGCTAGGCAAGGGAGCGGGTCCGGAACCTGCCCGGTAGGAGGCGCTGCTGCGGAGCAAGGGCGACCCCCAGAGGCGGCGCTCGCAGGCGTCTGAAGACGGGCCAGTTGCGAGCCTGGAGGCGGCGAGAGGCGTCGGCGGATCCCTGGCGCGGGACGGAGAACTTCGGAAGAAGAGTCAGGGGAAGTTTCAAAAGCACGCCCACTTTTGAAATATTTGCTCAACTGAAGGCAGTGAAGACACCTAAAGTTCGTGCCTTTTTCCCTCATCACAACAACCCTGTGAGATGGGCTGGCCAAGAGAGCAGGACCAGAGAAAAGGGAGGATTAGAACTCACATCTTTGCCCTTTCCAGTCCAGCACGTTCATCACTGCACCAAACTGGCTGTTGTGTTATAGGATCTAATCATGGCTTATGCAAGAAATCAGAGTCATGACTATTTTTAATTGAATCGGTGGGACTACTAGCTCAATCTCCTATTTTACTAGTCATGAAATCCTGGTTTTTCATGTTTCCCTTCATGAAAAGCAGCTGAGTTATTGCCCCAGACCTCCAGTGTGGCCACTAAATGCCCACCCGTGTTTATTCCCTTGACATTTCTTTGTCCCGTGCAAGTGCAAAAGCGGCCAGGCAGGGTGTACCCCACCACCCAAGCAAAGCAGACCTGACCTATAATCCCTCTTTAGGGCCACCAGGAGGGAACAAGAACCCCTCTTTTGCCTTTTAACCACAACACAAAGAACGAAGGGTTCAGCACAAGAAATTGCGGAAAATTCCTTCCAAGGCAGTTCTTCATTAGATCCCAGGAATCACATGACCATCCAAATAGTTTAGCATTTATTTGATTAGCTGCTTATGCTTTTTATGCTTTCAAGTTGCACAGAACTTTGCAAGCATCAACATGAATTAAGATTTCTTAGCAACACAAGAGGAAGGTTAACATTAACCTGGGGAAATTCAGTTCCTTGTCATTCAACCTTTTACTACTTCTGATGGGTTTGTTTATAGCTGGATACCTCATTGTCCAGGTGGCCTCTGCATCTCACCTCCTCTGCTGACAGAAGGGGCGTGGCTGCTGCCTTCAACTTAGAACAGAATCAATAGAGTTGGAAGGGAGTTTTTGAGGTCTTCTCATTCAATCCCCTGCTCCAGCAGGAGACCTAAATCACCTGTTCTATAGTTCTACCATCTGTTCAAGCGCCAGGGCTTTCCTCAGTATAGCAAAATTCTTGGCTGCCCAAAAAGCCCTTTTTGCCATGGGAAGGAAGCTGCAGACCACCGGCCCAGAGCCCACCCACCTGTGTTTGGATTCAGGGGCACCTTGGCGTACAGGGACTGTGAGCAGCTGGGGGGGGGTCTGCTGCCCCCCTGGACTTTCTGTGAGAACAGGGAGTCATTCAGTAGCACAAGGGGGCGGGGTATGCATCTGAAGCAGCGATTTCCAGCCTTCTGCAGAGGGGAGCGTGTCATTCCTTGGAATAATGCCTGGAGAGGTAGACATTTTTCCCATCGTACTCAGATGTGGTCAAGCACTTGAGAAAGAAGTGCCCCAGGTCATGCTTTGAGATGACTCGGGAACCACTCGAAGTGTTCACAGTGACGGTGTAGTCACTGGTGAGGGGCTGGTCACCTGCAGAAGGAAGAACACCCATTGCCAGAAGCTGCATGCAAAGTCCAACAGGGTCAGCCAGGCAGCCCTAACACCTGGCTCAGCCCCACCTGGCTTCTTCCTGGCTTTTGGAATAAACCACAAGGGTAGTGCTATCACACAACTCAATGGAAACCAATCCAGTCATGGGGTGGCCTTTACCTTGGGACAAGCAGACCCAGCTCACTCTTAGTTTAGCACTGGAAATGGGGCACATTTCTACCTTAGCGAGTTTCTGGGTTATTCCACTGGTAGAAAATGGTTGTTGTTGGGTTTTTGGGGTTTTTTTGCATGATTTTGCTGACCACCTCCACAGTCACAGACTCTTCCTGCACCCAGACTGACCCGCTGCTTGCTGGCCACTGTTCCCCCACTACCCAGATCTCTGCCCAAGACACACCTGCAATGTGGGGTGGCATGACGTAGACACAGTCCAGGCCTGACTCCTTCAGGATCTGCTGCATCCGGATGTGGTCTTCGGTCACTGGCTGCATTTTGGCAGGAACCTTGTCCAGATCCCACATCAGGAAAGCTACAAGAACACCACCACCACCGAGAAAAAACCCTGATTGCAGAAGGTTGTCTTCCCTTCTGGGGGGCAACCCAGGAGGAGAGCACTCAAGGGCCTTGGGAACCTCAACACCTCAAGATGAATGGTGAGAAGGAAAGGGTGGTGGAGACCAAGGAAGGCAACCCCGCCCCCCCAAGAATCCAAGGTAGTTCTGCACACCCCATGGGTCCCCGTGAGTCCCCACCCCCTATTTGGTCTAGAGAAGAGCAGAGGTGGGGCCAGCACCCCACTGACATTCATTCCCACCAACCTCCAACTGCCTGGCCAGTGGAACCATCTCTCCATTCTCTTGACTCCCAGAGACCCCCAAGGCAGTTCTTTTCCCCAAGGAAAGCCAGGCCAACAGACAGGTGGCAAGGGAGGGGGGGTTCTGACCCCTCGCTCAGTGGGAAATCCTGTCCAGGAGGCAGGAGGATGTGACTTTCCACGGGGCACCTACCTGAGAGGCAGACCACCACTTTGCCGATGCCGTAGGACTTCATAGCGGCCACAATGTTCCGCGTGCCTTCAGACATCATGGTGGTGGGACCTGAGAGGAGGAGAAAGAAACACACCTGAGCCAAAAGTCTCAGGACAGGGAGAGGCTGGGGAGGAAGTACAACTGCTCCTACTGAGGTCATTGCGGGTGCCCAAGATGATGATCACGGCGTCCTGCCCCCTCACTGCTCGATCAACGTCTGCCAGGTTCAGCACATCTCCCACCACCACTTGTGCTGGCTGGAGCTCAGGAGGCAGCCGGACAGGATCCCGTACCAGCACTGTCACCTGGTAGCCTGGCAAGGGGGAAGAGAAAGCAGTTGGTCAAAGCAGGGCTGGGATTCTACCGGTTCGGATGGATTGGGCAAACTGGATGTTAAATTTGCATCTGGCTTGCTGAACTGGTATTTCAACTGACCGGCTGGCCCCACCCACCCCACCCCTCCCAGGAGTCTCCACGTGGCCCATTTTTGATGCAGGTAAGTGCAGGGTCCACGTGGAGTTTTTTTTTTTTTTGGGGGGGGGGGGGGGGGAACAGGACTTCCAGAAGTCTGGAAACAGGCCTGTTTCCGGCTTCCAGAGGGCCTCCAGAGCCTGGGGGAGGCCATTTTCGCCTTCCCAGAGGCCGACAGACGCTTCCAGACCCTTGGGAAGGAGAAAAATGGCCCTCCCTGAAGTACCTGCCCAGCAACTGGGCAGCGAACGAGCTGCTGGGATCTTTGAATCCCACCCCTGGGTCAAGGCATCCTCCCCTCAAGCTCTTGAAGGGAGCAGCAAAGGAAGCCTCGGAGCAGGCTGGTGAAGAAGGCCTCAGCCCTCTGCCCGAATGGATTGGCGATGAGGGGGGGCTTCAGAGGAGGAATTTCTGCCCCCACCCTCCTGGCAAGCGCTCTCGCCTGTCCTTCTGCTCCTGCCACCTCTACGGACAAAAGGGAGGAAGGAAAAGATTTCGGTGCCCAATTTCCTTGTCCCAGTCCTCTTGCTGCAACACTTTATGTTCCATTTAACATCTAATTGTCTTCTTGGGTTGTTCAGCAATAAATGCTTTATATTTCTTCTTGGGTTATTCACAACCTAACAAATAAGCTACAGAGGAAATGCTAAACCTTTTAGCCTGGCAGAAATTTTGCATTACAATTTTTTGTATGGTAAAACATTCTTTTTTGGATCATTCTCCTCTAAAGCCTTCTTCAACCACACCAGTCTTCTTTAGGGACTATTTTATATGTCCTGCCTGTGAAGGACATTTTATGCCACTTACTAACCTTAAATGGACTGTTCACACTAATTCCCTTGTTGTGGAGGAGTTTTTCCTTTGAACATTAACCTGTTTTGGGCAATTCTGGCATCCCCCCCCCCCGCCTCTGTGCCAAGTCTGGGAGCATAGGACCAACCCCCTGTAGGCAGCTTAGCCCCACTTAAATGTAGTCTCCTCTCCAGGGGATCGAAGCTTCCTTAACTTTCCCCTTTTGTGGCGTCTTCACAAGGAAGAGGACAGTTGAAACCTTCTAACTCTGAAGAAGACTAAGGGCTGGGCCTAACCCTACAATCCCCCAACTCTCACCACCTGGGTTGACCTGTCCAGAGCCCCCCAGCCCCTCCACAGTTATGGCTGCAATGGAGGAGCCCTGAGGACCCCTTTTCTCAGGGGACATCCTTATCCAAAACATCCATTGCAGCAAGCTTTGCCCCAACCCGTTTCCTGCCTGTCTTGCAAAAGGGGAACGGGAACACCAGCAGTAGGTCCCCTTTGTCTTGGCTGGAGGAAAAGCGGGGAGGCAGAACAGCCTCCAGGATTAGCTCAACTCCCAAAGAAGCCATAAGGTCCCTGCAGGGCTGGCCCCATACTCTCCTCCTTATCAGGGCACAGCACAGGGCAACAGAGCGGCGGAACGCCAGGCGACTTCTGATAAGAGTCCCAAGTGCCTAGCCAGCCCTGCCACTTCAGCCTGCCAAGCCCACTGGAACACGACCAGGCCTGCTTCTGGGTTCAGGGCTGCTAAACCAAGCCCTGCTGTGGGTTTAGGAATACTTTGTGTTGGGCGTCTGGGGAAGCTCCCATAACTTTGCCATTTCCCGAAACTACACTATGGATTATGGTCTCGGTGGTAGCACCAGCACCATGGGATAGCTTGCGGGTGCTGTGCCAACCGGGGAAAGCCACCCTTGATCCGGAACCCTTGAATCTCAACCAACCCCGCTTCGCAAACAAACACCACACCGCAGCCCCCGGATGCAAGGAACTCGCCCCCTTCCGCAATTGTCAGCGGTTGCGGCGCTTCTCCGGGGAAGCAGCGGGGAGGGGGGAGGCCTTCGCGGGTCCCCCGTTTCTTCTGCCGCCCAGGCCGACGTCCCCTGCCCTGCCTCACCCGCCTCCAGGGCTTGCGCCAGGGTGGCCAGGCCCGTCATGCCCGTGGCGCCGAAGATGACGATTTTCTTGTAGGCTGCGGCAGCGGAGCCTCCGGGCGCGCAGCTTCCCTCCATGCCTGCCCGTCGCCTTCTCGCCGCTCAGGCCCAGGACCAAAGCAAGCCCTTCCGCCTGGAGCTCCGCCCGGGGAGGCAGGGCCAGCGGAAGGCGGTGCCTCGCCGCTTCGGCTGCCCCGCGGGACAGATCGCCAGTGACCCCCCCAGCCAGCGGCTCCAGCCCCGCGGGCTCGCTCGGGGTTGCAGCAGAACGAACAACCGAAACCCGTCCCCTCCGCCGGCGCGCCTGCCTCCCCTCCCCCGCTTCTCGGAAGAGCCGCTCGCCGGCCCTGGGCGCCCGAAGGAAGCGCCCGGGTGGCCGTCTCGAAAGGGGCGGGAGCGGTGGAGGCGGTGGGCAAGCCGCGGGACCCAGTCTGAGCCTCCTTGGTCGAGGGCGCTTCCCTCCCTGGGAATTGCTGCCCGGCCCGGCTCGGGAAAGGGAGAGGAGGAGCCTTACCCTGAGCCCAGCCCGCAGAGAAAAACTGCACGGCTCTGCCGTGATTCTTTCGGGCGAGCCGTCCTCGCGCGGCTCTCCGTTCTCTGCCCAAACGCGCGAGCGGGCGGCCCTGGTCAGCCATGCGGGTCCCTCCATCGCGCTTCCTCCGATTTGGCCTGGTCGGCTCCGTTACCGGCGAGAGCAGCCGGTGCCTCCCTCGCGCCTTCTCATCCCAGCTGCCGGGCGTTGCTCCGGTTCTTTCCGCCCCCGCCGCGCAGCCCTTTCTTCCCAGGCAATCTACGCTCAGCGCTCCAACCGGCAGCAGCTGCTCGCGCCGAGAAGCCGTCGAACGGGCGGGCGGGCAGGCGGCGGCCAAGGACGGGCGCAAGGTGACCCGCTTCGCCCCCGTCTGCTACTGCAGACCTGCCCGAGCATCTCTCCGGCCGCACGGGAGCTGTTGAGTGGCGGCAGAAAGGAAGTCCCCCTTGTAGCGGGCGCGGCGGCTGCGGGAGGGGGGGCTCTCTGGCGTTCGGGGAGGGGCTAAGCGGCGCTCCTGGATTGGCTGCTCGGCCAGGACTGCTATATCGAGACAGGCGTAGCTGCACCGCCGGGCGGCTCGGCTCTGCTCTGCTCCGGCGCCCGTTGACAAGAGCGCCCGCCAGCAGCATCTCGCCTGGTCGCTGCCGCCGGCCAGGCGGCGGGGAGGGATGAGGCCCCGCAAGTCGCCGATGCTCAGGTGAGGTTGCCCAGGCAGCGGCTGCGCTCGGGCCTCTGATTACAAGACCAAAACGGGAGCGGAGCGGGATGGGGGAGCCGGAGCCGGAGCCGGTTCTCTGGAAGCCTCTCGGGAGGGGAGGGAACAGGCCGAGGATCCGGCAGATGGGCCAGTCGTCCCCGCGGCAGACCTATTCTTCAGGGCGGGAGAGGAGCAGAAAGGTCGCTCCTGCAAGCTCATGGAGGCTGCGGAAGGGCTGAGGAGGGGTCTTCTGAACCCTGGGCTGTGTCTGGTCTCATCGGGATAGAAGGAAGTGGTGGGGGTGTCATTCAGGCCCTGCTCTCCTCCCTTGCTCAGCCTGTTTTTGCCAAACAAGGCCAGGGACCCAGTTCCTTCCCTGGCAAGGAGCCCAGGAAACAGCACCTCTCCTTTGGCCTTGCAGCCTTGGGCTCCAGATTCCCAAACATGGCAAGTATTTGGGGTGTCCAGATGGATACTTAAATGATGGGCATCAACAATGGGATGATCCCCTACAGGGGATCAGGAGGCTTGCTGGACAGGGGTGGCGCCTTCACCTGCCCTGGGGGCTTGGAGCAGGGGGGCAGGTGCCTTGTGCTCAGCCCCATGTGCTGAGTCCCATCAGAGAAGGCATAAGGAATTGCTTCATCCACAACACTCGGCCATCAGCCATTTCCCGGGCCCTGGTGGGCTCACGCCCCTGATGGCCCCATTCTCTGAGTGGCCCTTTGGGGTGGCCAGGCACCCCAAGGCTCCTGAAATCATCTGTGAAAACCCACCTAATGTGGAGAGCCACATTACCTTAAATATGGGGGAGGGGGTTATTCTGTCATACCATGTGGCTGTGGCCTGATGCTGTGAGCCTCCTCGAGGGTTTTTTCACTGGTGCAAATCAGCCACTCTCACCCCCCCCTTGACCTTTTTAGGATATTCCCTCATCATAATTTGCCTTTCAGCCCATCTTCCCCAGCAATAAATAAATATATATTCCATGCCTGCTGCTCTACAGAGGGTAACTTTTGTTGGGGTCGAACTTTGTCCTTCCACCACTCTCTTCCTACATTGACTCAGGTTCCAGCCCCCACCCTCCATAATTGAAGATGCAGCTGCTTCTGCCCCAGATTTTTTGGGGGGGTGGCAGGCACTTCTGATTCCCAATCTTCTGAATGGTCCAGGCAAGTTCCTAGGGGAGAAGAGAGAAGTCGTGGCTTCTGCGGGGCTTCTGTACGCAGAAGATTTTGGACACGCACACACCTCCAGCTAGTAGGGCAGTCTAGCTGCCTTGAGGGTGTCCAGGTTGCACCCTGAGGGAAAGGGGGGGCTAGTTCAAACAGATGAGCTGTGCCACCCTCTCATTTGCTCCAGGGGACAGCAAAGGCCTTAGCACCAAATTGCATGTTCTTACATTGTGTCTTTTCTCAGCCTTGCCTAGCTGGCTACACCGGAGACTGGTTGAAAAGAGGGGCGCATCTGCCAGCCCCCCTACATTCTCACCAGAGAATCACCCAGTTGGTGACATCTCACAGTCTTTGGGGCCAGGTGGAGGCATCGCAAAGCAGGTGTGCCCAACAAGTGCTCACTTTAAAGAGTGGCCATTTTCTGTTTGATTCTTTCTTTGAACTCAGAATGTAAATGGCTGGCGCAGCTTCAGGGATTCATGTCGCCACTTTATGGGGCTCCCAAGCGAGAAGCAACATGGCAAACGTTGCACCAGTCCAGCTGGATAACCAGGAGGCCCAGCAGCAACTCAGCAATGCCCGATGGGAGGGCACCGACCCCCCCCAGCCACGGCCTTGGGAGGAGGCCACGGCCACCGTCAAGCTGTTCGAATGCTCACGGATCAAGGCCCTTGCGGGTAGGCCTCCCTTCCACCTGGGCTCCTCTTGTTGGGCGGGAAACGAGATGCCCATGGGGAGGGGCACCAATGGACTTGGGGAGGATGCTTCCCCTCTGGAAGAGGGTCTGTTTCAGAAAGATCTTCCTTAAGGGGGGATGATGGGGGAGGCTAGCAGGTGTGCCTGCCTGGTGCTGAGCCCTGAAATGTGTGTGTGTGTGTGTGGAGATTGCTGGACCAGGTCCCAGGAATCTCCAGGGGGCAAGGCTCTGGGAATGAAAGATTTAGCCCCAGGAAGAGTGAGAAGGAAAAGCTGGACAGGGGATCAGGCCCCATTGTGGCTGTCCTCTCTCTGTTTAAACACCACCAGCAAGAAGGGGCTGGGGGGGGGGGCTGCAACTGGGGCCCCTTTCCCAGAAGGCCAATGAAAATGTAAAACTCCCTGGGGCTGCAGGATGGCCTTCAGCCCCACCCTCCCCCGGGGACAGCGCTTGGGGGGCAGGGGAGCCTTCTCTGCGGGGTGAGAGATCAGCCTAACACACACACCCCAACACCCAAATGTTGTCAGATGAGCGAGACACAGTGCAGAAGAAGACTTTCACCAAGTGGATCAACTCCCACCTGGGCCAGGTCTCCTGCCGAATCGGCGACCTTTATACCGACCTGAGGGATGGATACCTGCTGACCAAGCTGCTGGAAGTTCTGTCTGGGGAGCAGCTGGTATGGGGGTCTCTCAGCTTCTTCAGTTGCCTCTTAGGGCAGAGGGGCTGGTCACTCCTGTAAAGGGGGTGCACTTTGTGACAGTCAGAGTCACCTCGATTTTTGCTGGGTAACTTCAGGCCTCAGGGCCCAAGGGGGACTGGGCCCCGAAAGGGAAGTCAATGAAGGGAGGGAGGGGGGAGGGTCTGGCCAGGATGTTCCCTGCCCCACACTTGCTCTCTGCAGGGCTGTGAGGGGCTGTTGAGAAGGATGGTTGGTAAAGGCAGAAGGCAGGGCTGTTTTGTTGTCTCTTAACCAAATTTTGTTGTCTCTTAACTCTGCAACCGGTGAGATTCTGGTTGGTTAAGAGATTCTGCCATCTCTTAACCAAATTCTGCAAATGGTGGTAAATGCAAGCTAGTTTGCCAATGCTGGAAACATGACCATGTGATTGTGCCATTGAAGATGAGTTCTAAGTAACTCTTTTCTAGTCTGTTGCAACTTTGAATGGTCATTAAATGATTGGTCGTAAGTCAAGAACTACCTGTCAGTGTTACCTTTGCTGTGACTTAGAAACATAGCGTATTTTTATTTTATTGCATTTGTGCAATTTTAAAGGTTGCCAATTTTACTTGTCAATTCTGAATGTGCTTAAACTGTGCCCTGATGGGAGCAGTTATGTTTTGATTGGCTTCCGTGGCAGCCCAAACCCACCCGGGGGAGGATGCGGATCCACTCCCTGGAAAACGTGGACAAAGCCCTGCAGTTTCTGAAGGAGCAGCGAGTCCACCTGGAGAATGTAGGTTCTCATGACATTGTGGACGGCAACCACCGCCTGACTCTGGGCCTCATCTGGACCGTCATCCTGAGATTCCAGGTAGAGGGCAACCCTTCCAGAGGGGGGACCGATGAGGCCGTGCCTGGGCAGCTGGGCCAGTTGGGAGGCCATCTGCTGCTGCCTGGAGACTGCCTTGTTTCCCTCAGCTCCCCAGAAGCAGGAATAGCTAGGACCGTATTCTGTGCAGGTCACAAAGAGTTTGGGGAAGGATGGGCATCCTGGGCAAAAGAAGGGGGGAGCCGGCTGGTTCTAGGGCGGGGCTGGGATGCAGGTGAGCTTTGGCAAACGGAGAGCCAAAGGACCCCCTCTCCTGCTTCCCCTCCCAGATCCAGGTGATTAAAATTGAGACAGAAGACAGCCGAGAGACGCGCTCGGCCAAGGATGCCCTCTTGCTCTGGTGTCAGATGAAGACGGCAGGGTGAGTGCTGAACAGGGTGCAGGCGGCGCTGACAACCGAGAGGTGACAGTGCTGGGAGCAAAGGCCTGCCCCCTTGGAAGGGTCCTCTCCTGCCTGGATCTGCGCAGGCAGCCTGTCAGGGGACAGGTGGTCCCTGGGGGCTGCAGCTGCCTACTGGCATGGAGGGGGAAGTAAGGTCCCCCTCCCTATCATAAACTGCCCTGGTTCAGAAGAGGCTGCTCCTCCTTTTCAGTTACCCCGAGGTTAACATTCAGAACTTCACCACCAGCTGGCGAGACGGGCTGGCCTTCAGTGCTCTCATTCACAAGCACAGGTGAGGGGGTTCCAGGGGCCCTCGTGGCTGGTCTCCCCAGCCGGGGACTTGGGAGGGAGGCAGGTAGATTCTCCTGCAGGAGGTGTCAATTGCCCAGCTGCAAAATGCAGGGGGTTACTGGTGGACTTTGGCCCGGGCTAGCAGTAGGTCCAGTGCCATGAGGAGGAATGCCTTCTCGGTCCCACCCTGGACAGGTTCAGCCCCTCAGGAGGCCTTCTGTTTCCTTCCCAGGCCTGACATCATTGACTTCAAGAAGTTGACCAAATCCAACGCAGTCTACAATCTCCAGCATGCCTTCAACACTGCCGAGCAGCAGTTGGGCCTGGCTAAACTTCTGGACCCCGAGGGTAAGGCTCTGAATGTGGCTTTCTCTGCCCAAGATGCCTGGAGAAAGGAAACCCTTTCCCAGCCTCAGGAGGCGGGAGGTGGCTCTGAACTGGGAAGGGGTCTTGGCAGTTGCGTTTGGGCGGTCTGCAGGGATGGAGGTTGGAGGTCCAGAGCTCTGCCGGACCCAGCTTTCCATGACAGGCACAGACTCCTCTTGCTGGTCACTTGTCCCAAAGTGGGGAAGTGTCAAAGGAGCAGAAGGCAGGATCTCCAGCTTCAGGACTAAGTTGTCCTGCCCAGTCGCTGCCCGGCCCTCCCTCTGGGCTGGGAAGAACTCCTCAGTTTCTCTCCTGCCTGCTGCCAGTCTGGGCATGGCAGCTCCTGCCCCCTTTGATCTGGGCTTTTTAAGCAAGGTTTCCTGATTTGCCAGGATTAGACTTCTGTCCTTGCTTTTTAATCTGAAGTGGAATGGAGCCCCACCTGCCACTCCCCTCTGTCCTCCCCAAGAGAGCTCTCTGCCCAGTGGGTATGCCCCAGTCCAAAGGCAGCGGTTCGGGGGGAGGGCGCATTTGCAGGGAAGTCTGGCAGCTGCCCCTTGGGTTGCTGAAAGAGAGATGGAGCCCATCTCTTGGACCAAGAGAGGCCGGGAGACAGGCGCAGTGGCCAGCTTTTTGGGCTCTGCCCCCTGCCTTGGTCTGGCGGAGGGAGGGGTACTAACCCCAGGCCCCCAGTGGCAGAGGGCCAAAGAGCTGTTGCTTTGACGACATAAAGCGTCCAGACAGAACTGGGGCTGATCTGTCCCTACTAATCCTAGGGGGCTGTGCCAGAAACTGACCCAACATAGAGGGTGACAACCCCTTGTCCCTGGGGAACCTCAGAGGCGAACCCCCAGCACCCATTCCCTTCTCACAACAGCCTGCAGGTTGGCTGGGGTTTCAGCGGGGGATTTGGGGTACCTCAGGCTCTCTCTGGGGATGACGGTGGCTCTGCTATGCCCCTCAAACTCTTACTGGCCAGCCATGGACAAGAGACATGGGCCTGCCTCCTATCCAGCTCCTCAGCTGGTGTACTTTCCCTCCTCCTCCTCCACCACCACCACAGATGTCAACGTGGAGCATCCAGACGAGAAGTCCGTTCTTACCTACGTGGTTTCTTTTTACCATTACTTCTCCAAGATGAAGGCACTGGCTGTGGAGGGGAAGCGGATAGGAAAGGTGAGCCTGGCAGGTGCGGCTCCCAGAGGCTCCCCACCCAAACTACCCCCATGCATTAGGGGCACTCAGAGGCTCGGTGGAGGGCAAAGGCTGATCCAGAGCAAGGAAGCCCTCCCCCCTACCAGCCGGGGTGGGGGTGGGAATATTTCTTATGCTCAGCAGCTCAGCATGGACCCTGGAAAGAAGGAGCCTCGTCCAGCTTTTGGGAGAGCTCCAGGAGTGTCTGATGGCAGTCATTGGTCTGCCAGGGCCTCTTGGGTGACCACGTGGACCTGGCATCTGGTCAGGCAGCCTGACTGGATGGCAGAAGCTCCCAGAAACAGGCACTTGGAGGAATTAGCACCACTGGCTGGCCATTGCTTAGGAATTAAGAGGTGCTCCAGGCCGTGTGACAGGCTGGGTCAATTGTGAGGGGGATGCCCTAGAGGGCATCTGCTTGTTGCCACAAGTTTGGTGGGATTTCACAAAAGTCTCCCCTATCCCTGAACCAGGTGCTGGATCAAGTACTGGAGATCGAGAAGATCACAGAGCGATATGAGTCTCTGGCCAGCGAGTTACTGGAGTGGATCGAGATCACCATCCCCTTCATCACCAATCAGAAGTTTGCCAACTCCCTGTCTGGGGTCCAGCAACAGCTGCAGGCCTTCACAGCCTTCTGCACCCTGGAGAAGCCCCTCAAGTGAGCCTGTCGTGGCACTGAGGGGCCCGCAGTCTCCTGCCCCCCCAAGGCTGCTGCTGCTGCTGCCACCTTCCCTGCTTGCTCGGAGTGTGGACAGCCCACCCCAGCTGGGTTGACCCCATGCCTTTGCCTGCAGGTTTCAGGAGAAGGGAAACCTGGAGGTGCTGCTTTTCTCCATCCAGAGCAAACTCCGTGCCAACAATCGCAAACTCTACATCCCCAAGGAGGGAAAAAGCATCTCAGATATCAACAAGGTAAAGAGAGGCGGGTAGTTGGATGGCATGTCTTGGCTGTGGCAAACCTTGCTTTCCCCTTCCCCTCTCTCCCTCTCCTCCCTCTCTGTCTCTCTTGCCAGGCCTGGACACGGCTGGAGAAGGCAGAGCATGAACGAGAAGTGGCCCTTCGCACTGAGCTCATCCGTCAGGAGAAGTTGGAGCTGCTGGCCCAACGTTTCGACCACAAAGCCATCATGCGGGAAACTTGGCTGAACGAGAACCAGCGGCTGGTCTCCCAGGTAGCGAGGCTGGGCTGGGCTGAGGGCGTCCCACGGCTTTCTCCTGACCCTGGTGCCTGGCAATGACTGTCCTTCATGAGAAGGTCCCAAGGATCCCCAAGGGGTTTTTTCCAAAAGTGGTGGGGGGGACAGCTGAGGAAAAGGCTTCCATGAAGCACGGACCTCAACCAGGATGGGGCAGCAGAAGTCGGTCAGCCTCGGCAGGCAGCCATTAGGGACCATCCAGGTACAATTTCCTGGGGGCGGGGGGTGTCCATAGAGATTGGATCTCCTTCCAAAAGACTCTTATTTCCAAATGCTGAGGGAAGGCAAGAGAGCCACTGGCTTGCTCAAAAGGTACTTTGTGCGTGTGCAAGAACATTGCTCTGCCTCTGCTCACCAGCTGACCTTCCCTCCTCTCAGGACAACTTTGGCTGTGACCTGCCAGCCGTGGAGGCTGCCATGAAGAAGCACGAGGCTATTGAGGCAGATATCTCCTCCTACCAGGAGCGCATCCAGGTGGTGCTGGAACTGGCCCAGGAAGTGGAATCCGAGGGCTACTATGACAGCAGGCGCATCCTTGCCCAGAAGGACAACATCTTGCGCCAGTGGGGGCTTCTGACGGAGCTGGTCAGTGCCCGGCGCACCCGCCTGGAACAGAATGTCGCCCTGCAGAAGATCTTCCAGGAGATGGTCTACATGATTGACTGGATGGAGGACCTGCAGGTCTGGGGCCTCCCCAGGGCCTCCTGGTGGGCCTTGGGGGTGGGTGGTGGGTGGGCAGGCAGTCTACAGGGATCTTGCCTCATCCCCTGTTGCTGAGCAGGGGGAGATCAGCTGGGAGGTGGGTCCTGCCCCCTGCCATGTTGCCAAGCTGAATCCTGCCAGCTGCATTTGTGCACATGGACACATAGGTTATGATACCTGATCTCAAAGAACATCACACACACACACACCCAAATGCACAGAGGGTAAAGAAAACCAAGTTGGGGGCCACCCTGTTCTTTGGGCTGAAGTCTGGGTGTACCACCCCTCTGAGCCTGGAAACAGAGCCCCCCATGGATCCCTTCCAACCTGGCCTGGTCCAGAGGGAATTCCTGGCTCCCTGGTTATTTCTTGTCCCCAGAGCAGCACTCTAGAGTGGGCCATCCCCAGAGCCAGCAGAGGCTTGGGGTGGCTCCAGTCAGTGTTGCTGTGGCCTCTCCTGGGGAACAAAGCCACAATTCTTGCCACTGGCACTCATGCCCAATCACCCTGGCAGGCCCAGTTGGCATCGAGGGAGTTCGGGAAGCACCTTCTGGAGGTGGAGGACCTGCTGCAGAAGCACAGCTTGTTGGAGGCTGACCTGTCTGCACAGCAGGACCGGCTCCAGGCCCTCAACGCCGCGGCCCTCAAGTTCTCAGAGCTACAAGGTGATCCTGGAGCCTGGTGGGCCTTGGCCAGCAGCGCAGGGAGCACTTGTGGGCTCTTCGGGCAGGCTCTCACCATACGTTCTGGGCATCCTTCCCTCCCCCCTCCCCCCAGGCTACCAGCCGTGCGACCCTCAGATTATTTGCAACCGCGTCAGCCACGTCCAGGGCTGCCAGGAGCGGCTGCAGGAGCTGGCATCCAAGCGGCGGAAGGAACTGGAGGCCTCCCGCCAGCTGTGGTCCTTTCTGCAGGAAGTAGAGGAAGCCGAGGCCTGGGTGCGGGAGAAGGAGCGCATCCTATTGTCCTCCCAGAGCTTCGGCAAGGACCTGGACAGTGTGGCCAAACTGTTGAGCAAGCACAACCTGCTCCTGAGTGAGCTGAGCAGCCACCGCTCCTTGCTGCAGGCAGCCATGCGGCAAGGTGAGCAGGCCTTGCTGCGGAAGCGCTTTGGCCTGGGCAGTGTGCAGGAGAAGATCCGGGACGTGCGCCTGCGCTGGAAGAAGCTGGAGGGGCTGGCAGCTGTCCACCTACAGAAGCTGCAGGGGGCCCTCAGCTTCCACCAGTTCAGCGCCGACACGGACGACCTCGTGGCCTGGCTGCAGGACGCCTACCGCCTCGTCTCCAGTGATGACTTTGGGCACGATGAGCACTCCACCCGGTCGCTGGTCAAGAAGCACAAGGGGGTGATGCAGGAGATCGACAAGCACCGAGCGGCAGTCCTGGCCCTGCGGAAGCAGCTGGCTGCCCTGGCACCCGAGTACCACGAGACCATGGAGGTGCAGATCCGCATCGTGGAAGTGGAGCAGCTGTACGAGGAGGTGGCCGAGGTGGCTGTGCTGCGGTGCCAGTGGCTGCAGGATGCCCTGGCTGTGTACCACCTCTTTGGTGAGGTGAACGCCTGTGAGATCTGGCTTGATGAGAAGGAGCAGTGGCTCAACCGGATGGAAGTGCCCGAAAAGCTGGAGGACGTGGAGGCGATCCAGCACCGGTACGGGAGGGCAGGGGAGAGAAAGATGGGGAGGGGATTTTTGGTGCCCAAACGTCTTGGCCTTCTTCTTCCCTTGGTTGCTACTTCTTCCACCCCCCCACCCCCACCCCACCCAGGTGAGCTGTCTTTTCAGGACGAGCTTTCCTTCCAATGCAGGTTTGAAAGCCTCGACCAAGAGATGAACAGCCTGATGGGCCGCATTCTGGATGTTAACCAAATTGTTCAGCAGCTGGTTGATGGGGGCCACCCTAGTTCTTCTGAAGTCCGATCCTGTCAGGATCATCTCAACAGCAGGTAGGAAGGGCCCTGCGCTGGAGGGAGAGGGCAGCCCAGCTGAACGTCCAGCATGGAGGCCGGCACCCTCCTTTCTCAGCCACGCACCCCCAGGGGGGTGGGGGTGGCAGCTTCTGCTGTTTTGTCCTCAGAAAACCCTTCAGGGACCCGGATATTCCTCTCTCTTTTCAGAACCGAGTCCCTTTGGGCTGCTCCACTGAGAGCAAGCAAGGAAGGAGGGACAGGCTGCTGGAGACCCTCGGGAAATTGCCCCATGTCAACTTACTGCAGCTTCCCCTTTGTTCCACCTCCCCCAACCCCTTGACGCTTGGCCAAACCCTGCAGGAGGGAAGCAGTTATATCTCTTTCCCCCTGCAAGAAATCACTGCATGCTCGGCCAGGAGAAGCCAGCCTTTCTTACAGCCGGGCACTGTACCGTGCGTCCCTCATCTCCTGCCCACTTTTCTTCCTTAAGCACTGAAGAGAACTCTAGTCAGGGACTCTGGTGCTCAATCACAGCTGAAGACAGCCTTGTCCCTGAGGCCCAGACCCTGCTGGCCCACCCTGGTGCCGGACAGAGGGGCCCAAGCATGTCTCTCCTTCCCACACCCTCATCATGAACTTTCCTGGTCCCGTGGGGTGACTGGTTTGGTTCTGCAACCCAACAGGACAGACACAGACTTCAGAGGATAATTAGGACTGCAGAAAAAACAATTACTACCCACCCATGGAGGACCTGTATACTGCACGAGTCAAAAAGAGGGCTGTGAAAATATTTCCCGACCCCTCACATCCCGGACATAAACTGTTTCAACTCCTTCTCTCAAAACGACACTATTGAGCACTGCACACCAGAACAAGTAGACACAAGGGGAGTTTTTTTCCCCCTGAGCGCCATCATTCTGCTAAACAAATAATTCCCTCAACACTGTCCAACTATTTACAAAGTGAATGCTACGATTACTATTAATCTTCTCACCACTCCTTATCACCCATCCCCTCCTGCTTGACTGTTTCCTATGATTTGATTGTTGATTGTACCCTCTGACTCTCATTAAGTGTTGTATGTTATGATTCTTGATTCTTAATGAATGTACTTTTTCTTTATGTAAACTGAGAGTATTTACACCAAGACAAATTCCTTGTGTGCCCAATCACACTTGGCCAATAAAGTATTCTATTCTATTCTAGGTGGAATCGAGTGGTGGAGCTGGTGGAGGAGAAGAAGAACCATCTCGGCTCCATCCTGAAGATCCAGAACTACCTGCTGGAGTGCAGTGAGATCAAGTCTCGGATCCGGGAGAAGCGCAAGGCCATTGAGTGCACCCAGTATAGCAGTGGCGACCTGGGCAGCGTCCTCTCGCTCCAGCGGCACCTCTCCACCATCGAAGCGGCCCTGGTGCTCCTGGAGCCCCGGCTGGTTGAGCTGCAGCAGGAGGGGGAGTCCTTGGCCACTGCCCACCCTACCCAGGCCATGGAGGTCCTCATGCAGTTTGAGGAGATCAGCGAGGAGTGGGAGGCTTTGAAGAAGACGCTGCAGGGCTGCGAGGACTCGCTGACAGTGGCCAGCAGGTCAGTGGGGCTCGCCACAGGTGGCCAATGGGAGTGGCGGAATGGGAGAAGGCCAGGGAGGCCAATCTGGACAGGGGCCTGGCAGGAGACCTCTCACTGCCCCGGCCCCTCCTTCAGGCTGCAGCAGTTCATCCAGGACCTGGACAGCTTCCTGACTTGGCTGGTGAAGACCCAGGCAGCCATGGCCTCGCCGGGGGAGCAGCTGCCGGGGGACCTCTCAGAGGCCGAGCGGCTGCTGCACCAGCACGCTCTGCTCAAGGAGGAGATCAGCCGCTATGAGGAGGATTATTCCAAGATCCAGGCTGTCAACGATGTGCTGGCACTGGAAGAAGCTGAGCTGCCCTACCTGTCCCTCCAGCAGTGGCTGCAGAAGCTGGAGGTGGGCTGGAACAAGCTGCTGGAGAGCTGGGAGCATCGCCGGGAGCTCCTGGTGCAGGCACACATCTACTTCCTCTTCCTACGTGATGCCAAGCAGGCCGAAGTTTGTCTGTACAACCAGGTAATCCTCACTGCGGCCTGGCATCGCCCTCCTCTGCAGCAGTGCACGTGTAGCACAGTGCCGTCCCAGAGCTGCAGTTGGAAATGAGGAGGCAGAACTGACAGGGCCTGCCGCCTGTCAGTCACTCTTCCTCCAGCTTCGGAGGAGGCCACTGACTTCCATGCTTCTCAGAAGGGGCCTGCTCTGAAGGAAAGCTCCCCTGAGGTGCTTGGCCAGCCTGTGCAGCCTGGTGGCACCCATGGGACTGGCCCAGCTCTGCACCATCCACTAAAGATAGGTTATTCCAGCTTTCCCCAGCCTTCGGTGGCCTCTGAAGAGTCCAGCCAGTGGCTGAGAATGTTCCCAGACAGAGAGGCGGCCTGCTTGGAGCAAGGGGGTCAAAGTTGCTGAGCCAATCTTAGCCAATTTGAGATTAGGGGCAGAGCAGAAGACATTCTGGCCTGGCAGGACATGTCATCTCTGGGGCAGATTCACTCATACCTGCTGGAGGTGTGCAACAGGTTGAGTCTGGATACCAAGTTTATCCAGGGATGGGATCTGACCGGTATAACTCGCGAGTCGCATGAGTGCAATTTACGACCTGCTGAGCTGCCCTGACAGCTGAGCAGTGTTGCATGCGGGTGCATAGCAGTTGGAAAAGCCCGGCTTCTTGCCTTGAACCATAAAATCCAATTTCCATTGTATCTTGCAGTCTGGGCAGGGGGGTCACTCAGATTTGCGTTTTTAACCAGCTGTGTCAGAGACCCTTTTTGGGGTGGTGGGCTTGCTGGGTTAACTCCACCATGCAGAAAGCTGGACTTGTTCGCACAGTGTTTTCCTCCCATTTCAATATGTTGCCCTTTTATTATCTCCAGCCTTGACCATATCAGCCTTTTCATCAGCTTGCCCTGAACACTTTCCCCACCAGAACAAAAAGCAGAGATTGTGCATTTCCTAATCGGCTGCCTTTAAAACGCTGCTGCATGCTAGCCTTGTCTGTGTCGTGCTGCTTCTGGTTTTATTTTCACGCAGGTTTATCTTGTGCACAGCATCCTGATGTTTGCAAAGCCTTCAGCCAATATGTTAATGTGGGGAGGGGGCCCAGCCTTGTGGATGATGCAGTTGGAGGTCTCCTGGCCCCCAGGCCCAGCTGCCACAGTTCTTGGAGAAAGTCTACGTAGGAGCAGCTCGACTAGCTGAAAGGAGCAGGATTTGGATGGCTGTGTCCTCAGCCCCCGCTTTGGCATTGTTGCAGGAAACCACACTGGCCCACACAGAGCTGCCCACAACAGTGGAAGGGGTAGATAAGGCAATCAAGAAGCAGAAAGAGTTCATGACCACCATGGAGCTCCAGATGCAAAAGACCACAGTGGCTCTGAAGGCGGGCGAGAGCCTGATTCGGCAAGGCAACCTCTACAGTGAGCACGTGAAGGACAAAATGGAGACCCTCCGGGCAAAGTAAGCAGATGGTCAGCAGAAGCCTCCCCCTCCCCCAGTGGTGCTGAACAGAGTGCTGGGAAGCCCCTTCCAGGGTGGCCGCAGGCCCTTCCATGCCATTCTCCCTGTGGCCTGAGCCCGGCCTTTCTGACTAGGAGCAAGTGAACCCTTGGCTAACCCCAGTTATGTAGGCTTCACAACAGGGCTCCTGGGCCTGAGGAGGGCATTGACTTTGGGGGAAAGGCTCCACCTGCAAGCCCCAGAGAAATAAACACCAGTTGCTTCCCATGCCTTCCCCCATCGGGTGCCTTGAGGAGCTGAGCTGCGGTGTTCGCAACTGCTTGGATGCTGCTGGTTGGGGAAGGCATCCCCCCGCCCATCTGCCCCCTCCTCTGCAGGCCAGAGATTGGCTGTCACTTTCTCTCAGGTGACTGTCTGGCTACATTCCCCACAGCTCCCAGGCCTTGGGTCCAAGCAAGGTGCCAGATCCACTAAGATGAAGGAGGGCTGAAGGAACTGCCTGTGCTGTGAGGGGCTGCTTTCCCTCCTACCCCTTGGAAGCTTCTTTGCAAAGGGCCAAGTGCTAGTTTTTGACACCTTACTTCGTCCCAAATCTAGTTTCCTGCTCCAGATAGAAACAGTGGCTCAGCTGTACTTTTTTTTTAAAAAGCCCAAAGCAGGAGGGGCAGAGGTGGTGTCCCTTTGGAGGAGGGGGTGTTGTTACCCCTGCTGTCATCCCTTTGTCCAATCAATATCATGGACTTTGGCCTTATAATGATTCAGGTTCTTAAAGAGGAATGCAGACGTCACCTTCTCTCGCATGGCATTTTCGTAGGTGTGTGAAGTGGGGAGTCCCTTTTACTACTAATTCAAGTCCACCCTGGGTTCAGCTGTTAACAGAAAAGGGGCTTCCAGGAGCCCAGAGACACGAAGGGGTCTGAAGCCCAGCCCTGCCTACACATCCCTTCACTGAGCAGGAAAGAGGCTTGGGTACCAGGAATGGCTAAAGGGGGCAGAGGTCCATGTGCCAGGCAGAATTCTCCTGGGCTGACCACTTTGCTCTCCTTGCAGGAGTGGACAAAATGTCCAGCTGGCCAACATCTGGATGCTGCGCCTCACCGACCACCTGGAACTGCAGCGCTTCCTGCAAAGCTGCCATGAGGTATGGAACCTGGGCACTCCCAGGGGGGCCCTGTCTGCCCCAGAGGTCAGAAGAAACCAGGGGCTTGAAGAGGGCAGACCCCTGCCCCAGTTACATGCCCTCCAAATGCAGCTAGTCCTTTGGAGGGCCCCAGAAAGGACGAGGGGTAGGCTGTCCTGCTTTGCCCAGAGAAGCCTGGCAGCAAAGGACCCACTACCCCCTCCAGGGTAGTGTTGGTTGTTTTGGGGTTTTTCATGCAGCCTTCACCTCAACCAATAGGATGAGCTGGCCCTTGGGAGGGTCCGAGAGTGGGAAGGGGGGAGGAATGAGTAAAGCAGGAGGATGCAAGGATCAGAGTTTGCTTAGAGCCTTCCCCTCTCACTTGCTAGCGAAAGGAAAGTAGCTCTATCTCCCCCTTCCTTCCGTGAGCCCGGTGGGCGCTGCATTCACGGGGCCGCCCCTCCCCCAGCACAGCTCCCGGCCTTCCCGAGACTGCGATCCGCGGCTGTGCCTTCAAGATGCTAAGTCGGCCTGGTTGAGTGTCGCCCCTCCAAAGTTGCCGTTGAGAAGGGTCGGCCCTGTGGGAGGCCGCGGTGACCCGGGCTTCTCCATTTCCCACGGCCCTCCAACCGAGGACTCGGCCGGGGACTATCCTTTGCGGTGGGCGAACAAGGCCGCCGGGGGACGAGGCTGCGCCCGCAGTGCGGCGGCTGCCCGCCTAGCTTGAAGCCCCTCGGCCTGCGCTGCCCCTTCTCGAGGCCGAGGGGAGACGCTCCAAGCGACGTCGCTTCGCCACCTCCCCCCACCTTGGTGGGGGCGGCGATGAATGGGGGGAGGAACGAGCGTTTTGAGCCCCTCTCCCCCCCCCGCGAAAACCGCTCACCGAGAGCAGCCCAGCCCCCCCCCCCAGCGAACGGGGGATGAGCCGGCGAGCGGGAGGGACTGAGCGGGGGCCACTCGCGGCTGCCAGCTCTGCCGCTGCAGCGCGCCAGCCGGGATTGGGGCGCCGGGGGCCGTGACGCGGCAGGGCCTGAGCTCGGCTGCAGCCGCCGGGCGGAGACACCCTCTGCGCAGGTAGGAGGGGGCGAAGGGAGCCCGGGTCGAGCGGGGGGGGGTGGCTCTTCGGAGCCGGGCTGAGCGCGCCTCCCCGCCCGTCTCTCCCGCAGCTGGATGGCTGGGTGGCGGAAAAAGAGGCGCTGATGGCCGGCGAGGCGCCTCGTGACAAGGACGCGCCGTCATGGAAGCTGCCGCCGGTCCCCAAGCGATGGCTCCGGCACCGCGCCTTCCTGGGCGAGCTGGCGCAGAATAAGCAGTGGCTGCACAAGATCGAGAAGGTGCGTGCGGGAGGAGCGAGGCTGGGGGCTCAGCTGGCGGGGGAGGGGAGACCCCGCCACCCCCCGCCGGGCGGCTGATGACGCAGGGCGCGCTTCGGGCGGTGCGTTGCTCGGCTCGGGTGGGGAGGCCGGCCGATTCCCCCCCCACCGCACTGCGTCTTGGAGGGTGCAGTTCCCCCGCCCTCCCCGCAACCTCGCTCTGCCTGGGCCTGGCCTGGCTGTGTGTGTGCCGCCAGATGCTATACGCGGCGCCTGCTCCCTGGCCGGCCTGCAGCTGGGGGGCCTTTGCTGGGGGGAGGGCAGCCCTGCCTACGAAGGGAAGGCGCCTGGCAAGCGGGGCCGGGCTGTTTGCTGACCTGGGGAGAGCAGCAGCTGAATCTGCCCTGGAGGGAGGTTGCTCTGGGACCAGGCAGCTGACTTGGGCTGGGGGCTGAACATCCGGTATCTCCCTGACCTGCCAAGGAGGGGTTCCTTTGTGACTGCGGTTGTAGCGGTGAGAGTTGAGGGAGATGCTTGACAAGATGCTGTTTCTCAGGTGGGGGTGGGCCCCTTGGGGACAGGGGGAGGAGAAAGAGGAGGGGGGTTCTTGGCATCAGCCACCAGGGTGTCCGGATTAGTTTGGAGCGGCTGCTTGATGCGCCCTGAATGCAGAGCAGATGGCAGTGATTAGAGGGCAGCTGTGTAGCCAGAGATAAAGGTACCTTCTGAATTTGGGCACCAGGTGTCTCTTGCCAGAGGCCCAGCACCCCTTCTTTCCCTCAGTCTGCAGAGGGGGTGGTCCCAGGGGGGCCCTGCCATAAAGCGACCGAGACTGCAGGAGTCTCAGGGCAGCAGGAAACTCGACATGGCCGACCACTTGCTTTCCATGCCAAAAAGGGTCCCCAGGCCCAGACGGTACCCCAGTCCCCCCCCCCCCCTTATCCTCTGTTAGAGATCTTGGCAAGCGAAGTGGAACAGGAAACCCCAAGCTGAGTGAGCAGAGGTCCGTATTCTCACAGGTGATTCCTGTGCCAGCGGGAAGGGGTTGTGCTCAGGGCAAACATTGACAGAGAAGCAGTGTGTAGGTTAAACTGGCCTGCCTGCCTCCTGCATAAATCAGGCTAACCCATCAGTAAACGTCCAGCAGGCAGGAGGGGGCTGGGGTCATATGCACAACCTTGCACACCTTGAAGGTTGGACTGGGGATTGGCAGCGGCAGCAACTGGCACATTTTCTCAGCTGCCCCCACCCAGAAGCTCCCTTGACAGCTTGGGGGCAATTGTGTGCGTGCCACATGAGAAGCTCCCCTCATCAGAGAAAGACGGGGGTTTGTTTCCAAGAAAATAGAGCAAGCTAGCAGCCTTCCTGATACTCCCCAAGACCTGCACCTGTAAGTGTTGCCCAGAGCCGCAAAGCACATGCCTGGCATCTTGACCCTGTGGCCTGGGCAGGATGTCGCTTGCTGGAGACCTGCAGGCGGTGCCCAGAGAGGCAGTGGGCTGTTGAAGCTACCCGGGCAGTTTACTGCAGCTTCCCAAGATCCGCCCCACAAGCTGGCCGCCTTCTGACAGGCAGGGAAGATGGCTTGTACCCACCTGCAGTGGGAGTTCCTGCCGCTGCCCCCTCTTGCCTGACCCAAGCCAAGGCAGTTGGATGGGGGCTGGGGTGCCTTTGCATCAGAGCAAAGGTGGCAGGGGGGTTGCTGCCCTCCCAGACTCCCTGTCTACCTGACTTTGACCAGATCAACGGAGGGGAAGGAAAGGCTGCTTGAGCTAGTACAGCGGGGGGGGGGGGCACATCCCGTTTCTCTCCTTCGGCTGTTATTGTGCATCCAATGACATAAACTCCTGGGAGGTGGGCAAGACAAGCGGCTTCCTGCTTGACTGGCTGCCCCTTTCCCCATCTCAGGGAGAGGGACGAAGGGAGTGCTGGCTGAAAGCATAGCTGGGTCTGCAGAGCCATTCTTGGGCCAATGAGAGAGGGGAGGATCGCGTTCTCCAGGGCAAACAGGGCTGCAGGAAGCAGTTCTAGGGAACCTGCATTTACACGGAGCCCCCAGGATGGGAGGGTGTGGCTCTCAACAGATAGCAAAAGCCACTCGGCTGGTCGAGCCACAATGTGTGGCAGCCAACATACTTAGTGACAACCTGCCACTGGTGTTGGCGAGTCAAAGGGAGCCATGGGGGGGGGGGATCTGGCCAGCTGGTGAAGTTGCAAGGCCGCCCACGTGGCAGGGCGCAAACGAAGCGCTTTCAGTCCCAGGAGTAGGAAGGCAGGCCAGAATCTCAGCAAGGAAGGTCCAGCCTGGTTTCTTAGGGAGAGCCCTTGCGATGGTTTTCCAGGTTTTTTGCAAGCTGGACTGAGCAACCATTTAGGAAACGAGTTGCTAACAAATTCCTCTCTTATTTTCGGGGTGTGTATTTCTGACATTCCTCTCATTGCCTTCCCCACAATCATTGACTATGGCCCCGTAGAAGCTCAGGGAATGTTTTCAGGAAAGGGCTGATGAGGACTCTGGACTCCCAAGCTGTGCCAGAGGCTGTGCCCAGTGGCCCTGGAAGCCTTGGCTTGGTTTCTCGAGGGCACCCTGGAAAAGCTGCCTTCACCAGGAGCCCTCTGGAGCCAGAGGCCTCAGGCCCAGCATCCAGAGCCATTGGCAGCTCTTCTCCTTCCCCTCCCTCACCACCAGGAGGGGCAGCGGCTGATCCAGGAGAAGCCAGAGTTGGCGGAAACAGTGAGGAAGAAGCTGGGCGAGATCTGGCAGTGCTGGGCAGAGCTGGAGTCGGCCACCCAGGTGAAGGCCCAGCAGCTCCTGGAAGCCACCCAAGCCGACCGGATAGTGCAGAGCTACACGGAGCTGGACAAGCAGCTTCTGCACATGGAGAGCCAGCTGCAGAGGGTGGACCCTGGGTCAGACCTGGTCAGTGTGAACAGCAACCTCAAGAAGCTTCAGGTGGGTTGCAGGGGGTCAGCAGAGGAGATTTGAGAAGAGAAGAATTGGGTGCTGTGGGGGGTGGGCTTCCAAAGGGCATCTGGCTTTGCAGTGGGAGGGAGGGGTAGCAAAGAAGCCCTTGGGCTTAGCCAGGCCTTCGCCAGAATTGACCCCTTCAGGCAAGCGCAGACCCATCCTAGCTTCTGTTGGTGGTGGTGGTGGGGGGACAATCTGTGGACCACTGCAGGAGCTAAAGAATCGGCTGGGAACTGCCTCACCTGGGCTCCTGGGGGGCCTCTGCTGGAGCAACAGGTCCAGTCAGACCTATTACGGAGTTACGCTTCCTACAGAGGCGAGAGGCGAGTTGCTGCATGAGGAACCTGGAGGGAGCACCGCCCTCTGCCTCCCCCCTTCCATCAAAGAAACCCCAAAGACAAATGGTTCTTGGAGAGGTGCATCTGGGTGCCTCAAACACGTGGAATGGAAGGACAGGACAGGCAGCTGGTTGGGCTGTGAGGGCTAGAGGAAAGGGTTCCTGCCCGGCATGGCTGGCTCCACCTGCTGGAGATTAGCTGGGTGCCCCATAACCACCTCTTGAGATGGTTGCGCTTGTTTCCGCTTCTGCCTTGAAGTTTCCTTGGTTCTTTTGGAACAGGGATGGTCTCTGTGACAATCGTTATGATGGGTAGTTCTACACAGCCAGGCAGATGTTTAGGGAGCCCCTTCCTCTCCCCTGCCCCCTTTCAGCTTCCTCCCTCACTCCTGCCTCCCTTCTGAGGCATCAGAGGTTACTGGTTGCCAACTTGGCATATGACCGGGCAACCAAGCCTTCAGCTCTCGGAGCAAAGCCGGAGTCTTTAGCAAAGATGTCAGTGCCTTCTTTGGTGAACTTCACCCATCAAGCAGAACAGTGATTTTGGAGGGGGGGACGGCATTCTGGGAGGGCTAAAGGCCTCTTCCAGCAGCCAACATTTTCCTAAAGCCCAGGGCTGCAGCAGAGCACCCAGATTCACACTGGCAGAAGCCAGAACGTGTACATGGGTGCCAGCCAACGTCCGCCCTCTCTCTCACAGACCCTGGAAACGCAGGCAGAGGAATGGTCCAAGGAGGTGGGGGAGCTGCAGGCCCAGGTTGCCGCTCTGCCGCTGGAGACAGCCAGCCAGGAGATGGTGGAGGACAGGCAGAATGTGGTGGGGGCACATATCGTGCGCCTCATTGAGCCCCTCCGGGAGCGCCGAAGGATCCTGCTGGCCTCCAAGGAGCTGCACCAAATCAGACACGATCTAGAGGAGGAGCTGGTAGGTGCCCTGTAGAGTCAGCCTGGGATCTGGGCCAGGCAGGACTCCTCTGACTGGGATGCCAGGCTACAGAGATCCATAGGGTGCTGAGTGGCTTGTTTCCATACACACCACTGCCGCCAAAGGGCAGCCAAGAGAACTGATGTGTAGAGGAACCTGCACAGCCTCCACACTGTGACCCTTGGTGCGGACCTGCCAATCGGCCACGTGGCAGTCAGGTCTCACTTTTGCCCTCGCTTTCCCGCTAGGTCTGGGTGCAGGACCGCCTCCCATTGGCCATACTGAAAGACCGCGGGAGCAACCTGCAGAGCGTCCAGCAGCTGATCAAGAAGAACCAGGTGAGATGGAGACAGGTGTGCCAGTCCCAAAGCTTGCCGGCAGCCCTGTCCAGAGAGGGGCCTTGGCCAAGAGTCCGCTTTGTTCTGAAGCCAGCCTGGGTGGTGACATTGCTTCAGAGAGCCGCGCTGGCACAGCTGAGCCTCTGGGTCCCAGCTCGAAGCCCCTTCTCCCCCAGCCCAAATGGAGAGTCAGTTGGTGATGGCAAAATATGGTCCTTCGCCCATCCTTGGGGCTGGACCACTTTGTCTGGAGGCTGAAAACCAGCCACCCCCAACGCTCTGTCTCTGACGCCAGAACCTGCGCCGTGAGGTCCAGGTGCACAAGCCCCGAGTGGACGAGCTGCTGATGCGAGCCAGCAGCATCGCCTCCATCCAGAGTCCTGAGGTGGAGACAGTGCGGCTACTGTGGGAGAAACTCTCCAAGTTGTGGGGTGCCCTGCAAGAGGAGGCGGAGCAGCGGCAGCAGCTGCTGGATGCCACCTACCAAGTGGAGCAGTACTTCTTTGACGTGGGGGAGGTAGAAGCCTGGCTGAGCGAACAAGAGCTCTTCATGATGAACGAGGAGAAGGGCAAGGTGAGCCTCCGCTCTGCCCTGGCCGAAGGCTGCCAGTCGCTGCACACGGGGCATGGTCAGCCAGCCCCTGGGGAGGTCTGCTGGCTGGAGAGCAGCTCCTCTTCCCAGGCTGTCCCAGGAGCCGTCGGGCAGTCAAAGCCGCCATTCTCCTCAGACCGCTCTGGGGCCCCCGTGCAGGTGTGGCCCTCCGGCTTCCAGCTGGCCAGAAGAGAGGCACTTGGGGAAAGCTGCCTTCTCCAGCTCCACCCACTTGTGGAAGGGACCAGCAGGTCAAGAGGGGCAAAGGGAGGGAGGGGCCTCCCCACACACCCATCCCCCTTTTCCAGGATGAGCAGAGTACGCTGCAGCTGCTGAAGAAGCACCTGATGACTGAACAGACAGTGGAGAACTATGCAGAGACCATCGCCCAGCTGTCGCGGCAATGCCGGTCCCTGCTGGAGCTGGGCCATGCAGACAGGTGAGGCCCTGCCCTGCCCTCCCACCCCTCTCTATCCCCTCTGCCGGTCACACTGACCAGCTTATGCCCTTGCCAGCGAGCAGGTCAGCAGGAGGCAGTCCCAGGTGGACCGGCTCTACGTGTCCCTGAAGGACCTGGTGGAGGAGCGTAAGGCTAGCCTGGAGCAACAGTATTGGCTTTACCAACTCCACCACGAGGTGGACGAGATGGAGCACTGGATTGCCGAGAAGGAGGTGGTGGCCAGCTCGCCTGAACTGGGGCAGGACTACGAGCATGTGACTGTGAGAAAGGGCAAAGGGCCGAGGAAGCGAGAGGGAAGGAGGGAGGGAGGCCCTGCCTGGGTGATGGCAGCACCTACCAAAAGCTGGCTTCTAGTGGGCTGCTTGGTGGGGCCGCAATGTGCTTTACCGATGCCTAGGAAATGCTCTCAAGCCTTGTGCTGGCTCCAGAGCCAAAGGATGGGCAAGGAAAGGAAACACCGAGAACTGCGTGTCCAGAATGCAGAAAGCCAAGAGGTTTTCGGCTGCTGTGACACGAGATGCACCAGTGCGACCCACAAAGATCCACTCTTTGCTTTGCCCAGTTACTGCAGGAGAAGTTCACTGAGTTTGCCAGGGAGATCGGCACGATTGGTAATGAGCGGATCTTGGCCATCAACCAGATGGTGGATGAGCTGATTGAGTATGGGCACGTGGATGCGGCAACCATTGCCGAGTGGAAGGATGGGGTGAACGAGGCCTGGGCAGACTTGCTGGAGCTGATCGAGACGAGGGCGCAGATGCTGGCTGCCTCCCACGAGCTGCACAAGTTCTTCAACGACTGCAAGGATGTCCTGTCCCAAATTGAGGAGAAGAAGCAGCGCCTGCCTGCGATTGCAGCCCAGGAGTGCAAGACCTCAGCTGGGACTCTGCAAAGGATGCTCAAGTCCTTTGAGCATGACATCCAGGTGCTGGTGGCCCAGGTGAGCGGGGAGGGGACGGTGCTTAGGGGAGGCTCACCCCAGGGACGAGTGAGCTTCCGGATGGGATTATATCTTCCTCTCCTGGGGACGGACGGCAGGTACGGCAGCTGCAGGAGGTGGCAGCCCAACTGCAGACGGTGTATGCGGGGGAGAATGCCGATGCCATCGCCACCAAGGAGCAGGAGGTGATGCGTTCCTGGAAAGAATTGCTGAGCTCGTGTGAAGATTGCCGGCTGCAGGTCACCACCACGGCCGATAAGATCCGCTTCCTGAACTTAGTGCGGGACCTCATTTCCTGGATGGACACCCTCCTCTGCCAGATTGGTGCTGGTGAGAAGCCCAGGTATTGCCGAGGGCAGGGAGAGTGGCCCTGGCCTGTCCTCCTCTGAAGGAGTGCTGCCTCCTCACGGCCCTTCTGCTCTCCCCACGCCACCTCTCTGCGCAGGGATGTGTCCACAGTGGAGGTGCTGATGAGCGACCACCAAGGCCTGAAGGGTGAAATCGAGGCTCGCAGCAAGTCCATCTCTGCCTGTGTGGACCTGGGCAAGACCCTTGTGCTGAACCGAAGCCCGGCCTCTGAGGAGGTGAGTCTTGCTCAGGGCCCATCACAGGGCTGGCAGATGTACGGGAAGGGGGGCTGGAGGACCCCCCAGATCTGGCACCTGGAGTGCTTGGGGGGATTTAGCAAGCAGGAGCTCACTCAGTTGGAGAGGCTTGCGGTTCTGGAAGGACAGCAATCGGTTTGTCAGAGGCTTTCCCCAGGTCCATTGCTGAATGCAGGGAGGAATCAGCTCAGGATGGGGGCGGATCAGCTGCTCTGGACTTGCTGAGTTCAGGTGGGGGTATCCTGGAGCCAGGCCCATTCTCTGTCGAGCGGGGGTGGGGGGGAGATGTTGCGTGGCTTCTCCTTCCAGAGCCTCCCACGAAGCCTCTGGGGGAGCGAGAAGGTGGCTGCTGATGCGGCTCCGCTGGCTGGAGCCAAGAGCCAGAGCGGGATTCCTCTGCACAGGACCAGCACTGACTTTGCTCTGGCTGAGAAGAGGAGGCTTCGCCTGCAGGACTGCTGCGGAAAGTAGAGCAGAGGCCTTCCGAGGGCGGCTCCCTTGGCTTGCCAGCCTTCAGGGTTTCCAGCCTCTCAGCGCCAGAGAGAATCAAACGGCGGTGGCGAGTGCCCAGCTTCAGGCACTGAGCAAAGGCAAAGCTTTCTGAGATAGTAATGGAAGGGTTCAAAATTGTGTCCCTCTCCCCCTCCCAGCCAGGATTCTCTTGCTTGCAATGCAGATCAAGCTCCACCTGGAGAAGCTGGTGACCAAGAAGAAGGAGATGGTGGACAAGTGGGACCAGCACTGGGAGTGGCTGCAACAAAGTAATCCCCCTTGGCCCACCCCTCTTCCCATGAGTAGAGGCCAAGGGGAGGGCAGCAGCAGGCGTCCTCATCCTCAATGGCCGCCTCTGGAGTGATGCGTGCCCAGCTGGCCCGAGAGAGAGAAAGCTCAGCAGGACAGCCCCTGCTGGATCCTGGGCTGGGCATTGCCCAGCTGCCCTCCTCAGGGCTTCCTGCAGGAGGCTGGGCACGTCCAGAGGAGCCTTTGCTCAGGGCTGTTCCTCCCTCCTTGCCAGTGCTGGAAGTGCACCAGTTTGCCCAGGAAGCCGTGGTGGCGGATGCCTGGCTGACCGCCCAGGAGCCCCTGCTGAGGAGCCGAGAGCTGGGCAACAGCGTGGATGAGGTGGAGCAGCTCATACGGCGCCACGAAGCCTTCCGGAAAGCCGCTGCCACGTGGGAGGAGCGCTTCAGCTCCCTGAGACGTCTCACCACTGTAGGAGCCCGACTCGGGGGGGCCCTCACCCTGGGAGGCTGGGATGTGTGGGCTCAGTGTGGTGGGCGCCCAGGACGCTCACTGGCCTCTCTTGTCTCGCTTGCCCCTTAGATTGAGAAACTGAAGGCCGAGCAGAGCAAGCAGCCCCCCACCCCTCTTTTGGGCCGGAAGATTTTCCCGGATCCGGCCGAGCTGAGCAGCAAGGGGGCCTCCCTCCTGTGCCAGCCGCTCTTCGAGAAGGCCCATGCGTTGCTCAACGGACTGGAGCCAGAGCCCAGGGAGGCCAAGGTGGCCTACGTCCGGCAGGAGCTGAAACCGGAGCGGCTGCAGCCCAAGATCGACTGCCTGCAAGAGGGCCTGGGGACTGCAGTGGAGAAAGCAGGCGAGGCCACCGCAGCTGTGGAGGAAGCCCTCAGAGTGGGCACCTTGAGCCGAGCTCCAGCGTCCTTTCTAGAGCAGGGCGAGGCCAAGCTAAGCAGGCCAGACAGGCCCCGGGAGCGCCAGGAACACCGACGCCCGCTGGAGCGGCATGAGTGCACCGAGCAGGATGCACCCCGGCACGAGCCAAGCGAACGCAAGAGGGAGAGACGGGACCGGAGGGCAGAGCGGCGGGAGTCCAACGAGCAGGAGACTCCCCACACAGACCCCAAAGCAGCAGGCGGGTAGGTGCTGGGGCCTCAGCAAGCATGGGAAGGGAGGGTGCAGCTTGCCCCTCCCTGCATGCGGGACTCCCACCTGGGGACGCCCTTCTTTGGCTGCAATTTCAGTTGGGGGAAAGGCTCATCTGGCAATCAAAGAGGCGGTGGGAAGGAGAGCTGTGGCCGGGCCAGGCAGCACCCTCCTCCAAAGGGCCCAGTTCTGGCCTGATCCTCCCTCTCTTGTCCACAGCAAAGCCACCCTGGCTGACATCGTGGAGCAGCTTCAGGAGAAGGAGTCAGGGGTGCTAGCCCCTGCCACGGTGAGTACCCATCCTCTCCTGGCTGGATGGGCTGGGGGGCCCTAGCGTGCAGTCTGTGGGTGGGAGGTTCCCTCCTTTCTTTTGGGCTTTCCATGGACCTTTCTCCCCTGTAGCCTCAGGAAAGAGAGTCTGCTGTCCGCCTACCCAACGGCCTCGATGTGCTCCCAGAAAGGACGCCACGCCCAGACCGGCCCCGGGCCCGCGACAGACCCAAACCTCGCCGGAGGCCCCGTCCCAAAGACCCCAATGCGCCATCAGGTGAAGCCCGGCGTTCTCGCTCTGCCCCGGCCCAGAGCAACGCCCCACCTGCACCGCCCCCCACACATACCGTCCAGCAGGAGGGCTACCTTCTCCGCAAGCTCGAGCTGGAGGGGCCAAACAAGAAAGCCACCAACAGGTGAGGCAGGGGGAGGGCGGGAGGGCCAGATCCTACGGAGCAACAGCTGGCAGTTGCCATTCACTCAAGAGGGCAGCCTGGTTGTGGGAGGGCAGGCAACTGGGCTGGGTGAGCTACTCAGTGGGAGGAGTTCTTTGTCTCTGGGACTTGGAGTTTTGGAAAGGGAGTTTCCCTCTGAATGAGCCCACCTGATCTTGGGATCACGTAGTAGAACAGAGTGCTGGGGTGACTCAACCTCCTGATTTAAAGGAATGGTGGTTTAAACGGCCCAGATGTTGGCAACGGATTTGAGGGTGAAAGTCCAAGAGAGGCAAGAGCAGCCTTTCCTAGCCAGGTTCACAAAATGATAAAAAGTCCCAGAATTCCTCAGTTGAGCAGCAGTCTGAGAATTCTGGGAACTGAAGTCCCCACATTTGGAGAATACACTCTTAGGGACGCTGTTCCAAATGCTTTGGTCCAGGGAAACTGAGGAAGCCATGAGAATGACAGCTGAGGTGAGAGGGAAAGGGAGGTTGAAGGGGCTGGGACCTTCCATCCTAACTGAAGCGGCTGTTAAGTGAAACAGCAATGGTGACCTTGGTTATTAGGTGAATAATGCCTTTCTCCTGCCTTGCACAAACAGCCTCAGCTTCAAATCCCCCCCCCCCAACCAACTGTATCCTCCAAATATGAAGAGCCTCGGGTTTACTGACATTCCCTGTCCACACAGCTGACCTTCCTCTCCCCCTCCCCCCTCCCCAGTCACCAAGTGATCCTAGTCTGCTCCTGGCTAGAGGCTCTGCATGCCCCACACAAATTGGCTCCTTGGCTGTCCTGCCCCAAGGAGGGAGCCATCCAGAGAGTGTTGCCCAGACCCCATCGGAATGCCCCCCCCAAGCCCGCCTGTGTTGAAGGACACTTCATGGAGGAGGCTCGGCCTGGGACAGGATTAGAATCAGTTTCCAATATAAAGCAAGGGAGCTGCTGGGAGAACGGATGGATCCTGAGAGAGTTTTCCCCCTCCCCCCTTCTGGTAGATCTTGGATCAACCTTTACTGCGTCCTCAGCAAAGGGGAGCTGGGTTTCTACAAGGACTCGAAGGGCCGGGAATCTGGGAGCACCCACAGCAACGAGCCTCTGCTGAGCTTGCAGACTGGCACCGCAGAGGTGGCCAACGACTACAAGAAGAAGAAGAATGTGCTGAAGATCAAGTGAGCCGCCTCCTGGGGAGAGGGGGGGATGTCAGAGCCAAGGATGCAGGTCCCTTGGAGGGGGGACAGGCCGGGTTCCCAGGAGGGGAACAAAGCTGCCCCCTGTTGATGGGATTCTCCCCTGCAGAACTAATGACGGGGTCGAATTCCTTCTGCAAGCCAAGGATGAGGTATGCTCTTTCCCCACCCCCACCCACCCAGGGTACGGTGGGACACCCTGCCTCCCCTCTCAGGCCTGTAAGGACTCTTCCCTCCCCAGGAGGACATGAAGACCTGGCTGACGGCTCTGAGTTCGTCCATTGCAGAGCACGGGGAGATCGCCCGCTGGGGCCAGGCGCTGCTCACCACCTCCTCCACTGACGAAGGCCTCCCCAAGCGGGACACGGACAGAAGGGCCAGCACCTCTGGCAGGAAGAAATGAGACAGCTCTCCCCACCCCGCCTCCCCTGGGGCTGGAAAAGACAGGCAGGCCGGCCATTGTAGTCTTGGTGTGTGGCTGAGGGGCTGCCCAGCAGGAGCTCTGAGGCTGCCAAGGAGGAGGGGCAAGGGGTCCCCACCACTTCTCTGCAAAGCAGGTGCTGGACCTGTGTGGCTGGACAAAGAGCTTCGGCCTGCCCTCTCTTTTCTGGCTGCTAGGAGCTGAGTGGCGCCCTCAACCTGGGGACAGAGTTTTGCCTTCCCCATGAATGGCAACAGGTGCCCCCGGGGTTCCCCCGCCCCCCTGCAATTTCCTTTTCTGTCCCTGTCATGGCAGCCGGACAGAAGGATCCGGCCCATGAGGTTCCTTCCACTCCCCTCTTCAGTGGAACAACTGCAGTTACCCAAAGGAGTCCTGCCAGTTGACAAGCGCCGGGGTGCAGCCAGCAGGGAGGAAGCCAAGGGATGAGAGAGGACCCCAGAGGCTGAGGGGCTGCGTGGAGGAGCACCCCCTTGCCGCTTCACGTCTCCCAGAAATGGTGCTACTGTGGGTGCCAAGGATGGGGTGGGTGGGTGTTTCTCGGGACTTGCTGCAGGCCCTTCTCTACACGAGTCTCCTTCTGCCCCCGTGTTCACATGACAAGATTCACTGGTGAGAACATCGGCACCCCACAGCCCTGGAGGAAGGAGTCGTGCTTTTGGATCCAGCTGCTGCCTTGGAGAGGACTTCCATGTCTGCTCCCCAGCCGATTGCCTTTGCCTCCCTCCCCTTTCAAAGATGTGCTTGGACGCATGCTGGGTGCATCCCTGGGACATCAGCTGCCCCCCCCCAGACGGCCAAATGGAAGGGTCAAAAGGAAGATGCTCTTCTAGCTGACCCTCCAGAACTTCAGCCGATGTCTGTGAGAAGTCTCCTGCTTTGCTTGTTAACCGTTGTCAACCGCCCCTGGAGCAGTGTGCGTGGGCTTCTGGATCTTCCTGCTTTCCAGGATGAAGAGGGCCGAAGAGGAGAGTAGGCAGCTGCCCAAAGGTGTGGGAAGGCCCCTCTGAACAAGCCATATTCACATCCCCTGCTGGGAGGGAGGGGTTCACCCAGGTGTATTTATATGCAATAACACAGTGGGAGGCCTCAGTGTAGCCCCCCCCCCCAGCGGAGCTGTGGGAGCACCTGACTAGAGCCTGCCTGGAACGCCAAGGGCTGCCCAGGTCCTGGCTCCCTCTCCTGCCGCAAGGGGGCAGAAGGAGGGGCTCCTCTGAAAGCAGAACCTGGATTGCCTGTCCTGGCCATGGAGTCCTCATGCATGCCAGCCCTTTTGTCTGTGTAGCCAGAATGTGTCCCCCTCCCTCCCCACAGGGCTTGAGGGAGCAGCGTGTAGGTGGCTGTGGGCCTCTGGGTAGAATTAAGCAAAGTGCAAGCCCACTGGGAAGCGGCAACACATGGAGCAGCTGTGAGTTGAAACTGTACTTCATGACATGCAAATGTGGATGTACACCTGCAATCTAGAACAGGCAAAGATAACTAGGGATTTGCCATTAAAATATGAGTGCTGAGCCCAGAAGAAACCAGTTTAGCTGCCGTGTTGTGTGGCTCTTTTTCCAAAGGTGCCTGTCTCCCTCGGGAGCAGGCTTCATCGGCCAGGGATCAAGGGGCTCGTAGGTCCACTACTGCTTCCTGTGTTGTGTGACACACTCTGCCTGAGTTGGGGCCAAATTCAGCCTCCTCTGGGCCTGATGTAGCTTCCATAATGCTCCACCCTGGATGGAGTTGGCTGTATCGGGGAGCTTCCCTGGTTCAGAATTGTAACTGTTTTTTTTCCGGTCTGGTATAAAGGATCAATCAAAATATGAACAATTGGGGGGTCACCTCTTTTCTCTAATAGTAAATCTGAAGACTTGGTTTATGCAGTTTGTAAAGATTTTAAATCCCAGCCGCATGAGATCAAAAGTTGGGCTCCTCCACGCTTTCCCAACAGCCTGGATTTTGCCCTCATTTTGGACGGTGCCCTCACAGTCAATGACTGGCTGGGCTTCGGCCGAAGCGTCCACAGAGCAGCTCGTCTTCCTCGGACCCCTGGCATACAAACGGCGTAACTCTTCGCCCAGGAAGGGAGCCCCGTTCTTTGCGCCGGGGGTGGGGTGGGAGGCGTGTGTCGACGTCCAGCGTGAGCAGCCCACCTGCAGGCCGATGCCGAAACCTGCCCCGGTGTTTCCAGGCGCGGTCGCTTCCGGAAACGCGTTCTGGCTGCTTGTGGGCCTCCCGGGAGGTGCCTGGCGTTCGACTCCCCGCGTCCCTGGGCTGCCCGGGTGGCGGCCCGTCACACTCGTCCTGTAGACGCGAGATCCAGGCGGGGGGGCTCAGCTGCTGCCGGGGAGGGACGGGCTTCCTTGGGACCAGAGCCTAACGTGTGGAGAGCCGCCCGCGGCCTTCCTAAGCAGGCGCCATCTGGGAGCGGAAACGGGGCAAAGGCTGCCAAAAATTGCCCAGCAGGAGTGAAAGGAGCCGCTCCTACCCGTGGGTCACGGCTGTTTCGGGAAGGGTTTATCCTCCTTGGGGCTGACTCCGTCCCTCGGAACGGGGCCCGGTTTGCGTTCCTCTAGGCCCCCGGTCGGCACTGCTTGCTCCCATAGAAGTCACTGCCGGGAGCAGCCCCACCCACGGGGGCGGTCGGTCGCTCCCGAAAAGCCGGAGAGAGGCGGCAGGACTACGACGCCCATCGGCCCCCGGGAGACTCGACCAATGGGCAAGCCCAGAGGAAGGCATGACTGAAGGGCGGTCCGTGGCCAATAGTAAGCGGCGGGGGCGGGGCCGTCCTGCGCCCGGATCCGGAAGCGCCTGGCCGATCAGGATGGCGGCGAGCGGCGGCGCGCCTAGCGGGGCAGACCCGGTGCATCTGAACGTGGGCGGGCGCAGGCGAGTGGCCGCGGCCCCGGGTGGGGGAGGGGGGTCTGGCCGCTGCTCCTGCGCCCTTCACCTGCCTCCTCCTCCTCCTCCCTCTCCGCCCGCAGGTTCTGCACCTCCCGCCAGACGCTCGCCTGGGTGCCGGACTCCTTCTTCTCCAGGTACGCGGGGAGGGAGGTCCGGGGAGGTCTCCTCTTTCCCCACCCCACCCGCCGCCCGCGACCCTCACTGCCTCTTTCGCCTTCAGCCTGCTCAGCGGCCGCATCTCCTCGCTACGGGACGAGAGCGGCGCCGTAAGTGAGCCCCCCTCCCCGCTGCTGGAGGGACCGGCGCCTTCCCGGGGCCGCTGGCTAGCCCCGCCCTGCCCCGCCTTTCCTTCCCCCAGATCTTCATCGACCGGGACCCCGACCTCTTCGCCTCCATCCTCAACTTCCTCCGCTGCAAAGAGCTGGATCTCAGGTAAGCGCTCCAGGAGGGGGCGGGCTGAGGCGAGGGGCACCAGGGCCGCCGCCGCCGCCGCTGCAACGGTTCTCCGCCTTTTCTGCTCCACAGAGGGAGCGACGTCTCGCTGCTGCTGCACGAAGCCCAGTTCTACGGGATCACACCTCTCAGTACGTTGCGGGGCTGTGGCTCTTGGGGAGCCATCCTGGGCCCCCAAATACAAATCTGAGCCATCCTGGGCCCCCAAATACACCCCCCCCCAGGACTCACCTGGCCTCCCTGCCTTGCTCTCCTTCGCAGTTCGCCGCCTGCAATTGCACAAGGAACTGGAGAGGTCCTCTTGCGGGAGCGTCCTGTTCGAGGGTTATCTGCCCCCCCCTTCTGGTAAGGCTCTGTGACATTCAACAAGGCAGCATGGGCTGCGGCCATCTCCCTGCAACCCAGTCAGCTCTCGCTCTCTTTTCCCTTGCAGTGTTTCCTGCCAAGCGATGGAATCGCCACAGCATCACGGGGGGACAGTTGGCTGCCCGGCCCGGCAATCCACTGGTACGCCGGAGCAACACCATGCCCCCCAACGTTGGCATCGTAGGGCTTCTGGGGAGAGTGGAGGAGAGGAGCACAGCAGCCAGTGGATGTCAGGAAGGAAAAGGTGGAAGCAGACCTGAGAGTGCTGGGGTCTGACTGTCTATGGCTGGAATGGTCTGTGTGCTGGGTGTCTGGTTCTGCAGCCGTGCAGCTCAGTTGATTTGGCTTGTAGTTGGTCTTAATGATGGAAGAAGCTGGGATGCTTAAGGCATGGAGGGTGGCTTGTGGGAAACATTCTCCGGATTTTGGAAATGAGGTGCTGCGCATCAGCCTTGCCCATTTCTTTTAGGAGCCATAAACGATCCAGGTATGGTTCGTCTAATCTGTGGCCATCATAACTGGGTCGCTCTAGCTTATGTTCACTTCCTTATCTGCTACAAGTAAGTAGAAGGGGTGTGCCTGAATCCTCAGCGTGGGGGTTGAATGGGAAGGGACTAGTCTCCCTCTGCTTCCTGACTCATTTCTTTCTCTGTAGGATGAAGGAGACCTCTGGCTGGCAGCTGGCTTTCTGTAGCCCCCGACTGGACTGGGTAATCGAGCGTGTGGCATTAAATGCCCGGGTGCTTGGTGGGTCCCTGGGTGATAGTGACAAAATGGTGGCTGCTGCCTCCTGCAGCGAAATCCTCCTATGGGCCCTTCAGCCTGACAGGAACGGCACTGAGATTGGTAAGAAACTACCCCCCTCCCCCACCACATATCCTTAGCAATCTCAAATACCTCTTGGGTGTGGGTAGGCCAGCTAGATTTCCCAGTTGCTGGTTTTGCCTGGGTTAAAGGAAATTTTTTTCCTTCTGGGCAGTGGGATCAGATTAAGGGAGGTTGACAGGTCACTGCCCTTTTGCTCTTGTGTGAATGTCTCAGACCTGTCCCCAAACCCTAGCTGGCTCTGGTTGCTGAGTCTTGTACTCCCAGATGGCTGAGGAGGGCTTTTGAAGATGAGGAGGGCCCATGGATGGGGGGCCTCAACCGCTGTTTTCCTTTGTGCTTTCAGGGACATTCTTCTTGAGTTGGGTGCGGAGGGCAGGCCCTCCAGTCGGCCTCCTGCTCTTTGGGGGCAGCTGGTTCAGGAGTCTCATGAGCCATGGGCCCAATCCTGCTCTTCTCCCAATTGCTGCTTTTGTTCTGTAGGAGTGTTCTGTTTAGGGGTCCCCCTAGACGGTCTTTTCTTTGTTGGCAGCCAGCTTATTGCCACCAGCCACACAGGCAAGATTGGTGTCTGGAACGCAGTCACCAAACACTGGCAGGTAATGAAGCAGTTTGGGGAAGGAGAATTCCTAGTAGCGTTGGGGATTGGTTTGTTACAAGGAGTTGTATAATAGCTGCAGATGTGGGATTAATCAAATACAGCTTGGAAGGGTGGGTGGTGCTGTTGAGATCTTTGAGTCTGACCTGTGGCAGCTAAACTAAACTAGAATTGGCAGCTCCTCCCCCCGCTTTTGAAGATGGTAACAAAAGTTGCAGACTCCACTTCTCTGATTCTTAATCTGCTCTTCATGATTTTCTAAAGATCATAACAAAGTTTTGAACAGGTTGTCTGCCAGTTCCTGTAATTCATCTGGCCATGAACGTTTAAGCTTACTCGCACTCCATGGTAGTTCTCTGACTGCATTTCCCTCGGGTTGCCAGTTGGAATACGTCCCTCCGAAGAGAAGGAGCTTGTCCCAGTTGGGGCTGGTGGGTGGCGCTGCACTTGCTTAGCTGACGATTGGCATGTTGCCCCCTTTGTGGAACAGCTTGAGCACTAGTGCAGCTCCCTTCATTTCAAACATTTATAAAGTTTTTGGTTCCTTGAAGTTTTCCCTCTTTCTCTGAGCGGACGGGTTCAGGATCCTCCTTGATGTTCATAACAAGTAATTTTCTAGCTTTCGGAGGCTGTGATCTCTGGCTTCCTGATCCCCCTGTTCTCACCAGCTGCTCCACCTCCACAGACTCAAGATGTGGTTCCCATCAACAGCCACGATGCTGCGGGATCCTTCTTGCTCCTGGGCTGCCACAACGGCTCCATCCATTACGTTGGTGAGTCATGGCCAGCCGTCCCAGTGAGGCTACATTGGCTTTGTTCTGCCAGCTGCCCTTCCCACCTGCTGGTGCTTCCCCACAGATGTTCAGAAGTTCCCTCTGCGCATGAAGGACAATGACCTCCTGGTGACCGAGCTGTACCGTGACCCTGCAGAGGATGCTGTCACAGCCCTCAGTGTCCACCTCACGCCCAAAAGCAGTAAGCCCCACCCTCACCCCCGGGCAGAATTGGGCACAGGAGCCTGGCTCACCTGCCCAGGCTTTCCCAAATCCCAGCTAGGGTTTGCCTCCCTCCCTGGGCTGTGGCTGGCCTTGCTTCGCTGAAGCCCTCTGCTCCCATGTCTAGGTCACAGTGGAAATTGGATTGAAATCGCCTATGGCACCAGCTCAGGAATGGTAAGAGTGATTGTCCAGCACCCAGAGACAGTGGGCTCGGGGCCCCAGCTCTTCCAGGCCTTTGCTGTTCATCGTAGCCCTGTCACCAAGGTGATGCTGTCAGAGAAGCACCTTATCTCAGGTACTGGCTTTGAGGAGCGGGCGGCAGATCGGTGAGGCTGGCCAAGGCTCCTCTCCCTGCCAACCTCATTTTGTCTGCTTGACCCCTAGTCTGTGCTGATAGCCACGTACGGACATGGACAGTGACTCGATTCCGTGGGAGGATTTCTACGCAGCCAGGCTCCACCCCATTGGCTTCCTTCAGGATTCTGGCCCTGGACTCCATGGACGGGCAGGGGGGCTGCAGTGCGGGCACAGACATTGGTAGGGGCCTCTGGGGTACAAGATGGGGCCTGTGGAATCTGGGGCCTGGGACCCCACCTGCTCCCTTCTCTCTCCCATGCAGGGCCTTTTGGCGAGCGCGATGACCAACAGGTGTTCCTTCAGAAGGTGGTTCCAGATGCCAGCAAGCTGTATGTGCGTCTCTCCTCTACCGGGAAGAGGTGGGTCTGCAAAGGGCCCAACCAGCAGGCGGCTGTTCTTGAGGCCAAATTCAGCTGGCCAGTCACTTTGAATTTAGCCCTGTTCTTGCCCTTCACAGACCAAAGGTGGCTGCTGCCACGCCCAGATTCACCGGGGGAGGGGGGCTGGTGGTGGTTTTATCCCATTGATTCCTCTCTCTTCCCCACAGAATATGCCAGGTGTGCTCAGTTGACGGCTCATCCATCACGGCCTTCCTGGTCCAGGAGTGTGAGGGCTCCAGCCGCATTGGCTCCCGCCCGCGCCACTACCTCTTTACGGGCCACAGCAATGGCAGCCTCCAGATGTGGGACCTCACCACTGCAATGGAGATGGGGGACCAACCCCCAGGTGCCAGGGCTGGGCTTGGCTGGGGAGGGCAGCCAGGGGCTTTGCAGTGAGTGGGGCGGAGGAGGCGTCCCCACTGCCTCCCGCTGTTGGCCGTGTTGCTTCTGGGTCTCTCTGCAGACTAACCTCTGCCACTCCCCCTCTTCTTTTCCTGCAGATTGTGGTGGTCTCTCAGAAGAAGAGCTGCTGTCCGAGTTGGGGCAATGTGACTTGGCCCTGACCCACACCCTGGAAACAAGTCCCACAGGGTCTTTCACTCTTTCCAGGACTTCTGGCTTCCGGCACAGGTGGGGAGGTGTGCCTGCACAGCTGATGGGGAGGGGGTGGCAGGTAATTGAAAGGGAACCCACCAGCAACTCCAGATGTGCAAGTCTGCAAGGAAAGAGGACGGACTGGCTAAACCGCCATCTTCCCTGCCCTTGACTGGCCTGACTGTGTTGCTCAATGGGATCGAGCTCTTCGCTTCCCCACAGGCAGCACATAACAAGCTTGTGGTTCTCCTAGCCGCCCCCAGAACCGAGATGCGGATAGGACCTGCGAGAAGCCACCAAAATCCTCCCCATCCAGGTTGGACTTCCAGCAAGGAGACTGCTACCGACAACAGCTAGGCGGGAACTTCTTGGACCAATCTGCCAAGGGCCAGTGGGTCAGCCACTCTCGGGGTGGGCTGTCTGCTAGCCGCCTGAGCCAAAGATCGCCCAGTCCCCCTCCTGCCCCCCTGGAGCCCGTCCTCCCCCTAGCCCCACCCAGAGTGCCACTCAGTGAAACTTCTTTCTGACCTTTGGCCGTCCTTGGGGATTCCTGCTGCTGCGTCATTCCCCCTCTTGCCTCTCCTGTGGCCTGGAACTAGAGTGGAGCCTGCTGCAGAGGTGCCCACCCCGCTTCCTTCAGGGCTCCTTGCCCGGGAACTCTTTTTCCATGCCCCTTCCAAGGCTCTCTGGCAGAGCGGGTTTTTTTCCTCTGGTGCGCAAGAGCAGGTGGCAACACGTGAGCCCTGCGAGGCTGCCCCCCTCCCTGCTGCTTGTGAAAAGCCAAAGACATTTATGAGCAAAAGCCCTCCCCCCCTTTCAACCACCTTGGCTGACTGGTTTCTCTTCCCTTTCTCTGGGAGATAAGCAGCAATAAATACACGTGGAAAGATGTTCACACAACCTCTGGAGTCTTCCTGGGATTTGCTGGAGGGCAAACCTTTCCAGGTTCTTGCAAGTTGGAATCGAAGGACCCCAGCGATCCAGGTGCTGGTTTTGGCCAAGCAGATCAGGGACCCGGGGTGGGGGTTGAGCGGCAGGAGCTCTGCCTTGCCTGGTGGGACAGCAAATGGGGCAGGGTCAAGTCTAGCAAGGGCCACTCTGTGGTTGGGGAGGGGGGAGCATCTGTCCCTGTGGTAGATGGAGGCCTTGGGGGTATTCAGAGGATCTGTCTCCTGAAGTTTTTTTTGGTGGGGGGGGAAGCTGAGGATCTCGCCCATCTCTCCACGCTGGATTTGTGTGACAGGTTTCCATTGATGCACCTGATGTACAGCACACTGAAGTTGTCCCTGCCCTTGCTTGCTTGTGCTCGACTCCTTCGGATCAGGCTGCTCCTCGGGGCCCTTCAGATGGTCTGAGGAGGTGAACAGGCAGCTGGACAGGAGCTTGGTGGTTTACCTTATGTGGGCCAGCCACTTACCTTCGGGGACACCAGAGGTGCTGTCTTCCAACTGTTCCGGCTAAAGATGGGAGGGGGGAAGCTTGGGAACCGGCCCCCTTCCGTCTTTTGCAAAGGAGAAAGCTGGGAGGCTCTGCCTACGGGATCTCCCCTGCTGGGCTGGCCCCTCAAATCTGGGCCTTGCAGTGGGAGAAGGAGTGCACCAAAGCTTCAGGGCGGCAGTGTGAGCAGCCGGGCTGCCTTTCCACTTGCTCCTGTCAGTTGTGGGGTTTGCAGAGCTGGCACGGATGACAAGGATGGAGGTGCAGAGATGCAGCCAGTGGGAAGTGCCGGCAAGCAGTCTGACCAGTATGCATGAGCAGCGGTGGAAGCCCACCTCCCCCCCCCACCAAGGCCACCTTTCTTTCATTGCCTGACCAATCAAGCTGTGGGAAGGGGAAGGGTTTTCTGTGGGGGCAGTTGGGTCTGGCCAAGTCTAGGTGCCCCCCCCCCCCCGAGCTTCCAATGCCACCCAACTTTCAAGGGCACCCAAGAGTTTCCTCAACCAGGAGATCCTATCTAGGGCTGAGATGGTTATTTTTGCCCAGTGGTTGGTTTTCTAATTGCTCTTTTGAAGAAAGATCTGGAAACAGGGAGCTGTATAGTAAAAATGCCCTCCAGCCCTCAGCAATAATGAAATGCAGTGAAACCACAGGTGATTCTGTAGCAAAAGTGCCAGTCCAGGAAACCACAGAATGAAATGGATGGGTCAAGGATGGGGGCGCTTTTCCCCAGGGTGGCTGGCAACTGGGCAGAAAATAAGGTGACCCAGGCAAGTTGCCTGCTCCATTGCCCTCTGTGTCATCCCTGACATAAAATGCGTGGACTAAAATTACCCTGAAAATACAAAGAAAAGACATTCAGGTATTTCTGCCAAGGAGCGATTCCATCCAGAAGAGGCCAGTGCTCGTTTCCGTGGGCTCACCTGAGCCTCCAACAGCCAAGCTGGACCAAGGACTACCTCAAGGGTGGGATTCTACCAGTTAGGATCGGTTCTATAGAACCAGTTGTCATGATCCTGCACAGTTCGGAGAATCAGCAAATCATGCCCCTCGCTGGCCCCGCCCCCTCCCTTTCCTTCCCCACTCAGTCCTTATCGCACATGCCCAACATTGCTGACTGCGTTCTTCCCTGCCCAGTCACTCCTTAAGTATTTTTTCCCCCTCCCAAGCATCAGCTGTTCCTATGATCAGCTGTGCCAGGATTCCCCTTGCTGTCTTACTGCTTCGCCCAGGAGGCTTCCCTGAGGCCCAGGAAGCCCCAAAACAGAGTGTGGTGGGTTGCAAAAAAAGCCATACCCCCCAGTCACATGGCCATGCCACCTGGCCATGCCCACCTAGTTACACCCACAAAACTAGTTGTTACACAATTTGATCCCACCCCTGAATATATGTATTAAATATATTGAAATAAATGAAATTATACAGGAGGAGAGCTGAAATGAAATTAATATTAGGGTTCAGGATTAAATGAATAGATTAATATGTATTTTTTTTTGAAATTGTAAACAAATCTTATGAAATTAAGATGGCGAAAAACCATGCAGAATCTGGTTTATATATGCTATGTAGTTTTAAAGGGATTATTAATTTTAATAAAAAGTTAAATGTTTCATGGGACTTAAAAGGGGAGATGATTAATGAATATATAGTACTTTGAGGTGGTGCACTTAAATTGATAATTTAGGGGGGAAACTATTTTTTAGGAGAAGTGTATCTAATTAGAATGTAAGATGAAATATACAAATGTGACAGTTAAAGATATTAAAGTATAATAATTATGAATCTAACATAGATGAATTAAATAAGAGGTAAGCATTTGGAGTAATACAATAAAATAGAAAATGTATAAAAGCTTTGTTTAGATAAGAAGTTGAATACAAAAACTGAATATGTAACTATGGTCATACTTGTATGTATATGTGAAACCTGTAATCATGCTGTTCACTGAAAAGAGATGTTTTTAAAATGTGGAAAATTGAATAAAACTTTTTTTTTTTTTTTTAAGACTCTCAGATGCGGCTGATCTGGCCCTGCAGGCTTCTTGATAGGCTGGTGCTCCGTAATTAGGCCTCTTGTTACCCCGAGTTCAGTATCTGCTGTTTTTAGGTCCATTTAAACACATTCACCTTTTGGGAGAAGACCAAAAGACAGGTGTTGAGGAGCATTGCCCTCTCCCTGTCCCATCACCTTTTCTTGTCTTAGCAGCCTTGTCCCACAGTGGGCCCCTCCCTGCCTTTTCCCAGTTAGATTCACCTGCTTTGGGTTACATCTGCACAGCCGTAGTAATGAGCTTACTCTAGTCCTAGAGACAGGAGGGAACATCTGGTCTATTGATAGAAAATCACTGCCTTCAACCACCTCCGGAAAGAGCCTACCTAGTATTGACATTGTGGTCCCAGAGAGGGATGTAGAATCTGGAAAACATGCCAGGTATTTTTTACATTTTAGTCATAGGCCGATCTGCCTCTCGAGATCCCTCTGGATCCCTCTTGTTCAAATCTGACCAACTGAAGAAGTCGGTCCAGGAAGAGAGTGGCTGGAGCGTTAGTGCTGATGGGAAGGAAACCTTTGGGCAAGCCTGTGGCTGGCCTTTGTGAGTTGGGTTTCCCCCCACCCTGTCCAAACAGCTGGCAAGAATGGCCATGCAGGGGCCCCGACATAGGAGAAAAGGGCCCTCCTGCAAACAGCCATTTTGACAATCCCAGAGGGGAGGGAATTGTCAGAGGAGAGTGGGATGCCACAGAATGGATCTGACAAGATTCCTAGGAATTACACTTGCCACTGAGCTGTAACTTGAGGGTGTTAGTTGTAGAGCTGCAGAAAGAACTGGGAGAATGGCACTTTTGGCAAGTTGCAGAGACCCACAGTTAGGGTTAAAGCAGAAGGGCGTTCACAAGCAGATCCTCGAGAGTTTAAGACTGACAGTTTTTAATAAAGAAATGTAAGTTATGCAATCTGCCTTTTCCCCCTGGAAAACTGGGAGCATGTGCAAAGGTTGTTTTTCCCCCAAGTTGGAATAGAGGAATCCATGCTAGATCTGCTAATCCTGAGAAGTATAACTCTTTCTGAAAAAGGATTGGCATGGGATGTCCTGCCCAGAGTTCTATCAGAAGCAGATGTTCTGGTGCTTCTCAAAAAGCTGCCTTCCTGTAGGCCAGGTAGAGGATAAAGCCTCAGGACCCAGCCGGGAGGTGGTTGTCTTGGTCAGGTGGCGGCATAGCCCCTGGGCTAAGCAGATGAGGGGCAGCAGCCTGCGTGGAACCCTCTGGGCTGAAAGCAATAGGTGGCCTCCTCTGGAAGGGGGCCTCTCGAGCAGGGCCCCTCTTCCATGGTGGGGGAAAGGCAGGGGGCGCTCATCCAGTCACAGCACATGGCCTTGGGTCGCTCTGGGAAGGTCACAGCACGCTCCACCCAGTTTCTCTGGCAAGGAGGGGTCCACCAGAAAGGCCAGGAGGGGTGAGAGCCCCTGTCCCTGGGGAGGCTCCTAGGCTTGCAACTGGAGAGAGACTCAGGAGGCAGGTGAGGACGTGGAAGGGGAGTTGTCGAGGCTGAAACGCTGAGGGAAGGGCCTTCCAAGGAGGGTTTCTGGCTTCTCTTTAGTTGGTACCTTTGGGATCCCAAACAATCCAGTTGCTCAGTTTGTCTCCCACACATCTGGGTTAAGCAGAGAGGCCTGAGGGGAGGGGGCTCTCTCTGTGTAGAGAGAGGCAAGGGACTTGCAGATGCCTCCATCCCTCTTCTCCCCCTCTGGAAGTTTCCAAAGAGTTCCCATGTCCAGCTCAGTCCCCACCCATCTGGATCTGGCAGTTGTCCTGTGCTCCCACCCCACCTCTGGCTGGGTTTTTCCAGATGATGTCATGCAAAGCTGCACTGGAAGGAGGAGATTGGGTGCTGCTCCTTCCCCCACGGCCCACAGGCCCACTTCCTCCCTGGGGAGGCCATCAGGAAGCTCCACCTTCCCTTGCTGTCTTTGAGTGCTTTCCACATTCAAATGTTTGGGTGCGGCAAGGGGGGGGGCACTTACTTTGCTTGAAACTTCCCTAAATCCCAGGGTCCTCCTTCTCCCCTCTGATCCAGGATCCCCATTTTTCCGGAATGAGCATTCCTAAGTCCCCTTGATGTCTGAGAAGGCAGCAAGCAGGGGTGGGGATGGAGAATTGGCTTAGAGTACAAGACAAACTCATTAGGACCAGCCAGTGCATGTCCAGCTGGCACAGATGTTTGCCCTGCTCCCAAATGGTGCCTGCTGGGAGATTTGCAAGGGAGGGATCTTTCTTCTGGGAACAGCTATTGGAGGAGGAAGACTTTGCATGTCAGAAATCCAACACAAAGCAGCCCTGAGTGTGTCAACAGTAGGGGAAAGGAAATGGGGGGGGGGCGGCTCTCCTCTTAGAAACCAGTTTCAAATCTTGCATTTCCAGGCTGAAAAAGCATTGGCCTCCTGTAGTCAGTGACCCCCAGGCACAAATGGGATGGAGGGACAGGGGGGCTTCAGGAGGGGAAGGGAGTAGAGGGAAATATGGGGTGGGGAAGGCAGCCTCGCCGGGAGGAGCCAGAAGCGCTCTAGTCAGACTGGGCAGGAAGCAGCTGCTGCGGGGGGGGGGGGGGGGGGCTGCCCTGGTGGCAGTGGGAGGGGCGGGGGGGGACACAGCAACTGGGAGCAGCGTCAACCAGCACAAGGCAGTGCAAGGGCCCCACGAGTGAGCGCAGTGGAGGAGAGGGGGTGGCTTGCACAGGAGAGCACATCTGCTGACGCATCTGCTGCAGATGTTTGCAGAGGGGGACAGCTTGAGGGACTTCAGAGTCGGCTTGTCTGCTGGAACCTCGCCTGTGTGGGTGGGGGGAGGGCAGCTGTTCTGCACTGGGGGGGGGGCAAGGGAAGGACGCTTGGTCCTCCGGGCTTGTGGAGAGCAGCTAAGAGTTAACCCTGTTCCTGGCGGCCGTGCTCCCTTGTAAACATTGGTGTTGGCTTGCAGCCCACCCACCCCAAGCTTGCTGCTTCCAATTAGCGGGTGGGTCTGTGTGCTCTCCATGGTGGGCGCATAGCCCTCCCTGCCTGCAGCCTGTCTGGAGCTGTGGCTCCCTGCTCAGCTTGGGGCCATGGGCTTCGTCCACCACCTCCTACTAGCTGTTCTGCTGCTGCTGGTTAGCTTCTCCCCCCTGCCTGGGGAGGGTCAGCAGGTCAAGGTCCTCTTCACCCCCACAATCTGCCACATGCACTGCAGCAACGGGCGCTGCATTAACCGATGCGAGCAGGGCAACGCTACCACTCTGTACAGCGGGGAGAGTGCCAGGGCAGCGGAAGGGGCGTCTGGATTCCGAGTCTGTGAGTACCAAGGGGGCAGGGGAGCTGACGGTCCCACTCATTGGTTTCTGGGTTGAGGTGATGGGCCCCTGGTAAGAGACCTACGCACACTGGTCAAGGAGGAGGAAAGACAGAGGGGCAAGGTGACGACCCATACCCTGTGCTGTGGGAAATGGGGGGCCCTGATGCCAGTCCGTTTTCGAGCACCCTGCTGCGCCCCCTCTTCCCTTTTGCTGCCCGGTCCAAATCAGGTGCCCTCTGGGGGTGTCTCGCCTTCAGCCCCAGCCATGCTTGGCAAGTCCCTGGTTCTCTGTGCCACTCCCGTTTCCCAGGCAAGGTTCTGCCTGGGATCAGCAGCTAGCTGGCCCTCATCCCCTTGGTAGGCCCACCCTGGTTCCTTCCTTCTGGGACCCCTACCTCTTCCAGCTGCTGCCCTGACTGCAGGGCTGTCTCTGGATGAAAGTCCTCTGCACTGCAGCCCGAGCCAGGCTCTTGGGCGTGGCTTTGCCTGGTAGGCGCAGGAGGGGGTGGAGGGTGGAAGCAGGGCAGGGGCAGGCCATTCTCGCAACCCAGAAGCAGGTAACTGCCTGCAGGGTGGGCTGGCCTTCCTCTTCTCCCAGGTGGCCGCAGGGGGGTCTCCCAGAACTATCTGGGTCATGGGCGGGTGGGGGAAATCGGGTAGAGGCACAGAACTGTCTGCTGGGCTGCCTCTTTTTCCTCCCCTGATTTCTGGGAGGGGCCCATCTGCCTGTGTCCCCATTCTCCCACAAGCTCTTTCCCCAACGGCTCAATCCTACACCCAGATCGTGCTGCAGCCTCTTTAGGTCCTGGTGCTGGGAAATGAAAGCATAAACAGGAGGCTGGCATTGTGCCACCACCAGATGGGACCAGCTGCCTTGGGCTGGGTGCCAGTCTGCCTTGGCTCCAGTCCTGCCAAAGTTGTGGAGAAGGAGCAAGGGGGTGGCTGTGTTGGACCAAGAAAGGCCTCTGGGCCCCAAGTACTTGTCCGGCCCACCACTTGCCCCCAGCGAGCCTCAGTTCTCCCTAGAAAGGCAAAGGCCTCTAGCTTGAGTTCATGGGCGGGGAGGGGGGGTTGGGAGGGAGGGAGGGGGTTGCTTTTGGTCTCCTCCCTCCCAGTTGTTGTGCAGTTTGTTCCACTTGATGTGTGGGTGGGAGCACAGCAGGGAGGGGTTTGGCCACTGGTCTAGGGTCACACACTCCTAATTGCTTGCTACTGCAGCTGCTCCACACATGGGGGGGGGGAGCCTTTGACATCCCCACCCCCACCCCAGGTGGAGAAAATGCCTAGCTGAACTTGCTGCTCTGTTGCTGAAGAGACACCCCTTCCTGGCCCCTCAGCCTGCTTTTCCGGCCAGCCTTGAGCTCCTCCCGCAGGGCTGTCCCTCCTCCGACCACCCTTTCCCTGGAAGGAGTCTGAGCTGGAGGGCTCCCTTCCCTGCCCAGGCAGCCCTAGAGGAAAGGATCTGCTGCTGCTTCTTTCCCTGTGGATCCTAGTGGATGAAGGGAGGTGGGAAAAGCCCCAAGGCCCTCAGCCCGGCGGCCTTCAGCCTTGCCATCCTGGCCAGGTCTCTCTGCTAAGCTCCTGCTAGAGAGCCATGCAAACGTCCTAAATCCAAGGGACAAAAACGTTTCTGTACTGAAAACAGTTGCTCCCCCACCTGTCAGTCTCAGCAAAGGTGGCCTGGGGGACAAATGCCTTTCCAGAGCAGACAGGCGCAGGAGCCTCTTGTTCAGGGCAAGGGCAGCCAAAGGATGGGATCAGGAAAAGCCGCCTTCTCCCCTCTTCACTTTACCTTTCTCTCCCTGGATAGGACAGCAGAGTCACAGGCAAAGTCGCAGAATAAGAAGAGAGTTGGAAGGGACCCTGGAGGTCTTCTAGTCCAGCCCCATCTGATCAAGCAGGAGGCCTGTCCGGCCTCTTCTTAAAAGCCTCCTGGAGGGAAGCCCTTCCACTGGTTGACTGGTCTCCCTGTCAGTCAGTCCCTCCTGAGCTCCAGGTTGCTTCTCTCCTTCCATAGTTTCCACCCCTTGCTTCTTGTCCCGCCTTCGGGGCTTTGGAGGATCAGGAGCCTCCCCGCTCTCCTTTGTGGCCTCTGATTCCTCCCCTTCCTTCTCCTTGCGAAGAAAAGGCCCAGCCGTGGGTGTAACAGGGCCAGACAGGGAAGGTGCTTCATTGATCAGGGTGGGGGTGGAAAACAAAGGCAGGCTGCCTGGTGTTGTGTTGTCCTGTTCCAAGCCTGCGTATCCACTGAGAAGCCAGTGAGCTGAGCTTGGGTCTTCTGAATTTCCACCTCTGATTCCACTCCATCTTCTGTCCTGCAGTCCTGTGTCCTCTCATCTGCCAAAATGGGGGAGTCTGCCTCAAGAAGGACAAGTGCCTCTGCCCCCACAACTGGACCGGCAAGTTCTGCCACATCCCAGCCTTTCCTTACCCCAGCCAGGGACAAGGCCCTGCTCATCCTGGAACTGAGGGGGAGCCGGAGAACAGACGGCAGCAGTCCGTGCACACCCTCCCAATCGCCAACCACCGCTACGAGCAAGATGGTAAGGAAGCCTGGAAGGGTGGGCAGGTGGGAATCGGACCGTGAAGGAGCCACCAAGAGAGAGGAACGGCTGTGAAAGTTTGCTTGCATGCCAATGTTTCAGGTGAGGACACCAAGGCAGGCCTATCCCCTGCCTGTGACTGTATGGAGCAAGGTGCATCAGTTAAGAGCTGGACCCCTCGGCTGAAGGGATAGAAGGATTTAGGAGAAGAAACAGGGTCCTCTCTCCCCCTCCCTTATCTTAGGACTGGCATGTCAGGGTCCCATTTACCCACCCCTCCTGGCCTTGAGAGAGACTCTGAAGATATGGCCCTGCCCCTGGTCTGTGGGTCCAGCAAAGGTGGGGCTGTCTTACAAAGGCTGCATTGGGCCAAGATCAATCCTACATTCGGCTACTGGTGCTGATTTCCCTCTTATGGACAGTTTTTCACTTATTTTTATTGGATTGTTTTTAACCTATTGTGAGCTGACTGGAGGCTTTTAGATGAGACGAGATGGGCAGCCATATAAATCCAATAACCCATAATCCTGTTACAGCAGCAACTCCAGTGCTGGGCAGGAGTGGCAGGTCAAGCTCACCAAGGAACCTGGTAGATTGGGGGCAGCAGGAGCGGAGGAGGGGGGCAGCTGACCCAGCGGGGCTTGCCCAGGGTGCAAGCCTTTTCTGGCGGCCAGGGGTGGGCAGCAGAGGGCTGGCGGGGTTCGGGCCCCCATCGGCATCTCCTCCCGCCAGGTGTGGCGTCGCTGGTGAACGTTCACGTGCAGCACCCGCCGGAAGCCTCGGTCACCATCCACCAGGTGGAGCGAGTCAGCGAGGTGTTGCTACCCAGTGGCCCCGACGCCTTCTCGCCCTCCCGCCAAGCCCTCTCTGGCGTGTTGGCCCAGAGCAGCCACCGGGACCCCGAGGGCGGGTACGGCGAAACCTCCGGCTTCGGCTACTGCTTCCAGCAGCTGCACGGTGAAGAGGTAGGCTGGGGCGGCTGTCGAACAAATCCTGCTCAGGCAACCGGCCGGCTCAAAAGCCGCTCCGGCACCTCCGACACTCCCCACCCCCAAAGCCAGCAGGAAAAGCGGGGCTGAGTTCTGGCCGGGAGGCGCGGAGGCGACTGTAGATTCTCGCGGCCGCGCGAGGATTTTTGGCTGTTTCCGGAGCGGCTGCAACCAGGCGCCGGGCCGGGTCCAGCCTGCCTTAGTCCTTGGTCAGATGTCAGCGTCTTCCCTTGAGAAGCGCCTCGTTTTTCTCCTTCGCACCCACAGCGGGAGGCAAGTGGCTTAGAGGTGCCGGCTTTCGGCTCTTCACTCCCAACGAGGTAGGCGAGGGCTGCGGGTGGGAAGAGGCAGGCAAGAGAGGCTGCCCCAGGCGCCCCCCCCCCCCCAATTTCAGGTTCTTTCTGCTGAATTCTCAGCCAATCTCCAGAGCACGCAGGCCTGTTTTCACACTCCGCGCAGAACCACGTGCGCAGTCAAGAGCGCAACTTTGCGCGATCGATTCCTTCTTGAGAGGGTGAAATGCCCCAGGGCAGAAGCGAGCGCGCTGCTCAGGGTCCTATTGCACAGCTGCCATCTTAGAGGGTGGCGGGGTGCAGTTTTGGCTCTCCACAGACATGTTTGTGCGAACTCACGCCTTGCCTTCTCCTCGCTTGCCAGGAGCACGGAAGGTTAATAGGGTGTCGTTGGTCAAGGGCATTCCCTAACTGGCCGCCTCCTCGCCCTTTCAGTGCAGTGCCCCCTTGCCTGGACTGCGCACGCGAGAGATCTGCTGCCGTGGCTCCGGTGTCGCCTGGGGTGTTCATGGCTGTCTGCCTTGTGCTGATGGTGACGCGGGTAAGAGAGCTGAAAACGGCGGTTCCCGCTGCCCCGGGGTACCCGATACCCAGCTGGTGTCCTCTGGCCCAATTCTTTCCACAGATCCTCATCTCTCCCCACGCCCCTCTGGCCGTGCCTGCTGCTTGCCTGCCTCCTTGGAAAGCCCCACATTCCTCTTCCACCTCCCCCAAGCAGCCCTGGTCTTTCATCCTCTGACGGGTAGTCTCTCCACAGGGGCTTCTGGGCCAGTTGGAAGGAATGCGCTGGGCTGCCCCAGAGGGTTCCTGCGGCTGAATCATTCCTGTGTGGGTGAGCCACCTGGGAAGGGTTGCTGGGCCGCCAGGGATGCAGGGAGCCTTGCGGAGAGCCTAGATCTGCAGGTGTGGGGCAGTCTGCCCAGCTGATCCCGCTGCCATCCTGACCGTCTCTCCCTCTGGCTAGATGTGGATGAATGCCAGGAGGGCAACTTCTGCCACAATGGGGAATGTACCAACACGCGGGGCAGCTTTGCCTGTGTCTGCCATGAGGGCTACATCCTTGACTCCTCTCGCAGCAGCTGCATCTGTGAGTCCAATCCCAGGGGAAGGCAGGATGGGGTGGTATGGCTCCACCTGGACTTCCAGAAGGGCCTGGGAAGAGAACCTGCTGGTGGCCTGGGGAGGGGGGGGGGGCAGAGGTGCTCTTTTCTCTTTTTAGCTCCCAAAGCAGGTGGACTAATGCTGCCCTCTCCTGGCCATCCAAGGTCACGTGGGGGAAACCCAATATTGTGCCCGCCCCAAAGGGTGAAAGAATGGTTGAAGTAGTATCTTTAATGTTTGGTTCCCTTGAAGAGTTCATACAAAAGTGTGTAACAGAGGGAAGTAAAGCCAGACTGCTGAGAAAGCGACACTTTCCACTTGCAGACTGTTGGCTTTGGGCGTGAAAAGCAGGGTGGCGCCAAATGTAGAATCGGTCAGAAATTGTGTCCAGATATTAAGAAAGAAATCTTCAAGTTCTTCAAAATTGGACAAATTACGCAACCAACTGATTGAGATGAAGGCAAATTTATCTAAGATACAGCAAAATTTTACATTGGGGAGTGGCCGAAGTAGCCAACCGCCCCTCTCCGCAGAATATCCTAGCCATGCTCCGGCTAGGCTTGCCTCAGGGGGGCTGCGGGGGGCACCCCCTGGATTACTGGCAAGCCAAAGCTTTCAGCCCTTCTCTTCCTCCCCAGCCCACCACGTGATCTCCGAGGTGAAAGCCCCCTGCTTCCGCGTGCTGCGGGACGGCCGGTGCTCTCTGCCCACCCTCCGGAACATCACCAAGCAGATCTGCTGCTGCAGCCGAGTGGGCAAGGCCTGGGGCTGGGGCTGCCAGCACTGCCCACCCTTTGGCTCTGGTGAGGCCCCTAGAGCCCTGCCACATGAGGCAGGAGTAAAGGCAAGCGGGTGGGATGGAGGGCGGCATGGGAGCTTTGCCCTCTGCTTGACCTGCCGTTGTTGCTCTCTTGCCAGAGGGATTCAAGGACATCTGTCCAGCTGGGCCTGGCTATCACTACTCGGCCTCGGACCTCCGTTTTGACACTCGCTTCCTTGGCCAGGACCCCCCCAGAGTGCCGGTGACCCATCAGCATGGGAGGCAGAGGCCTCCCCCGCAGATGCCTCAGACAACAGCCGCACCGTCTCTTGTGGGTATGTCTTGAAGGCAGGACTCTCACCTTGGCTCAGGTGTGCCTCCCAGGCATCCCCTCCTCTCCCTTATGCCAGCTCTTTCTGGTTTGCAGCTCTCTGGAGTGCCCCTCCCACTACGCTGCTGGAGCGCTTTCCTTGGCCCCTGCCCACTCGCTCCCCTGGAACTGGGCCAGCTGCACCAAGTACAGAAGGTGGGGCTATGCCAGGTGGCTAGGGCTGGAGGGAAGGGGGGAAAGGCCAGGGCACAGAAATGACCCGGCTCCCATGGCATGCTTCCCCAGAGGCTGGGCGAGGGGTGTGTGAGCGACACCCCCAGGTGTGCGGGCCAGGACGTTGCCTTCCCCGCCGGGGAGGCTACACTTGTGTGTGTGACCGTGGCTACTGGTTGAGCCCTCAAGGCACCCACTGCATTGGTGAGTTGGAGGGAAAAAAAACCCAAACTCAGTGGACGGCGACCTTTGGGGTGGCAGGCAGGCCTTCCCCGCCTCCACAAGGTCCCCCCAAAGACGGAGTTTCCGATGGCCAGGGGCAAGCCAGGTTTTGTGAAGCTGGTAGATTCTGGGCTGAGCCCAGGTTACGGCTAACCCCGCCGACCCCCAGCCGGGTAGGTGATCAGAGGAGCAGATCAAGGGCTCCACTGAGCCATTCTTGCCCTCCAACCTTCCCGCCAGCTGTACTCCCCCTCTGCAGATGTGGATGAATGCCGCAGCAGTCCGCGCCCCTGTGCCAACGGGCAATGCCAGAACTCCCCGGGTAGTTTCAGCTGCAGGTGCCGCATGGGCTTTCAAGCTGACCCCTCCGGAGTCGAGTGCCACGGTAGGGGCTCCAGAGGCTTTGGCCCTTAAGGGAATTGCCCTTCCCTCCATGCACCTGTGTCTCCCATTGTCCGGTTTCCCTTCCAGACGTTGATGAATGTGCCCTCGTGCCCCAGCCCTGTGCGGGTGGGCATTGCCTCAACACCCTAGGCTCCTTCCGCTGCTCCTGTCCCAGTGGCTATCAGCCCAATCCCTCTGGCACTGAATGTCGAGGTAAGGGGGTGGGGCCTTGGTGGGGGCAGTAAGCTGGCTGGCCAGCAGCCCCAGCTCCTCTCCTCTGCTTACTGGTACACAGGGGGGTGGGACTTGAAACATGGTTCTCATTCAGAGAAACCTGGGGGCTGTTTTGCTGTTATGGCTGCCCTTCTCTTGTTCTCTGGCTGCACATGTCAATGGGTATCCCCAAGCCTGCCTGCCCCTCAAACACGCTGACTCTGTGCCTCCTCCTGTGGGTACAGCCAGTGCCAAGGTGAGAGCAGGGCCCCCACATTCACACCTCCTTTGCTGATAGGGTTTAAAGCCCTTCCAAATGTGCATCTCACTTCCCACAAACAGTTGGGCCCCCTTGGCCAGAGTATACTTTTCTGGCGGGGGTGGGGGGGCTGAGTGCGTGAACAAGGCAGGGAGGAGCCTGGGACACACAGTCACCGTGTGATTTTCCAGATGCGGATGAGTGCCAAGGCCGCCCCTCCCTCTGCCAACCTGGCCACTGTGAAAATGTGCCAGGCGGATATCGCTGCAGCTGCCCCATTGGTTACCAGCCGAACCCGCTGGGGACTCTGTGTGCAGGTCAGGGGGCTGGGGAGAAACTGCCCCTGTGGGTTGGTCTGTTGCCCCATTTGTGCTTTGGGGGATGGCAGCAGCCTGTTCACCTAAACCTCATGGGTGACCCCCTTCGGCAGGCTTTGTTCAGAGGCCTCCAGAGTAGAGAGACGAGCGTGGGTCCAGAGGGGCCCTCTGGGATGCAACCTCTTCCTTTGTACCCCACAGATGTTGATGAATGCCTGCAAAGCCCTCCACCCTGTGGCTCTGGACGCTGTGAGAATGTGCCCGGTGGATACCGCTGCCTCTGCCCTGCTGGCTTCCGGGCCAGCCTGACGGAGAACCAATGCCTGGGTGCGCAAGGGGAAGAGTCAGGGGGAGGTGTGGGGGCAGCACAGGGACATCGCTGATGGCCATATTCCTTCCACAGATATTGATGAGTGTGCAGCAGTAGGATTGCCTTGTGGCTCTCAGGGGCTCTGCCTCAACACAGAGGGCTCTTTCCGCTGCCAGTGTGCCCGAGGATATCGGACAGAGGGCGTGGGGGGTACTTCCTGTGTGGGTGAGTGCCACACATCAGATGAACATACCAGCCAGGGCTGAGTCGGAGGCTGCGGTCTTCCTGTAGACCCACACTGAGCTTCTTTCCAAGCTCTGGGTCCCTCCAGGCATAGACTGGCAGCACTGGCAAGAACAGTGCCCACTCGTCTTTCCCCATTGCTAGATGTTAACGAATGCCTGGAGGGTGACTTCTGCTTCCCACGGGGTGAGTGCCTCAACACTGAAGGCTCCTACACCTGTCTCTGCGCTCAGGGCTTCACTGCAGCCCCTGACAGGGCCTCCTGTGAAGGTAAGTGCCCTGCAGTCTCATCTGGGGGGCACTGAGTGCATGCCAAGGGGGGGATGAGATCCAGAACCGCTGCAGGCTTCATGCCCTGCTGACCTCTCCTTTGGCCTTTGCAGACATTGACGAATGCCTCAGTGCTACAGTCTGTACTGCAGGGCATTGTGCCAACACCGAAGGCTCGTTTGATTGTTATTGCCCCCCTGGCACCCGCAGCACACCCAGCAAAGCTTCCTGTGAGGGTGAGTGGCAGTTTTTAGCAGTTAGTTAGTCTCAGGGGTTGTGGGATGGGGGGGGGGGCACCATTACTTTCAGCCTGCCAAGGTTGAGAGAGGAGAAAGTCAGAGCCTTGGTTGAAGCTGTGAGATGGGAGACCCTGGCGTCTCTGGCCGCTGGCACAGGATTAGCCACCGTAAGCACAAGCTCCAAGTCCACGCGGTAGGGTCTTCCCTCTTGACAGCAAACCAAGAGTTTATCTGCCTCCCACCACCCCCACCCCACCCCCGCACCCCGTGGTGGTGCCTCTCTCAGAAGGGCCCCCTGCAGAGTATTGTTTCATCCATTAGCCCTCTGGCAGGGGACCTGGGGACCCCAAAGGCTCATCCTGGGATGCTCCACCACAGTTGATTAGGCCCTTGGATGCCAACGGCAGGGTTTGATCCCTGGAATTCTGAGCCCCTCCCCGGGGAAAAGCAGCTCCTACTGAGCCTCCCTCTTCGTACATGCCACAGACATCGATGAATGCCAGGAGTATGGGGCAGTCCTCTGTGGAACACAGCGCTGTGAAAACTCAGCTGGCTCATACCGCTGTGTCGTGGCTTGCCAGATCGGCTATCGAACCAGTGCCACAGGAGACTGTGTCGGTGAGTTGTGCCAGGCCTGGTGGGCTTTCCATGTCTTCTTCCCGGCATTGGTTGCACAGCGTCAGCATGGGAACCTTCTCCAACAAGACCTGCCCTCTGGCTGGGACGGTTCAGCTTCCTGCTTGTTAGCCTTGCATCTGTGCCAACCGCCAATTTCCCCTTCAGATATCGATGAATGCCAGGAGCCCAGAGCGTGTGGAGAGAAGCGATGTGAGAACACACTGGGCTCCTATTACTGTGTGGCCACCTGCCAGATGGGCTACCGAGCTGCTGCTGCTGGGGACTGCATAGGTGAGGACATCCATGGGGTTTGGACTGTGGGCAGGAGGAGCCTCACAGCAGTGACCTCTGCAACTGAGTGACTTGCCAAAGGATCACAGTTCTTCTGAGTGGGTATACGTGACCCTTGCAGATGTGGACGAGTGTCAGAACAGTTCCACGTGTGGTGCCCATGCCATCTGCCACAACTTGCTCGGCTCTTTCCAATGTATCTGCGACCAGGGCTATGAAAGTGCCAGGGATGGGCGGCATTGCTTAGGTATGTGGTTGGCAGCAGGGCAGGGGATGGAGGCCCAGGGACCGACCGAACGGAGAAGGCGAGGAGGAAGGGAGGGGGAGACCTGGATCCCAGTGGCACCTTTTTCCCATCCGTTCCTCACAGATGTGAATGAGTGTGAGACACTGCAGGGTGTGTGTGGAACAGCACCGTGTGAGAACGTGGAAGGCTCTTTCCTGTGCATCTGCCCCCAAACTGGGGAAGAGTTTGACCCCATGACTGGCCGCTGCATTGCTTTGCCCAGTGCTGGTGAGAGCTGGGGGGAGGCTTGGAGAGCGGGGAGGGGCCTAAGAGACGGAAGGAAGGTAAGCTTCAAAGGTCCAAAGAGGGAAGCCCCCCAGAGCTGGGTCAGCATAGAATACTTGCCACTGGCCCAGCCTCCCACCCACAGAGCAGAGGGGCAGCCTTCCCAGGGGGTGGCCCTTGGAGGGAGACCGCTCTGAACCGGTCCCCGAAAGATTTGGGGTGGTTTTCAAGGTCACATAAGAACAACACAACAAATAGAAAACTGTCAGGCAAGTAACTAATTAAGCTGAGCCACGATGGCAGCCCCCAAAGGTCTTGTGGAATGATATGGGAAGGAGGGCTGGGAAGACGCCCCTCCACCTCTGATCAAAATGGGTCAGCCAAGGCCAGGCGAGGGGGGGGGTTGGGGGGGGACGGACTTGCAGATACCTGGTTACCTTCAGGGCTTTAAAGGTGAACTGGAGCCTCCAGCATCCGATCGTGGCCAGCAGAGCAACTGCAGGAGAGGGACAATGTTGCCAGGCAGGTTGCCAGCTGCGTTTCGGACCACCCAGTCTGGTGGAGGGGAGGGTACACTCTGGGAGGAACTCTCTGAATGAACTGGGGAGAGGGTCCCATCCACCTTCTCCGTCCTGCAGCTCGTCCCCCAGCCCTCCCCAGGCACCCAGATGGGGCACAGTTGGAGAACGGTAACGGTCTACGACGCGACTGCTACTATGACCCAAACGCCGCCCAAACATGTGAAAGCGTCCTGGCCAGGAATGCCACCCACCAGGAGTGCTGCTGCAGCCTCGGCCATGGGTGGGGCCTCGACTGCCACATCCAGGCCTGCCCCTCCATGGGGACAGGTAAGGCTGGGAGGGTCAACCCGGGGGTGGGGCAAGCGAAGGAACCGTGGGTTGGAATAGCTCCAGGCACAGAATCTCGCACCTGCTCCTCCCCCCCACTATCAAAAGCTTATCATTTTGCGGCTTTTAAATAATGACAGAGAATTGGGAAAAACACACAAACAAAATTACATGCTTTGTCAAAGCAAACGCATACGAAATGTTCTTAAGTGAAAAATACAAAAGGAAAAAGCATATCATTTGAGCCGAAAATAGTTACAGCTCTAGAGGCTGGTAGGTGGCACTGGGGTCTTCGATTCTATGGGTGAAAGGATCCCCTGTCATCATGGGAACAAGGGGGAGGGGCTTGAGGGTTTTCCCAAAGTTAATTTTGCGGAGTCGCTTGCCTGACTGTTCTTAGCCCAAGCACCTGTGTTGGTCGGAGGGGGGGGGGCAGGGAATGCAGAGGGGAGAAATGATGTTGCAAGCAGCCTTCCTGTCCAGCTTTGCTCCTGCCTTCTAGGAATCCAAAAGGAACGGGGAGGGAGAGAGCTGTGCTCCAAATGGGAGCCGAAGCGGGACGGGGGTAGGGGGCTGGCCTGGCATTTGGGGCACCAGGAGGGCTGCAGGTGGTCTTGAGAATTGGCTGGTCAGAAGCCCCCTCTGCCTGTGGCAGACACGAGCAGGTTCCCTTTGTGGGTGTTCCTGGCCTCGGTCATCTTCCGTCTCCTCTGAAGGGCCCTGTAAAGGCTGTTGGATGCCCCCCCGACTGAGTCCGGGAGGGGGGCTGGGGGCCTTGGGGCAGCTGCTGACAGGCGACCTGTTTCCCTGCAGCCGAGTTCCAGGCTCTGTGTCCTCACGGCAGGGGCTACACTGCTGTCCTCGTCAGAAACGTCCCAGCAGTTACAGGTGCGCACTTGGGGGGCTCTGGATGCGGCCAGCTTAAATGGGACGGGGTCCCACATGGAAGAGAGTGGGTTAGAAGGCTTCACTTTTTCCCTTTATGCCCAACTCGGTGTTCCTACACAGATGTGGATGAGTGTACCCTCTTCGGCTCCCAGGTGTGCAAGGGCGGGGTTTGTTTGAACAAGATCCCTGGCTACTCCTGCTACTGCCCCAATGGCTACTATTACGAGACGCAGCACCTGGAGTGCATTGGTGAGCACTGCTCCCTCCCTGCTTCTGAGGTGCTCATGGCCCGAGAGTGACCAATGCCCCTGTTGCCCCAGATAACGACGAGTGTCTGGATGAAGAAGCCGAGCCCTGCGTGGGGGGCCACTGCATCAACACCATCGGCTCCTATTACTGTTCTTGCGCAGCTCCCCTGGTGCTGGACCCCTCCCAGCGCCGATGCGTGACCAATCAGAGCCACGGCCTGGGTTCGTATTCCGCCCCTTCAGGCCCAGCCTCGCGGGGGAGGGGCATCAGGAGGAGCCTTGGTTCTTTGGGAGTCATCCTGGCAATCCCTCCTCCCCCTCCAGATGAGGACCTGGCCGTCTGCTGGCAGGAGGTGGGCCCGGACCTGGTGTGCCGCCGACCCCACCTGGACCGGCGGGTGACTTACATGGAGTGCTGCTGCCTCTATGGGGAGGCCTGGAGCATGAACTGCGCTCTGTGTCCAGCCCGGGACTCAGGTAGGTGCCCTCCTTTTCCCCCAGGAGCCGAGGATGAAGCACTTTGCAGGCTCATGAACAGGGAAAAGGAAAGGAGCAGCAGGTGCTGGGAAGAAAGAACTGCAGCCACCTTTCCTTTTCCCAGTCGTCTGTTTTCATTTATTGATTAAACTTTTATGCCACCCGTCCTCATGGCAAGGAGCTGGAGGCCATCTTGACCGTGGGTGGAAAGTCCTTATTTGACACAATAAGGTTTCCAGGTGCCCCCTCAGGCCCTGTGGTGTGTGCTGAGGATGCAGCTCTTCCAGGCCCGGGTGGGCGAGAATGTTGCCTTCTTCCTGAGCACCTCCACTTGGCCACCAGAGGGGGGGTCTTGCTGCCCTTTCCCTAGCTTTGTGACCCTCCGTAGCAAGGAGAGGCTGTGGGGAGTCTCTGTGGGGCACGCTACAGGGCCTTTCCTCCTTTGTTCAACAGCACCGTACTGCTGGGGGGCTTCTGGAGACCATCTACCCCTGCATTTAGACTGCTTTGGCCCTAACCCGCCCCCACCCCTTTGCTTTCCCCAGATGACTTTGAGGCCCTGTGTAATGTCCTCCAGCGTCCCACTTATGGGTTGGGGAGGCCAGGCAGCCTGGGGGCACCCTTCGAATATGGCGGAGGAGAGTTTCTTCCCTATGGCTCTGAGGTCTACGACCCCCTGGCACAGCCTGCTCCTCTGGCTCCCAGCTATGACGCTCTCCCTCACGAGTCTCTCTATGGGCCGTCCTCCTACGAGGCCGCTGGCTTGGATGACGCAACCTATGGCGAAGCACAGCTAGAGACCCCAGCTGAGGACCCTCGGGATGGATACCAGCCTCACAGCCCCCCTGACTCCGACTGGCTCTACCTGTCCCGTGGCCGTGGGCACTCCTATCCTGAGCGGCCCAGTCGCGCCAGCGAAGACTACCGTGAGTAGGTGACAAAGGGGGAGGGTGGAGCTACCTGCAGGTGGTCCTGGGCTGGAAGGAAGGGGGGCCTCTGGCAGGGGAAGCTGGAAGGAGGGGGCGGCTCAGGCCATGCCAGTGCAAAAGGGAAGCCTGCTGGCATCTCTTGGTCTGTCACCAGCAGGCCGTTTTGGAGGCACCAGAGGGCTTCCGGCCGAGGAGTGCGGGATCCTGAGTGGCTGTGAGAACGGCCGGTGTATCCAGGTTGCCGATGGGTTCACTTGCTTCTGCAACGAGGGCTACCGCCTTGACCCGACCCACATGGCCTGCCGTGGTGAGGCCCCCCCCTTTTCTTGTCACCTCAGCTGGCAGGCTGAGCCCGGCTCTCCTGGCCAACGGGAGGCCTGACATGATCTCTCTCCTTCTGCAGATATTGACGAATGCAGGGAGGTGGACAGGCTGTGCTCTGGCGGCCGCTGCCTCAACCTGGAAGGCTCCTACCGTTGCCTGTGCCCTCCTGGCACCGCTCCCGCAGGGCGGCTCCCCCGATGCCTCCACATCCCCCGCAGCCGAGCCTGAGCTGGGGCGGGTGGGGAATATTTATTACTTTTCCAGGTGGGAATGGAGAAAGGGCCCTTTGCCCGGCCCACCCCTCTCAGCCTGCAACCTTTGGAGGAGCTGGGGAGGGGGCTAGTGCTCAGGAGAGCGGGGGCTCTTCTACTCCTTGTTAGGGCCATGGGGCAAGGGGAGGGTAGCCAAAAAATCCCAAAATAAGATTGGATCCCTCTTGTCCTTGGAAGGCAGGAGCCCATCTGGCTGCCTCCTTGCTCTGTCCCAGGGAGGGGATGTTGCCTCCGATTGGAAACATTTCTTCTCCCCCCACCCACCCTGTTGTCCATGTGTGCACGGGAAGGCATGCCCCCCACTCCACCCTTTCCTCATCTGCTGAAGACTCACAGCAGAGTTACCCTGCAGGGCACTGGCAGGAGCACCGGGGCCAGTCCTTCCCTTGGCCCACAGGGCTTTCGCAGAGGGGATGGGAATAGGGCCAAGTCCCAGGGAATGCCTGCTAACAGGATTCCAGCCCTACCCTCGGGACCAAGGGCAGCACAGAAGCCCACAGCCCCAAACATTTCCCAGGTCCTTTTGCCTGTCATGAGGAGAGGGGCCCCACAGCTCACCACCTCTGCTCCCCAGCTCCGCCTCCCTTGTTGCTCGAACAGATGCTTCAACCCTCTCGTGCATCCAAAGATGCCTACAACCCAGGTAGGGGCTGTCAGCTTTTTGGCGGCATGCCAGCTGGGGCCACAGTCACTTTTTCACTGCTGTTACTGGACCAATAAATATTTTCTATAAAAGAAATTGACAGATTTGGCTTCTCTAAGGAGAAGAGACCAGCAAGGAGTTCCTCCAGTCCCCCCTCCCTTTGGGGCACAGGCGTTTGGTGGGGACAGGAAGAGTTGGCTGGACTAACTGGCGGGTGGGTGGGGGTGGCAATAGCAACACAGGCCAAGCAGCCTCCAGGGTGGCTCTGGGGTCTCACCAGCCAGAAGGGGAAAGGGTTTCTGCAGTCAAGCGCTCAGAAATAACCACACAGAGAGAACCCCACCAGTTTGTCTTCTCTGGCATGAAGTGTCAGTAGCAAAATGTTTTGAGAAATGGACCCTGGTTGGCGCACAGCCCCCCCCCCCCAAGCCACAGCTGGAAGCAAAGGATACTGGGCCACATTGCACTGACTACAGTGATAGAAGGAGGAGTCACTGCAGAGGGATGAAGGGCCTAGGAGCTCCAGCCTTTTAGCTGAGCTTCTTAAATATCCCCCCTCCCAGCCAATCCAAAGGCAGAGCCAGCAGCCTCTCCAAGCTCTCCTCTCCTGGCCAGAGCGGAGCTCTATTCCCTCCCCTGCCCTCCATAGGAGGGGACCGTCCAGCAGCCTCTTTTCCTTGGTCAGGAAGGACAGAGGAGAGCAGCCAGTCTTCCTTGTGGGTTAGCCCCGACTCTCACCCTGCTGCTCCTTGCTACGATGTGTTAATGGAGGAATAATGGGATGGGCCTCCTGGCCTGGGGTGTGCAGGCAATTGTTCTCTCTGCCCTGGCTCAGAGGGACAGCTGGGCTCCCCCAGGATACTCTGATGCTCTTCGAGAGGCTGCTCCGGGGGCAGGAAGACCAGCTCGGAGAGGCCATGCAGGTCTGCCAGCTTGTGGAAGGTCTGGACAATCAGCAGCATGGCCATCAGCCCCAGAAGCAGGTAAACTGGAAGGAGAGGGAGGAGGGTGAGCCAGGAACAGATCTGGAAGATAGGCAGGCTCTTCCCTCCTCCTTGCCCACCTGGGAATCATGGGTTGCCATTGTGAAGTGGCGGGATTGGGATGCCCAGCACCAACCTGCCATCAAAACTCTGGTTCAACCTTCCACCTGGATGCTCTCTGGGTGGGATGGCCTTTCCATTTGTTCCTGGGGCAGAGCGCTACTGACCTGTGATAGAGACCTTGTAGAGGGGGCGAAGGTGTTGCCCAGGCTGCTCCCCAGGGACGTAGTCCCCCAGGCCGATGGTGCAGAGGGAAATGAAGCAGAAGTAGAAAGCGTCCAAGAAGCTCCAGGACTCTTCCAGAGAAGTGAAGATGGCAGCAGGCACTAAGAAGAAGGCTGCCAACACCAGGCCCATCAGCACAAACAGGTGCCCCCACGACAGGATGCGGCGGTCCGAGCCCCAGCGGAGGGCCAGGTATTCCAGGGGTCCAGAGGTGAAGGTGCCCACAAGGCGTTGCACGGTAGCTGTCAGCACCAGCATGGTGAAGGGGACGCCCACCACAGCATAGAGAATGCAGAAGGCTTTGCCGGCGTCCGAGAGGGGCGTAGTGTAACCGTAGCCTGTGAGGAGGGAAGGGTGAGCATCAGGGGCAGCGGTACCTGTGCTGAGGCTTCGCCCTGAGCAGCACCTGGGTTCAGGGGCAGAGACAAGGGTGTCTGTCCCTCCACTGACCAGACCAGCAAACAGACTAAGCCACCTCTGCCCACGGGAGGACTATTCGTGCCTTTGCAGCACGAGCTGCTGTGGGGCCCAATTCTTATTTGGATAGCAGCCTCACACAGCTCATGGGACAGAAGGGGAAAAAAGGGGTGGGAGGCAAGTAGACCTCTGCACTTCTGAAGGGAAGTGGAACATTCATGGAGCAGCTGGATGGCTTATGACAGGTGGGGTGGGGCTTGGCGAGAGTCCGCTTTAGTCTTTAGTCTGAGAGTTCAGGCTGGAAGCATTAATAGGTTGGCTGTTGCTGGGACTTCCAATGGTTTTTATCGCTGAAAGGAAAAAAATGTAAATCCTGTATATTGCGCACAGCAGGCTACCCAGAAGTGACATGGGGCAAAGGCAGGTGGCAGATGCCAGTGCCCCAGGACTGGTGACACAGCCGAGGGTGGGGAATTCTGGCTCCTGGGCAGCACCCCTTGCTGCCTAATCCCCATTCACATGGAACCCTGCCTGTGTTGTCTTGGGGGCTTCTGGGTTAAGACAGGAGGGACAGCAACTGCTGTCCTGAAGGCAGAGCTGCACACCAACTGGGGATGCCACACTATGCTGGAAAAACTAGCCAGCTTGCTTGTTGCTCAATTCCAAGGGGCCAAATGGATGGGCTATCCATACCCTGTGTGGCAAGAGGACACGAATGATCAAGGCTAGTCCCCTTTTTCAAAGCTGGCACTTCTGCCCATAAGCCAAGTGTAGTTGACGGAGCCCAGCACTTGCCCGTGCCGCCTTTCATATTTTCTTTCTCCAGAAAGAAATGGAGGGGGGGGGTAAATTAACTGTTGTTTCTTCTTTTGCCGTTTTTGTGAGTGTTGTAAACACAACAGTTATCTTCGGAATCACTCTACATGACAATGGTATAATATTCATGTAACTATTGCTAATAAAATTGTGCTGTTAGGTTAAAAAAAATGGAACATGAAATTTTAAAACTTGCCATTGGCACCAAAAGCACAGAAATCGCCTCTCACCACTGATGGAGCCCCACTGAGAAGGGCACCAGGTTTGCCACCTGTTTTGCAGGGCTCCTGCCAGGAGAAAGGGAGGATCCGCGGAGGCTAGCCCAGTAGCCGCCCGAGGCTCCCTCGGAAAAGGCGGGTTCCACCAGAAGAGCCAGCTGCCACCGGGCAAGGTACAAAGCAGAGCCGGTGGATTGCTACCAGTTCACGCAGCCAAACAAGCCTGAACACCCGAGCCGGGAGACGCAGCTCCGGCTAAGTCTGGCAGTTCCGTTCACACCCTTCGGGTCAGAACGGGCTGCAGGGACCATATGTGACCACCCGCACCAGCAGAGAACCGCCCCAGGCAAAGCCAGCGACTGTATTAAGGCCCCTTCTCAGCGCACTGTTTCGACCCTCGGCAGCCCCGAGCGAGCAGCAGGCGAAGACCAGGAAGCGGTCGCGGCTGCTCACCTGCGCCCGCAGTGCTCCGTCAAGATAGTGTCTCGGAGGGTAGAGACACGGCGCCAAGTTCAAGCGTGAAAAAAAGGCTGTGTCCGAAAGTTGGAGGTTGAGGGTGGGTCTCGGCCTAGACCCCCGCAGCGCCTTCCTCCCGGCGCCGCCACCTTACAAGGCGCACGGTTGCGGGGATCCCGCCAGTCCCTCCCCCCTCCCCCCGCCGCGCCCGGAATGGCTGGAGGACAGGGCCGCCTGTCCCGAAGAAGCGAAGTCGGCCTCGACTCACCCACGGTGGTGATCAAAGTGCTAGCGAAGAAGAAGGCCGAGGCGAAATCCCAGTCGGATGTGGCAGCCGAGCCGTTGTGCAGGAGGGCTGCGGAGTGGCGGTCGGCGCTCAAGACGGCGCCCAGGAAACGCTCCAGCCTGGCCTCGGACAGGCAGGGGCTGCTGCGCAGGAAGTCGCTCTTAAGCTCCTGCAGCTCGGCTCGCAGCCGGCTCTCGTAGGGTCGCTCGACGGCTGAAATGATCAGCGCTCCGAGCAGCAGGTAGCCCGCGTAGGCCAGCGCGAAGGCCGCCAACACAGCACCGCGCCTCATGGCTCTCCCGGCAGAGCGCAGAATCACTCGCGGCAAATAGGAGCGGAAGAAGAAGGAGACGCTTGCAGAAGCCAAGCCGGTGTCCGCCCCGGCGACTCCGCTTGGGCGGCGGCCAGGCTCCTTCCGTCAGGCGGAGCCGGGACAGGCAAGAGTTGCACCTGGTAGGTGGGATCCTTTCGCCCAGCTCAGTCCCAGTTCCACCAACTCCGACGGTCAGGTGCTCAGCATCGGGTACATGTTCAGAGGCCCCTGGCTCCTCGCCCTGACGTAGACCAAGAGATTAAGGCCAACCCTTGGCCTTTGTAACTGGAGTGGAAGCTCACCCCAGGAGGGTCAGATTTTGGAGGAAGCAAGAGTAGTGGGCACCAGGTAGGACTTCTGGCCAAAGCCTTGTGCTTTGCTGCTCCCCTGCTGTCCTGTCCTGTCCTAGCTTTGGTCCTTGCCACCCCCCAGAATGAAGGGAGGGATCAAGAGAGCAGGAAAAAGAGCTCGTTAGCCCCCTCAGGAGGTCTAGAGGAGGGAGGCATTCCCCTCCCTTTCAGGACTGTGGGTGTGCTCTCGGCAGGAAGCAAATTGTGTGAAAACAGGAATTGGGCGACTGATGGGAGGTTTGCTAGCAAGGAAGCCTGAGGGAACAAGGACCGGGAAGAGCCACCAGGCAGAGAGAAAGGCTCCCCTGCAACAGCAGCATGAATGAGGAGCAGGATAATTAGAATTCTAATTCTTTGTCAGACAAGTGTGATTGGACACACAAGGAATTTGTCTCCAGTGCATAAGCTGTCAGTGAAGCAAATCCCTCAACATTTTTTATTTTCCAACATTCACTCTCATTTTTCATGTGGGTGTATCCAGAGTGTTCACATGTCAGCGTGTACATGAACAGCCCATGAGGGCCCGAGTGCTTGTTCCACAAGCATTGGTTCCCCAATTCCACCAGACTCAGGGAAAGGGAGCCAGCCTATGGCTCTCTGGGCCTATGCCTCTATGCCGCTTAGAGACTCCCAGCATGACCCCCAGAAGCCACCAAGCCACCTGAAAGTGGAATCCTCCTGAAACCTATCGAGGGGCCCCTGGAGGGCTGATGCCATGGGCTCCCCATCAACAAGGGCTTCTTGCAGAAAGCAAAGCAAGGCTCCATCTAGCAAGAGGAATCTGAAGGAACAGCAGCCCAGCCATGAAAGGAGGATGCCCCAAGTAACAGCTGATTAACACAATGGCCGGATTCTCAAGAGGGGGTAGGGGTAGGGGGGCGCAAACAGATCTTGAGAGGCCTGTGCAGCTAGAAAGAAGACTGGCTTAATCAAACAAGCTAAGCCTGTCAGGCTGTGCAGGATAGGCTGAGGCTGCAGCTAGTACCTAGGCTCTACACTGCGCTTGACAGAACAGGCAATTGCATGCAGCGTCTCTACTTTGACATTGCACACTGGCTAAGTGCAGCCTCTGAGTAGTCCACCCACAGGGTGCCCCGGGTAAAGACTGCCTGAAGACCTTCCTGGCCAGAACTGCCATCTCTTCTTCAAGCTGAGCGGAGAGTCCAGGCGGGTTGCCCGTCAGTCCCAAATGGGCGTTGCATTCATGGCCAGAGGTGGAGATCCCCAGGTCCAGTCAAGTTAAGTGGGCAAGGTTCTGACCGTGTCAGGAGCCTAGGCGGGTTTGGATGGAGAGGAATGACTTGACCCTGCCAAGACCGAGTGCAGGTGTTTCAATTACCCAGATCTGGGGACATCCCAGATCTTTGACTTGCAGGAGGTAGCCCATCCCCCTTCAAGGTGTGCTCCCTGAGATTCTTCCCATTCTATGTCAGTTGGAGCCAAGAAGGCCTTTCCTAGACTGGGGGCCCTTCATTCACTCTTGTTCTAGTCTCCTTATGCTCGACTACTGCCATGCACCATACACCAGGCTCCCTTGAAAAGCACCGGGAACTTCAACTGGCTCCAGAATGCAGCAGTGAGCAGCAATGGGCATGCCTCAACAAGCCCACCTCTGCTTTGCAAGCTGTGTTGGCTGCTGGCTTACTTCCAGGCAGCCTGCAAGGTGGTGGGTGCTAGCTTAACTTGAGGGAACACCTGTCCCCCAACCTATAGGCCCATCCGATTCACTCTTGCAGGGATGGGACGCTCCAGGTTCCTGCCATGAAAACCTGCCAGATTTATCGGGACCAAGGAACGGTCCTTCTGCCCTCCGGAACCAGCTTTAGACGCCACCACCTGCTTTTCACCCAGGAGGCCTTTGGCGATTGCCAAACGCACATCGTTGCACTCGCCCTCCTTCAATTCCTTGGTTTGCTTGTCGCAGCCGAGCGGAGTCGTCGCAGGCAAACCCGCCGGAGAAGTTATTTTCACGGCTACTAGGAACCCAGAGCCGCTCGCCGAGCCGGTTGCTCCCCTCGAGCCTCTCTGGGCTGGCAGAGCAGACCCCCCTGCCGCACCCCCCCCCCAAAAAAAAACTGCAATCGCCTCCGCGAAAGACGGGCGGGGCGGCTTGGTGTGCAGTGACGTCATTGCACGCCAAGCAGGCGGGGCCTCAGTGACGTCAAACTGTCTCCTGGCAACTGGCCCGCCTGTCCAGAGCGACGGCGGCCTCACGTGGCTCACCTCCGGGCCGGCCATTGTCCCGCGCCTAGCAGCGCCCAGCGATGGAGGGCGACCCTGCGGGAGGGGCCGCGCGCGAGCAGGGGGGGCGCACCCACCTTTCCCTTCGCAGCGTCGCCCTCCTGCCGCCCGCCCGCCGCTCCTCCGCGGCTCTCGGAGGACCCGAGCGGGCGCCCCCCGCGGCCGGAGCCGTTCGCCAAGCTGGCCGCGGCCTACGGAAGCAGCCTGGCCTGGCCTGGCGGGGGCGGGCACTGGTGAGTGCCGCGCCGGTGCCGAGCCTCTGCCGAGCATGTGCAGGGCGCCGCCCGCCTGACCCGCGTCTCCCCTCAGACCGAGCGCCTGGTGCCGCTGCGCCGCCTTAAGTGCTACTTCGCGGTGGACACGCGGTACGTGGGGCAGAAGCTAGCGCGGCTGCTCTTCCCTTTCGGGAACCAGGTGAGCGGGGGAGGGCGAGGGGTCCTCCCGCTCCCTCCCCCCCCCTCCGTCTGTCTGTCTGGGCAGGTGCGCTACCAGCAGGACCCCCCCCCCGTGGCGCCCGGCTTCGACGTCAATGCCCCCAACCTCTACATCCCAGGTAGGGCTCGGACAGGGGGTGGGGGGGAGGGCGGCAAGCCGCCCCCTTCCTCCTCCTCCTTTTCTTCCTCCATAGTCATGGCCTTCATCACCTACCTGCTGGTGGCTGGGCTGACGCCGGGGACTGGTGGGGGGCCCTGAGCCTAGCGGGCTCCCCTCCCCTAGCCTGGAACCCTCTCCCCACTCCTGCTGCTCCTTGCAGGTTCTCCCCTGACCTGTTAGGGTTGCTGGCGAGCTCCACCCTGGTGTGCTGGCCATTCTGGTCTGTCTCTACCTTGTGGCCGTCAACACCGAACTGACCCCCATCGACCCGATTGCCTTCTGAGGTTACAAATTTGTTGGGTGAGGAGCTGGGGGCCCTTGCATCCTGGCGGGGCGGGGCGGGATAGGGGGACAGGATGGCTAGTGAGGTTAATCCATCTTTTTCTCCTTGCCAGCATGATTACAGGCCTCTTGGCAGGGCTGCTCTTTGGGAAGACCGGTTATTACATGCTTCTCGGCTGGTGCTGTGTCACCGTCTTTGTGTTTACAGTGAGAGGGAGAGGCTGCCATGCTGGGCGAGGGTGGATGGGTGGCCCTCCCCTTCACTTTTGTGGGTCCTTGGCCACCTGCCAACACTGGCTTTTCTAAGTGGGCTGCTCTCATCCATCCTCCTTCTCTCAGATCCATTCACAATGCCTGAAGATCCTGTCAGAGGCAACCGAGGGGGTCCCAAGGCGGGACACCAAGAACCAAGTGCCTGACCATGGCTGTAGCTGGCTGCAGCCCCTCCTCATGTACTGGCTCACCTTTCAGCTCATCTACTGATGCTTTGCTCCGGCAGCTGCTTTGTGCCCCCAACACCCAGCATTTCCAAACTGTCCCCTCTCCCTGGACCGCCTGGTTGTGCAGAAGACAGAGGAGGGCAAGTGGGTTTTCCTGGGCCCTAAATCACAGCTCCCCGGTTCTTCTTTGGAAGGTGCCTGGCAGTTTGCACTGCTCCCACCTTGATTTGGCTCAGGATGTTTGCTTGTCCTGCTCTTTTCTGTCTGGTTCCTGTTCAGTCAGGCTGATCACTCCTGCAGAGGAACTGGGGAAAGGTCCTGCTTTCCTGTCTCTTCAGGATATGGAATTTCCTGCTTGCCACAAACAAAATAAAATGTGGGAGGCAGTGTGTGCATGCTCTCTGTCATTTCGATAGGGGTACTGGAAGGCCTTGTCTGTCTTCCACCTGCCATCCCCCAAGGGGTTGGCCTGCTCTGCCACATGCGGTCAGAAGCAAAATGGTTGTACCTTCAGGCACATGGGAAGATGTCTGGAAAAGAGGGGAAGAGAAGCAGTTAGGTTTCTGGTAGTAGGCAAGCCTGCTTTGCCACAGAGGCTTTCAAGGAAAGTTTCCAAGGAGTAGCAGCTACCTTTGTCGACAGTGCTGAATGGGCAAAGGGCAGTCCTAGTTGGGCAGGAGCTTCTCCAATGCCTTCTGGGCTGCAGCCACAGCTGCTTCCCTTGGCCAGTACTCACCCCCCTCCAGTGCTAAAGCATTCCTTGCACAAAAGTTCAGTGATTATTTTATTCAGAGTTCATTCATTACTAAAAACAATTAAGAGTCCCTCAGGATTTAATACAACCAAGTTTTGATCTGTTTTTTTAAAAATATATAAAAACCCATTTAAAGCTGGTTATGTAGAAGCTTGCTCAGCGAGATGCCTCTGCAGCAGCCACTCTTTGAAAACACAGCCTTTCCCGGCAGGGAGGGAACCATGCAGTAGAAGTGCTGGCAGCCACAGCCAACAGTGCAATTCAGAGAAATGAAGGTTTGCAGTGGGCCTGGGAGCCAAGGTGGCCTCATCTGGGAGGCTTGGGGGAAAATAGTCCATGCCAGCCAACGGCAGAGCCTCAACAGCTGCAGCTGTTGGCACCTGATAATCTCAAGAAAAACTGGGCAGCCCCCACAAGTCCTGGAGAAGAGCTGAGCTTAAGGCATAGTAGGGAATGAACTAGGGGCCCAAGGCCCCCTGCCCAGACAAAGCAACATATGGGCTGCTAGGGTCCTTACACCTTGTTTTTCTCCCTTCCTGGCTCCCAGATTGGGGGCTCTTGCACTCTGCCCATTGCCCTGGCATAGCCATATTTGGGGCACTCTGCACTCCTTGCTGGTGTCCCCCAGGGAAATGAGGTTTTGCAGGGCCCTGGTGAAAGCTGTGCAGAACCCCTGCACAGCAGCCAGTTCTCTCACCCCGCTGGGAAATGCATAGCCCGGCCCAGCTTGGGAGGGAAGACAGTACCTCTAGATCTTGGGTGCACCGGAGGAATTCTACAGAAGCACAGTGGTGTCAACACCCCAAAAGTTGTTTTTTTTTTCATCCTGAAGAAACGTGGCTTCAACAGCCCTGCCACCCCTTCTTTCCCCAACAGGATTAATGTGTGCAGGGCACAGGACCACCCTCCAGAGCCGCCTCTGCGGGACTTAACCAGAGGAGTCACTGGCAGCTTCAGCTGGGCATTCCCAGGTACTCTCCCATTGCATTGAGAGGACCCAAGTGGGACAAGGCTACGTAGAGCCCGTTCACCGGGGGAAGGCAAGGGTGGGGCCGTGGGTCAAGTGAGGAGTCGTCGTTGTCACTGGGTCTGAAGGGGAGGGGCAGTGCCCACAGCTCCTTCTGGACTCCTGTGGAGCAGCTGAGCCGAAAGGGTGACCAAGGCCGGGGGAGAGAAGGGGGACGTTCCCAGGGAAAAAGGATGCTTCCCTATCAAAGCCTAGCAAGGCACAGCCGCCTGCTGCGGTATTTACATGCTGCTTTGGTTCCCACTGAGGCAGCTCCCTCGCTCAGAGGGTGTAGGCATTGCTCATCAGGTACTCTTTATCATCCAGTGTGCTCCACACTGTTCCCACTGACAACTCCGGGTTCTTCCGGCAGATCTTAACAAAGAAAACCCCCATCGAGCCCAGCAGGATAGTCACCAGGATGGCCAGAAGGACAGCAAGGACCACAGCTGGGGAAGAAGAAGAGACAAAACCTCAGGCAGGGAAGGGGTTTTGCTTCAGGAAGGCGGGGGAGCTTCCCTGCTGCCTGCTGGGTTGGCAAGGCAATGGTACTCTGTGTGCCTCCTTATCCAGAATGGGACTTCCTCCCCTGGAGAAGCTGTGGCAGCAGCACAATTAGGGAGCCCTTGTCAGGAGAGCCCTTGCTGTGGAGCTGTACCAAGAACAATCCTGCCAAGATGCCCCAGGAAGCCCAGGTCCCTCTTGGATTGAGCTGGCCACAAAGCCAAAGTGTGGCATGAGATCCCACTTCCCTCCATTTCAGCTGAGGACCAGCTACGCACCTCTGGTGGAGAACCTGAAGGGTTCGGAGGGGAGGGGAGAGTGGGCGCCTGCATCTCCTGGCTCTTCAGTTATCTCTGAAGCAGAGAGAAGACAAAGAGAAAAGTGGGGAGGAGCAACTGGGAGTCCCGGCTGCCCTTTTGGGGGTTGTGCAGGGGAAGCATGGACTTTTCCAAATCATGCTGGATCTTGGGAGGTGGGGTGGAAGGGCATGCCAGCTGCCTGGGAAGGGTGACAGGTGTTACCTCCATCACCTGTGCACTGGCTCCAGCAGTGCTCTTCGAAGAGATAGTTGTTCTTGTTGCCACGACAGCCCCCATAGACGAACATCTTGCACATCCGGCTCTCTAGGTCGAAGTACCAACGGAGGAAGGAGGCCCGGCAGGGACCTACCACCCGGGGTGCAGCACAGAATTCTAGGGGAAAAGAGATGGATCGGAGAGGCCCCTGGAGGAAAGACAGTCCAGGGAAGGAAGGAAGTAACTCTCTTACCTCTGAAGCCAGGCCTGCTTTCGTAGACCTCTGGGAGATGTCCAGCTCTTGGTGTAGCCCCTGGGAGAAAAGCAGAGCAATTGGCCGGAGGCTGAAGACCAGTGGTCATCCTTGGCAAAAGCTGGCTGTTCCAAGCCACTCCCCCCTTCCCAGGCCTGGGCACCCCTAATATGCACACCAGGGGTCATCTGCCCCATTCTCCAAAAGGCAGTCAGTGCAAAACAGAGGGTAAGACCTAACCTGCCAGAAGACCTCAAGAAATATCTGCCTTTGGAGGCTGTAGAAAACAGCCCCTTGCAGGGAAATTGGCCACCAAGGCAGCATTATTGAGGGGCTACAGGTTTTCGGAGACCCCAGCCTCCAGCCCGCCTCTGAGAGCAATTCCTCAAGTTCCCAATTCTTCCAGCCTCGTGCATGAGTCCAGGACCCTTACCTTCAGTGGCTGGCCCGCTAGGTACCACTGTTGCCTCTGCAGCCCCTCCTGGAAGTCAAGAGAATTCTGGCATCAGAAACCCAGAGCAATGGTCTGGAGCAGATTCACTGAAGGTCCTGGCCTGACCTGGAACACTCCCTCATGCCCAGAGGAGCCTTGGACAAAATCCCCTGGGGAGGGAGATCTCAGCCTTTCTTTGTCTACTGCTCTGTGTTGAGATGGTTAAGTTTTAAGCTGCATTCCTGATGGTGACCCAGAGCACACACCCCTTGCCAGGAACCAACTGTGGATGCCAGGTCCTGGGAACTCCCACTTCTAACTGCTCTGAAGGCAGGAGAAACGCAAGCTGCTTTCTCTCAGGGCTGAGAATTTGGGTGTAGTGAAAGCCACAAAGCATGAAGGGGAGAAAGGCAGCAGGAGCCTTGTGCCCCTCGTAGTGACAGGGGGTCCCAGCGGTAGGAAAAGAGGAAGGCAGCAGCAAGCATTGGGTTCATAAACACACTTTCTGGCAACTCTCTGTGGCATGTTCACCTGTGGCATTGTGCTCTCTGGACTGGGCTGTTTTCTAGCAGACGTTTCATTACTCAACTAGATGACATCAATGCTAGTCTGATGGTAGTGCTAGACTAGCACTGATGATGTTACTTAGCCTGAGTAACAAAATGTCTTCAGGGAAACAACCAGGACCCTCATTTTAATCCTGAGCTATAAATACTCTCCACTGATGCTCACCTCTGATACACGTCTGGAAGCAGGCCTGTTTGGAGACGAAGTTGTTGGCATTGCCTTTGCAACCTCCAAAAATGAATTCCTGGCACATCTGACTTGTGGCATTGTACCACCACCGATGGAAGGATGCCCGACAAGGCCCCACTGTCTTGGGCGAGTGGCATTGGCCTGAAAGCAGAGAGAGGTTTGTGGAAGAAAGCAGCTTCAAAAAGGCCAGTGGACTCCACACTCAAAAAAAATTTTTTTAATAAAGTGTTTTATTTTTTTAATTTTACACATCTCTTCACATAAGCAACATGATTCTGGATTCAGCTTTGTTTGGGTATTTTCCCATGTCATTATAGTTGTGCTTTTAAAGTTGTAGCAATGTTTCGGCAGAATCTCATCTGCCATCATCAGGCTTGTGTATTGTGTTCCTCTGCGAGTCAGGCTTTCACAGCCATTTCTGTTTTAAATTTGGTGCTAGCCTACTGCTGTGTTAGAATGATTTTTTTTTTCATCCTGATTGGTTGGTAGTCTTGGTCTGTGTTTATTGGTCTTATACACATACACACACACACAAAATCCTAAAATATTTCCCAGCAAGTTTTAGACTAAATGCCAATATTCATTCCCATGTGGTATCCCCCTTATAGAATCCATAACTCTTATCTCTAAATTTTTCGGCTTTATTATTTCTTTTAATTTTAGCCAGCTTTCCTTTTTCTAAATATCCTGGTCTTTCTTCTTTTTCTTCTTCTGGTATTATTTTTATTCTCCTCTGCCTGTCAGCCTTGTTTTCCCCCACCCTTTCCAGTTCTCTTTTTTGGGGGGGGGTTTCTTCTTATATAATTCCTTCTTCTTCTTAGTCTTGGGAGTCTTATCTCTTTTATTTGTTGTCTCTGTTGTCAATGTCTCTATTTTAAATCCTTTTATATCCTTTGGCAATGGTCTTCGTTCTCCATATTCATCTGGGCTGTTGTTTCCCTCTTCCGACTCGTCATCTCTGAGCTTTCTTTGTTCTTCTGCAAGTTGCAATGCCATTACTTTACTAATCATTGTGTCCAGCAATTTCATTCTTTCTTCTAACATACCTCTTTCAGTTTGCAGCTCCGACTTAAATTTTTTGCTTATTTCTTCCATTTCTTTATTAAAGATCAAATTTTTCTATTATAGTCCTTACCAAAAGTTTCTGTTTCTCTCACTTTCTCTTTCTTCTGATTTCTTGTCACAGTCAACCTCCAGCAATCCCAAAATATTGTATTCCTTTATATTTTACTATAGTCCCCTCTTTAAAAAAACAAACAAACAAACTTCTGGGGTTTTGTTGTATTAATAATCTTTTATTCTATTTTTTCTCTTTTCAAATATTTATGCGACCAGTAATTTTCCATAAAAACATAAAAGAGGAAAATCTTTAACCATTAGGTGGTGTTCCATATCACTTTTTTCCCAAAGTTTTGTATTTTTAATTCTCTTTTCCATAGTATTAATGTTAATTTTTATCCATTCCAAATAAGTCCAGCATTTTATCCAATGCCTAATTAATGTCCAATTCTGTATATTAGTTCAAATTTAATATCTGATTTCATATAATTATTTTATTTCTGATTTTTCCTTTACCTTATATTTTCCTCTTATTCTCGTTTTGCTGCTACCATTCTTCCAAGCAACGACTCTTTCTTTCCTCTTTTTGAGTTTTTTTTTTTTTAATTCAAAGTCTTTTATCCAGTTACACGCCGCTCACCACTTCCACTCTCCAGCACAAAGTTAAGTCCCAGCAGCTTCAGGGCAGCCATTAAACTGCCACTTCTCCCTGTCTTCTAGGGGAGTAAGTACCAAGCCAGGGAGGGGAGATGCAGCTCCCCTCAACCCAGCTGCTCCCCTTCTTCCCCCACCACTACATGGTGGGTCAGATGGTTCTGGTCCCCCAGGGACTCCTCTAACAGGGCAAGCACGGATCAAAGCTGTGCACAATTGCGGTCTCTGGTCCGTCTTCAACTGAAACGCCATCAGAAGTATCAAATATTTTTCTGATGGCATTTAGGCCCATTGCCACACTTAGTTGCTGCCCACTCTGGGCACCAATAGCCCAGGACAACTCCCCCCAGATTGGTCTGGAAAGGCAAGTAGGATTGTGAACCACAAGTTATGAATGGGATGCTAGTGGGATCCTCCATCCCCTCTTCCTTAGAAGGCTGATCTTGCAGAGATAAGTCTGGGATACCCATCTGTGCAAGTCAACTTGCCTTAATAGAGCAGTTACAGTGGTACTTTTCCTGGGAGGGATAGCATTCAGAAAGCTGAAAACTCCTTGGTTTTTCTGCAAATATCCACTTGCAGGCATTGGTGGGGCTGGCATTTGTGAACTGTTCTCTCAGGGCAGATGAATGCTTACCCTATACTTTGATTCTGTTACTGAAGATTAAAAGTATTTTCCTAATACTAGAGCTGATTGTAGTATCTCTTCCAGTGGAAGGTCCTTCTCTATGCATGTCACCGTTTGTCCCAGGAGAGTGGAAAACAACAACTTTGCCAGAAACAGCTGTTGTTTGGGGGGGGAGGGTACAAGTGGAAAGACCACAGAGGCCAAAGATTCTGGGTTTCATCCCTGGCGAAGCCGGCCAAGGAAAGGAACGCCGCCTCTCTGAATCACTTTCCTTGCCCACCAGAAAAAGCAAATCCCACAGGATTCTGACCACCACAAGATGGTCCACCTGTGCCACAGCTGCCGTTTAGATTTTCCAGCAACCTGGTCACATTTCCTACTGTGTGGCTGGGGGGTGGAGGGCTTTCAGAGAATGCAGGCTGAGGCAGGCCAGGCTGAAATGCAATGCACCGCTTTAGGAAACTTTCTCAGAGTTATGGTGGCACTTCCATCAAGGACGGATGGAGACTGTGATCGTGCGCAGCTTCAATCCATGCTTACCCTGTTGGAGGGGTCCCTACGGGACTGAAGCATCAGACCCACCTCGGAGGGGTGGGGGAAGAGGGGGAGACCGCCAGCTGGGTTGAGGGGAGCCGCATCTCCCCTCCCTGGCTTGGTATACTCCCCTGGAAGACAGGGAGAAGTGTCAGTTTTAATGGCTCCCCTTAAGACAGGAAGCTACTGGGACCTAGGTGTGGGCTGGAGAAGTGAAGTGGTGAGTGGCATATATCCAGACAAGAGAAGCTGAACCTTTTGTTTTAATAATCCCGAAAAGCAGAAAGAAAGATTCCTCACTTGAGAGTACAACAGTGGCAAATAGAAAACAAGAGGACAATATAAAGTAAATAAAAGTCTGGACTACAAAAGAGCTATAACAAAATTAAGGATGCAATTGGGAATAATATACAGAATCTGGCATTAATTAGGCATTGGATAAAATGCTGAACTTGCTTGGAATTGATTGTATTTTTTTAAAAAAAGCTAATGGTTGAAATGCTTGAAAATTACCATTAATAAAATTGAAAAAAAGGGGGAAAAAAAGAACTTTGAAAAATGGAAGTGATATAGAGCACCACCTAATGGTACAAGGCATTTTTTCCTGGATGACTTTATGGAAAATTACAGGTCTGTTAAATGTGTGAATGAGAAAAGACATGAAATAAAAGACTTTTACATAACAAGAAGCCCAGAAGCTTCAAAGAAAAAGGGGGAGATTGCAGTAAGAGGACAAAGAAAGGCACTATCTTGGGACTGTTGGGGGTTGACTGTGCAAAGGAAATAGAAGGACCATAAGAAAAAGAGATATAAACGTCTCTTGGCAAGGATTACAATTAACTTTAATAAGATAAAGAATAACATAATTGATTAAAAAATGGAAGAAGCAAGCAAAGAATTTAAGTTGGAACTGCAAACAGTGAAAGAAATGATAAAAGAAAGAAGGGGTTTATTGGACACACTGGTAGAAAAAGTAATGCAATTTATAGCAGAACAAAGGAATTCTAAAGGAGCCAAAGGAAGAGGAAAACAGCCAAGATGGACATGAAGATTCAGAGACATTGCCAAAAGACAGAAAAGGAACTAAAACTAAGACATTGACGACACAGATAATAAATAAAAGAGAAAAAGCAAGGGGGAGAGGAAAAATGGAGTGAGTGATATTAAGAAGGTTCTATTGTTATTAATCACACACACATATGTATGTATGTATGGTATTCAGCTTTGTTCGGGTATTCTTCCACGTCATTATAGTTGTGCTTTTAAAGTTGTAGTAACGTTTCGGCAGAATCTCATTTGCCATCATCAGGCTTCTGTATTGTGTTCATCTGTGAGGCTGACTCACAGATGAACACTATGCAGAAGCCTGATGATGGCATGAGAGACCGAATAACTCTGGGATTAGATGACCACACTACGCAGAGCAAGATCATGGCCAAAGGGGACATCGACCTTGCTGATGTCATCAAGGACGCTACTGCAGCAGAAGCAACCAGGAAGTCGGCCGCCCGAATGCGCCGCACTAATGCACCACTCCGTCAACTCGCCAGCGATACCTCACCTCACCAAGAGAGGCACACAACAGCGACCCACCACGAGGACCTCGAATCGCCATCAGAAAGTGATGAGGAGGTCAACCAGCTCCGGTCTGAATGTGACCAGCGCCATCAGCGGAATCAAAGACTACCGCACCAATGTACGGGTTGTTGGGCAAACCATCCGCGATCAGACTGCAAATTCCTCGACGTGCTCTGCCATTTCTGTGGGAAAAGAGGCCACATCAGGAAGTTCTGTAGAAGCAAGCAAGGATCCAGCCCACTTCAGAGGGGAAACAACTACCGCCAGACCACAGGGAATCGCCCTGTGAGTCGGGAACATTTGAACCACCAATGGAACAACCACTCCTACAGAAATAAAACACCGGCCATTTTATTGAGAAGAGACACATCAAACCATTACAATCGGTCACGCCTCATCGCTAGATGCAAAGAAGATCCGAGTGAAGGTCGCCATCGAAAACCAGCCTTGCGTGATGGAAGTCGATTCAGGATCGTCCCTCTCGATGGTTTCCTGGAAGACTCTTAAACAATTAATCCCTGCCGTCTGGCGTCAAGACCTCAGAGCCCAAAGAATCATCCTCAAAGATTATCAGGGGAACCGAATTCCGGTCGTTGGATCCAGCCAAGTCCAAGTATCATTCAAAAATCGTACTGCGTCATTACCACTGACCGTCGTTGATCGTGACCGGCCTAACTTGTTAGGCCTTCAATGGTTCACCCCACTCGGGATCGAGGTAGCCGGCATCCACCAAACCAGAAGCGACGACTGGGAGGAGGCCATCGTCCAGGAATTCCAGGACAATTTTTTTTTGCCATTTTTTTTATTAATTTTACAAAAACAGTGCACAGACAATCAAGGCATAGCAGCTTATAAATTCTTTTCTTAAAAAAAATAAAATAGTAGTAATTAAAGAAGAAAACCAATAGAACATAATGATTCCAAATTATAATATCAATATTTACTTTATCTATTTAACTTCATATCTTATCCCAACTTCTCCTTTTTATCCAAATTATTTCTTGCTAATTAAAATTTTTTTGCCTTTTATCAACATACAAAACACAAAAAACATAACAAAACTTAAAACATCTTTTCTGAAAGCTGCTTGATCCCGAGTTAAAACTCTTCACACAGACGAAATTTACACATCATATTCACTTTATATATCCTTTCCTATCTTATTACCATTTTCGATAACATTCTTTGTTTTATTTCCAACTATCCATCTTTTTTCTTTTACTATACTTCTCCTATACACTAATTGGAGTGACGCCTTTAACTCATTGACCTAACTTAAAAGTACTTCATATAACACTTATCTTGGGATTCTGTTTAGTACATTCTAAAATTACACAATAAATTTTATAAGAAAGGTTCTACTCTAAATGCACATATAAAAACACAATCTTATGTACCTTCCAGAATCCCCCCCCCTTTTTATCCTTAATTGGATTCAGCCATTGTCTCTAAATAAGCTTTTTTTCTTTAGATCTTGCTTCCCACCATTAAGGCTTCTCCTCCCCCCCTTTCTCTCTTGCTTATTCTTCTCCTTGCCCTTTGTCTCCCCTCCTCCCTTTTCTTACTCCCTTTCCGTTGCTTTCTAATCTTGCATCCACCTTTCCTCTCATTTTTCTCTTTTTTGGTTGTTTTTTGAAACCTTAAAATCCCCTTTTTCTTATCCTCTTTTTCCTCCTCCCCGGAAAAAAACCCATTGTTCATCAAAAATGGCTTCTTCTTCCTCTTCTTCATCCCAGTCATTTTGCTGCGTAGTCAACTTTTCATAAGTACATAACGCCATTTCTAAAAATTGAAATAAAGTGCCCAAAGTATCTATTCCATCTTGTTCTTCCTTTTTATATTTTTGATATTCAGTCTTTAGTTCATCCACAAGCGATGCCATCATAAAAAGAGAAACTTTTCCCAAAACAACCACCCAAGTATTTTTAATCAAAAATAGTTCAAAAGAAGTTCCAACGATTAATACTTTTCTTCCTTCTTCTATTTCTCTTTCTGGGGTTACAGTTTAATCAAAGAGGTCCAATATATCTTTCTTTGGGATTCTAGGCAATCTCCTTTTCCCACTTCTGCTCCAATTTTTTTCCTCTCCCTTCCCACTTGCAACATCAATTTTTAAATGATCAGAAATCCATACCTCTAAATAAGGGTTTTCCAATTTCTTAAATTTTTAAGTCCAGTGTCCAAGAAATCTTTTATCCCTTGACTTCAACTTTCAAAATAGTTCACCTTCAGTGCCCAAATAAATTTCAAATCTTCATCTGCTGTTTCTATGGGGTGGGAGAGTCAGAAAAAAAAAGTTCCCTTTAAAAGCTTCTCCGCCGCTTTCCGATCTCCTTAGGGATACAATGTATCCTCCAGACAGTTCAGTTCCAGCGAGTTTAAAAGATGTTGATTGACCCGGCTCAGCCAGCACTTTCACTTTTCTTGCTTCCTCCAGCACGATCTTACCCGGTTGCAGGCTTCTTTGTGGCGGCCATTGCTGACCGCCGCTCCACCACCTCGGGGAAAAAGGGGTTTTTCCGGACGAGGAGGGGGTCTGCGACACCCCCAACCCCGTCTGGCTCCCCTCTCTCTTCGGCTGTCCCTACAGGGCAGCCATATCCCCCTGACCCATTTGGATCGGGGATACCTCGGCGGCAAGCGCAGTAGGAATCGCGAACAGTCGTGAATTCCTGCTGCCACCGAAGCCATGCGGAACCGGAAACCAGGAATTCCAGGACGTTTTTGCAGACAAACTTGGCAAGTTCAAAGGGACCCTGATATCATTTAACCTTAACCCCGAAGTAGCCCCCATCCGCCTTAAGCTTCGTCGGGTACCTTTTGCCCTTAAACCAAAAATTGATGAGCAGCTCGATAAATTAATAGCCCAGGGTGTTTTAGAACCAACTGAGCACGCTCGTTGGGAAACCCCAATTGTAACACCCATCAAACCGGATGGATCGTTAAGGATTTGTGGGGACTACCGGGCCACCCTTAATCACGCCCTTCAACAGAACGCTTACCCGGTGCCGGTGGTACAACACCTTCTCCATTCCCTGGGGGGCGGAAAAGTCTTCGCTAAATTGGATTTAGCACAGACATACCAACAACTGCCTGTAGATAAAAAAAACTGCAGAGGCACAGACGATTGTTATGCACCGAGGCGCCTTTAAGTGCAACCGACTCCAATTCGGAGTGAGCGTAGCCCCAGGGATTTTTCAAAGTTTGATGGAGAGACTCTTGCAAGGGATCAAGGGGGTCGTGCCATACTTTGATGACATTTTAATTGCTGCCCCGAATAGAGAAATACTTGAAAAGCGTCTTAAAATGGTTCTCCAGAAATTTAAAGACTCTGGCCTTAAGGTTAAAAATAAATAAATGTCAACTGTGTACAGATAAAGTAGAGTTCCTGGGGTACCTAATTGATAAACAAGGCATTCATCCCACCAATAGCAAACTAAGGGCAATCAAAAATGCCCCAAGACCCAGAAATAGGACTGATCTCCAAGCTTTCCTGGGGCTCATTAACTTTTACAACATCTTCTTGCCCCAGAAAGCGACCGTAGCTGAGCCCCTACATAGACTTCTCAACAAAAAAGCAACCTGGGTCTGGGGACACCGCGAGGAGCATGCATTCCGACAAGTGAAAAATTTACTAACCTCAGATGCTGTTTTAATGCAGTATAACGAGACTCTGCCTTTAACAATTACATGTGACGCGTCACCGTTTGGAGTAGGAGCCATTTTGAGTCATGTGTTACCAAATGGTAGTGAGGCCCCTATTGCCTATTTTTCAAGGACCCTATCAAAGGCTGAACGTAACTATAGCCAGATCGACAAAGAGGCTCTTGCTGTTCTATCTGCTGTGAAATGGTTTCATGAATATGTGTATGGACGAGTTTTTACTATTGTTACCGACCACAAACCTTTGCTAGGGATTATAGCGGGAGACAAGCAAACCCCATATATATTGTCACCTAGAATGACTCGCTGGTCGGAGTTTTTAGCTGCGTACAGCTATAAATTACAACACCGCCCGAGGAAAGCCATTCCCCACGCTGATGCATTGAGCCATGCCCCACTTCCGGAAACCGTCGACGACCCAGCTTCAACCCTTACGACACTCCAGATTGAAATGCTACATTCACCACCGCTAGACATTGCAATCGAAACAAAATGAGATCCTGTCTTGGCGGGAGTTCTTAGCTGGGTCGAACGAGGATGGCCAATAGAACAAACCCCTGACGACTTCACCCCTTTCAGAAACCGGCAAACAGAACTTTTTTTGCAAAAAGGCTGCATCCTATGGGGAGATAGAGTCATCGTCCCAGAGCGGTTACAACGAGCAGTATTGAAAACATTGCATGATGGTCACCCCGGCATCGTGCGTATGAAAGCGCTCTCACGAAGCTATGCGTGGTGGCCGGACATCGACAAACAAATTGAAGCCTGGGTAAAAAGTTGTTTAAAGTGCCAAGAAGTCAGCAGTGCCCCACCTAGAGCAACTCCAACAGAATGGGAAACCCCCCCAGGGGCCATGGTCCCGCATCCACGTTGATTTTGCGGGACCTACTAAAGGACATACGTTCCTCCTAACAGTGGATGCCTATTCCAACTGGCTCGAGATCCACGAAATGAAGAATACTACAACGGAGTCCATCATCCGAAAATTGAATAGGCTATTCGCAACGCACGGGCTGCCAGACGTTATGGTCTCCGACAATGGACCCCAGTTCACCGCCCTGGTTTTTGAACAATATTTAGCGGACCAGGGTATCCGCCATGCGCTGACTTCGCCAGCGTGCCATGCGCTGACTTCGCCAGCGTACCCTGCGGCTAACGGCAGGGCCGAGCGCATGGTACAATTTGTTAAAAAAACTCTCCACAAAATGGACTATGGGGACATTGACGACAAAATAAACAGAATACTCCTACTCCAACACATCACTCTGCACAGCGTCACCAACAAGACTCCAGCTGAACTGTTGATGGGATGCAAGCACCGTTCCCACCTCGACCGGCTTCACCTGTCCTATGAGCCAGAGAAACCCTGTGGATCTAGCGGAAAATGCCACGAGTTCAAGGTAGGCGACTTAGTTTTCACCCAAAACCTCTCCGGCAAACCATTATGGGTCAAAGCAACAGTAATTCAAACCACCGGGTCCAGATCATACCGTGTGCAAACCTGCGACGGAAAAATATGGAAACACCGTATAGATCAGCTTCGCTCTAGACTACAACCCAGTTCCCATGACTCCTGTGACTCCCAAACTGAGGGGGGAGGGGATGTCGAAGAAACCGAATTCGAGATGGTGGAAAGCAGAAGCGAAGTCAGCAATCGGGCATGATAAATGAAGAATCAAGGAGGGGAGTGTCCTTGCCACAGAGGAATACCTCAATGGAGGCTAGCCCACAAAGATCGGAGGACAACAGAGACAGAATTACCGCCGCCGAGTTGTCCAGTGAGAATGCGGAACCGCCTGTACCAGATTTGTCCAAAAATGCCCCACCGAAACCGGACTACAGACAGGAACCAGTGGGAAAGTGCAAATCTAATAGACAGTTAAAACAACTTACATATCTTAGGGATTACGTCACCGCACCCCTCAAACGGAACCCGGGGTGAAGGGGTGTTATGAACTAATAAAAGCGCTTAAAGTTTTAACAAACCTTAAAGAAAAAGCAGAGTTCTAATCCTGCACTTCTGATTGGCCGATAATAACGACATCGGATTGGTCCGTTCTGGGGAATCTGATTGGCTGTTAACGGGCCACTCTCATTGGTTCAAGGGTTTAACACTTCCATGTTTCTCATTGGTTAATAGGTCAGCAGCCTGCCCTATAAAAGGGTTGCTGCTGCCCTAGGATTTTGCTCTGTTTTCAGAATGATTAATAAAGAGTTGAAGTTCAATGTTCACTGCCTCGTCTCCGTTCCTTGCGCCCATGCGCAGAACATAACAATAATGATGGGCGAAAATCTGGTATTAATTATGTTTTAAAAGTGTGAATTAGGGTTATATAAATGTTATAGGTGGAAATTGGTTAAAAGGAAGTGAAAGGGGAAATTAACTCTGTTTTTATTTTATTTTTTTGTGGTATACATGAAATAGAAAATATAATTGATTATACAAAGGGTATGAGAAAATAGAAAATATAATGAACTAAAAGGGATTATGTGGGAATGTAAAATATTTATAATGAATGAATTATATTATAATCAAAAGCTGGGGAATGAAATGTTATTAAAATTATATAGGTAAATTTTAGAAACAAAGAAAAAACATGAAATGATTATATCTCTGGAATAGGTATAAGATATATTGTAGATGGGGGATATACCATGTGGATCCTAAATGTATTAATCTTATTTTACTTTTACTCATTTCTTCTTTCATTGACTGTCTAATTTTAAATTGGTCTTGAGAAAGTTATAGATAACAATATATAAGGTAACATAAATAGGTGGTAAACTGAAAATGGAAATAATAGGGGATAAAGAATTAAAAATATATGTGAGGATGAAATGATTTTGATATTGAATTAATGAGTTGAAATATGAAAGGGAAATTTTTCTAAAGATTAGTCGAATGGATAATAATTTGAAATGATATTAAGAAAGTTGAAAGTGTCTATGATTATGTATAAATATTGTAATCTGGAATCACATTGCTCACATTAAGAGATGTGTAAAAAATAAAAAAATAAAAACTTTGAATTTAAAAAAGGAAACTTTCTCGACTGCTGCCCATCTCCCTCTGGCTGATGTCCTGCAATCACCCCGTTTCCGAGGTCTAAGTCCCAACCCTTGCAAACACAGTGTCTGGGCAGATTTCTATCCCCCCAGTGACCCACAAAAGGAAAAGAGATCAGAACTCCGTAGTTAGCTTTTATAATTATACAGAAATAAATAGAATCTACAGGAAGAGCAATTTCCAAGGGCAAAAGTGGGGAAAGGTAACCTATGCACCTGGAAAGAAGGAGGGCTACGGGGTGAGGGGGAGGTCTTTGGAGAGCAGAGGAGAAATTCATTTAGCAACACATGTTGCTTAGTGTGGGATTTATTGCACTGCAATTCTCTAAGTTTTTTCACTGTAAAGTGCATGCAAAACTGCTGTCCATAACCCTACTAGTTTTAAAGCAGAACTCAAACTGAAAAAGGCCCAATGGATTAATTTGAACGCCTCCTTAACTTGGAATGAGTTTGAGGCCTCAGGCATATAACCGAGTCATAGCTGTAAGAGCCTCCAGTTTATGACTGACTTGAATGAAATGTTGCAGGGGGCTAAGCAAGCCATTTCTCAGATGAACAGAGATTTTGTCCAGAAATAATTGGGCAGAGTGTAAGCTTCAGAGAAGAAAGCTCTTAATTTCCCATTTTGCTCTCTTGTGCAATATTTGTGGCCCAAAGATCCCATCCAGGATGCTGCTGGCAAGGAGCCAGGGATTGGCCCACCATAACCTCCCACACCAAGAGAAAGCGCAGGGAAGACCCTCCGCTCTTGACTGCAGAGAGAGGATCCTTCTCCCTCCTGTTTGCCCAAAGTTTGGGATTTGCCCTGTGGCCCCTGTAGAAAAGGCAGGTGAAAGCACCCACTGCCCCACTTTGTTAGGCGGGGCGGCAGGAACGTTTTCTTACAGGAAGTCCAGTTGGCACCAACTTCCTCCAGCAGACAATGGCAGGGAGGTAGGTGACTCAGGCACAAGTTGCAGACCTCACCCAAACAGGCTGAACCGGTTCAGGGCTGGATGGCCCATCCCACCCGATTAGAGTTCACTGAACATCCTCTCATCCATGGGAGTTCATGGGAAGGGCAGACATCACCATTCTCAGATGGCTCTAGCCCAGGAAAAGGCTTTCTTCTTCCCCCCAACCCTGCCAGAAGACTCCCCCCCCTTGGGGATTCAGCCAGGACAACACAACCAGTTGGTGCATAAAGCCCTGATGGGCACAAGAGAGGCCTGGCAGGAGGCTGCCATCTTCGTACCTGCCCACCCCACTAGCAGAGCGAAGGCAGTCCGGCAAACACTCCAGACCCGGCTTCAGGAGCATATCCGGGGGGGGGGGGAAGAGCTACCAGGCTAGTGCCCGTCCAGCTGGGCAGAAAGGAGGCCCTCATCTCCCAGACCCAACAGCCAAACGTGGCTGAGAAAGACGCGGGGGCGGGGGGGGGGCAAGAGGAGTCCCGACAACCGGGACAGTGTGGGGGGGAGGGGCTAAAGCGAGCCGCAGCCGGCCGATCTTTTCGGGTGGGGCATGTCAAGGCCAGCCTGCGCTGTCGAGGCCAGGGCGTTGGCAGTGGCCCGGACACAGCGCAGCAACCCACCCAACGATCCGCAACCAAGCCTGGCCACCGTGTTTGAAGCTACAAAAGGACGGGAGGAACGCCTCTTCCTCAAGGCCGGCTCAGGGGAGCAGCACGGGGCGCGAATTCTTACCTGGTGGCGACTCTGCGGCCGCCAGCGCAGCCGCCAACGTGATCCACAGCGCCAGACTTTTCTCGCACGTCATCGCAACGTCCTCCCGGACCAAGCTGCCCTCTGGGCCACAACGGCCGCCGAACACCGCAGGTGAACCACGCCCACCGCTCTCCGGACTCCAATCACTGGGGCCGACGTCTATCGCTATCGCACCTGTCTGCCCACCTATTTTGCATAGACTGCGTATCAATCACGTGGTGGTGGGGCGCCCCACCGGCTGCAAAGTGGGAAAGTCTTGGATGGAGAAACCTACGAGGTGAAAGCGGAAGATGTAGCAGGTGCAGTAGGGGCGGGGCTACGGCCCGCATCGCTGCTCCTGGTTCCTTCTCCCGCTCCCGGTTGCCTGGTTCCGGGATGGCTTTCCGTTTCGCCGCCGCCGCCTCGACTTGGGAAGAGCGTGCTGGGATCGGCACAGGCCCCAGAATAAAAGCCGGAGTCCCTTCCCTTCGCCCCTTTTCCCCCTCCCGCTTCAGCATCCCAGCTTACTTTTGCCGAAGCGCAGGTTGGGGATCCCGCGGCCCCCTTTCGCGCTCGGAAAGCCGTTCTGTTGGAAGCGCGAGGGGTTCAGGGAGGCCGTCGCAGGGAGGCTTCCTGAAGGAGCCCCCCTCTTGGGAAGGGCGGGGTGTCGTTTCGACGAACGTGCTTGCATAAGGACAGAACGGCCCAGGTGGGGGGCTAGAAGGAAGGGGGGCCGAGGCAGCGGGACGACGAAGCCGCTTCAGAACGCTGCGGCAGCTGTCTCAACCGGAGTCCGAACCAAATGACCGGAGCAGAGCAGGCGGCAGCAACTCGAAGGGGCAAACCCCGACTTTTCACAGAGGTGGGACAGAGACGGGTGAGGACATTGGAAGGCAAGTCCTTCGCAGGCCGGCGCTAGGAGAGAAGGGCCGTGCCGACCACCCATTAAAAGGGGGCCGGGAAGGGGAGGGGGTGCTAACAGTTGGCGGAATGCCGGGCCCAAATCTTAGAAACCTGCGTGACCAGAAAATGCTAAAAGAGCGAGGAGGGGGAAGTGATCAGGCGACCGCACATTGCTGGAAGGCGATTAGAGCCGAGACCTCAGGGATCCAGCTCTGGAAAAGAGAGGCCCGTGAGGCCGCCGATCGGCTCCTGCCCGCCAGAGCGGGCCTTCAAGCCTCCATCTTTCAGGGAGGTCCACAAGAACGGCCGGGAGGCCGGGTGGGCCCCGCCTCTGCCCCCAGAGCAAGACGGCCCTCCACCCCGAGGGAGGGTCTGGAAGCAACACAGCTCCGCCCCGGCTGCTATAAGGCGCTGAAAGCCGGCGAACGCCCCGTCTAGCTGGCGGAACGAAGGATGGCGGCGGATCGGGTGGGGAGGCGCTTGGGGCGTGCGTCGCCGGCCCGCTCTATCGGTCTCTCTCCCGGAGGCAGCCGCGCGGAAAGGACAGCCAGCCCGGGCATCCAGAGGCGCCAAGCACGGGTCACGGTTAAGTATGACCGACGGGAACTGCAGCGGCGCCTTGACACAGAAAAGTGGATCGACGGCCGGCTGGAGGACTTGTACCGAGGACGGGTGAGGGGGATGCCAGGTTGGGGGAGAGGACTCGAAGTCTTCTCCTTTGTGGGGACCGCTGCTGCCCTCGTCCAGACCAGCCTGCCTGGGACACAGCAACTCCTGTGGCCAAAGGCAGCTGCGGTCTCACTCAGCTTCCTGGCCTGGTGGGAGAGAGCCAGGCCATCTGCCTTCCAATTCTGAACTGGTTCTTGGAGGCCACGATGGGGTTAACATTAAGGCTGCTTGGGACCCCTGCCCCTCCCTCCCTCCCTCCCAGCTGCTAGTGCTCCCCCGAGGACTGGGGAGCCATCTGCCTTATTGGGAGGCACATCTGTCTTTCAGGGTGCCAGGAGGCCCTTTAATTGCAGCCTTTTGATAAGTAGTGGCCTTGGTCCACCAGGGTGGTTGCTGCTTGCTGCTGGTTTTGCTCTGTGTGCTTTTAAAGGCTCAAGAGCCTGAAGGCTGCTGGTGGTTCTGAACCAGGAGAGAGACTTGTGGCGACTGCCAAGAGGAGAAGCTGCACCCAGAAATACAAGGGACTCTGGGCTGCAGGGCCTGTTGCCCTTGGTCACCCCATTCAGCCTCAGCCGTCTTTCCAAGAACCAGATATTTGAGCCCTGGTTTTTCCTGGAATCTCAAGGTTAAATTCAGAAATGTCCCACTCACTCAATGCACAGGAAGACCCTGTCTGGGTCACGGAGCAGGCAAAACTGAGCAAGAGATTGGCTCCTATTGAATTCAGGCTGGAATGATGGGAGCTGCATGCCCAGCTACCAGAGGACTGTTATTTGCCCTGCTCCAAGGTTCTTTCAGGCCCCAGGGCCCCTTGCTTGGCTTGGAAAGGACCTTGCCAGGCTCACAGAAAAAGTGGCAGATGGGCATGCAGAGAAGGGTCATCCTCCTCCTTCTCTCTTCCTAGGAAGGAATGTGTATCTCCGCCTCCAGTTGCTAACATTTTCTTGCCTAGAAAGGATTTGTGGGGGTGGGGAGCCTGTCCTAGCTATAAAAGAGACATCTCCAATCCTCCCATGAAAGGAGCGAGTTACCATCTGGGTTGCTTTTTTGCCTCCCCTGGGAGTCGGAGAGGGGAGCACCTCAGCCGGCAGGCCAGCTCTTCTGGGGGAAGCAAGCCCTGGGCTGGAACATGGTGCTCGGTTGATGCTCTGATCCAGAGGCTTCTTGGTGTGAGGGGCAGCTGTATGTGATCATCCCCTCCCCCCTCTGCATATTTACAGGGCGGTTTCAGATATAAGATTTGCACTGGAGGCTTTTAAGAAGAGACTGGACAGCTATTTGTCTGGAATGATGTAGGGTCTCCTGTTTGAGCTGGAGGTTAGACTAGAAGACCTCCAAGGTCTTTTCCAACGCTGTTATTCTGTTAAGGGGTACAGATGGAACCAGGCTCTTCCAACTGGATCAATTATTTATTGCATGGTAGGCAGAATAGGAGCAATGGCATAAGGGTGCTTATGTTCCCAGGAAAAGCAGCAACCACGTCTCTGGGAAGTTGTGGGGGTGGGATGCTCTTCATCTTGCTTAAAAAGCGGGATACAGGTGGGTTTTGAAAACTTTGAAAGCTTTGTTGTTCTAGATCAGGGGTGTCAAACTCACGTCGTCACAGTGGCATCACGTGACATATAGAAACTTCCCCCCCCTTCGCTAAACCAGGTGTGGGTGTGGCCAGCGCATGATGCATCTGGCCTGTGGGCCGGCAGCTTGACAGCCCTGTTCTAGATGTTTTCGAACTATAAAATGCTTCACTGAAGATCCTGGGCTACTGTCAAAAAGCTTTGAGACCTCAGAGCTCCAGTTCCTAACTCTTGTTCCAAGATGCCCCTAGCTTGACCTTTTTTGATTTTGTGTCAGGAAGATGAGATGCCAGATGAAGTCAATATCGATGATCTCCTGGAGATGGACACAGATGAGGAGAGGGCCAAGAAATTACAGGTAAGCTGCCTTCATATGACCAGGTCTGCTGACTCAGAGGCAGGAATCCTCAAGGCACCCTTGATTGGGTCCTGTCAGCAGGAATGGAAGGGAGGTGAAAATATTGAGTTTTAAACCTGGCAGGGACAAAGCAGTTGCAGCATTAAAACAGAGCAAGCAGCAGAGTGAACCAGGGGGCTCTTATGCAGACAGAGCACCATTGCACACAAATTCCGAAGAACTTGCTACTCTAAGAAGTGAAGCTCTTCTTCAGAACCAAATGATCAAATGAGCCTTAATGCTCATTAACAACATGCTGGTACTAATTTCTGAGAACCAAGAATGATGCATAGATTTATATCTCCATGCACTATTTGTTGCATTAGCCTTGGCTGTGCCATTTTGTTAATAAATGCAAATTAGGATCTGAAAAGAATAAGAAAAGGGAACCAGGGATCTGTGTTCACTGTGAAAGACAAGGCTGTAAATTAAATCTGGGGGCAGGGAATCTGAGCCATGGGAAGAGATTTTCCTGGTTTAGTTCAAGAGTAATCCTGGAAAAGAGGCTGCACATTAAAAGGGCCAGACGAGTAAATGCTGGGCCACCCATCCTTTGGGGCTGTTCCTCACTGTAATTTTTTTCTAGGGCACCTTGGAGTCATGCCACAACAACACGGAGGTGGGTGTCCCCTTTTTGAGCACTGGGTCCTGTGAAATGTGCATGTCCGCCAAAGGTGGGGTTTGCTTTCCCAAAGAGATGCCCCGCTTCCAGCTGCTGTGGAATAGTTGAGGAAAGGCACCCTTTCACCCTTTGGGCTCCCCGGCCTTCTTCCCACCCCATGACTCCCTGAGGAGGCTCCCTTGCAATTCCTGGGATCTGGTTGCTACTGATCCTGGGAGTCCCTATTGGAGGGAGATCCCTTTCCTGGCAAGGTTCCCCCAGGGCCAGACCTCTTCTCCACCTTACTGGAGAAGAATGGTGGGACTCAACCTCCCCCCACCCCTCAGGACTTCACCAGAGAGCTGCTGGAGAAGCTGAGAGGCCTCCGGACAGAACATGTTCTCCGCCGGACAAGTCCCAGCAGCCAGAGGAACATGGACCAGGGTCCCAAAGTCCCACAGTGACCGTGACGCTGGAGAGCTGCAGAGAGGGCTGAACTGTGGAAGAACTTGCTACCGCCTCCCTGACTCCACTAGGATGGGCTGGCTCCATGGCTTCAGCCACCTTCACCCTGCTGGGAAGGTCTCCTGGGCCTTTTTGAACCTTTCTCTCTGATGGAGGAGGATGGGCTCTGCTGGGCCACCTCCCCATAATAAAGTGCTCTGCCCCCCAGAAGCTCAACTGTTGCCTCTGCCAGAGCGGGGTGGGGGAGGCGGGACCTTAGGATGACTGGGGCCCTTGTGAGAGAGAACCTGGCCAGGAGAGGGTTTGCCCCCTGTGAAGCTTTCTGGGCTTTTGTGGCCATCACCCAGAAGCTGTGTCTGGGTTTGCATGTTCTTGGTAGGTTTTCTCTGGCTTGGAATGTTTGGCACAGTCTGCCTGATTATCCAGGGCCATGAAAACTCAGAAATTGCTTCTTTGTCCAATCTACCCATCAGCACCCCCTCTTTAGCCAGTGAGTTAAGGTGAAGGCAGCAGGCTTTACTAGAGACTCACAGCTGTGATGCTAGCTGGGTCTATGACAACTTGCCACGGCCAATTCACTGTGGGACAACTCACTGCAGGACGAGTTACACTGATATCAAAGAAATGGTGGAATAGAATCATTAAAGAAAGGATGTAAAAGGAGGGAACAGAATGAAACATGAACTGCAAAAATTAAAGCATTTTTTATTTATTTTAAATAATTAAATAGAATAGTTAAATTGTCCTGCAGCAAGTTGTCCCATTCCGACCCGCCAGCCTTTCCCCTTTTCAGACAACTCCCTCAGTCAGACAGAGGCAATGAGTCCTTCTCCCCCCCCCCAGCTGAGAGCCAGAGGTTTTTTTCCAGGTTAGAAGCTGCTTCAGGAGACAAGCAGCACTTTTGTGCTTCTTCCTTGCCAGTGGAGTGGGGGTGGAGGATGTCTGCGTGGTCCACCAAGTGTGGGGGGGGCACATGTTTAGCCCACTTGCCTGCAACTGGGCCTGTGGCAGCCCTCTCAATCCAGTCCTCCCTGGAGCTTCTGGATCCCCTAGCATTATCTGGCTACAGAAGGACTTCTCCCAGGCCCCACAGATGTTTGTGCACATATGGCTCCCCATGTGCCCCCCTGCCATTACTGTCTGCAAGTCAATCTGTACCAGCTACTGCCTGCCTCAATCCAAGCCAGGGCGGGGGGGGGGGGGGGATCTTTTCCCAAGGGAGGGAGAGAGGGAGGGAAGATGCTTACAAAGGGAAGCTGGGCCAGGCCCTCCCTCCCATGGCTGGTCCAGTAGACGCTGGAGACGCTGGAGCTTGTGCCCTTATTTGGGAACAGGCAGAGGCTGGAGAGGGGAGGGACTTACCGGAGCCCTGGGTGGCCAGCTCAGCTGGGCCCCTTTGGCTTCCCATGGCTTAGAGATGCCCACAGCCCTACCCACCCCACACCCACCAAGTAAGCCCCCATCGCATACAAAACATGGGGGGGGAAACCCACCGGTAATATTCAAAAATTAATTATGAAATAGTATTAACAAAATTGAGGAAAACAGCCTTTTCAAAAATGGATACCACACTTCCTGAATACAATCTTTGCTACTGAGCACTTTTCCAATCTCTCAGTATAATTCTCTTGGCTACTCTGTACAACAAATAAACCCCTCAGAAAGACCCCTGTGATCAGGTCCCAGTTTCGTAACGTAGTTCAAAATAACATTGACAAATGTAACTTGAAAACAGCCATCTGCATAATGTGTGTTAAAATATTCCTCCAAAAAGAAACCCAAATTTGACAGTTCCTTCTTGGCACAAAACAACTCTAATCCCAATCTGTATATAATGTTAATTGTATAATGTGCAATCCCAAAGTTAACATTGAATTAACTCACTTCATTGTCTTTTACACTTTATTGTTTTATAGTGAGGTGAATTATTGTTTGATGACAGAATACAATGAGATTAAGTTTCTGTGAATGAATAAATGCATTTGGGTCAAACATAGTTTTGCAGATGTTATGTTTTATTGCTCTTATGTGCTCTTGGCCACCCAGAGTTTCTGTGGTTAGAAGAGGTGGCTTGAGCATGTTCAGCATATTCAGGGGAAGGCTAGATTTAGTTTGTTCCCCAGATCAGTCTTGAGCCCAAATAGAAGGAAGCCCCAAATCACCAGCTGCAGCCTTGGGCGTTTGGGCTGTGGCCCTTCTCCTGTGCTTTGAAACGCTCTTGATACTCGTTGCCTCTCAGTCCAGACCCCCAGTTTGGTGACTTCTCTGGTACCTGGGCGGGGCACTTTGACTGCAAATTAAAAGCCTGCTCTGGCCCTGATCACATTCCTGTCGTGATAGAGCTTTAACGGGAAGGGCCATGCTGACTCTCATGCCCTGTGGTCAGGAGTGGCCCTGCCTTGCCAGGTCCTTGCTTTCCCTTTCCTATAAGATCCCAGATCCCAAAACAGGTTCCCTGCCGACTGGAGAACGAGCTTTTCCACTTCAAGGGGATCGCTTGCTGCTCAGGCTGTCCCTGGTTTCATTTGCAAAAGCTGGTCCTCCTGGTGACTAAAGCCACCTTTGCTCACTTCCAGATTCAGGAGCAATGCACAACCAGTGACCATGGCCTCTGTTGCCTGGCGAGACACAGATTGACGCCCCAATCTGAAGGACCTGCTTCTCTGAGTTACAGCAGTGACCACCAACTGTAACTCCACCCCCCCACCGGCCTATGCACAATGCAGCGTGCCTTTCCCCGGCTTCAGAGGCAAGCAGCTGGTTTGCTTGGGAAGACTGCTGCCCTTTGGCCAGGTGGGAGTCTCTCTCCTGCTTAGGCCCAGGCAATTGAGGCAGTGGGGCCTGTAAGCTGATCCAGCATAGCAAGTGGGGCCTATGAGCTGATGAGCTGATCCAGGGTGGTCGGGATGATGATTTTCTTGGGGCCTGCCTTGCTTTGCATCATAAGCTGAGCAAATGGTTTCGCAGGATCCACTGATCTAGATCAGCCATAATGCTAATCAGGCAGCCATTGACCTGGCTATTTCTGCTGCAGAACCTGTTAATGCCACCAGAAAGTGATGCTGACCCAGGACCTGGCCTTTCCTCATTCCAACCTCTCTGGCTTTGGCGAGCAAACTGAAGGTGTGCAGATGGGCACACAACACCACTGTGCCTGAGCACCTCTCTTCTATCCCACCTGCTGCAAGCCCCAAGCCCCAGAGTGCCTGGGAGGACCTTCCAATGGTGCCTGTGATGTCCCCAGGGCTCCTGCTTGCTGCCTGTTGCTCTCCAGCCCCCTCCCTTTTCTGCCTGAGCAGAAAGAAAAGAGCTGTTGAGAACCACAGCGCTCCCATCCTGGGGTGAGAGGGGAAGCCTTCTCCACTCACCCTTGGAAGGCAATTGAACGATGGTCTAACCTGGAGAGGTCTGGTTTCCCTACCCCAAAGGGGCTCATCTTGGGCCTCCACCCTCCCTCGTGGTAGTAAATAACCAGGGTAGACTCAATCTCCAGAGTGTGGAAATTCATCCCTGGCCACTCAGTTCTGGGTGGCTGAGGGCTCCCTTGTCCCAGCCACAACAGAATCTCATTCTGATTCAATCCCACCTGCTACCCTTTCTCTCTTCTCCTTCCCCACGCTGAAACGGTGCTCTTTAAAGAGCTCGTGTGCTTTCTGCCCCAGGCCCTTAGCCTAGCCAAAGGATCTAGCTCTTCCTCCTCAAACCAAAGTTGTGCCCCAATTACAGTGCAAGCCGTGTCTGAAAGAGCCCCCTTCCCAAATTACCTCCTGCTGCCCAAAACCAAGAGAAGTCTGGCAGAAACTTTTCAGACTAGCACGTGTAATTAAGTGGTCAGTTTTGGTGAGCTCATTTTCTTCATCAGATGGGTAAAGTCTCCATGTTCTCATCTGAAAATCCTAGCAGACACTAGATGGCAGACTGGAGTCAACCATACATCCTATTTTCACCCCCCCCCCCCAAGGACCTCAGGCACACAGGCAATTCCCACCCTGTTTCTTTTAAATTCATTTCAGTAACGCTAATAAAGTGAGGGTCATATAATTCAGTGCGCTTTTTAGCTCCCCAGTTCAATGGGACAGCTACGTTCGTGCTGATCGTACAACAGGGCAGCAGGTCTAGAACATAGTCAAGGACTGGAAAGGACCTTGGAGGTCTTCTAGCCCAACCTCCTGCTCAGGGCATTTGCATCAGGGTTTGAGTTCTGCTTCCTGTTCCATCCAAGTCCAGGATTCTTTCTTTGTAGAAACAGGATCCTGGGCTTTAACATCACAGAATTGTGGCAGTGAAGGTGGTCACCCCTTCTCTGGCATTTAGGGATGAAGGCTCCGCCGTTCTGGGACCTTCTCGAAGAATTGCACATGGTCCCAGTTTCTCATTGAATATATTGGTTTTGATAAAAACTGATTTTTTACATTTTATTTTTTGAATGATTTATTTTGTGAAAATGACCCATCAGAGGCATGCGGGTGGGAGAGGGAAGGGAGATCACTGTGGCCTGAAATCCTATTTTGGGTTTCTCACCATTGTGTTGCCAGGCTGGCTGCCATGATTCATTCACCCAGGATCTTCCCTGGGAGGGGGAGGATGCCAGGTGAGTGACCCCCCCCTCTTGCAAGAACTTCCAACCCATAGCAGAAGGAGCTGGGGGAGGGGGGGCTCTTTGGAGTACAGCCTAGCCTTGGAGTAGTCAGTCAAGCCCAGGCTGCCTCTGGCCATAAGTGGCCCTTTCCAAGCCCGGCACGAATACCCAAATCTTTGACCTGCAATAAGGTAGCAAGAGTCTCACTGGATTCCTCTTGGAGCAATTCCATCACAAGAAAGGCCACCCACCCAGAAGTGTATTTAGTCCATCGTAAATGTTTTGTTTCTAAAAGGCTGGGATACAACAAACTCACAACACCAGGAGGGCAACAGGGGTCCCCACCTCAGCAGCTGCCATTGGGGAAGCAATGGGTTAGGAGATCAGGACTCTGCCCCCAGGTGCAAGGAGGAAAAAAGCGTCCCATGACTGGGGGCTGCACCCAAGAGCAGCAGTACACCAAGCAAGGCTGGGAGAGGGGATCACCCGAGGGAGATTCTCATGGCTTGCTTCTTTCCAAGGTTAGCCCCTCCTGGGATGCCCAACAGGCCTCCTGCAGCTGCTGATACCTGGTTCTTAGGATTAGGCTCGGGCTCGTTCACCAGGCAACGCATGACCTGCCCAAAGCCAAGGTTTGACCAGTCCTAGACCTCTTTGGTGGTCATACCTGTGCTGCCTTTCTGAGCTCAGGAAACCTAAAAAGGGGCGTGGGGCGCGGAGGGAGACCGTAAGAGTAAAATGATTGCAAATATCAGTCCTATATGCTCATGCCCCTGGCATCTCCTGCAGCCCGGACTCTGGTCAAACTTTACCACAGCAACTATTGTCTTTGAGGAAAGGGGTCTCCTGGCCTCAACTGCTCGGACTCAAGCAGGCCACCTTCATCTTCTCAGCTGGCCCCCCAGAGTTTAGGCTGCTGGGTCTTCCAAGGTCAGCTTTCTCTGACCCTTTCCCCACCACTACCTCATCCCTGCAAAACATTTTACTATAGCCTGGCTGACTGCGCCCTTCTGCCTCACAACAGGAATATTTGAAATAATTCCATACCAAAGTAAGATGGATGGCAATATTTAAAATCACTGCATCATTTAATGCCAGCAGTACAACGATTGGAGTCTCAAGTCTGGACATTGTTGGAAGACGCATGTGTGATTTAAAAAAAAGCAAACAGCCATGCAACCAAAAATCACTGTAAAAATACTAGTACAATATATACAAATCCCTTTTCAAATAATATTTACATTTTATAGCATTTTTATAAAGCGCTGGCAAATTTCATTGATAACAAAGATTTGAGTCTAGTGAATGGATCTTGATTTACAAAAGTTAGATTGTACAAATCTCACAGAGCATCTATGTACCTAGGCAGGTTCACAAGACAGAATACTTCACAAAGAGCATATTCCTTGACAAGCTGTTCATCGATCTCAGGACCAGGACAGCTTCTCCAAAAGGTCCTGCTCACTTCGGACAAGTTTAGAAAGGTTCCTTGGAAATCTGCTCCAGCCCTTTTCTGTCTCTGAACTTTAGTGGGTCGGCATAAAGAGCCTGTACAGCTAAGTGGCTGGAAACTGGCAAAGTAGGAATCCGGCTTGGCTTTCCAAGGAAACTAGCTTGCATTTGTACCAAAAGGACATAACTTTCTCTCCCCAAGTGAGTTCTACACTGTGCTACACTCTCTGGGCAAAAAAAGGGAGGTGCTTGGGAAAGTAGGAGTCACCAAGGCAGAGACTCCCCCACCCATTTCAGATTAAACACTGCTAAACCTGGGCATGAACCCTGCTCCAGTCACTCCCGCCCTGCAGTCTGTCCAGCTGCAAAGACCCTGGCCAAAGGACTTCTATCCCTTGGTTTCTTACAGAGACACCAGTTAGCAGCTCTTGCACATACACTTCATGGAGAAGCTGCAATCCCACTACACCGAAGCAGCTGGGCCGCAGTCGGGGTTGCTCATCTGCTCTGTGGGGAAGGTGGGCCTTTTTTAGTGACCCAGCCATCTCCCAGGCAGAAAAGGGGCTGGCCTCTCAGCCCCCTTGCTCAGAGTACGAAGAGCCATAAGGTTGGAGTCTCCAAATTGCCCACCTCAAGAGCACACCAGCCAGCGCACACAGACGCTCATCCTTCAGGTGGTTCTTGCCAGGCTGGATCAGGACAAAAAGTCACTGCTTTTAACCCCAAAACAAGGTCTAGCTTTGAAAGAGGCTATTGGGGGAGAAACGAAGTAGCCTTCGAAAGACAAACTAGTGCAACTTAGTTCTCTGCATTTGAGAAGAGACCAAATCCATCGGTTAGAAGCACTGGAGGGACAGAAACAGGCCGGGCTTCTAGCTCTGTTCAGCAATTCTGGAAAGACTAAATTTGCAGGGCTACTCTTGGTTGTTACAAAACAGGCCCTTCGTCCACAGCAATCTCTCCCCCAACTGCCTGTCCTGATTTTTAAGGGAACTGCACCCGGGGCTTTCTGGGATGCCAGAAGGCTATGGCTGCCCCTGCACAGAAGATTGTGGGAACAAATGCTTCTTTGCAGGAATGACAAACATCTCATTTCTGAACACCAGGGCTTCTGTTTGCTTTTTAGAGGAGCACAGGACACATACAAGCAAATTAGTGTTATTAATAATTTAATTTCAATACTACAAACTCTGTTTTGGTAGAAGGCATCACTTCTTCAAGAGGCCACCCACCAGAGGCAGAAGCAGCCTGTTGTAGCCTGGCTGTATCACATCTGAATCCGGCAATCCAAGAAAACGGCAGAAGGGTATTTAAAACAAAATTCAATAGAGTTACAAAAATAATTCATCATGGTTACTTCTCCATAATAATTTTGCTGCGCTAGATTCTTTTTTAAAAAAGGCTATGATACACATATATTGTTACAGTTTAGAAACAAAGATATATATATTCTACAGGTCAGCACGGCTGACAGTTTCACTCCTTAACAGGGCACGCTAGGAAACTGTCATCCTTTCATCCTCCATTCAACAGACAATAAATACCTGAAGAGGAGAAGCAGGGGGGGGTGGAGACATGGCCCAGCCATTGTGCAAAGGAGGAGGGAAGGGCTGGCAGAACCAGCCAGCCCAGATTTGAAGACACTGAAGGATTCCAAGTGGACCTCAGAATAGTCCGCAATGGAACCCGGGGGGGGGGGGGGGGGGCGTGACACAATACTGCCTGGGGTGGCTCAAGACCCTTGTTCCTCTCCTACAAGGTCGCTTGGAGGTTACACTCAGTAAAGCTCAAAGGATGGAGGTACACGGTCAATGGCAATTCATGGAATTTTAAAAAAGTGACAAACAAACACTGCTGCTTTTTTTGGACACAAGACTGCATGTACAAGTCTCTTAATACTACTGACAGAATGGGGAGGCTGTCGGGTCAAACCCTTTAAAAACATCCTTCAGAGAGCCCGCGTCCTGCAGCTCTCCTTCCTGGGCAGGGCTGTTGCCTGCAAAAGGGCTGCCAGCCCCCGACTTGGCCACCTGCTTCACCATGCCATAGACAGGCGGCACAGGGAGGTTGTGGACACCAGGCTGAGTGACAGCAGTCTCCGCAGTAGGAGCAGAGGAAGCAGGAGCAGAGTGGGCGGCCTTGGGCCGTGGCCGGTTGTAGCTGTTGTAGCGGTCAGTCACCGGCTCTGGGCTGGGCTTCTCAGCTTCTAGCTGGTCCAAGGCTGACCGACGCACAAACAGCGGCTCCTTCCCTCGGTTGCCACCTTTGCTGCCTTCGGCACTTTTGGTGGCTGGGCTCCCTTCGCCAGCAGAATCAGCAGGCTTGCAGCCAGGGCTGGGAGCCCTTGGGTCATAAAGGCTGATCCCACTCAGGACGCTGCTTTGGCCAGGGCCCCTGCTCAACCCCCCGGCCGTCAGCAGCCGTGGATCATAAGGGGCTATACTGGCAGCAGCCTCTGCACCCACTCCTAGCAGGGAGCTGACTTCAGCTTGCTTGGCGGTCCCCGAGGATCCTGGCTCAGAAGACTTGGGCAACCGGGGGTCCGCAGGCACCTTCCGTGTACGGGGATCACTTGGCTTATCACTCTGCCCAGGGCTGCCTGCTGCGTTGACCGTCTTTAATATCCTGGACAGCAGCTCAAAATCTGGAAGGCTGGAGCCAGGACTGGCCGAGGGTTCTGTCTGGGACCCAGCCCGCTGCCTGGGGTCAGCGACGCTGGCATTCTGAGATCGGTTCAGGCGTGGATCAAGGGCAGGCAGGGCCTGGAGAGCAGTTGGGACAGGAACTGATTCCTGCTTAGGAACAGGCAAGGGGATCAAGTCTTCGGGGCTCCACAGCACCATGCGTGCAAAGCTGGGCATGAGCAGGACAACGTCTTTCTTGATGTGGCTGAACTGCTGCAACTGGCAGCGAGGGTCCCTCAGAGAGTGGTTTGGCAGGGTGTCAAGAGGGATGGTGACCGGTTTGTCCCGCAGGGCCCTTTCCCCTTCCTCCTCCTCTGGGACAGAAACAGCCTTCTGGGTGACCGAAGGGCTCGAATGGAGAACTTCTGCTGCTTTGGGGGCAGAGGATGTGCCGTGCCGTGCCAATCGTGGATCGGTGGGCCCTGCCTCTGCAGCTCCAGAAGGCTCCAGGTTTCGAGAAAGCCTGGGATCACGCAGAAGGCGAGGATCGGCTGGCCGGCTCTTCTGAAGGCGAGGATCGCTCCTGCCTGAGGCAGGAATGGGGCTTCCAGAGAGGTCTTCATGGGGTCTGCTGGAACTCTGCTGCCGTAGAGTCTTCAGGATGGAGCTGACGCTGCTGCTGCCTCCATCATCCTCATCACTGGAATACCAGTTGCCAGGATCGCCTGGTAGAGAGACGGAGAGGGCGGTGAGCCTATACTTGCTATCTCAGAAGCCTCTTCAAGAAGCAACCAAGAATTATTTCAAAGACACATTTGAAAGAGGAACTTCATTCATGGAAACTCATTGACCCAGGCAAAAATATTTCCGCAGACTGACCAAGTTGCAGAAAAGAAGGCCCAACAATTGCTCCTTCTTAGCCAACAGTTGCCTTTATCTCCCCTGACAAGCAAGAATCGGTTCCTGTCCCAACAGGAAAGGGGAGGGCACTCCATGGATGGGCCTTTCCCTATCCTAAGGGAGACTCCTGTCCCACTTTTCCTCCAGTAGCTCAATGCTTCCTTTACTTCCCATGACCATGACTGGCCCAGTCACCCCATTTTTCCAAGGCTGGAGATAGACCTGCAGTTTCTCGGATCCTCGTCCAGCACCTTAGCCAGCAGACCACACTGGCTCTCCCGTTGTCTACAGGGGCCGTTTCACAAGGATGGGGTTGAGGAGCCCTCCTCCACAAGAGCCTGTCCCTACAGTTTCAGTAGGAAGAATCAAGGGCGCTTTTCCCCAGTCCCTGTGGCGGTTGAATAAGCCACCACACTCGGGCAGTGTGATATGCGCACCCTTGATCCTGCCCGAATGGTGGCTGCTCCCGAGTTCGGCTGCCAAACTGCCCCCTGAGGGCTTCCAGGCCCCACCAGCACATCGAAGAAGCCCAGCATGGAGCAGGCTTAGCTTCCCCCTCTCAGAGCCCCTCCCAGCTGCCCAGCGCCTCAGCTGCCCTTGCCTTCCTCGTGGTCTCGGTCCTGCTTGCTGCTCTCTGCCTGACGGCGAGCCCTCTCTTCTTCCTGCTGCTTCTGCTGGATGCGAAGGTAGAGAGCCCTCTGGGTGGAAGGCAGGAAATCTGGGATACTGCTGGAGGGTTTCTGCAGCCGTGGAAGGCCTCCGTCGCAGAAAGAATCTGGCTCCAGAGAAGGGTCGGGGAAAAGCCCTTCCCCAGGGATCTCCTCATAGCCTGGGTAGCCCTCTATGAGGAAAATGGGGGGTGGGAGGGTGGCAGCCGTGAGACCCCTGGAACAGAAGGCAACCAGCCAGCCAGCCTCCTGTTCCACTGCCGGGCAAACAAAGCCACCCACAGCCCACCCAGAGACTTGCCTGGGCCCATCTCCAGACCTTCTGGGTGCAGGTAGAAGTTTTCATAGAAGTCCTGTGTTGGGGGCCTGGGGGGCATCTCTTCAGGGCCAAAGGGCATCATGGGGGGTCCGGGGCCCAATGGAGGGCCAGGGTTCATCCCTGGGCCCATCGGCATATCAGGACAGATGTCTGCACACAGGTCGGGAAGCATGTCGGGGGGCATGTCAGGAGGCAACTCTGGGTGCCCAGGCCCAGGGAACCGAGGTGGGGATGGGCCAGGATGCCTAGAGGGAAAAGAGGATCTCAATGAAGCACCTCATTCCGGCCGGTAATGGACACGACAGCCAGGCTGCCCAGGAAATCCAGGCACCTTGGACTTGCCGTCCACCAGGGCAGAAGCCCCTCCTCTTTTGCTTTGGCCTTCTGCATCCCCCCTTCCGGGACGGAAGGCAACACTTACCTCACCCCCAGCTTCTCGGCCAGCTGCCCTGTCGGCCTCACGACAATCTCAAAGAGGGAAGGGATCTTCTTGTACAAGTCCTGCTGCAGCTGCTGAGGCGAGAGGGGCTCGTGGATCGGGAGAGGCATCTGTGGTGGCCCTGGGGGAGGGAGGGGAGGGGGAGGGGCAGGGGGGCCTCCGGGCATGGGCCGGCCATTAGGGGAGGTTGGAGCTGGGGGCCCTGGGGGACGCAGGGGAGTGGGCAGCAATCCCACCCCAGGAGGTGGCTTGGGCAATGGGTTGATGCCCTGTTTCTTCAACTCCTCCACTTCTTTCTCATCCTCCGCTCCGGCTTCTGCGTCATCTGCCAACATCTAAGAGGCAAGGCATAGGCGGGCGGGCGGTCAGTTTCTCCAGCCGCACCTCCCACCGTGCTGAGTTGGAGCCCTCCTGACTATGAAAACTGCAGGGGCCGTCTGAGGCCTGTCTGCAGAGCAGGAGTATCTGGGTGCCCATTTGTCCCTTTACCTTATCAAGGAGTTCCCGAGTTTCATCAGTGAGCGGTTCGTGTGAGAACATGCAGTCCTCTCCGTTAATGCAGTTCCCAGTGGTGTGAAACAGTTTACAAGGGAAGTCCCGTACCAGGTGTTGAGGAAAGCAAAGAACAAAAAAAAAAAAAAAGCCACAGGGACCCACCAGGGTCAGGAGATCCATGATTTCACAATTCTTGCTTCCACAAAGACCCCTTGAAAGATCCCCTTGGGAGAAAAAAGCTGGCCTGCAGCCTGCAGTCAGCGAGTCCTCCCAGTAGGGAGAGGCAGACCAGGGTACCAAAAACCTCCCAAAACCCTGTCCTAAACATGTGACCGGAAAGGATATCATGCATGTAGGGACAATTCTCCGCCCTGGCACAGTAGCCAGTGATGTAAAATTTGCACAGTTCCCTCTTCTTTGGTAGCTCAATATCATGGCTAAAGTTGCAGTGTTCCCCCTGTCAAGAAAAATACAAAAGGCTTAGCCACAAACACAACAGGACATCAGCTGACAGGATGCAAAGCATCTCACCCTGGCTGCTGGGAGAAGGGCTGGTGTTCACAGCCACAACAATAATTCAAAGGCCAGTCCTACCCCCTCCTGCCTCTCTGCTGGATGAGCCTGGCCCACAGTTAATTCCATCCTTTCCTAACTGGGGATAAACAAATACAAATGCAGCTTTGAAAAAAGTACCAGAACTTTGAGGAAAGTACCAGAACTGCCTGGAGCAGGCAAAGGAGGATGCCGATTGTGGAGAATCAGCTTCAATGAACGACATGGCTGCTCCCTTCACTGTTTATTAAGTATGTAAATGATTCTGATCTGGAAGGCAGGCTCTAAAACTTTAAATCTACCATGGGACTAAACATTGCCGAGAGGATTTGCTGCACAGAGAACTAAGTGAAAATGGCTAAGCAGGCCCTTTTCGAACACTGGGCCACAAGAATGAAGAAAGGCTGTTCTGGCACTCCTCCTCGCCCACGTCCCTCACCTTATGCCACAGGGAATGAAGCGGGCGCCTTCTCTGCTCCTGGGCAACCCAGGCACAAAAGGCCATGCGCCAGCCCCTACACTCCTGCTCGAAGACACCTGCAGGTAATCCCCGACTTACAACCATTTATTCAGTGACCATTCAAAGTTACCAAGGCACTGAAAAAAGTGACTTATGACCATTTTTTCCACTTACGATCGTTGCAGCGCCCCCTGTGATCATGTGATCAGAATTCGGACGCTTGGCGACCAGCAGCAGGTATTTGTGATGGCTGCAATGTCCTGGGATCACGTGATCCACTGTTGCAAAGCCAGAGCCAGTTAACAGCCGTGTGGCTCTTAATAACTGAAGGGATTTACTTAAGAATTGTGGCAAGAAAGGTCATAAAATGGGGTGCGACTCACTTAACAAATGCCTCATTTAGCAACAGAAAGTTTGGGTTCAATGGGGACTACAAATTGGGCACCTCCACCACTGTTCCTGCAGGGGTCAAAGTGCCATAAACGGGCTGCACCTACCCAAGTGCATCTTCCCTCCACAAAATACTTGCAGACGACTTTCCCTTTCTTATCTGACTGGTGGGGTTTCTCGTGATCAGTCCGTCTGTAATTTCCACAGCTGCCACCTCCGTCCTGTACAGATTGCAAGAAAAATATTAACCGGACTAATTTATATGTCAATGTTAGGCAGACCCTTGTGAAAAAAACGAAAAACAATGTGTAAGAAGGAAGAGTAGCAAGAATAAAAGTCAGATAAAATTAACTTGGTAGCCTAAATAATTTCTAGGTGGGGAAAAAAAGGCATTTTGTTGGTTTCCTCGGAAGCGCCTGCCAAAGCTCCCCCTTGGCTCACCCACCCAACTCTTCTGCAGCTGTATGTCAGTCAGATCCATGCAAGCTCAGACTTCTCTTGACCTCCAGCCCCGACTATTGAGGCGGCAGGTTCAGGACGAAGACCACGTGGAGTCGAGACCGCGGCCTTACGCTCAGTCCAGAGCCAATGAGAACGGAGGGTGCTGAGCCTCATGCTCTTTTCTTCATTATTGGGAGTTTCTGATTCATCTGTACTGAGCAGCCCAGTTGTATCCGCCGCTGAGACCCCAGTCCTAGCAGTGGAAGGTGCCTGGCCTTCCCCAGGGAGTTCACTCCCACACTGCCGCTTCTTGGCTTCCGTCCAACTTCAAGCCTCAGTTAAACCCAAAGCCAGGGAGAGGCCTCCTACGCCACTTACCCCCAGGTCATCCTCATAGTAGTCCTCCTCCTCATTAAGCGCTGCTGCTTTGCCTAGGCCTGATCTGCCACGATGACCTCGTCCACGGCTCATCCCCTTGCCTCCTCGCCCCCTGGAACCACGGCCTCGTCCACGTCCCATGCCTGTAACAAGACCAGTTGATTCTGCAGCCCAGCCATGGAAAACCACATCTGGCCATCTGCTTGGCAGAGGCCTTGGACAGGGGGCTCGGCTTTTTCTCCTTCCGCCCACGTACCTCTCCCCCTTCCTTCTTTGCTTCTGCGGTACTGGTTCAGTTCTTTGGAATAATCATCATAGTCTTCCTCCCCCATGGGCTCTTCCCCTTCGCAGAACTGCCAGGAAGACAGAGAGAAAATTAGCCAAAGGGCACCGTGGCAGGAAGCCAGGCTGAGCAAGGGCAGATCACAATGTTCACCTCCATCTCCTCGTCGTACACTTCTTCCTCCTCCTCCTCAGGGTGCTCTCCCCTTCCCCTGCCTCGACTGCTCCTGCCCATACCTCGTCCTCTCATTCCACCTCTTCCACGTCCACGGTAACCTCGGCCACGACCACGGCCACCTGTTGACACAAACCAGAGAAGGTGCCAAACTGATCAGACTCCAGCATTTGCACGTACACTAAACTATACTGGTTTTGTTTGATCTGCCTGGTTTAGTGTGTTGTGGGAACTGAGCCAATATGGTGTGTTCAAAGAATTTTACTTAATGCTGTGAGAAAAAGTAGCAACTCAAGGCAATACTCTTAACTGGAATCACTGTTTAGGGAGAGAACCACAACGGCATCTGATATCTATTCCCAGTTTTGAGACAACAACGTTTTCATGCAAAGTTGTATACCAGCCTCTGCAAACCAATGGAGATTACACCTGCATGCTACATTTCTACAATTCAGCTCCCAAATCAAAGAAACTCAGAAAGAAAAGGCATTAACTTGAAAATATTGCATTAGCAGGAGCCGAGTGCCCTTTTGGAACTAGAGTCAATTAATTGGGACTTGGATAGGTTACATGCAAACAGGGAAAGATAGTCTCAACAAGCAGAAGTGCACAGTTCCTCCCTGCTAAAGAAAGGAAGCAGGACCAGAGCTGTCTGTCTCCATTCTGTTCAGCACTCCGGAGCAAAAAGTGATAGCTGTTGGGTCATTTAAAAAGGCAGCACACACTCCCCATGGATGGCTACGGACAGATGGTCCCACTTTCAGGAAGGGCCTGATTTTTTCCCTTTTGTTTGCCTGGCTGCCTAGTAGCTAGCATCTGCCTCGCGTGCTGAGTGTCTGGGCTGAAGGAAAAGCAAGTGTACCTCGCCCCCTGTGCGTCCCCTCCTTTGCCCTCCGGTACTGATTCAGCTCCTTTGCAAAGTCATCATACTCTTCTTTCCCCAGGTCCTCCTCCTCCTCCCCCTCGTAGTCACAGTAGCCCTCGTTCTCGTATTCTTCGTAGGGAGGGTAGCTCTTGTTCTCCATTTTAGGATACCCCTTCTTTGGCCCACTGTGAGAGGATGTGTACTGCTGATGGGACTGGAAGCAAACACACAAACGGTTATGGTTGCACAAAAGAGAGGACACAAGCTGAACTGGACCCCCAAAAGAAGAACTGGGTCTCGACCAATTTTATAAACCATTATTCTATAAAGCATCACTTTTACACAATCAGCAGAAGCAAACACTGTTGATTTGCTGCCATTTTAAAGCCAGCACGCAGAACCAAACAGCACCAATTCGACTGCTAAACTACCAGGACATCTGACAGGCTTATGTACCCCGGCGATCCCACCCTCAGGGCACCCTTATGGCTGACCCTCAGCACTCACAGAAGAGTAGAGGGGGCTGTACTCCCGGTATTTCCGGTGCCCCTTTTCGTTTGGGCTGAAGTCAGAATCCTCACTGAAATCGGAGAAATCTTCGCTGGAAGAAGCGTGGCGCTGTGGGGAAAGAGAAGTCACTGACTCCCAACCAGGCTCTCCCTCTCTCCCCCTCCCGCAGCCCTTTCAATTCTTATCCCCCAATTCTGGCCAAAGCCTGGAAGATGGCCGAGTCTGCCATGATCCTCCCCGGCGCAAGTTCAGTATTCTCTGATACACGATTTGTCTACTGGGGGACTGTCAGGCCACGGGCAGGGGCAAGGGCCTGGAAAGGGTGCCACCCCCTAGCCAATCAAGCAGTTTGGTTTTTGAGGGGTGCAGAAACGCAGCCTGAGCTCTGTTCCCCTGCACAGACATCTCCTGCTTCCAAGGGAGAAGGGAAGGCAAGCTAGCCCCTCAAGACTCATCTCACATTACTCACTTTGTGTTTAGATTTTCTTTTTTTTTTGGATCTCCGCTTCTCCTTCTCTCTCTCTTTCCGACGCTTCCTTTTCCTCCGATGCGTCTTTTCTTCGTCTGAGTCGCTGTGGTGCTTCTCATTTTTTTCCCTCCTGCTCTTCTCATGTGCCTCAGAAGCACCATTGGGCTCCTCACCCCCATCGTCTTCCAATTCTCCTTCTTCCAACTCACCATCCTCCCTGAAAAGATGGAGCAGCAAAATCAACGACTGGAATTAGCAGGATAAAGAGCAAAGCCAGGTTTCAAAACTGAGAATCATACCAATTACAAACTATTCCCACATGTTTTTCAAAAATCCCTCTGGACAATTCAGTGACCAAAAAAAAAAGGGGTGGGGTGGGGAGTCTAACCTTTTAGCCAGAACAGATCTCTGTAATATTCTCCTGAGAACAGAAAACTACCCACAAACACAAATGGTTATCAATTGCATTATAATTTACATATTTTGATTAGATAAGCTGCAATTGACGAATTCCATTAATTTTGGCAAGCAATAAATCAGTATGAATCTGCTGGATATAAAGCAATATAGTATAATCCAAATACAATTGATTTTTTTAATTTTGCAAAACATTTATCTGTGACAGAAAACACCAAATTTTCACCTACTACATGCTTTGCTACCCAAATAGAAAGTAAAATTGGCTTCATAATCAACCTTCAGCTGTCAATTACCAAAGGTTTAATGAAAATATTTACTGCACACAAATGCACTGAAATAGTTTTGATCTGTAAAATTTGTCACTAGGAAGCAACTCCATTCCAAATCCAAAGTCAGAAACCTCATTCTTTTTATTGCAAAAAGAAATCGCATCTTTCTTATTCCTATGACTGACATTGGAAGAAGGAAAGCCAGAAAATTTGGTGAAGTTGGTCTGAGGGACCAGAAAATAATCCTAGAACGACAGAATGATTTGAATATACTGACAAGGATTTTTTTTTTCCTTGCAACTGTTTAATGCAGTGAGACTGAACCTGCATTAGTTGGAGTAGAAAGACAGAAATCATTTCACTTCAACTATCTGAAATTCCATCTTGAGGTTCTGGATGAAAACATCATTTGCAATCTGGAAGAAAAACCTCCTGGCCAAAGAAGTCTGGACAGGATGTAAATTCATCTCACACTCACATCCCTCCGCTACAACAGTTTCCAGCTTCTTCATTTATGATTAAAGTAGTCTGGAGTTTATTTCCGAAAGTTAACCTAAAATCCTCTAGCATTTTCACATCAAACTCCTACTTGAGCTCATCTTTGGAAGTACAGACATATAATGTGCCCTACTCTGATGTAGTGACAAGGGATTAAAAACAGCCAGCAAGCTTCACAGCCAGCAGCTTTTCATGTTCAAAAGAAGACAACAGCAGTTCTAAGCCTTCCCTTTTGCTCCACTGTATTTCCCACAGCAGAACATCAGACTTTTCTTCTCCAAAAGCAGAACCACACGACTGACTTTTTAAGCCTCAGGTGATTTTGTGAGCTAAAACTCCACGCCTGGATGCTGCAACATGTGGCCTCCTCCAATTTCTACTTTCTGCCACAGAGGCTCTCTGAAGGCCAGGAGCCCAAAGGCCCCAAGACAGCAAGCGACTTCAAAGCAAGCGCTGTTCACCCCTGTTGCTCAGTCAGACGGTCCACCAGGGTCACCTGAGGAGGAGGAGGATATGGTAACAGCCAATCGGCTGAACAACAGATTCGAGAATGGTGGGATTAGAAGACTGATCACAACAACTGTATTATGCTTCCACCTTCAGATGTAAGAAGAAAGAAGCCCCTACATAACTGCTGATGAGGAGAATTTAGTGCTGGAGTTCCAAGGCTTTTCTTTGGTCCATAGGGTCTTAATATAGTAATGATGTATTAGATTTAAAGTACTGCCAAATCAAATAACAAATCATCCTAATAACACACAACCAAATAGCACACTCTGTATAAATAAACAAATAATATCAACCGGCTAGCCAGTCGGCCATCATCAATGAATCAATCAATTGGAATCACAAAACATTCAGACCTGTTTGAAAACCCAAGTTTTTAAAGCTTTTCTAAAGGGCAGCAAAGTTGAGGCAAAACAAGCCCTCTCAGGAGGTTGCAGAGACAGCAGGGAGCCGAGAGTTATTTCAATACGATTTAGTCTGGGGTTACTGCATAGGGGTGCAGCCTTTAATGCACACAACTGAAAAGTAACGGATGGTTTCAGCTCTACCTGTGCAATCATATATCATCACAGATATCATCTTACAAAAGCCAAGCCTTCCATCATACTGACAGCTATCAAAAACAATTCACTCCCCTCCCCTTCGAGGTCTCAGAGCAGGGGGGAAATGTTAAATGTGCCATACCTCCATGTACAGGCATTTTTCCATGACTTCTACCATTGTGTATGCTTGGGGGCAGGGGATATCTCTAGTTTTAGCTTTTTATTTAAAATTTACAGCTCTTGTCCCTTTTTTGCTTGCCACTACTATAGTATTAAAATCTCGTGTCCAAATTTTTTTAGCCCAATGCAGATACGATTGGTATGATACCAATGGCACAGGTATATAAATTAGCAGAGGTAACTGTCAAATCATCGATCAATAACCCTAGCCCATTGGCAGGAAAAAAAGTGCAAGAAAGCCAAATTAACCCCACGTAATTGATCAGCACATGAAATTTAGTGATGCACAAAAAAGGAACAAGATTGAAACTTACAACTAAAATGCAATTACTATAATAGTTCACATTTCAATTCATTAAAAGCAATGGGACCATTAACTACATATGACAATTAATTTAAGGCCCAGTTCTTTCAGTGTAGTTACTCAAATTATAATTAAGTCCAGATACAAGCCAACATCTGTTCAGTTATGGAGTTAGCTTAGATAAATAATATTTATTTTAGTCAATTACCAGATAATTAGGGGAGCTTAAAAATCTGGACATTTATAGGACCAAGGGAACATGGCTGGATTGGGATCATGGTGATGATGACGACGATGATGACGACCAGCATCATTTATGTGCCACTCAATTCCCAGTGACACATGATTCTTGACATACAATAAGAAATAAAATGGGGAACACCTGCTGTGGATGGACAGAGCATTTGACTGAGCTATAACCCCCCCAAAATGTAATCATTAAAGAGATTTATCAGCAAACAGGTAGTATCTGAAGAAACACGGCAAGGAATGCAAAAGTATAAAAAGAATGTGATTCTTCAAGAGAAATTAAAAGCAACATAAAAAGGATTTTTTTTAGCATGGTCTATAGAAAATGGAAGGTGGGCCACCTGCTGGAGAAGATGTCTTGGCCCTTCATGGAAGACCAGACTAGAAAACTGATGCCACACAGGTCCGTATGACTTTTATTGTAAAGCTTTGGGAACGGAATCTTGCATGTCTAAATTTGCTTCCTCCATCTTCATGTGACCCGAGGAGAATTTGTCTGTTAGGTGTCATATATTATATTCTTGGGCTGGGCTCAGGACCCTTTATCTGAGTGTCCCCTCCGAAGCAGCTCTTCTTCCTGTCCCTCAAGGTCATTCCCTGTTCCAAGGGACAAGGGGCAAACCCCATCCAACCCACTTGAATTCCATGGATCCTTCTCTAACTCCAAACAGGCCCTCACTGTTAGTTTAGAAGACTCCTGTTCATAAGCTGTTTAGATTAATTGGACCTTCATGTATAGAACTGGTCTTTCATGCCTGACACCTGCACAGTCACAAAAGCCATCAGATATGGCACATGGAATTCTCAAGTATCCCTGGCAGCTGGCCGTCCAGCCCTTGCTATTATGCATCTAATAGGAACCGCTCCACAATCATTCTGAAGCAGAATTAGTTAGCCACAATTTATTGATAACAACTGGCAATGCAATAAATTAGTTTACAAACAATGGATTTGAACAACATATAAAGCACAACAAACTAGGCTTTGGCTAAGCATGATGAGTGAGCCTAATCAATTTTTTAAATAAAATCTGGTGATAAACCATTTTCTTTTTAAAAGTCTAGTTCCCAGTATTCTAAAATAGGAAATCCTCAATTTCACAAACTAAAATGCCAATACAGAAGCCAATAGCTTTTATACTACAAGCCATCAAATTTGCAGGAAGCTACTGGTATATCTGAATACAAAATAAGTTAAGACATTTCTTCCTAAAATTTCTGACTAGTTTTGACAAGTTAGTTTTATCAATATCCAAATGAAAAAAGGAAGCAAAACTTAGGCAAGATCTCTCCAGTCTTGTCCAGCTTAGTTCTTGCCCCTTACTTGTTTTGTCTCTTTGGGGACCTTAAATTTTCCCACAAAGAGCTTGTCAATTGCTGCTGGAACTCTGTTCTCAATCTGACTTCTTCATCTCTATATTTTCTGCTGCTAAGCCCAACATGAGTCTTTCATGTCAAACTAGGAAAGGATCAAAGCAAGAAATGAACTCCAGAATTATTCACAGACCACAAGCAGCAAAACTGTGCACTTATGATTTCATGGCCAAAGCAAAATTAGATCAGGTGATACAATTTTATCAGGTTAAATTGTTGAACTGTTTCTGAAAAGAACAGAACCCATTTCCAGGAAATCAATTTTGTGGCAAGATAGCAGACAAAAGATGACTGGAGTCTTAAGGCTGTTAGGCCTAGTTTCTGCCACTCATTTTCAGATGGAAGGGCAGCCTGCCAATGGGTGCTTTTTTATCCATTCCATTCCATCCTGTCTGATTCTTAGAGACTGTCAGGACAAATCTCTACGTTTTTCTAGGCAAGGTTTTTCAGAAGTAGTTTGCCATTGCCTCCTTCCTGAGCGGAGAGAAAATGTCTGGCCCAAGGTCACTCAGCTGGCTTTGTGCCCATGGCAGGATTGGAACTCACAGTCTCACCATGATATCAAACTGGCTCTCAAATGCATGCCTACTCAGATATTCTCCATTCACTGGGACTGCTCCCAAATATGGGATTTGTCAAGTGCTGGGTCTTAAGATTGCAATGTCAAAGCAAAAATAATCCCAGAAGATCTAACACATGTTGGCTTACAGCTGTGTGGCAAGCTACTAACTACAATTCTGAGTAAAATTATTATTATTACTGAAAAGTGTACGATTCTGCCACCTCCAACTTGCCAAACGTTTTCACCCCGGCTACAGAACAAAGCAACGTGGTTGCCATGAAGCTATGGTGTTTTCACAGGATAAAGCTGATATTAGGGGAATTGCTAGTCTTGTGGCTAGCCCACCACGGGACTACATTTGGCTACCTCTGCAGAATGTTCTCCAGGTAGGCTGCTGCCTCACAGTCAACCTGTGTGAGCTCACAGATCACATGACTTGAGCCAGACAGCAACCCAGCATGGGATTCTCCTCCCAGGTCTGATCCAGACATTTCCCCCTCTCCTGTCACTAATTCAGGCAGTTTTCATACTGCAATATTGCAGTATTCAGGGCAGGGATTAGTTCCTGATTGTTGGAGGATCAATGAAGCCTTGGCAGAAGCTCAAAGGAGGGGGAGGGGGAGATAACCGAACGTGCAGGGAAGCTGTATGTCCAGTCACCAAGATTAGAGGGTAGGAAGGACTCAACAATCACAAAGCTTGAAGGCAGCATAATGCAGAGCTGAAGAGAACACTGAAAATGAGAAGGACAAGCAGAGAGGAGCGATGACACTGGCACTATGATTATTATGAACAGGATTATGATTCTATCATTTGACTGCAAGTGCACCGAGTGCTTCTGTGCCAGAAACAAATTCCTTATGTGTCTAATCACACTTGGTCAAATAAAGTATCCCTACTCCTTAAAAAAGACTACAGACTAGAATCTCAATGACAGAACTTCAGGCTCTGGCTTAGTTCCAATAGGAAAAATAAACGGAAGGCTAAATAAGCTTTGTCCTGAAAACTAGACAGAAATAACTTTTCAAATTCTGTTCTTTTAAAGCTGGTTGTCTCTGCAGCCGCCTAGTGGCACTGAACAAGAAAGTTGCGGAAATCCTCCCCAGCCAAGCCTGATTCGCGGATCTCCTGGCAGGATTGCCCTCCAACCCTCTGCCACAAAATGGAGGCGGTGCTTCTCTTTCAAAGTTTCCAGGAGGATCCAGGAAGTGCCAGCTCAAGCCAGGGGAGGCTGCTGAGTCGCACACTCAAAGCCACCACTGGTTATACACACCAGACCCCCAAGACACTGGGGCCAGCAACATTAAGTGCGATTTCTTCATAAAGATGAAACCAATACAACTACAGCACCACAGTTCCTAGCCTGCTTTGAACTGAACCCAAAACTAAGGCAAACCGTAAAGTTGCAGCTACAAAAAAAGCAATACTCACAACCAGTAACATTTGAAGAACATTATTGTGAATGGTCAAAGTAAAACTTTACCTAAAAGTGCACTTCACTCAATAGGTAAAAGCATACAAAAAGAAATGCTGCTTCCACCAAAAACAAGCCAAACACAATTTTACCTAACCACTCAGAGCCTGACTATATTCTGCTGATTTCCATCAGAGTCAATTCACCTAATCAATTCTATATCCCAGCAGAGCTTCAAGAGAGACTAACTTGACTTTGGATTTTCACTTCCATGGTTGAGTCAGGAGCGTTGTTGCCTTTGATGGAGAATTTCAAAGGCCGGGTTACACACTATGACATTGGGATTTGCTTTGTTTTCCTTAACATTGAGGACATCCCTACCTCCAAGACCAAATATGGAATACATTTCACCTGCCCCTCTTTGCAGCTGTTGTCTCCAGGAGACCTGCTGCAATTATGGAAGCCATTCAAATGCCAAGCGACCTCTGGGCCTGCAAACACAACAATTGAGTGAAGAGGTCAGAAAACTAAAGGTGCTGTGTTCCTTTAGAATTCTGCTGACTCACAAGATTCACCACTGAGCCAATTCTTCCAAGAGGGAATGTGCCAAATTCAACAGGTTTCTCTTAGAGCAGACAACCAGTGGGAAGTCAGTAGATGCCACTTCAAAACAGCAGCAGAGCAGGAATCTGCCAGCTGGCCCGGCTGATTCCTAACCCTGGAATCTCCCAATCCTGATTTTCCCCACTTTTTTCCTGCAAAACTATCCAGGGAAAAACAGAGCTTTGTAGACCATCGACCAGCATATTTGGAGTGTATACCGAACTACTGGGCAAAGGATCAGAATTTACAGCGTAAAACAATATATAAATTTTTGGTATGCTATTCTGTATATTCCTATGCGAACTCCGAGCCCCATTTTATAATAACTATCAAGAAAAAGATTCTGATGGACCCCAGAAGCTCTGGTCTATCTAAGGTTTAGAAATATCAAGGAATTATTTTAAAAGCTAAGAGACAGCTTCATCCGCACTTATGCTTAATGATTAATTTAAAATGATAAATCTGAAATGGCAAAATGGCAATCACCATTGAAAGCTGAAGTCAAATGGCAGCTTTCAGTTGCTCTTCCCTGCCTCGCTCTCCTGTGGACCCAAGCTTCCTCGGAAATAATGGGAAAAAGTCAACTGGGTTATGGAAATTTCTAAAAGGTTGGTTGAAGCGTTGTAAAATAGCTAAATGTTTCATATATGTTATAGTGACTGAATGTTTCATATATGTTATAGTGAGCTGTTACAACATTGAAATGTGTCCTTTGAGAAAATGTATGCTTGTTGCTTCATAAAATAAAGTATGCGAGTGAAATCTACTTCGTCCCAAGATACAAACATTGGTCAAGTTAATTACTCCTATTTTGGCCATCACGTTTTAGCACCAGAAAGGAAAATTTATGCTTGCCAAGAATACCCGATTGACCCTACAGTGTGAATTCAGAGACAACCACACTAAAGAGGCAGAAATTACAAAGAACTATAGAGGTATTGGCTTAATGGTGCATTAGTACTGTATGTTAACTTTTAAAAATGCCCAATTTATTTCCTTGTTTTGTAAATTTAAGTTTTCTAGTACATGAGCACAACACCAACTTGGTAGGCAAGTAAAGGGGAACAAATAAGGCAACATTATTTTGAGCAAGAGTGGCTTCCTCCCCATTCAGAAAAAAAAGGAAAGAGTGTGCCAGGGAACACGGTTATGCTACCAGACTGGGGGCCGGTTTTGGAGCGGACCGGGCTCGGGGCTAACCTAATGGGCAGGACCCGGCTTCCTTGATCTCGTGTGGGGAAAAGCGTGGACTGTTCACGGTGTGTGGTTAACAACGGGCCACAACAGGGGCGCTCAGGTGCTTGTACTGTACACGGCCACGCTCGGTCGGTCGCGGGGGGGAGGCAGGGGAGGGGGCGCGGGGGGGACGCGGGAGCGTGTGGTGAGACTTTGGGGACTCTTGTGATTGTCGCACTTCGCGGCTGCTTACAGTTTTCCTTCGAGCTCAGCCGAACCTCGGAGCGGAGGCGGACTCGGCCCACTGGGGGCTCCCGGACGCATCGCGGCTGGCTCGGGCTTTTTAACCCGACTGAACCCCTCGGTCGGCGCGGCGGGGGAGGAAGGAGCGCGGCCAGGCGAGGAAACGGGCCGCGGCTACTGCTACTTACCGCCGGCCGGCCCGGCCCTGCTCGCCCCGGCGCTGGTGAGGGCTCCCTCCCCCGCCCCGCGAGACCCCCGCCGCCCGCCGCCCCCCGCGAGACCCAGAGAGAGAGAGAGAGAGAGAGAGAAAAGAGAGGCGGGTACTGGACCTTTCGTCCGGGCCGGGCCCGTGGAGGAGGAGGTGTTGTTGGAGCGGCCGGGCGCCAGCGCCGCCGAGGCCCGGGCTGCCGAGGGGGCCGTGCAGGAGCAGGGGGTTGGCTGCGGCGGCGGCGGCGGCCGGAGAGGGGGCCGGGGGACTGCTGGCGTGGGGGCTGCTGGGCGGAGGCACGCTGGGGCTCTCCACCGCCATGGGGGGGCCGGGCTGGGGGGGCGGGCGGGCGCGACGGGGGCACGGGGCACAGTCACTGTACGGGCGGGCCTGGCGCCGCGCTCGGTCGCTCGATCGTGGGCTCGCTGGCCGGCAGGCAGGCAGGCAGGCAGGCGGCGGCGGTAGGGACGGCAGGCTGGCTCCGAGGCTGCACCACACAAAATGGCGCCGGCCCGCCTGAGAAGAGAGAGAGAGAGAGAGAGCGAGAGAGAGCGAGAGAGAGAGAGAGAGCGACGCCCGAGTCAGCCAGCCAGGCGCGGCGCGCGGGGCCACACCCGACCCGACCCGAGGCGGCTAACGCGGGGGCAGGGCCGATGGCGGAAACGCCCGAACGGCGCCGGAAACTGCCGGGCGCACCCGAGCGACCGCGTCGTTTCCTCCCCAGAGGCGGGGCGCGACGCGGCTCCTCCCCAGACCCCGCCTCCTCGCCGCCATTCGAAGAAGCCGGCCGGGCGCGAAGGGAGGAAGGTGGGGGCGGGGTGGCTGCGTGGCCGCCATGGTGGAGGAGAAGGGGCGCTCCGGCGGCGGCGGGATCAGCGAGGAGGAGGCGGCGCAGTACGACCGGCAGATCCGCCTCTGGGGGCTGGAGGCGCAGAAGCGGTAGCGCGGCGCCCGGGGGGGGGGGGCGCGCGAGGGGAGTGAGGCGCGGGGGGGGGGGACCTCGGGCGCCCCTGACGCGTGTCTCTCCGCCCCGCAGGCTGCGCGGCTCTCGGGCGCTGGTGGCCGGGCTGCGCGGGCTGGGCGCGGAGGTGGCCAAGAACCTGGCTCTGGCCGGCGTGAAGGCACTGACGCTGCTCGACCACCGCCAGGTGGGTCCGAAGGGCCGGCGGAGAAGCGGGGCGGTTGTTAGGGTCGGAGCAGCGGGAGGAGACTTCCGCCGCCCGCTTGGCTCGGCCTCGGCGGCTATGAAGGTGGAAGAGAAGCGCAGACGGAGGGAGGCTTGGGCCCGGCTGCTCTGAGGCTACTTCCCGGGAAGGCAGCGGTGGGAGGGGAACGGTGCCCGGTGCCCCCGGCTCCGACCCGCCCGCTCCTCGTAGGTGTCCCTGGAAGACGCGCGAGGCCAGTTCCTGCTTCCAGCCAGCTCCCGGGGAAAGAACCGAGCGGAGGCGTCCCTGGAGCGAGTTCAGGACCTCAATCCCATGGTTCATGTGAAAGCAGATCCGGAGAATATTGAGCAGAAACCGGAGGAATTCTTCATTCCCTTTGATGTGGTGAGTCCCTGCAGGGATCCGGCCACACCTGGGCCATTTCCCTCTCTCTGCCCACTGACTCCACAAGACTCCCGGTGGGCTGAAGGAGGGCTGCCTGCCTGGTTTGGTGAGCAAGCTATGGCCTTCTCTGAGGCTTGACGACCATCGTGGAATTATTTCCTGTTCAAGGGAAGAGAAAACAGCTAAGGTTGATGTTTGCTTGTTCTGTCTTCCCTGCTATTTTTCATATTCCAGGTCTGCCTGACATGCTGCACCCAGGAAGTCCTCCTGAAGGTGGACCAAATATGCAAGAAACACGGCATCAAGTTTTTCACTGGTGACGTCTTTGGCTATCACGGCTACATGTTTGCCAACCTGGGTGAACATGAATTTGTTGAGTGAGTTTCTCTTGGCTTGGAATCTAAGGCTGACACCTGTATCTGAAGCCGCCCTCAAGCTGCTTGGGAGGGGGTATAGGTCCAAGAGCAACTCTTCTTGGACATCTGTATTGGAAGACAAGAAGGCTACCATTCTGTAAGCGAACAACTGACTGAAATGAGGGGTGGAAACTATTATATTAACCTCCCTGATCGCTCCCTCACCCTGCTTTTCAGAGAAAAGACAAAAACTACCAAAGCCAGCCAGGAAGGGCAGGGTGGCTCAGATGCGAAGAAAGCCAAGTTGGATATTGCAGAGACAACCCTGGTGAAGAAGGTGGGTGAAGTTTGTGTCTGTGGAGAGGTAGGACTGTACCAAGAAATACGACTTCACCATTTGGCTGCTTCTTTCAGAGCCTCTTTTACTTCTGTTTGTGGTGTAGGAGATTTTATCAATTTCATGGCCAAGCTATAAATGAACTCCCTGGAGCTGAGAGGCCCTTCAGGCGAGCTACCCTAGTCCTGCAAATAGTCACTGTTTGCTTGGCCTCCCATGTCACAGGCATTTTTTTGGTTTTGTTTTTTTGTAAATTTTATTTGAGTTTTCACAAAGAGAAAAAAAATACAAACAGATACGAATTCGTACAGACACGAATTTTCTAAAGTTATTTCTATTACTAATATAACAATACAATCTTATGTACCTTTACAGAATCCCTTTTTCAGTTAAATTTAAACATATTTTTTCAGTTAAATTAAACATATTTTTTGAAAGCAGCATAATCCCGGGTTACATTTCTTCGTACAGACACAAATTTAGGTTCATGCTCATTTTTATATTCTATTCCATATCATATTACTATTTTACATTTTCTGCATAGCTTCTCCCCTCTTTTAATTTTCTCAATTTTATTTTAATTATCTCATCTCAATTCAAATCATTGTATTTATATTTTTTGTCTGTCCTGTTTCAATTATCTATTATCTTTTCTCATTAAACAAAATTTCTCCTGTAGTTACTGATTGGAGTATGACGCCTTTATATCTTTTCCCTAAAGTTGTAACATTCAATATAATACATAACTTCCATTTGGATTCTGCTTGGTAGATTCTTAAAATACACACTATATTCTTAAAAAAAGAAAAAATTATAAATGTATATAATTAAAACAACATTCCACTCCAATTCAATTCTATCATTAACATTATTATTCATTAAAGTCTTAACATCTTTAATATTACTTTTCAATTAAATATCATACTTCTATGGGAACAATTATAAGCTTTCCATAGTTAATTCCCCTCCTTCACTTATATTTTATAAAACAACTAATTAAAATGTTCCCGTTCCTTCCTAATTCAATTTTCTCATTTATTTTATTTCACTTATTTTATTCACAAACATTTCACTAAATTACACTAACTATTTTATCCCTCATTTTAATCATACGTTGTTTCGAATTTTCTAAAGTTATTTCTATTACTAATATAACAATACAATCTTATGTACCTTTACAGAATCCCTTTTTCAGTTAAATTTTCACCCATTATCTCTAAATAGGTCCTGTTTCTCTATATCTTGCTCCGGTCCTTTGTAACTTCTTTTCCTTTCCTTCTTCCCTTTCTTCTTCTCTCCCCTTTTTACCCCCTTGTCTCTCTACCTCTATTTCTCTCCTGTATTCCCCTTTTCTGTTGCTTTCCAGTATTATACTTATTTTTCTAATTATTTTTCTTTGGTTGTTTTTATAAGTCTTAAATTCTCCATTCTCTTTCCCCCCTTTCCTTTTTCTTCCCCACATAGAATTACTTGTTCATTAAAGATGGCTTCTTCTTTGTCCCAGTCTTCTTGTTTTGCAGTCTTGTTGTTTCTCATAGTTCCAAATCTCCATTTCTAAAAATTGAAAGACGAAGCCAAAAGAACCCTTCCCTTCTTGTGCATCTTCTTTGTACTTTTTAAGTTCCATTTTCAATTCATCCAGAAGTGGTGTCATTGTATAAATTTTTAAACAACCAGCCAGTTGATTTTAGTCATTCAAATATAATAACCAAAAATCCAAAGATCACCAAATAATCCAAATACATGCAAGCTGTTTCTTTTTTGCTCTTTTTTTTCACTTTCTCTTCCTGGGATTACTATTTAGTTGCAAAGTTTCAGTTAAAATGTCTCTTTTAGAAGTCTTGTTGAAGTTTTACTTTAGATTCTTTTTAATTCCAGGCAGTCTCCTCCCTCTTCCAGATCCTACCCTTATTGTTTTCCTCTCCCTTCCTGCTTATGAAAAAGAAAGTTTTTAATGTCCAGAAATCTTTATTATCCCTTTGGCATTTTGTTTTATTTTCAGCTTAATTGCCTATTGATTTCAAAGCGGATTTTTCCGATTTCTTATTTAAGTTTCTTAGTTGTCAGTATAAGAAAGGAGAGAGAAGAAAAAAAAAAGCCAAACCTTTCCCCTTTTACTTTCCTTCGCTGCTTCCAACTCTTCTTTGGGAGCAATGTTATTCTTTGTAAGTTTAAATTCCAGGGTACCTTGCTTGTTGCTTTTACAATTTAACCCGGTCAGCCAAAACTTTCGCTTCTTATCTTCCTCCTGCACATTCTTTTCCGGTCAAGTTCTTCTTTGTGGTGGCCATTTCTGACCACTGCTGCAACTGCCTCCGGGAAAGGGAGCAATGGTCAGCTGAGGAGGAGAGATGCAGGTCTCCTTGACCCTGCTGGCGGTCTCCCCCCTCTTCACCAGCTCTACGGTGTGGCTTAGCCCCGAAACCAGCCAGCTCGGGGCGCTCCAGCAGCGAGCCCAGACAGAAACCGCGCACAATCGCAGATTTCTGTCTGTCACCGAAGCCCTTCAAACTGGAAGGCCCCCATGTTGCAGGCATTTTGGTCTTTCGGGGACCTGAGAAGGTCAACTAGTCTAACCCTTACACAGTGCATGATCTACTAAGGCATCTCGGACAGACCCAGCCAAGTTTATTTGAAAACCTCCTGCAAAGGAAAACTCTCCACTTCATGTGGCAGCCTGTTGGTCCTCAGTTTCGCAGTTGGTCATGGCTTGCCTGTCAGTCAAATCTGTATTGACACTAAGGAGTGCCTGGGCTTAAGGGTTGAAATGGAAAGTGCAAAAATGCACTTGAATGCATTTGTCAGTTGAGAACCCTGGTTTATGCATTTGGGCTTCTGTGCCAAAGTGAGCTTGGGTCAACACACAATAACAGATGAGGTTCCATGAGATGAATGGAATTGCAGAGTGAATACCCCAGTTCAGCAGTTGCCAACTGGTGGTCCGCAAGATAATTTTGGTGGTCCTCAGAGAAATGTCACTCCCAGAGCATCCCCAAAGCAATTAATCCAGGCTGCGCAGGAACACAAGGCTGCGCTGCCTACATGGCCCTCCCTCCCCACCCACTCACTCCTTATCTGGTAAACTTGCCTGCTAAATTGCTACTTTTCCTTTTTTCCAATCATCAGCTGTTCTGCTGCGCCGGGAGATTTAATTAGCTAGAAAGCAGGAAATCGTTTGATTTCTTGCTTTCTAGCTAATTTTTAGATCTTAAAGCAGAGCCGAACCTTCCTTAGGACTGAAGCAGTGCAGGCTCAGCTAGCCGATGGCAGGAACACAGATCTCTAAGTGAATCTGAGCAATTCAATCTGCCTGCCTGCTTTGCCTGGTTTTGGGTAAAAGTTGCTCTTTTTTATAAAAAAATTCAATATTTGTATAAATATTTATATTTACATACAAGCCATGCCCAGCCAATCACATGACCACCAAGCCATACCTACTGAACCGGTTGTTAAGAAATTTGAATCCCCCTGCCTCCGTGTGTTTGTGTATGTGTATGTGTGAAAGAGAGAGAGGGAGGGAGGGAGATTAGATCAGATCTCTCTCTCCCACTAACATCAGCAAGCCACCGTCAGTCAAAATTCATATTAGTGGTCCCTGGGATTTAAAATTATGAGTTTGGTGATCCCTGATGTCCAAAAGATTGACGACCCCTTTCCCAATTAACCTCTAAAAAATTAAAGATAGTAGTTGTAGCTCTCTGTGCCCCAAATTAAAAGAGTTTGAAGACATACAACCAATGAGGGGCTACTAGCTCTGATGGCTTCTGAAGTTTCTGTAGTTGAAGCCTCCAACTGGCCTCAATTTTTAAAAAACAGTGTGTTACCACTCTGACAGGATTTTAAAAAACCAGTTTCTGTTTAATGGTAGAATGAAAAATATAAAGCGGGATCTCCTGGTTATTTGGATACCTTTATTCTACTGAATGCATGGTAATCTTAGTGATCTTGCATTTGTGTTTGCATCCCAAGGAGGGAGCACCCATACATCTGCATCGATACCCATACACTCCTATTTCCTGAAAAGGGCTGGGTTCTGCCAAGAGCCAGTGCCCCATCTTTTTTGGGCAGTTGAGACCCTCTTGGCAACTTTATAGCTAGCCCTTCACTGGAGCTGCCTGTGAACAAGTTATCAGTCTTCCTGAAAGAGCAAATGATGCAGAAAACTGAACAAGTTGTACAGTAAAGCAGAGTTACAATAAAATTAAAATGTCAATAAAATTATTCTAACTCTAAGTTAACATCCTTAACTCCTGGATCCTGGATGTACCTGCTTAGTTCTACTAGCTCCCTGAAGCATCTTGCAGGTTAAGTGAAGCTATTTGAATGCCTCTGTTGCCTCACTGTTCTTTTCTCCCCCCACTCCCAGAATGCTCATTTTTGCCTCCTAAAAGATGCCCTGACTCTCAGCTGGAGCAGTGAAGGGGCCAAAGCAGCCCTGAAGCGGACTGCCCCAGATTACTTCCTGCTGCAAGGTGAGAGGTGCAGCTGAAATGGAAGCCATTGCTAGGATCTGGCCTAGCAGTGGGACAGCAGAATAGGAGGTGAATGTTCCTTCTGGATCATGTGATTCCTGACCAGAGCAGACAATGGAGGAGTCTCCAGCTGACGGGCATGTGAACTCTTTGTGGCCCAAGGGAGAAGCGGACGGGAGTTGAAGCAAAGCACCCTGGGAATTGGTCCTAGAACAGACCAGGCATTCATAGTGCAATGGCTCCCCCCTTCACCATGGAGATAACTTTTACATCCCCCTATTTCCCTGGAACGACAGCCCTGTGAAGTGGGTTGAGCTAAGAGGGTGACTGGCCCAAAGTCACAAAGCTGGCTTTCATGCTTTCACTAGCACTGATGATGTTACCCAGTTTAATCCTGAAATGTCTGCAAGAAAACAACCCAGCTCAGAGAGCAGCAAGGATCCCTCATTTCAACTCTTACAAACCTTTTATCTTTATTGGTGGCTTTCATGCCTAAGGCTGAACTCGAACTGCCATCCTCCCAGTTTTCTGGTGCCTTCATCACTAAACCCGTCCTCTTTGTTCTTTGGTCACAGCAAACTGCAGGTCCTCTTTCGGGGGGAGGGGTGTAATTGGTTGTGGCATTTTGTGTCATCCCTTTGGGGAAGAAGAATGTCAGAAGGAGTCAGGGCTGTGGTCTATATGCTGCAGATTGACTCCATGAGCATGGAGGTGGTCCAGACAGACTGTGGATCTTGGCCCAGGGCAATCACTGCCTTTTGACTTACTAGATTTACAGTTCTCGACAGGTCAAGGGGAGCAGAGATGAGCACCCCCAAATAAGGGAGCTGGGTGGCAATCTTACAGGCTTCTGGGCATGCTGTCTGTCTTGTAAAACAGACTATTTGTGGTCTTTTCCTCTTGCAGTGCTTTTCAAATTCCGGACAGAAAAGGGGCGAGACCCTTCCCCACTGAATTACCTGGAGGATGCAGAGGCGCTCCGTCAGATGCGCTTGAGTGTGCTGGCGTCTTTGGGTGTTGGAACTGACCTGATTGCTGACGACTTTGCCAGGCAGGGGCCTCCTTTCTTCCTTTGACTAGATTAGGGGGCCAGCCTTGCTGCGGGTCAACTGTCCCGTTCCCTCCACCCCAGCTTGGGACCAAGGAGCGAAAGGTGGTATTGGCAGTGGATGGACGTCCTGTAGAAAAACTGGTTCAGGATGCTGTGTGTGGCCCAACAAGTAGGAGCATGTTCCCCAGCAGCCAATGGGCAGCGGGGCAATGCTGGCCCCCATTTCCTCTATAGGCCACCTGAGGGGAGGACGATGGCTGAGGGCAGGGGGGGCATTAAGAGGGAAGACGTGCCAGGGGAAACCCCTCCTCCCTCTGTGATCACCTTCCTTCATCAGTTCCTTCATCCAGTGCAGAAAATGATGCGGCCTCCCTTTGCATAGGCCAGGAGAGGGCAGCTGATATGGGGATGCCTCATCTGCACATCCGGTGCAGGAGATGATGAGGTGACAGTTCATGTGCTCTTCCCTTCCCTACGAGCAACAGGCTTTGGGCCCCTGCCTGACTTTTCCTTGTTTGCTGATATCAACAGCTGCTTCTCAGAAATGGCCCCCGTTTGTGCTGTGGTTGGAGGGGTGCTGAGCCAGGAGGCTGTCAAGGTATGTTCTACGCCCCCCCTTCCCCCCAGCTCTGGCCCTGAATTGAAGGGAGCAGAGTGTGGCGTTTTGCCTGGGGAAGGCCTCTTCCAACCCAAGGCTTGGTTTGCCTGCCGCTTTGCAAAGGGGTTGGAGATGGGGTGGCCTGAAACCCTGGCAAAGTAAACCCTTCTGCTCTGCAGAGCTTTCATATGGAGAGGTGCGAGGGGTCTTCGCTGGCAGACAATCAAGGGGCACAAAGAGTAATGGGGTTCCTGCTGCCTCCAGGCCTGTCTTACCCTCTGCCCCTACTTTCTTATTCCTAGGCTCTCTCACAACGGGACCCTCCCCTCAACAATTTCTTCTTCTTCGATGGTGTAAAGGGCAGTGGGGTGGTAGAGTGCCTGGCCCCCAACCTCCCATCCTGAACTACGTGGGCTTGGGAGATGGGTCTTCAGTTATGGATTCCCTTCCTGAACAGCCACCCCTCATAATGTTTCTTCCCAACTTAGCCTAAATAAAAACTTATTTGGTTACCAAGTCTCCCTGGCAGTGATTTCCCCACAACATCCCCTTTAAATGGAGGGGGGACGGAGAAAGCAGGGTCCCCAGCCTTAGAGAAGGAGAGATGATACCTGTGCTGCTGCAAGCCCCCTGGCTCAGCCTGACTTGCAAGAGAGTGGGGAAGGATAGTCCCCATGGCAGCTGTCATTAGCCAGCCTTTAGCTCTCTGGAGCAATTCGGTGTCCAAGGCCGCTTTGGGAGGGAAAGAGCTGCTTTGAGCTTGGACATGGGGGAGCTCAGGTTCCATGTTAAGCTTTCCAGAAGGGGGCTGTCTGCTAGGCCACAGAGAGGGGCTAAGCCTTGCCTGGTTCCCCTCTCCCACTCTTGGTGGAACCAGAGTTTTCCTTGGTGAGGAGTGTGACCTCTTGCAGTCCTTGTTCTCCCACAAGCATCATCGGGAAGGATGCCAAAGGGATTCCTTGCCCATTGGCACCTCCTTGGCCTACATTGCTCCATAGGATAAAAAAGCCAGGTGCCGTTTCTGCTTTGATCCAGTTTTATTGAAAAGGAAATATACAAAAAAATTTCCACCTCTTCACAAGATACGGACAACCAACCCCTCAGGTATGTACAGTTAGCACCCAATTGTATTCTATGTACAGGCATGAAGACAGTCTATATACACACAGCAGCAGCTGCACTAATGTGCAGGTTTTCTCTCATCACCCCTCCCCCACCCCACATATCTATATACAAGTCCAGGCCCTATTGACAGTGGACATTGTAGGCTGTCCCTCGAGTCGAGGTGGCAAGTGCAATTCTGTTGTCCCCCAACCCACATGTACAGGCTCAGTGAAACACACTCACATAGTGCGCCCCCACCCATCTGTGCAGCTCCCCATAAGGCACTGCTGGGCCTGGGCAAAAGGGTGCCATGGCGCTCGGCAACTTGGAGCAGGGCATTGTTTGCCCATCATGATGGGCTCGAGGCCGGTTGTTTGTGGGCATCTGTTCTTCCACTGAGACTGCTGTTCTCCTGGCCAGCAGGAAGAGAAGTCCCAAAGCAGCTCAGTAGATGGTTCTTTACTCCAAGGCTTGTTTGTCACCCCCTGGCAGGTAAGTTGTCCAAGATACCCAGTAGATGGAAGACGAAATGGTACAAGTGGGCCCAGAGGGCACCTTGAGGCCTGCGTTCCTAAATGTGCCAGAAGGAGACAAGGAAAGACTACTGAGCAGGGACAGGGCTGGCCTCACCCAGCTCCCTGTCCAGGTGCTTAAAAGGACAAACATCCGTGCTATTGCCTCCAATGCTTAATTATACACTCCGAATTGCTGCTGGGCCAGGCCCTTCCGTGAGTGAACAGACAAGCAGGGATGGGGGGTGGGGTGGGCAATTGGCCTCTTTCTGGTCCAGGATGCAGCAACTCCAAGCCAGGAAGTTGGATTCTCCAAGGGGAAAAGATGTGGGGCCAGGTCTGCTGCACAGCACCCTTTACCCCCAAAGCTTACCCTGTGCTCGTGGTCTTGATGGAAACGGTCTCCCATGTGGCGAAGCCGAGCCCCGATGGCCTGCTCCAGGTTGTGTGGGGTTCTTGGAAGGTGCCCATTAGGACCCCCTGCGCTTTGCTCTGGCTCCTTGGGGGCTTCCTCTTGGGTGCAGGATGCTGTTGGCTGCATGCTCACTATGGAGAAGGAAAGGGAGGTGAGGCGGGCAAGGGTGCCTTCTGGCAGGTTGGCACAGGGCTCAGCAGCAGGAGGCATGGGAGCAGCTCCAGTGTGGCTTCCTATCTCCTTGGCAACTGGGGCTGCTGCAGCTTAGCAGGAGCATTTCAGGTCAGTGCTGCTGGGGACTTGAGATCCTAAGGGCAGGCAGGAGGGATCCCCATGCCAGCAGGGCAGGGGCACTGCCTGTCCCGGTGTCAGCAAGGAGCCTAGGAGGCTGGCAGGATCCTAGTGGAAGCTGCGGGCACCGCCCCCTTGGCCACTGCTCCCACCCTCTCCAGCCTTCGGCTCCAGAGGACTGGCCTGGTGGTGCTGGTGCGGCTTTCCTAGAGGACTGGCCTCCAGGATGGGGCCGAGGCGAGGTTTCCCAGAAAAAAAGCTCCGCTAGAGGCGCAGCACGGCACCAGCTCCAGCCACGTCGGGGCAGCCGTGGAAGCAAAGCAGAAGCAGAGCAGTCGGGCCGCGCTTCACCCAAGGCTTGGGACAAATTCGTCGAGGCGCGGCGACTGGATCATCAACTATCCTGGCGGACGCGGGAAGCAATACCACTCACCACGGACGCTCCCGGGAGGCTCCAGCGCCCGCCCGCAACGATAGAGGCAGTTTAGCCCGGGTGGCAGGGCGAGCGGCGGGCGGCAGACGGCGGGCGGCAGGGCCAGCGTCCCCCCCACAGGGAAGGTTGGGCTCCGGGACACAGTGGCTGTCGGCTCGACGAGGTTCCGGTCCTGCAATGGTCTAGCCATGGCGCTCGCGGGGATCTGCCGGGCAAACAGCGGTCAAGGCACAGAGCGACGAACCGCCCGCCTGGCCGCTCTGAACGCGGCAGGCTCGGCGACCCAGCCAAGGGGCGGAGCAGAACAGCCGCGCCAAGCCCCGTGTTTGTAAACAAACCGAGCGGCGGTTCGGCACCTGGCTCGTCTCGGCTGCGGGGTTGCCCTGGGCACGGGGTCTCTCCCCGCCCCAACAGCAGTCAACGCCCTGATTCCAACCCCGCTGCGGCCATGTGTGCCCCGCCCGCCCGTTTCCGCAATGGGACCGAGTCCAGCCGACCCGACGCGGCGTCCTCCCGCACTTACTGCAGCTGCATGAACCCTCCGGGGCGGCTCAGGGGTCGCGGGGCTCCGACTGGCACGGGCGGCGCAAGCGGCGGCACGAGCGAGGCAGGGCAAGCGGACGAAGCAGCGGCGGGACGATCCTCGCTGCGAGCCAGGCAGCCGCGCTGAGCAGAGCTGCCAGCCCGCAGACCCCGCCCGTCGTGACGTCACCGCCCCCGCCCCCAGGCAAGTTCGGGCTTGTGCAAAAGCCGGGGATCTCCCCGCGGGAGGGGCGAGGTGCCCCGTCTCAGCGCTCGTCTCCGACCAGCCAGGCAGAGCACCCCACCCAGCCCGCTATTCGGACCAGCCCCACTGCCGCCCCTCTGAAGGCACGAGCGCAGAGAGTGGGCGCCTCCATGGCAGCGGCTCCGCATCGGCCTGAAGTCGTGCCCTCCGTCCTTGCGGCAGAACTCCCCTGCCGAGGGCCGATCGGCCCCTCCAGCCCCCTTTCTTACGTGAAAGGGCAGAAAAAGGCGGCTGACCTCTGGGGAGCCGGGCCCGGATTTTCCTGCTCGGACAGCGAGACCATGAGCCGAGCGGAAGTTCCTGCAGAACCCTCAGTTGGGAAGCGAGCCCGGGGCCGCCTCTGGGAGCCCGCCGCCTTTGGTTTCCCTGTGGAGGAGGGGCAGAGGGGCGGCCAGCCTCCTCCACTGGGACAGGAGCAGAGGTTCTTTTATTTGGTCGGCCCTTGGGAAAGGCGCTGGGGTTTAGTGAGCCTTGGTGGGGTTGCCCTACAGCGAGAGAGACTCTGCCTCAACTAGGCGCGGGGCCGGTTCTGGTGAGCTAAGTGGGCCGAAACAGGAGGCTGCTGTCCAGGCCAGGACCGCGGCCCGCCACGCCTTCCGCCAGCACCGGGCAGTCGGCTGGGAAGGCGGCGAGGGGGCAGCGCTTCCGCCGGTCAGCTGCCGGGCCAGACACGTCGGGTCGCTTCCCGAAGCCCCTGGCCCGGGCTGACTCTTAAGAGGCGTTGGCCACGGAGCACAGTCCACCACTCCGCGCGGCCGAGGCGCTTGTTTATTCCGAGCTGCCGCGCGAGCACCTAGGGGAGCGCAGCGAAGGGTCGCGCGGCATCCAGGAACAAGCGGGGCCAGCGCCGGGGCGGGGCTGCAGTCGCTGGCTGGCTGAGCCCCATTGCCGCCGAACCAACGAGCGCCGCGTCGCCGGGACGGGAGCCAGGCAGCAGCCAATGGCGACGCGAGGCGTAGAGGCGGTGGGAGCGCTTTTGCGGCTGTCTCTGTTGTGCTCTCCCTCCCCCCGCGTTGACGTCACTGTTTATTGCTTCTTGGCGGGGGGGCGGGGGGCTCGGCTGGCACATGCGCCGGGCAGGGCAGGACGAACGCCTGGCTTCGGCGGCTGGGGCGCAAGTGAATTTGCCCAGTGACAGCTCCCTCCCTGTGCACGCCGCCTCGCGATGAGGTCATCCCCGGGGACTGGGGGATGGTCCCGGGGAGGCAGTGCCGAGGCTACCCGGACAGTCCGCCATGCCTTCTAGTCCGCCTCCAGCTGGCGAGGCGGAGGCGTTCCGCGCGAGCACGTTGGCCGCGCTCTCCGCCTAAGGCGGCCGGAATTGGCCTTCGAGCCCCGTCCGCGCGAAGGATGAAGGATGCGGGCCGAGTCGTTTTTTACTCGCGAACTCGGCGGCAGGCGGGCACCTGGAAGTTTAAGCACCGCTCTCAACGTGCCCTGGTCTAGCCCTGGATCCCGGCGGGAGGGCATCCGGGGATGTGAGGGGAGCGTCGAGCAAGTGCGGCAGAGGCAGAGGCGCTCAAGCAACTCCGGAGGCGGCCTTGAGCCCCTCCGCGGGCGCTTCCATTGGCCGTCGAGGGCGGTGCGCAACCATTCAGCGGCCTGCAGGTGCCTGTTTCCACAGGAAAGCGCCTGCCGGCAGCCCAGAAACCAGGCAACACGCGGCCGGCGGTCACCCACCCATCAGCCGAGGAGGCCAGGGCGAGGCGTTTGGCTCCAGTTACGGAGACCTAGGCGCGCTGGCAGCCGGACCAGAGACAGTTCGGGCTATTCGCCCCGCTGCGTGGGCCTGGGGAGAAGGTGGGGCCCGGTGGGTGGTGGGCCTTCCAACTCAGCGGCAGTTACAGCCGCGAGCCTCGGAGCGGCCTCCCCGCTTCTGATGCCTGCCCGGGCGGCTAGAGCGAGAGCACCAGGGGCCAGACGGTGTTCCGGAGAACTCTAGGGCTGCGGAGTCCCGGCTGCCCAGGCGCTGGACCTCCTTAGAGGTCCGAGAGCATCTTTAGGGTCCCGAGATTCGGTTTGCAGTTCGCCAGCCCAACCCGTTTCAAGAGGGAGCCCCGCCCGCCCTTCTTGTGCCTTCGCCGCTGGTGCAGCAACAGTAGAAGGCGCCGGCGTTTGGTTCCCGCCCCTCCAACCCCCTTCCACTCCACCGCCGTAGCCAATCAGGGCTGACCATCCCAGCAGGAAAAGCAACTGCCATGGAAACAGCATCCACCGCTGTTCCTCCGAGGAGCAGCAACTGGCCCAGAAAAGGGGGGGGGGCTGGTCTGAGGCCCTCATCCCAGCCAGGAAGAGGAGAGCTGGACGCTATTAGGCTGGGATTGGGGCCCAGCTGCAACAGCCTCTGCCGGCTGAAGAGCCCCCTGTGGTTGCAGTCCTCCAATAGTTACATCCCGACCTGATCAGAGGGGATGGCAGCAACTTGGGTGCTTTGCAGTCTTGAGTCACCTCATGCTTGTCAGCTGCTGCTGGGATTGCCTCCACCTTTGGTATGAACTGGGGGGAGGAAGGGGCTGCTTGGAATGCAGCCAACTGGGGCCCCTCTTTAAAAGCACCCAGGAAGGCTTGATGGAGTCATGCTTGCCTGAGAGTCCAGCTGGTGTGAAAATAAACAGTCCTAAAGAGCAGGAATTAGGGACACAAACTTAGCTGGAGGAAGCCAGCAACCTCAAAGCTTCTGGGAGGAGAGTCGTGAATGGAGCATCAAGGATAGTCACAGCTTTGTTCCAAGGAAATGTGATGAAGTAGTTGCATATGTAAAGAAGCCCTATGTGCCTATGAACTGTGGAGGGTCCTCAATGCTCTCTGAGCTTGACAGACGTTTCATTACATAACTAAGGAATATCCATATTACCTAGTTAGTAAGCTCAGAGAGCACCGAGGACCCCACAGTTCAATCCTAAGCTACAAATATTGCCTTCGATCAGCATTTGTGAAATGTTTTACAATTACAATTAGAAGGAGTAAGAAGTAAGTGGCATGCTTGTGGGCCACCCACTGAGAGAGGATGTGGAGAGAACTTTTCTAAATTAGCCACCCAACCGATAGTGGAAATTTGAGATCACAAGTTTCTCAGTATCTGCTTGTTAGAGACTGTGCAGTGTGTTCAATTTGCATCCGTTGACCAAGCGCACCCGCAGATTGCTTGTCAATGTTCCTGCATTGTCTTGGAAGTATGATGGGATCACTAGGACTCCATTCTAGTGAGGGTAGCATGAAATAAATGCTTAGCAAATTTGCAGGATATGTAACTAGGGAGATTGACCAAAATCTTATATATGCCAGTTCATGGCATTGAACATGTTATTGAAAATAATATGTGCCATTGCTGCACTTCCAAAAGGAAATAGTGGAGTTAGAGACGGTTCAGAGGATGAGCCAGATGTTGGAGCGACTTCTCCAAGAGGAAAGGGTGCAACATTTGGAGAATTTTTAGCAAGAAGATGAATGGGGGGGGGGGAAGACATGACAGAGAGGTACAAAAGTATGTATGATATAGTAAACAAAGATAAGCCATTTTCACCCTCCCAAAATACTAGACTTAGAGGTTACCCAAATGAATTAGAATCCTGGAAAAATCAGGAGAGAGAAATCATTTTTAAAATACAAGGTATAATTAAACTCTGGAATTCTGTACTGCGAGCACTGAGTGGGCCTGCTTCTGAAGGTATCTGCAGGGCTTTGTTGTGGCTAGCCACTGTGCCAACAGACTGCAAAGATGTCTTTTGGGGGCAAGGCTTACGGTCTAACCTCAGCAGGCTTGAACACTGGCTGAAACCAACAGGATGATATCCAGCAATAATAAAAGTAAAGTCTTATTTTGGAGAGCTGTCGCGTGTAAGTACATAATATGGGACCTGCTCTCGCTCCCCCCTCCCCTCGTCTCCTCGGCTTGGGGCGAGGGGACAGCGGTGCGGCCGGCCTCTGTCCTGGCCGGAGAGAAGCGCCTCCACCGCGGCTGGCAGTTGAGGGCGCTTTAGGCCGGTAGCCCCAACGGGACAGGACGGGAACCTCCTGAGCAGGCCCTTCCCCGGAGGGACGGGACGTCGCTTCTCCCGGCCGTCTGCCCGCGGGCGCCTGTTTCTCTACGGCGACGCCCCGACCTCCGACCGAGGGGTGGCGCTGGAGGGACGACGCAGCAAGCAGCTAGAACAGCCTTCTCCGGAAGGAAGTGGAAGCGGATCGGCGGCGCTAAAGGGGGGGCGCGCGTGGGGGCGCCCGGGCGCTTCGGGCCCGGTGTGGAGGATGGTAGGCGGGGACCGCCCTGGGGGTGCGCGGAGGGGGAGCGGCGGGGGGGGGAGGCGCCCGTTCTCCTGCTGCTCTCCTTCTGCGCAGTCCGCCGAGCTGGAGCTGCGGTCGCGGGAGGAGAAGGACGCCGAGCTGGACAAGCGCATCGAGGCACTGCGGCGCAAGAACCAGGCGCTCATCCGGCGCTACCAGGTGGGCTCCGGGCGGGGGGCGGGGGGGCGGCGGGGCTCGACGGGGCGGCTGAGCGCTTCTCCCTTCGCCCGCACAGGAGATCGAGGAGGACCGGCGCAAGGCCGAGCGGGAGGGCGTCGCCGTGACCGGAGCGCGGAAGGCCCGCTCGGCGGAGGCCCCTGGGCAGCCCGAGAGACGCCGAGTGGAGACGGAGGCCGCCAGGCTCGCGGGGCGAGTCCCGCCGCCGCCGCCCGAGGTGAGACCGGGCGAAAAGAAGGCCGGGGCGGGGAGCCCCGCCGCCGCCAGAGCCTCACGCGCCCCGTTTCTCCGTCAGGCCCGGCGGGCGCTCGGGAGGAAGGGCGCCGCCACGGGAGGCCGGGGAGAGTCGCAGCCCGGAGCCCGCCCCCCGCGAGCCGAGGCCGGCTGGGCAGGGCCGGGCGCCGATGGAGAGGGCGGCGGGCCGCGGGGCCGAGGCGAGCGAGGTCGGAGGCCCCGGGGCCGAGCGGGCATGGCCGGAGGCGACCGGCGGTCCCAGGTAAGGCGGCGGGGGCAGGGGCGGGAGGGGGCAGGCGGGGGGAGGGTGTCCGACGGCGGGGCGCTGGCAGGGCTGTTTCTCCCCCCCCCCCGCAGGAGTGGGAGGAGCGGCGGCGGCGGAACATCGAGCAGATGAACGAGGAGATGGAGAAGATCGCCGAGTACGAGCGCGGGCAGCGGGTGAGTGGGGTGGCAGGGTGGGGGCAAGCGGGGTGGGCGGCCACAGGCTCAGCTCAGGCCCCGCTGCTCTCCCCTGGGCAGGACGGCCTGCAAGAGAAGAACCCGGTCCGCAACTTCCTGGATGACCCACGGCGCAGTGGCACCTTCTCCGAGGCCGGCAGGCGGGAGGGCAGCCGGCGCCACGTCCGGAACTGGGGGGGTGCTGACTTTGATAAGGTCAAGACGGGCCTGGAGCCAGACAAAGAGCCGCCCTCGCTGGTGCGTTTGAGAATGGGCGTATGCACGTGGGGGAGTCGTGGGGTCCCTGTGAATCCTCCTGCGCACCCACACATATAAAAGCTGGGTTTCTCAATGGGAGGTTCTCTGACTGGACCTGGACCACAGGCAGCCTTCTGTGTGTGTGTGTGTGTGTGTGATTGTATGTGTATAGGAGGGTCCTGTCCTCAGCTGGTCTCTTCTGACAGGGCCGGGGCAGTGGCCGGCGCAGGGGCCTGAAGACTACCTTGGATATGACACTTTCCATGACTGGCCGTGAACGGGCTGAGTACACTCGCTGGAAGCAGGAACGGGAGCAGATCGACCGGGATCGCTTGGCCCGGCACCGCCAGCCCACTGGGGAGTGGCGCCGAGAATGGGATGCCGAGAAGACAGATCCCGTGTAGGTGCCCTGATCCCACAGGGTGGCTGCAGACCTTTTTTGGGCAGGGAACCAGGAGGGGATCCCTGGAGCAGCTTGGCTGCAGGAGTGGGAGGGTCTCCCTTACCTCTGGCTTCTCGTCTCCACAGGCTGAAAGAAGGCAGCGAGCCTCGAGGCTCATCGGTTGACAAGCAGGGTAAGGAGGGGATACGAGCTGTGGGTGCTTCCTCGTCGCCCAAGTGGGGATGGTCCCACAGGGCAGAGAGTGGGAATTTGACAGACATTGCCTCCCTTTGGACCCCTGTTGTAGAGCACTCCAAGTATCCTCCCAAACTGCCCACTTTTGGGGAGTTCGTGGTTGGGCAACCTGGGGCCCGACACCGGAAGATTCAAGGCCGTGGGTGCCCCCGAGGGAGTCTTCCCAAGTCCTACAGGTGAACACGGGCTGGGAGGGTGGGAGCTGCAACAGAGGGTCTCTCTGCTGGTCCTGCCCTGGTGCGAGACTCTTGACTCAGCGTTGGCTTGTCTCTGCAGCATGCACGACAACCGGTGGGAAAAGGAGGAAGCAGACCGGACGCTCTCTGCATCTGCAGGGGAGGATAAGGTGGAGGCTACCTCTGTGCTGCAGGTGGGCCCGGAAGCCAGTGTTTCTTACTGTTCCCCAAACCAATCTGGGAGACCCAGGTGGGCTTCTGGGGAGCTCTCCCTTGGGCCAGAGTTAGAGGCCTCTTCCCAAGACAACTGTGGTCTACGATTAAGTCAAAAATGATTCTTAGATTTCCCCTGTGATCCTTTTCTCTCCCACCTGGGATCCCCCAGACAGAGCCACAAATAACAGCAGTGACAGAAGAGGATGAGGAAGAGGATGAATGGGAGGATGTCAGTGGGGAGGAGGAGGAGGAGGAAGAAGAAGAACCTGAAGCCAATAGTAGCCAGGATTCTTCCTTGGAAGAAGACGGGCCTCGTCCCTCCTGCTCCCCCCTGCCCCTGAGGAAGCCTAGACAACAGCTCACCCTTCGGCCTGCTTCACCTCAAGAGGCTGCAGCCATGGAGGGGCTGCCCGTGACCCCCTTGGGGCTAGCAGAGGGATACGAGCCTGTGTCTGACTGGGGGGAAGAGATGGAGATGCGCTCTCCCCGGGCCAGCAGCAACAGCCAAAGCCTTTTGGCTGCGCTCAGGGAGGAACCGCCTGCTGGGACTTCTGGTAAAGGACAGAGTGTCCTGAAGGTGGAGGGCTCCTGGAGAAACCCGGGAGAGGTGGGGCAAGAGGAGGGTGTATTTTACTATGGGATGCTGCTCAGGCTGTTCTTCTCTTCCTGCAGGAGTGGGTTCCCTGGTATTGGCAGCGCAGGGATCTCTCCCCATGGACCCCCCAGCAGGAGGGGCAGCTTCTGTTGCACCCAGAGCCCCCAAGGCAGAGATAAAAATGGATGCAGAAATGCCCGAGCCCAAAGAGGTGGCTGGCCAAGAAAGGTGGAAGAAGGGGGTGAGTAGGGATTTTAGCTTAAGGTTTAAAATATACATGGATCATTTTATTATTATTTTGGGGACATTTTTGCTGCTCTTCATCCCGAAAGGCCACCAGAACAATAAACTTCATAACAGGGCAATTTTTGCTCATCTAAGAAGTTGGAAAGAAGAAAATGAGTAAATGAACCATTTCAGTTCAAAAACTAAAGGTCTCCCCAAAAGTGTTAGGTTGAGTTCAAAGACCCTGCTTAACCAACTTGGCTTGAAACTGAATAGCCCATTTGCAGAATAGGCTCAGCTTGCTTAATTTTAAGTTTTGTGACTTGGCCTGTTGTTCCCATACAGTTGGCTTGGTTAGTTTATGGCGCTGTGTAGTGCACAGGTATCAAAGGCTAGGTAATTTGGTAATTGGCCGGTCGCTTGGTCTCGAGAAGCTCAGGATCCACTTTGACCAGGTCTTTGCCTGTGGCCAGCCACCTTCCAGGAGCTGTTTCGTGCTTGGTGACTTTTTCTCTCCTGCCCACCAGGAGCCTTTGGAGACGGAGGCACCAGAGGCTGCCCCCTGACAGTTCTTTTCCAGAGCTGCTTGGAATGCAGCTGGCAGCCTGCCGAGAACTTGAGCCAGACCATCAAAGCTGCTGGGTACAGTTGTGACACACACATGCGTTCTGCATATTTGTGGCACTCTTGAACATTCTCCAGAGTTTGGGTTAAGCCAGCCAGCCACACACCCCAATTCCCCCATCACCCTTTAGTGCTCTTAACACATATCGTGGACAAGTGGAGCCTGCAGCTCTGCTTCCAAACCTTCTGCAATCTTTCTTGGATGGGAAAAGTAGTGTCCTCCCTCCAGCCCAGTCTTTTGTATAGGAGGGGTGACCTGGGCCCTGGGAGAGAGTGAGGCCCTTCCTGTCACAGGCTTCTCCATTATCATGTACGAAGTAAATAATTTCTTGACAATAAAGCTTGCGTGTGTCTTGTCTTCCTGCCTGTCCCTTGGTCCTCTCAGAAGCACAAGTGGGGAAAGAAGAGAGACCTTGTGGACATGCCTGGGGAACAGAGTGGCTGTGGGTGCAGAGGATCATTGCTGGAGTGGAAGTGACAAAAGCTTGAATCATTTCTTTGAAGGAAGTCTGGCCTGTGCTGAAGAAATCAGCTGCCCTCTGCCAAGGCTGTGACACCATGCTGACCAGCGATAGGGAGCCAAGGAGTGGCTTCTGGATAGTCTCAATTGCAATTCTATCCCTGGTTATTTGGGCCTGCAATAGGCATCCAGCAGTACATGGTGGTGCCTAAAGCTTGACTATCTGGGTTCCCCAGAGTCTCTTGATCCCATGAATCATGGTTGGAATAGGTGACCTGGTGTCCTTGGTATATTCATTTGTTAATGGCAGGTAGGGAGACTTCCAGCTTCAAGTCCCAGTTTTTTGGGGGAGGGTCCCAGGATATAGTGCTCTTGCCCCTCTATGTTCATAACATGAAATGCCAGATGAGTTCATCCACTGTCTCTGGGTCAGGTATCATCGGTGTAACACCTGAAAGCCATGTATCTACATGTCACTTTGGCCCACAGCAGCAAACAACCTGGCACCTCTAATGTGCTGTCCAATCCAATTCTTGGGGTTCCTCAACCTATTTGGTTTTGGAATGCTTCAGTCTCCCCCCTCGATAGGGTAGCGCAGATAGTACTTCCCATGTAAGGGGATGCCATTTGGACCGAACTTTTGCTTCAGGCTGTTGGAATGAGCCCATTTCCTGGCCAGATGAGGTTGGCTGCCACCTTAAAGTTTGATTAGGAAAATGGGTGTCTGGGTGGCTTCTAAAAGGTATTCAGGGAATTTCTGCCGCCTGTTTGCTTGGACTCTGACATCCGGAGATGGTCTGGGCTCTTAATGAGATTGCCTCTGAGTTCTGGACTGCAGCTTGGTTTCCTGAGGAGCTCAAGGAGATGTGTCAGACCTGTCTCAATCTGATTCCTTAGGAAAGAAAAGCCCTTGACTCTGTTTGGTTAAAGCAAAGGGTTCTTTTACTAAAGGGGTTGATTACATGTAAAGTCAAGCCAGCTCTGAACTTTGGAAAGATAAAAAAAAGGATAGTCCTCAGCCCATCCCTCCCCCCGCTCCCATGACCAGTCCATTTCCAGTCAACTGGAGCTTTCCAAAATGTTTTGAGAATGCTGAGTTGTTTGAGGATTGTCCTCATTTCTGAGGGTGCCTGGCATTAGGATGCTAGTGCAAACTGAATGCGGTTGTTTTGGTTTTTATCACTTGTCATTTCCCCTCTCCCGATTTCCATCATGTACACACACAGCTTTATTGCCCTTCCGTCCTTTGATGATGGGATGCCTGTGAGGTGCCAAGCTGAACCAGGCAGAGCTGATGAGATGTATGTCTGATGTGATCCAAAGGATCAGGATCATATGTTAAGTTGCAATTCAGATTTATATTGCTGAAGCCTAGCCACAAGAATCTAGTTCTAAATTGGCACCAGAAAAGGGTGAGCGGAATTCAAGAAGGCTTGTACTTGGATCATTTATGGAATTGTAATAACACTAAGCTGATTATGTGCCCCCACCCACCCCTATTTGTTTTCCTACGTGCAACCACTAAACAGTGTGGGAGAACCTGGCACAGGTGGGAATAAGCACATTCCCATTAATTACTTCTATAACTAAAATAAGAAAGCTGGATTAAAACGATAAACTGGACATGAACATAAGTAGTCTTGAAGTGTGGAGGTTGTTGATCGCCTGAATAATGATCCAACTTGCTCATGAGTGCAAATCAAACCACCAGACAGTTTCTTAAAAACGACAACTCAGATCAAAACCCACCAAAACACACAATTGAGATCAACAGAAAGGATGGAACAACTAAGTGTCTGTGGAGGTTTTCTTATCATCCAGCTCCCTCAAAGCTGCTTTTCAACAGAGAACTGGACTTTAGCAATTTGGACCAAAAGTGAGATGGTGGCTACTAGAAATGCTTGGAACAATGTAAGATTGCTGGTGTCTGGCAAAAGACTACAGTTGCAATTGTTTTAAAACCAGGTAAAGAGCCCAATCTCCCTAAGAACTACTGCCCAATTTCTCCCTTTTGTCAGACCTACAAAATATCCTCACTGTAGCTGTAGGACCCCCCCTTTTTTTTTGAAACAAATTTTATTAATTTTAAAGACAAACCATCATTAACCATTGAATACATAAACCCTCTTTCCATTATAAATTTTACAAGTCGAATAAGACATTATTTTATACAACATAGTTCTGTTTTACACCATTTCCATATGAATATATAAATATCTCTTAGCAAATTTCTCATTTCTCTTTACTCTTATTCAATTTCATTATTATTTTTTCCTATATTTATCCAATTTATAATCATCATCTACATTTCTCTCTGACTTGGTTACCATTATTCTCATCCAACATTCCTCCGAGGTTTTATTAATTCTCAAACAAACATGAACACACAAAACACACAATAATAAAACTTCTTTTAAGAAAGTAGTTTGGACCCAGATTACCTCTCTTTATATGGACTTCAATTAGCTTCGTGCTCATCTTATATACCATTACCTATTTTATTTACCATTCTATATCTTCTATATAACTTCTCCCCGCTTTTCACTCTTCTTAATTCTATTTTATTTAATTCATTTTAATTTAAATCATTGTGTTTGTATCTTTTGTCCATTCTTTCCAAATTATCCATTTATCTCATTCCCTACAAAAAAAAAAGATTTCTCCTGAAATCACTGATCAGAGTATGATGCCTTTCTATCCTCCCCCTAAATTAATATTTAGAATAACGCCCATTACCCAATCTGATTCTGCTTAGTACATTCTACCAGCTAACTTTTAAAAAGAGGAAAGAATAATAAATCCAAAATGATTAATATAGTTAAATAATAAATCTAAATGTTAAATCTTATAACATTCCAATTGTCTATTTCAAAAACAAACGCTACAATAGTAAGTTTATAGTAACATCAATACAACAATCAATTAAACTCTTCAATTAAACTCAATATTTTAAACATTCCTTTTAATATTTTGTTAAATTTTAAAGGCTTATCATTACTAAACATTTCAATATTTTAATCTTTTATTAAATCTTATAACATTCTAGTTTTCTATTTCTAATACAAATACTACAATACCATCTTATGTACCTTGCAGAATCTTCTTTTTAAAAGAAATTATACATTACTCTTTATCCCTAAAAAAAAATCCTTTTTTCCCATCTTGTTTCATACCTTTGTAGCTTTTCCCCCACTTTTCCCTTTCTTTCTTATCCCACCTGGCCTTTTTACCCCCCTCCTACCTTCCGCCTTTTTAGCTTCCCCTCTCTGCTGTATTTCTTTTTTCTTTTGCTTACTAACATTGTGTTGATTTTGCATCTTATTTTTCTCTTTCTTGAGTGGTTTTTTAAGTCTTAAGTCCTTAATTTTCCTTCCTCTCTTTCTCCTTTCTTTCTTAATTACGTAAGTTTTGAGATTCATTTAAGATGGCGTCTTCTTCTTCTTCTTCTTCTTCTTCTTCTTCTTCTTCTTCTTCTTCTTCTTCTTCTTCTTCTTCTTCTTCTTCTTCTTCTTCTTCTTCTTCTTCTTCTTCTTCTTCTGTTTCCTCCATCTGTTGTTGTTTTTGCTGATAAATAGCAAGCGCCATTTCTAAAAAAAGGAAGGCTTCTTTCACAGCATCCTTGCCTTCTTTTTTTATTTTTCCATATTCCTTTCTAAGTTCATCAGCAGGTAAAGCCATTGTAAATCTTTTCTTTATTCTTCTTCTTTATTCTTCTTAAAACAACCAAGATGTTTCAAAAGTTAGAACAGTTCCCCAAAGTCCCAGAGACATCAATCAGTCCAAACAAACACAGTTCTCACTTTCTCTTTCTGGGGTAATATCAATAGAAGGGAAAAGAAAAAAAGCCCAATCTATATTTTAAAGCCTTATTGCAATTAATTTCTAGTCTCAAAATCTTCAAGGTATCTCCTCCAGCAAAATCTTAATATTTTTTTTTTGTCCTCTCCCTTCCCACTTATAACAAGAAGCCAAGTTTTTACCTTTTATAAAAAGACAGGTTTCTCAATGGCCATTTGTTGATTCCATAGGGAAGGAGAGTAAACTTTCCCTTTCAGCACCTCAAATTTGCCGCTTGAGATTCTCCTTTGGAAACAAAGTATCGTTCAAAAATAGTCATAGTTTTCAGGATGTTAGGCATCTCTTAAAGTTCTGGGTCAGCCAAAAAACTTTCTTTTGTAAACTTTCTCCCTTCTTCCTCCTGCTCAGTCTTACCCAGCTGCCGGCTTCTTTGTGGCGGCCATTACAGACCGCCGCTCCACCGTCTTGAGAAAAGGGGGTTTTGCCGGCTGGGGAGGGGGTCTGCAATACCCCCAAACCCCTCTCCGGCTCCCCCTATCTTCGGCTGCCTCTGCGGGGCAGTCTTATCCTCCAGACCCGTCAGGATCGGAGGCACCAAGATGGCTAGCGCCACAGGAATCGCGCAGGATTGCAAATCCCTGCCGCTGCCGAAGCCAACAAACCGGAAGCTCTGTAGCTGTAGAACCCCTTCTCATACTGCAGCAAGTTGGATTTTGCCCTGAAAAAAGTTGCCCTGCATAGATCCTTAATTTAACCCTGTATATTGAAGGTGGATTCCAAAAGGGCAGTGTAGTCACAGATCTCATGGCTTCATATGATACCATCAATCTTGGAACTCTGAAGCAAGAAGTTTATGATATGACTAAAGATTTTAAACTTACAAATATCATTAGGAATCTGCTTCAGAACCACATTTTTTGTGGAGTTCCAGGGAAGGTGTGGTAAATGGAGGAATCAAAGGAACCGCTTATCACAGAGTTATATATTGGCTCCCACTCTAATATTGACACCAATGATCGGTTGCTTTCTGTAGGTAATAACAGCAATATGTATGCTTGAGCAATGACTCTACAAGGATAAACATTTGAGAAGGTTCAACCATGTTTTAACTGAAGCCCTTTTAGAGCTAAAGCGATACTAGTTTGCTAACCACTTAAGACCAAATACAGTAAAAACTCAGGTATGTGCCTTCTGTCTTCACAGTAAGCAGGCTGCTAGGAAGCAGCCTGTTGTATGGAAAGGGGTGTTATTGGAGCATTGCTACAGCCCTAAACATTTAGGGATCATTCTAGATAGGACCCTAACATATAGGCAGATTGTGCTAACACTAAACTGAAGGTCAGTGGGTGAAATAACATCCTCGGAAAATTAACAAGCTCCATCTGGGTTACCAAACTAGGGGTCCTTAAGACATCTCTAGCTCTTAGCTACTCCGCAGGCGAATAGCTCTGCCTGGTCTAATATAAATCAGCACCTGTGAAAGTAGATGTTGTTCTGAATGAAGCTAGCAGACTTATTACCAGATGCCTTAAATCTGCCCTTCTAGATAAGACCTACCATCTAGCCAGGATTGCCCTGCCTGCTGTTTGCAGAGAAGCCGCAGCAAATAGAAAGAGATTCAATCTTAAGACAGAGAACATCAATCTTGAGACAGACAACACCCTCTCTATGGCCTGCAACCAGTTCAGTTGAGACTAAAATCTAGGAAAAGCTTCCTTAGGTCAGCGAAAGACTTCAAAGAATTTAAAAGCAGTGAGGACGGATGGAAAGGTACAAGGAACCAACACTTGATAGAAGCAACGTAGAAGCTGACATCTAGGTCTGGTAAAAGTGGAAAAGATGGAACTTGTTCATTAACAGACTGTACACAGGTACAAGAAGAGCCAGAGGCACTCTGAACAAAGGGGGGTTATCTGGTGGCTTCTGCCTTTGTGGATTGTGGTAACATGCAGAAAACAACACATATGTACTGTATACCTGTCCTTTGTGCCCTCAGTGCACACTTGAGGACCTCATGGCAGTGCGACAATACAATGTTGCTAGTTTCTGGGCAGGATCTGTTTAACTTGTACATACTTTAATCTTGTATTTTGTATTTTAAATTTTATGTCGCGTATCGTGCATTATCTTCATTGTGATGCTTCTGACATGAATAAGCAAACAGGCCTACCTGAAGCAAATCTAAGCAGAGATGGATTGGTTTGGGCCAGACACTTCTCCCTCTGCAGAAAGCCATAACTTGATGCAAGAAACATCGCAGGATGCTTTGGGCAAGTTCTGGGAGAGAATGAGTATAGTAATGATTCAGAGATGTGTTCTAGCAGGGCGAGATGCTATACATATAGTGGTGTAAGTGGCCTCATATCAGGAGTCCATACTGGCTTTTCCCCTTAAATTATACCTGATCTGCAGGTAGTCTGCTGCAGCATTTCTGTTCGCATGGCCTGATATCCATAAGGGACGAGCAAATGTACTGAAAGGTAGCTGGGCTTGCAGGAGTTCTCTCTGTTTCCTAGTAATGCTCTGCACTATTTGTGGAGTGACACCCTTCCACCCTGCCTCCTTGTACCTGTAACATTGGTAGAAAAATAGCTGAGTGAACACTTTGCCCCAATGATAGTCTATGCATTCTGAAGAAACAGGATTACTTTCATGTGCAGAGTTGCATGCTGACATCCCCAGAACATTGCTGGCATTCGTTTGTCCAAGAAACTCATTCCCCATTGTAATACCCTATGATCTTCTGAAAGGGAGGCTGGCAGACAAAGAACTCAGCAGGATGGTAGCTATAAGAAAATGTCCCTCTGGGTCAAGAGTGGTGGTGTTTCAAATTAATTAATAGAGGATCATCTCTTCTTAGGATCTCAGCCTGGCCATATGAAACTTAGTTCCTGGCCACCCTTTGGCAAGGTTGCTTACAAATCCCCCAAGTCCCCAGGCACCTAAAAATGCAATGGGGCTGGTCTTCTGTGCATCCTAGGAACCTGCATGCTATGCCTTGTGTTGGAATAAGAGGGAAAACCCCACTGACCCTAGAGCGCCCTTCTCTGACTCGGAGCAGCTGGTGTGAAGTTAGAGGCTAGATGTAAGGTGATGGGCTCAGCAATAGATGGGTGGGTGTTTTCATTCTGCAGCCTGCAGGACACGTGCATAAGCCTGAGCGTCATTAGGGGACAAGGAAGGCATGTGTCTCTCCTGCTTTCCCAGAGCCCTGAAGGTGTCTAGTTATTTAAGGGCCAAGTAGCATTTTTGACCTAACGGAGATCTGTAGGGCCAACATTTGGGAGATGAAGGTATCCAATAAATACCGCAAGGATATCCTATTAATATTTGATTGAATTTGGTGCATCTGATTAGGGAACACTTTTTAACAATAAAGTCTAACTTCCTCTTTTAGAGTGTCCAAGCCCCTCCTTGCAAAATTGCCATCCTGTCATCTCAAGCAGAGGCTTCACAGCAACAACTTGTTTTCCACCGTAAGTGCAGTTTCTGTCTTTTTTTCCTCACCTGGGACTATGTAGAGGTTTCTTTCAGGCCTTTTCACATTGCATTAATTTCCCTGTTAAACTGTGCATCATTTAAGGATATGTATTTGCTTTGTTTGGTAATCCACACACACTTTTGCATCTCAAGGGATCTTTCCAGTCCTTTGGATACAAATGATTGTTAAGAGCAAAGTGGGATTTGTCTGCAGGATTTTTCTTTCCATGTGTTTGAGGGAAATCCCAGGAGGGGGCTCCCTGCTCCCAAAGCCAAGGAGAAGGAGCCACTGCAGAGTGCCCGCTCCATTCCTGGCCAGCAAGGCTTATTTCTGGGCCATCCTGAGCAAAACAGGTCTGGCAGTGGGGAGAACTGCCCCTACTGATCCCAGTAATCTCATCTAGTCTAATGGCAGATTTGGCTATAAATCAGAGAAATTGAGATGATTTAATGAGTAATGTTTAGTTTTTTAAACCAGGTCAAAAATCTTCTCTTAAAACTATGGCAGGAGCTATCCCAGACATCTTTAGGGGACCCACTCTTCACTCGTCTGTCTGGGATCTTTGTGGGCTTCAAATGTATATAGCCAAGATACCACTGAAAAACAGCATCCATTAGCTTTAACATTGGCCATCAGATTAGGCAATGTTTGTGGGAAAAACATCAGCAGATTCTTATTTTTAGATTTGCTCACTCTTTCTCGTTGTTCCCTCCCATCCATGACCACAGAACTTTTGACGGAAACTAGATCCTACATACCAAAGTAAGCTGTCCGAAGCCATTTGCAATTGAACGTCTTCTAAATTTAAAGTCGGTTATCCTTTTTCTTAGGATTCCACTGAACACGAAAAATAAGCGATGAGAAAGCACCAGACAAAATAGTCAAGGGATTCACAGCACAAAGTTAGCTTGAAGTGGAGGTGACAGACTGACTCAGATGGAGAACTGCTGTCAGCCAAGACTGTCATTTCACTGGGCCCTGGTAAAGATGGTAGAAGGAGCAATTTGCCAAAGTTTATTTATTAATATTTAAAAGCTCTCCAATAGCTGAAACTCTCTGTACTATTTACAATAAAATGCATAAACATGTACAACTGAAATAAATACAGTATATATAAAATAAAATCAAATAAAATGTAGAATGAAAACCACATTCAAATTTGGCAGCAGCATTGTGGTCATTCAAAACCTAAAAAGATGCAAATTAAAAGGCAATTAAAAACCAAGGAAGGAAGAGGGCAACTGTGCTATATTTTGCCTGAAATTCTTATATAGTTCTGAATTTGTTCTGCCATACAGATCTTGTGAAGCAGTTTGTGAAGGATGGAATATTATTCTGGAACATGTAGTGGCAGGTTTTTTAAAAAATAGTTGGGCTTGCTAGCACGCTTGATGAAGCCAAGATGTGGTGGGAGGGCAGCTGTCTTTGAGGACCAGGATGTTCTATGGAGCCACAATTCAGTGTATTTGCTTGCATGCTGCATCTTTTAGGAACCCCGCAATTCTACTTTGCTGATCTAGATTTAACATGTTATGTGAACCCTGGGTTTGAAGGATTAAAATATTTACTTTCGTATCCAGCCATTATTTCTAAATATCAGATATGCAGACACAGCCTCTTGCTGTGTCACTGACTTCTTCTCAAACTAGTTCATGCTTTGTAAACCATACATTTTTACTTTAATTATACCGTATCTCAGCTGATCTTGAGGTTTTGTTTTTTTTCCAACCACCAGGTGTTTTGAGTATGTGTTTCTCCATCAGCTTTATTTCTAATCTTCCCCACTTGTTCTGGGTTTTACCAACTTTTTATAATCATTTTAGAACTTCTTAGAATAGTTTACCAACAAGTGAGAACTCACCAGAATAGAGAGGTCCAAACTGAGTTTTAAAAAAACAACTGCCTTTTCCTGAAACAGGTGAAGTTGGTCTCAACCTTTTGGGGGGACAACACCCACCTCCTCTCTTTCTTGTTCCTTTACAGAACTCCCCACCACTTGGAGATGGATTACCCTATGGAAGGTCTTCCAAACATTTCTGACTACGATTATTCAAACTTCACAGAGGTACCTCTCAGTGTAGAGAGAAGCTTGAGTCCCATCATCCTGCTGGCCCTTGTCCTCTATGCCCTGGTGTTTCTAGTGGGCACACTGGGCAATGGGGCTGTCATCTGGGTGCTGGGGTTCCAGATGCAGCGCACAGTGAGCTCAGTCTGGTTCCTTAACCTCTCGATAGCAGATCTTCTCTGTTGCCTGTCTCTGCCTGTTCTGGCTGTGTCCCTTGGCTCCGGTAATCATTGGGTGCTGGGAGATTTTGGCTGCAAGCTCTTGCCCTCTATTGTCATCCTCAACATGTTTGCCAGCATCCTGCTGCTGACCCTGATCAGCATGGATCGATGTGCCCTTGTGATGAAGCCCGTCTGGTGCCAGAATCACCGTTCGGCCCGCTTAGCCTGGAAACTGTGTGGAGCAGCCTGGGCTTTTGCCACCTTCCTCACTCTGCCCTCCTTCGTAACCAGAAAAACACAATACTACGTGTTTCATCACCTGACGCTCTGTGTGGTCGACTATGGCCTCTTTGGTATAAATCACCAAACTGCTGAGGTCTGTGTGGCCACCATGCGCTTCCTCACTGGCTTCCTGGTCCCTTCGGTAGCCCTCAGCCTCTTCTACGGGGTGCTGGTTCTGCGTGTACACAGTGGTCGCTTCACACACTCCAATAAGACTCTGAAAATGGTTGTGGTGGTTATGGTGGTCTTTTTTGTCTGCTGGGCTCCTTATCACGTGATTGGCCTGATTCTGGCCAGTAAGACTCAGAGCAGCCCCCTCTTCCAATCCCTGATCCAGCTGGACCCTCTGACTGTGGCTCTCGCCTGCACCAACAGCTGCATCAACCCCATCATCTATGTCATTGCAGGCCAAGATTTCAAGGCTAAAATCCTGCGCTCGCTGAGTGCTGTGTTGCACAACGTCCTGAATGAGGAACTGTCAACAGCCCCCTCCCAGAGAATAACAGAGGATCAGAGCATAAACACAACCTTGTAAGCCCTTCCCAAGCAAGTCTTTTGTGCTTCTAGCTATACGCCTGCTCCCCTCCGGCTGGAAACGTATTTACAGCAGCTCTCTCTGGCCATTCTGTAATAGTTTTGCTATGATGCAGTAATTGTAGCTGACTCTCGGATCACTGCTTCCCCCTTATTCCGTGATAAAAAGAAATAAGTGAACAGAAATGTACCTAAACTTTCATGTATTGCTTCAGTATGTCTGTGTATATGTGTACAAATATAAAAGGAAATATTACTGATATACTAATCTTTCACTTATTGCAACTTATATGGCCCTTCATTTCTGAGCAGGCTACAACTGCTGATCTCAGAAGACACAAACTAAAAACCAACCCATCTGCTGCACCGCCATTAGGCTACTACTTTTCTGTAATTTGATTCCTTTCATGGATTAAACCAGAATTTATAGAGCAAGTTTGGCCTGATGGTTCAGGTACTAGGCTAGAAAGTGGGAGACCTTGAGTTCAAGTCTTGCCTTAGGCATGAAAGCCAGCTTGGGTGACTTTGGGCCAGTCCCTCTCACTCAGTCCAATCCACCTCACGGGGTTGTTGTTATAGAGATAATAGGAAGTAGTGTTGGATATGTTCGCTTCCCTGAGTTATTTTTAAAAATGATATGAGCGGTATAAATACACTGCTCAAAAAAATAAATAAAGGGAAGACAAAAATAAGACATCCTAGATCTGAATGAATAAACTATTTTTATTAAATACTTTGTTCATTACATAATTGAATGTGCTGACAACAAAATCACACAAAAATTATCAATGGAAATCAAATTTAGCAACCCATGGGGGTCTGGATTTGGAGTTACACTCAAAATTAAAAGTGGAAAAAAACACTACCCCAACTTTGATGTAATGTCCTTAAAACAAGTCAAAATGAGGCTCAGTAGTGTGTGTGGCCTCCATGTGTCTGTATGACCTCCCTACAATGCCTGGGCATGCTGCTGCTGAGGTGGCGGATGGTCTCCTGAGGGATCTCCTCTCATACCTAGATTGAAGCATCCCCCAACTCCTGGACAGTCTGTGGTGCAACGTTGCATTGGTGGATGGAGCGAGACATGATGTCCCAGATGTGCTGAATTGGATTCTGGGAAACGGGCGGGCCAGTCCATAGCATCAATGCCTTTGTCTTACAGGAACTGCTGACACACTCCAGCCACATGAGGTCTAGCATTGTCTTGTATTAGGAGGGCCAGGGCCAGCCACACCAGCATATGGTCTCACAAGGGGTCTGAGGATCTCGTCTAATGGCAGTCAGGCTACCTCTGGCGAGCACATGGAGGGCTGTGCGGCCCCCTAAAGAAATGCCACCCCACACCATTACTGACCCACTGCCAAACTGGCCATGCTAGAGGATGCTGCAGGCAGCAGAACGTTCTCCATGGAGTCTCCAGACTCTGTCACGTCTGTCACATATGCTCAGTGTGAACCTGCTTTCATCTGTGAAGAGCACGGGGTGCCAGTGGCAAATTTGCCAATCTTGGTGTTCTCTGGCAAATGCCAAACGTCCTGCACGGTGTTGGGCTGTAAGCACAACCCTCACCTGTGGACATCGGGCCCTCATACCACCCTCATGGAGTCTGTTTCTGACCGTTTGAGCAGCCACATGCACATTTGTGGCCTGCTGGAGGTCATTTTGCAGGGCTCTGGCAGTGCTCCTCCTGTCTCTCCTTGCACAAAGGCAGAGGTAGCGGTCCTGATGCTGGGTTGTTGCCCTCCTACGGCCTCCCACACGTCTCCTGATGTACTGGCCTGTCTCCTGGTAGTGCCTCCATGCTCTGGACACTACACTGACACAGCAAACCTTCTTGCCACAGCTCGCATTGATGTGTCATCCTGGATGAGGTGCACTACCTGAGCCACTTGTGTGGGTTGTAGACTCTGTCTCATGCTCCCACTAGAGTGAAAGCACCACCAGTATTCAAAAGTGACCAAATCATCAGCCAGAAAGTATAGGAACTGAGTAGTCTTCTGTGGTCACCACCTGCAGAACCACTCCTTAATTGGGGATGTCTTGCTAACTGCCTATGCTTTCCACCTGTTGTCTATTCCATTTGCACAACAGCATGTGAAATTGATTGTCAATCAGTGTTGCTCCCTAAGTGAACAGTTTGATTTCACAGAAGTGTGACTGACTTGGAGTTACAGTATGTTAAGTGTTCCCTTTATTTTTTTGAGCAGTGTACAATAAAGTCCAAAAAACAAAAATTAAGACAATGTAGATCACATGCTCCAACTCATGTCACTGATTAAATTTAAAAAATCTGTTCATTCAACCAATCGCCACACAGTCAGTGCAACTCAGGTGCTCATGCCGCACAAACTTCTCCGACCTAAACGATCAAAACCTACCTGCTCGGCCCGAGCTCTCTGCTCACCGGGCCAAGCTTGGGGGAGGTTATCTCCGTTTCTCCGCCCACCTCCCAACCCCTCCGCAGCCACGCCTCGCTCCGCCCGCCCTCCAGCGCCTGCAGCGCCACCGGCTAGCCGAGGGAACGGCCGGGATGGCGGCAGAGGGCTGGGACTGCCCCGCCACCCGCGCCCTCCTGGAGGCCGCCTACTTCCCGCCGGGCTGCAGCGGCCAGGAGCTGGAGGACTTCTGGGCTTTCTTCCGGCGCCTGCGGGGCTTCTGCGAGCGGCAGGGCTCCGGCGCGGGAGACCGGCCGGCCTATGACCCCGGGTGCCGCCTGAACCTGCGGCTGCCCCGGCGAGTGGCGGCCGGCGTGTCCCCGGCGCTAGCGCGCCGCTTCGGCCTAGCGCTGCTCCGCTTCCTGGATTTCGCGCAGCGGCGGAGCTTGGCGCGGCTGGCGCGGCTGCAGCGGGAGCGCGCCGCCCTGCCCATCGCCCGCTCGCGGCAGTCGCTGCTGGCCGCCCTGGCACGCAGCCCGGTGGTGCTGGTGGCCGGGGACACGGGCTGCGGCAAGTCCACGCAGGTGCCCCAGTTCCTGCTGGCCGCCGGCTACTCCCACGTGGCCTGCACCCAGCCGCGGCGCTTGGCCTGTGTGGCGTTGGCCCAGCGCGTGGCCCGCGAGAGCCTGGGCCGCTTCGGGGACCAGGTGACCACAGACGCGCGGAGGGCCGGGGGCAGCCGGGGCGAGGGTATGGGAGCCTTCCGGTGCCGGGAACTACCGCTCTCCTTCGTCCTTTCTCTGCTAAGGTCGGCTACCAGATCCGCTTCGAGAGCGCCCGCTCGCCGGCCACGCGCATCGTCTTCCTGACCGAAGGGCTGCTCCTGCGCCAGGCCCAGCGGGAGCCCACGCTGCCCGCCTACCGGGTGCTGATTGTGGATGAGGTCCACGAGCGGCACCTGCACTGCGATTTCCTGCTGGGCGTCCTGCGCCGGCTCTTGGGTGCCCGGCCTGACCTCAAGTTGGTGCTCATGTCTGCCACCATCAACATCCAGCTTTTTGCTGACTATTTTGGGGGCGCACCTGTGATCCAGGTTCCTGGACGCCTCTTCCCCATCACGGTGAGGGTGTGGGAAGAATACTTTTTTTTGGGGGGGGGGGGGGGTTCTTCCAAGTTGGGTAGAATGAGGTGTTTCTGTTTTAGAGACCCTTTAAAAAGGTGGGTGTTGACTGGCAAACATCCAGCTCTGGGCTGCTTGAGCTCTCAAGTGGCTTTCCACACAGATGACCTGCATCCTTCTGGGCCTGCTCCAAGCTGATTGTGTTGAAGAAAGTGCTCCTAGGCCCATTTTGCGGCCTGTTCAGCCCACCAGTCAACCTCTACACAAAACCACTGGGTTGGGGTTTGGTATCATCAGTTCAGCTGCTGAAGTCCCATCCCTGTGCCTGGAGGCTGTGCTGGTTTGGCTGGGGAAGAGGACCTGCCTCCAAACCTACCAGGACTGAGTGTGTTTGGGTCATCCAGATCTAGGATGTTTCATGGATCATGTAGGGTGGTGTGTCCCCATTCCAAGTGGGTGTATAATCTGGAGATGTTCCCGGATTCACAGTTCCTGCTCACAGAGCAGCTGTGCCCAGGAAGGCTTTTCAAAACTTAAACCGAGGTGCCAATTGTGCTCTTTCTCAGATTAGAAGGCTTGGCAGTCAGTCACGCAGGTGCTAGTCGCCCTGTGGCTTGGCTACTGCAATGCACTGTACCTGGGGTTGGCCCTGAAGACGACCCAGAAACTGGTCCAGAGCAGGCCTGTCTTTTGGATCCAGGTTCTCCTGAGAAATTGAAACTCGTGTTTTAGAGGGCCTTTGGCAAGGATGGTTGAAGCCCCTTCTGGGAAGTGTGGGTTTGTTTGTTGTTTTTCAGATTTGCCATCTTTTGCGGTATGCGGATTTCATACATCAATAAATAATAGTAATTTGCCAAGTCCTTGTACTCACCCTCCTCTGTGAGTTCTCCATCAGAAACTGCCCCTGTCCTTGCAACTGCCGTTCTTGTAATACAGAAGGCTTAAAACTGTAGGCCAACGTGACCTCTTGTTTCATGCAGGTCATCTACGAACCTATCCACCCTGAGGAAAGCAGCCGTGGGCGCAGGGAGCGACTGGGCGTCCAGCCTTTCCTGCGGGTGCTCCAGGCCATTGACCACAAGTATCCGCCAGAGGAGAGGGGAGACCTGCTCATCTTCCTCAGTGGGGTGGCTGAGATTGGGGCAGTGATGGAAGCCGCGCAGTCTTACGCGGCCTTCACCAAGCGCTGGGTGGTCCTTCCTCTTCACAGCACCCTCTCTGTGGCCGAGCAGGACAAGGTGAGTGGAGTAGGGCTGGAGAGGCAAACTGCCTCCTCCCACTTTCAATGGTGGGAAAGCCTTCTTCTTGTTATGGAGAGCAGTGGCCAATTAAATACAGGGTGGTGATGTCACCAGATGGGGGGGCTGGAATTTTGGGGCTCTTTTGGCTTGTTGATGTCTAGATATCCTTGTATTTTTTTTCATGGAAAGATGAGAAATCTTAGCAATGGCACTTAGACTGACATGTCACCGTGCAGCACTTCATGGCCCTGACTAAGCCAAGGATGTCAAACTCACCACCTGCAGGCTTCCTGGCCACGCCCATGCCCGGTTTAGCGAAGGGGGAAAAGGTGACAGTACGTCACATGACCTGAGTTTGACACTCCTGGTCTAAGTGGTTTGCAAATGTAGAGTCAAGAGTTTTTGGGGATGGCAGTGAATGGCAGCTTTCCAGGTTTCAGTTGCAGTTTTTCTTGTTTTTCCCTCGCCAGAGAGATGAGACTTACTGTTTAAAAACAAACCAGCCCAGAATCTCTTAATGGCTGCTGTCCTTGCTCTTCAGGTCTTTGACCTTGCTCCACCAGGAGTCCGGAAGTGCATCATTTCCACCAACATTGCGGAGACTTCTGTGACCATCGATGGCGTCCGGTTTGTTGTGGATGCAGGTGAGAGTTCTCTCCGCCCCCCCCCGGTGTTTGTCCAATGGAGGAGAGCCGCTGTTTTCACCCAGGAAGCAAAGCATGGTGCGGGAAAGGGGCTTTCCGTGGAGATGGCCTTGAAGGGAATATTCCATTCCACAAGTAACAGAGGCAGAAGGGAAAGAAGAGGATCAGGGAGGGGAGGAGGATAGACCCAAGCAGCATCCTGTCCGAGGGCCCTCCTGGGGTCCTGGGGCATCTTGATCTGATTTGGTGCTATTCACATGTGCTGTTTTCCAGGACTCAGACCATGATTCTGCCCTTGTTGATTTTGTAGAGCTTCTGGGTATTCCTTTCCAGGCCACCTCCATAACTCTACACTCTGGGGACGGACATGGAGAGCCCTGAATGGAGTTGGGATTAATCCGCCTGAGCTGTTTTTTGCAGTTCCGTCTTTTCTTTCCTTGGAATGACACAAACTGTTCCAAGATAAAATGGTGATGAAGACGATCTATTGACTACTCTTTCCAAGACTCAGTAGAAATTAGGAAAACTCCCTAATTACCACCTTGCCAACCATGTCTGGGGGGGAGGGGTGAAATGTTGGGAAATCTGTTGCCTAGACTGGGGCCACTAGACCTTGAAGGCCAACACTCTGTAACAGATACTGACTGTGAAAACCTCCATCACTAATAGAGTAGTAAGTTTGTTATGACCAGGGGACACTAGATGCTGAAGCTAAAATTAACCCAACCACAGGACTTTCCCGTCCTCCATATTTAAAACAATACTATGATACGACCAAGCTTGCCAGTGAAATAAAAACAATAAGAATTGTTAGGATTAAGGAATGGATGAGCAGATCCTGCTCATGAACTATAGTCTGTACTCAAAAGGTCTTGAAGTCCTAATCTTCAAGTTGTTGCACAGGTCTTTCCAGAGTAGGACATAGCTGGTGCCTGAAATCCTGAAAGCAGGAATACTAGGGGATGTGAGGCCAGAAGGAGCACTTGGGTTTACCCTGAATTCAATCCACTGAAGAGCCCTGTGATATAATGAGACCCGAAAAGGTCCAGAACAGCCTGAATGACCCTTGCCAAGGAACAGCTGCCTAACCCTGTGAGAGTTGACCCATCAGGGTACCTGTGAAGCCACCCTCCAAGTTCTATGAATCTCCCTCAAGTGAAAATTAGCAACTCCCACTGTAAAACTATCGGTAGTAAATGGATACCAAGTCAATTGACTGTAAATCAAGATTGCAAAGGTTTGAGCAGAGGAAACTGCAGTGACCCTGGGGTTTGGAGGCAGGAGAGGGGGAGCAGGAGAGGAGAGGAAGGGCAATAATCTTTGGGAGGACCTGCCAGACGGAAATGGTGCCAAAGCATTCTGCCATGATTGATTCAGGTCATCAACAAAGGACGGATAAGCTTGAGTATCCCGAGGGCAAAAAATAATAACATTGACTGTTCTGGTTGGTTCGCTGGAGGGAACAATGTAAAGACTAAAAGATAACATGGACAACGGCATCTAGGAACAGAGTTTAGACTCAGCACTCAGCGATCAAAGACATCAATTGCTGAGATGGGCCCAAAAGGGCCTGATCCGAGGATAGGACTATGACAAACCCTCTCAGCTGAATGGCCTGCCTGGTGATGATCGTTAGACGCCGAAAGAAGACGATGCTGGGTTTTCTCTCCTTTAATTGATCTCTCGGCTTTGTTGCTGATACGTTATCCCAACTCCATCCTTGGAATGCCTGCATTGATGTCTCTTTTCTTTCCAGTTTTTTGGGCCTCTTCCTCATGGTTGCTCTCCCCACCACTCCCCTTCTTTTTAGGAAAGGTGAAAGAGCTGAGCTATGACTCCAAGGCCAAGTTACATCGCCTCCAGGAGTTCTGGATCAGCCGAGCCAGTGCTGAGCAACGCAAGGGCCGGGCAGGCCGCACTGGGCCCGGGGTCTGCTACCGCCTCTACGCTGAATCAGACTATGACAATTTTGCCCCCTACCCAGTGCCAGAGATCAAGCGGGTAGCCCTGGATGCCCTGATTTTACAGGTAGGCTTTCTCCAGATGGCTGTGATTCAAGGCTGTCAGGGGAGTCACAAGGAAGACAACTACTCCCTCCAGATGCCTCAAACTGCTCAGTAACTGCTCAGAGGGAAGGGCTGCAGGCTGTGGGCATTTGTGAATGCTCTGGGAGGTTTTGGCCTCCAGATGCAGAGCGCTGGGTGACACCTGGCTGTTGGGGAAGCGCTTCCTTAGTGGCAGTCTGCTGAGGAGAAGAAGCACCACCACCATTTCCCCCTTGTTCAGGGTGGGAGCCTGCTTTGTGAGAAGCCTCACATTTCACTCCTAGCATGGAGGTGCGATGGAGTAGATGTGTGGATAGACAGCAGATGGCAAGTAAAGTTGTTTCCTGCCTGGGCTCTGGAGCTCCAGTTGGCCCAGTTTTGGGCCAAAGAAATGCCTTCCAAGGCCCTGCCTGGCCCCTATGGATTTTCTAGCCTTCCCCTGGTCTTGAGAAATGACCCCTCCTGTCCTTCTGCAGGCGGGAAGGACAGGCAGGAGAGTAACAGTTGGACCCAACCAGAGCAGGAGAGCCTGACTTGCTTGTTAAAATGAGGCCACCCGCCTTCTGCCCTCTGTTTCCAGATGAAGAGCATGGGGCTAGGCGATCCCCGAGCGTTCCCTTTCCTGGAGCCACCTCCTTGGGCCAGCCTGGAGGCAGCCCTGGGCTATCTAAAGCATCAGGGTGCCCTGGATTCAGCAGAGGCCCTAACACCCATTGGGACTCTCTTGGCTCAGCTGCCAGTTGATGTGGTGATTGGTGAGTGATGAGTGCAGCTGAGGGTCAAGACTTCTCCTTCTTCCAGCCACTTTGTTGCAGTGTGCAACTTGCTGGGTTGCTTCCAGACTCCTTGTCATCTTGTCATCCCAGTGTGTGTTCCTGGAACTGAGAATTCTGTGCAGGGCTCAGCCTCAGGTCCATGGGGTGGGCATTGTGCTGAACTTTGCTGGAAAGTGTGTGTGTGGGGGGGGGGGGGGGCTTTTGTGGCAGGGAGGAGTGGCTTACTGGGTGGGCACTGCCTGTTACCTCATGCAGTCTTTCCCTCTGCAGGGAAGATGCTGGTGTTGGGGACGCTCCTAGACCTGGCTGCCCCGACACTCACCATTGCTGCTGTCCTCAGCGTGCCCTCTCCCTTCCTGCACAGAGGCGGGGGGCGCAGTGACCTGAACTGCCTGGCAGCCCGGCGAAGCCTGGGGAGCCCACTGGGAGACCCCCTGACCCTTCTGAATATCTTCAATGCCTGGGTCCAGGTAGGCAGGGCATGGGAAGTGCCACAGATGCAGTGTGAAGAGCTAGGTCCTTCCTAGTCCTTCCCTTCCTGGATGACCTCTCCCTGCAGGGTCCTTTTCCAGCCCAGGGCTCTTGTGCCAGAATATTTCTCTGGGTTCCCTGGACCTTCTCTTGGCATTTGCCCTTTGCTCTTTTGGCTCCCTTGGCAACTGACACCCATTTGAGGCGGCATCTTTCCAGCAAAGCTCCATTCCTGCTCCAGGCAAGGGGACGGGAAGGTCTTGTTGGCACGTGTGCTCCTTACATGGGGGACGGAGCTTGGCCTTGCTCTCCCGCTGAGCCACATGAACCGGGCTTCCCTTTTGTCTGGCTGGCAGGAGAAAGCGGCCAATCGCCGAGGATCCCAGCGGTGGTGCCGACATCGGGGCCTGGAGGAGCATCGGCTCTACGAGGCAGCCAATCTGCGGCGCCAGTTTCAGGTTGGTTTCCATTGAGAATGGTTGGGACTGAGAACAGATGAAGCTGGGCACCTAGTGGTGGTGGTGTTGGTGATGTGGAGGAGTCGTTCTGTTCTTTGTCTCCACTTGCAAGGGCATCCTTTGTGGAGAGAAGAGAAGGTGGGCTCGAAGGGGCTTCCATAGCCTTGAGCAAGGGTGGGCTATCCTTTCCTTCCGATTGCTCTGCCAGGAATTGCTGCGGGACCACCGACTGCTGCGCCCTCCTGCTCAGCCTTACAGCTCCTACGCTCGACAGAGGAGGAGGAGGGAACATCGAGAGCTACACAGACTCAAGCGGGAGCATGAGCAGCGGGGTGGGCGCCGGCGGAAGCTGTTGCGGCTGCAGGAGGAGGAACAGCAGCAGCAGGAAGGAGGAGGAGGGTCCGGTTTTTCATCTGGGGAAGAGGGTAGTTCCTGCCTAGACATCCAGGTGGGGCAAATAAGAGGAAGGGCCAGTTGACTTGCAATCTCCCTTTTGTATCTCTCTCTCTTTGTATATATGTGTAAACACACACATACATGCAATTTTTATTACAGTTTTTTAAAAAGTAAGACAAGTAATATAAGCTAATATAAAGAAGAAGAGAAGGAAAGGAAATAATTCAAAGAGAAAGCCAAAAATCAAGAAACGGAAAAAAAGTTATAGCTTCTGATCTTCATAGCGGTTATATGTACAATTATAAATTTACCGCTTACTCTGTGATTATAGGGGTGGCAGGATGGTTCAGGGGTTGTCGGTTGGAAAGCCGACAGCCCAAGTTCAAGATCTGAGGGTCACACGAAGGGGCAAGCTCTCTCCTCGCCTCACTCCTGCCAACCTAGCAGTGTGAAAGCATGCAAACGTGAGTAGATAAATAGGTACCACTTTGATGGGAAGGTAATAGCACTCCATCATGCTGGCCATCTGACCAAGGAAATGTCTTCACTGGCTCAATGGCATTGAAACTGAAGTGAGCAGCGCCCACTAGAGGCAGCAATGACTAGTGGGCTTAATGGCCACAATTGGGACTAGATTTTCCATTGCTAAGCAACATGGTTAACAGAGTCATGCCTGATTTTACAACCTTTCTTGCCACAGTTGTTAAGAAAATCATCGTGGTTGTTAAGTGAATCCAGCTTCCCCATTGACTTGGCTTCTCAGAAACTGACTGGGAAGGTCACAAATAATGATCACCATAGTGTGGCTCCATGCCCGTTGCCACGGCCCAAATTGAGGACTACTTTTCATGCCGAATCTTTTCATCTGTACACACAATAATCTCGCTGCACATATGAAAACAAAGTTCCAAGACTATGGAGGTTCTCCGCCCTCCAGGTGTCATGGTTGTCCCAAAGGAGAAGCTCTTTTTTTTTCCCATGAGGCAAATGGACTTCCTGGTTTTCCTTTGAAGACGTTTCGCTTCTCATCCAAGAAGCTACTTCAGAAGCTTCTTGGATGAGCAGAATGTCTTCGAAGAAAAAATAAAGTCTAGTTGCCTCCTGAAAAAAGAGCTCCTTTGGGACAAAATTCCATGACTTTTTCCCAATTGTTTGTCCATAAATTCCAAAAGAAAAACTTAATCATTTTTAAAATCCTCTGAATCAGGGCTTGTACTTGAATCCAGAATTTTCTAGCTTTTTGCATGTCCACCAAACATTGGCCCTTCCTCTAAGGACACTCTGGCCCCTTCTCTCTCATCCTGTTTTCAGCGGCAGCTTCTGTGAAAGCAGCAGGTCCTCCCTCCAGGCTCCAAAAGAAATGCTGGTCACTTTGGAAAGCACAGGGAGGTTTCCTGCCTCACCCAGAAGTAGATGTTTGCAACATGGGGAGGCCCGGTCCTTCTAGAGGGCCCTGCAAAGCACTTGGTGGAGTGTCTTTCCGATGGGCCACTGGGGCTTAGGGCTGGAAGGCAGAGTGGGTGCGTGCCTGTGTCTCCCTTTCTGCCCCTGCAGGCAGCTGATTGTGTTGCTGTTGCCTTGCAGGATGTGAATTTCCAGCTGCGACATGATATGGAGGAGCTGCAGGCAGCTGCCTGTGAAGGCCATGGGCTCTCCACCAGCCAGCTGGCTCTGCTGCAGCTGGTGCTGGCTCAGGGCCTTTATCCTCAGCTGGCTGTCCCCGACCCTTTCAACAAAACCTGCAAGGATTCGGAACAGGCAGGTGTCGCTGCAGTCTTTGCTAGCCACTTTGTCCTACTGAGGGCCAAAGGGGCTGGAATCAGGCCCAGCGTTGCAGGGGGAAGGTTTTCCTAGACTTTCAAGAGGTTGATGGTCTCCTAATCGGTCCCCTGCCATGACTCATCCTTGCTTGTTTAGTTCTTGTTTTATTTATTGCTTCAGTATGTACAGCTGCCTATCTTCAATCCTGCAGATGATCTGGGTGGCTTTCAGCAGTTAAGCACAAAACAAAAAAAATTACAATCTATAAACAATTAAAAGATCCGATGAAACCATTCTTGTGTGCTCTCCAGATCTTCCACACAAGAGAGAAAGCCGGCCTTGTCCTGCACCCGACCAGTGTGTTTGCTGATGCCCCAGAACTGCTGCATTCGGACTCCAAGGCTGGCAAGGACCCAGGTGAGGAGGAAGCCCATTAGCCCCAAGAGAATCTCAACTCCCAGCTGGCCTTAGGAGAGATCTTGGCCACCTGATAGAGTCAAGAGCTTCTTTCTGGCTTTTTGGTTTTTCCGGTATTCTTTGGAGGTTTTTTGTACTGGAAATCATGGTTCCAGCCTAACTTGAAATGAAGTTGTGATGGTGTGGGAGGAAGAAGGAAAACCCAGGTTTCCATCCCAGGATTGTTTGGCAAAAGGACTAAATTTCACTGGGAAAAAACATGGGGTAGGGGAAATGATCCTTATCGATCTGAAGTTTCTGTTGCTGCTTATGTATAATTCTTACCAGATTTAATGGTCAGTTCCTCTTGAATGACAGTGTGGCTTCTTGAAATGGGTTGGCTGAGTGCTGCATCCTGAGCAGATTGAGAAAAGGGGAAAAAAGTAAACCAGATTTGAAATTAGGAAAACCTTAGATAACATTTTTTAGAACTAACAATCCTCCTGTCGACACAATCTGCAATTGACAACTCCTATTTCTATTATGGAAGATTTCTTCCACATCTTATTTGATTGCTTTTTATTCATGTCACAATTAAAATAAGGCATAGAGACCTTTGGGTCTGGCTTTCTTCTGCATCTGGAGGGCAGTTAGCAGTCCTGGGTCATGTAAAGGTTGCACTGAAGCAGCCAAGAAGTGGACATTGCAAGAAGCTGCAAATGGGCTATCCTCTCCCTTTGTGGCTGGTTCAGCTGGAAGGCCATCAAGGGCGAGCTAGTCTGGCCCAAGACTTTTCCAGAGCTCAGGAAAGATGGGAAGAGGCTTTCAGAGGGACCTGAGGGAGTGGCTTCCTGCCCACAGATGCCAAGGAGAGGATGACCAGCCACCCCCAAATCCTGTCCTTCGTCTCACTGCTGGAGACCCACAAGCCCTACCTGGTAAACTGTCTCCGCCTGCCAGCATTGCAGGTAAGTGGGCTCTGGCAGGCTGTGTGTATCACTCTGCCCTTTGGTTCTCTCCTTCCTGAAACAGCTGCTCTCCTCCCCAGGTGTTGCTGCTTTTGGCTCATTCTCTTGATACCAATGCTGACTGCACGCGCATAGTGGCTGACTCCTGGCTTGAGCTTCAAGTCCCCGTGGCAGAGACGGCCGTGCGAATGCTTGGCATTGCCCTGCGCCTCCGGGCCTCTTGGGACAAAGTGTTGGACAAGTGTTTGCAAAGATTGGCAGGCCCGGCTGGGGAGGAGGAAGAGACAGAGGCACCACTCAGCGCCCCAGAAGTGTGCCAACTCACACACGAACTGTTGGGCTTCCTGAAGACGGAGGTGCGTGGCTATGCCCTTGGGAGACAGATGGAGGCTGGCCAAGCCTGGTAGGCTGCTCCCTGGAGAGGGCTTGTTGCCGCTGGGTTAAGGGGTAGAGGAGGAACCTCCCTGCTGCTCAGGAGCAGGGGCTCGGCCTCTGCTGCTGGTCTGAGCACCTTTGGTTATCCCTTTAGGCCCGGTACAGCCTCCGCCGAATGACCTCTCTGGAGCAGCAGCACCTCTATGGAGGCCCTCAGATGGCACCTGAGGAGGCTGAAGGGCTGCCCAGCTTCTTCCAGGGGTTGCAGCTGGTGCCCCACGAGGTGAAAGGTGGCTACAGGATTGGCGAGTTCCTGACATTTAATTGTCTGGCAGTGAGTGCAGGAAGGGATGGGGTGAAGGAAGAACTCCTGGGTTTGAGGATGTTTCTCCTTCCTGGCTGTAGGAGGGGGCAGCAGCCCACCCGCCCTGTAACTGCTGTCTCCTTACACCCCCACAGGGGGAGGGAGATCTGTACAGTGACTGCCTGCGCAGCTTCTGGACGTGCCCACAATGTGGGCTCTACATGCCCTTCACTCCTCTGGAGCGTGTGGCTCATGAAGAGGCCTGCCGGTCTCCTGGCCCTCAGGAGGGGCCCCCTGGCTGCGAAGGCAAGTCCTTTTTTAGCTGCATCTTCAGCGGGGTCTCCTGGGATTTGGGAAGGAGACGGGCAGGGTCTCGTCTTTGGAACACTGGGCTCCCTCTCATTGTGACTTCTCTGCTCCCCCAGGGCCCAGAGGGGGCGCAGCGGAGGCTGCCTTTGGCATCTCTGCCCTGCAGCAACTCTACCACTGTGCCATCTGCCAGAACAGCCTGCACCTCACACCCACAGAAATCCTGAAGCATCGGAAGCAGCATCAGGGGTACTTGTGAAAGGGCCCTTGGGGGATTTTCACAGTTGGGTCACTCCCTGGAACTGGCCGTGACCCGGAGGATGAGCCCAGAGGAAGGGGAGTTTGGCTGCTCCCCAGCAAACATCATTTGGCCCAATCAAGGTGAATGAGTCTCAATGAGGCATGCCTGGAGTTGCTGTGAAAACTTTAAACTGATGTGGCCATATTGTAATTGTCAGGCATTATTTATTTTATTGAAGTCATTAACCAGCACATTTTTAACCATTCTGCTGAAATAAAATATGCTAATTTTAAGCTGGGTTATAAGGAAATGATGATGATGATGTTAAAATCCACTATACCAATGTCTAAATAGCAATAGAGATTCTGAAAATAGAAAACCAAACAAAAAGGAAACAATCCAGTTTTGGAAATATCTACAAGAAACTCAAGCTATAATAAAAATGATGGATGGATAAAATAATTTGAAGATGAATTTATTAAAAATCAAATGGAAGAACAAGAGCAGAAATTGCTAAAATTGGGTGAAAGGGATTAAAAACAACATCTGGAAGTCATCAATTACATGACTCAATTTTAGCTCAAATATCTGACCAGCTGACATGCCATTATAACTAAATAGCTTAATGAAAAAAGAGACATCAGTGACTGGTTAATAGCTGGCAAAATGTATCCGATTCAAAAGGACTCAGCAAAAGCAACAAAAACAGGAAACCATCGGCCGACAATATCTTTGCCTACAATGTTTAAATTACAGCATAAAACTGGAGAACACCCAAGATTGTTTAGAAGAAAACAATATCCAGTAAAACAGAAAGGAAATAAAAGGAACAGCAGATCAAGCAAAGATCAAGTTCAGATTGGTAAAATAATTTTGGGGAATTGCAAAATATGAAAATCCATTTTACATATCATCTGGATTGATTATAAAGTGCAATTGATTCATTACCACATAATTGGATCATCAAATGTTTGGAAACAACTGGTGTCAGTAAAAATATTAAGATGTTTATAGTAAAAATATGAAGCAGTAGAAGACAAAATTGGTTGGAAATGAAAAATATGGGCTTGTCACCGTTGGGAGAGGCATCTTGCAGAGTGACTCATTATCAACATTTATTTAAGTGACTTTGAAGGAAGGAAATCTTGGTTACCAAACAAAATAGGTGCTAATAAAATCTCACCTTTGCTTTATATGGATAACCTGCAGCTTTATGGAAAATCAGAAATTGAAGCCCAGTCATTAACAAATACCGTAAGGATTCTTAGGATAGATAAATAAATGGAATTTGACTAGAGAAATGTGCAAGAGTAATAATAATGTTGGGGTAAAATCACAAACAATAATAGAATCAAAATACCAAACAGCTATATCCTTGGGAGCCATCAGGATGAAGTTTACAAGTATCTGGGTATTTTATTATTGAATATCATAAAATGTGGACAAGTTAAACGTGCAATTAGGACAGAGTATATCTAAAGAGTGAGAAAAGAGTTAAGCCAAAATTGAATGGTGGAAACGGCATCAAAGCATCTATACCTGGGCCATACCTGTGGTGCAGTAAAAACCTCTTTTTACTACCCTGTAATCCCTTAACTTGGGATAGAGCCTGGCGCTGAGGGTTTACTGGCTGGATGCCCTTCTTGATGCTTACGCCAAGTTTATAGCAGATATTTTCTTTTTGTATCTCAAGAGAAAGAAACATCTGCTGCTGTCTAGGATTGAACTCCCAGCCTTCCTAGTGGGAGGCAAGCATCTTCACTAGGCCACCATGCCACTCGATACCTGGGATACAATATACTGCTCGAATTATTAATAGGAAAGAAGCTCAAATGGGCAGTTTGGACTAAAAAAACAAGAGTGATCAATAGTGATCAATTATATCTGCCCTGCAAATATAGAGGCAGAGGTTTACTGCGAGTCAAACTGCTGAAGAAGAAAAGCATGCACAGTTGACTACATAAAAGATTGCCAAAAAACAAGCATAACTGGAACTTACTGAATGTTCAGGAAACATAACATGAATATTCAAATAATGTAATAAAAACAAGAACCAACTGCTGGCGCTACATGGTCAGTTTCTACACAAGATCAAGGGGAAAATGGATAAAGATAAAACATGGCAGTGGTTTTCAACTTACAACAAAGAAAGTTATTCTGTTTTCTAAAATTATTGCGCCTCCCAAAACTCAATCTTGTTAAGCTTTTTGCTTTTTAAGTCAAAAACCTTTAATATAGTATTTTTCCCCTTCTTGATTCCAAAACAAAAGCAACTCACTGTCTTTATTTTTTCATACTGTTTGGAAGACTTTTCTTAAACTGAAATTAATTGTATCAAAAAGTATTTTAAGAAAACGAGGCTTTTGCATATCTGGCGTCCATAAAGGCTGCACAATGGTTTTGAGTGTGATGGTAATCCCTCAGCTTCTAAGCTGCTCAACCCACAGGCCCCAGGAGAAACTAAATTTCCAGAGTATCACTAGGAGCAGCTGTCCAGAGCACAAATGGGCAATCTTTCAATCTACATTTCCAGAGAGAATTTCATTAGTCAAAAGTTCTTGCCAGGCTGTTGATCTTTGCTGTCCTTCCTGGCATAAATGCTCACAAGGGCATCTAACCCACCATAGGTCCTCACCTACAAGCCTGAAATCACAGGTGTAGGCAAGCCTGGTTTTGTGATAGACAGAAGGGAAACCGCAAAGGTCTTGGGAATGGCCACTTTGGTTAGGGGAATGGCTTCTGTTCATGTCCAGCAATTGCTTTCATCATCTCTGGAGAAGGCCACAGTGTTTGTGGCATGCTTTTTCATGGTCAACCAAGTCGGCTCTAGAGGTGCTGTTAGCAACAGCATGTGCTTGACTCATTCATTTGTGGGCTGCCATAGTGTCCACTATTGTGAGGCTTCTGAATTGCATTGCTGAAGGTCAACTAAACGCAAGACATTGGAATAAAGACAGGCATTTACACCCCCTCAGCAGCCTTGAGGGAAGTAGGTTGCTTTCATTGTGTCAATACAGCAGGAGCTCTGGAATTTCCCCACCATAAAAGATTTCCTGTTTCTAAAGCTCCTTTTGCTTGTCAGTTAAGAAGATGCTGGCCTTGTAAGGGAGGAAGAAGGCTTTATGGAATGTGGCATCCTGATCACAGAAAGGAAACATTGTGATCGGAAGAGTGGGCCTCATCCTTTCACTCAAGGGAACACCAAGGACCCATCCTAACAGTCAGTGTTTCTTGCATGAAAGGAGATAATGGGAGGGGAGGGGCAGCCAGCGGATGCAATGGCAGTTTCATTGAAACTGATCTTAGTCCCCAGTTTATAAAAATTTCTGCAAAAGCAGAAAATAGCTCGGTTTAAGTAATATTGTGCCTAAAATTAAGCACAGAACCACAGAGATACTGTTTAAGTAGCTCCTCACTCATCAAGTTTTTTCATTTTTTGGCCAAATATCTTTTGAAAAGTTCCTGCAGGAAACAGTTCATCTTGTGATGAACATTCTTATCATCTCTAGGCAATGCAGATCATGACCCTTAAAGCCAAATCTTCCCCATTAACAGTCTGTATGGCAAGGCATTGGCCTCATCTCTGCTCTTCCTGGCACTGAATTCCACTTGAGCGTTTCACTGGGGCCTTCAGCTTCCTGGTAAAACATGGCAAAACATCAGTTGTGGCTGCAGCTGCCTTGTACCTTGAAGAGGGGTCCAGTGATGCCCACCTCAGGATAGTTTCAAGGCAGAGGTGTAGCATTGATGTCTTATTTTCTCACTTTGAGCAGCTCCTTCCTCCAAGCTGCCAAGACTTTTGATGCTTCTTTTTTGCCTCATGATGCTCAGTAGAATTAGATAGAATAATCCAATTCATGGAAAATTTGCATTTGTAATCCTCTCATACATCTTTTCCCCCTTCCATTAAGAAGGAAAGATGACAAAGCAGCTGCAGAATTCTTTTAAAGCAGCACATATCAGGCGCTATCTGTCTGGAAGCATCCTGCTCAAATATGCTCCTCTGCGGCTTCTCCAGCCCCCACATGGCAGAATTTGGAGTCTGAGAAAATGCAACTCACTTTCTTTGATTCCATCTGGAATGTGGTTTGAACAAATGTATGTGGGCAGCTATGAGAAATAGTATGGACTCATAGAAAATAATGCAGTTCATGACCTTAATGAACCAGTGGAGTTGCTGCCATTTAAAAATATTTTTTCTTTGAACAATTTCCACATCTCGTTTAAAGGCTAAAGGCAACCGAAGGTTTACAAAACAATGCATTCTTTTGGGAACTGCTTGTTGGGAAGAGCATTTAAGAACCTAGGAAAGGATGGAGGGATAACCTTGATCAGAAGAGCCCTTCTCCCATTCCTCAATGCCTACATGCCTGGTGCTCCCAAGCAATGCTCCGGCTTCAGTTCTGGTGGAGAGGGCTTAGTCTGAGGTAGGGGGATTGGGGATGCCCTGGTTACATTGGGCATATTTGGATGCAGGACTGGGCACACAAGCCCATCCCAGCCGGCTTGGGGATTTTTTTCTTACAGCAGCCCCATCTGATGGCCAACAGGGCATCTCCATTCGTGGGATAGGAATAGTGATAGTATAAGGGTGACTTGACTTCCTGATCCTATCTGATTTGTTTTGCCAGGTGGCACAAATGCATACTTAAACATATCAGAAGAGTTGCTTGTTTGCAATCCATTTTGGAGAGTATTTGCCCAAGGAACTTAAATCAACTGAATGAATTGTCTATTTTTATTTTTTTATTTCCCTGCCTTTCCTAGTTCTGGATTTTGAAATCAAGTTTATAAAGGTTGGCAAGTCCAAAATTATATGGTGAAATTCAAACTAGGATATGAATGTGAAGTTCTAATCTTCTGCCCACCCGTTGCCCATCTGTTGGCTCCTGGAGATCAGGACTGTCACCTATTGTACATCTTATTGCATTTGCTTTAATGTAATGAATTATTTCTTTCTGCTTTGGGATATTTTGCAGGTGAAATGATCAGCACATATTTTAAGCCCTGCCTTTGCTCAGAAAGAGGTTCCCAACCAGGTCCAGCAGGAGGGGGGAGAATTTAGGTCTGCTTGGAGCTGCTTGCTGTGGGAAGGGGCAAGTGCGATGGCAAACAACATTAATTCAGCTGCTAGGAATTCTGTAGGGTCCTCCTGCATTGAGCTTTCCAGGCCACAGAATGTCTTGCTGCCAACTCAGCTTTGCTCCAGGGGCCGAGTGTTCATGAGCAAGTTTCACAGGAAGACAGCAACCCAGAGAAAAGGCACTGAGCTGCTTGCCTGTGCTTGGATGTTGTGGGCATCCATGCTCTAAGGCTTTCCCTGCTAGCAACAGCCCTGGAGGCCAGTTCCATCTCTGGCCAGGTCTCTGGCCAGTGTTTTGACAGGTAAGAGTTTAACCACCACTGTTGTGGTTAATTGCAAGTCCTAAGATCTGCCCCACCAGACTTTGCCACATTACAATGCTTCTTGGTTAAGTGCCAACCAGAAAGAGGAAGAATATTTCTCACACGCACATCAAGCAAGTGAGAACTCCATGCAATTTATTTGGTGCGCTCAGTTTTTCTCTCCATTGAAATGAAGACAACCTTTTTCTTGTCTTCACCAGGATCAGGAAAGGAAACCCAGCCTGGCAATTTCCCTGAGGGTCCTCCAAGCAGAGGAGGCCACGAACAAGGCCTGTTCTTTCCTACAGTAAAGTTTTCAGACCCTTGTGTCCTGAGTTTGAAGAATCTTCAGCTTGGCATCCAGAACAATGGTGCTCTTTCTGGGCACTGTAGATAGTTGTAGCCAATTCTGCCACAGAGATCCAGGTTTCGTTCTCTGCTGCGCAGAGGCATTCTTGTAAGTGAGGTCATTGCCCCCTCCCTCTGCCTGCTCTTGTGTTAATCCTGTCTGTCTGCTGATGGATGGAGGCTGATTGGCAGAGAGCAGAAACGCACCAGGGTTGGAAGTGTTCTAGTCCAGCTTCCGGCTGAAACAGGAGACCCTATACCAGGGGTCCCCAACCTCCAGTCTGCAGCCACAGCCGGTTGGGAAGCAGGCTGCACAAGTGACAGACAAGCATGCAAACAAACCCACCCTCCAATCAGTCTTTGGAGCTGGAAAGGTTGGGACTGTTGCTCTAGAGCCATTTCAGGGAAGTCCAGTCTCTTCTTGAAGACCTCCAGGAATGGAGAATCCACAGCTTATGGAGAAAAGCAGTTCCACTGGTTAATTGTTCTCACTGCCAGGAAATTTATCCCTTGCTTCTTGTCCTGCCTTCTGGTGCTTGGGAGGATAACAAGCCCCTTAGATATTGGGAGATTAATACCACATCACCCCTAGCCTGCCTCTTCCTTAGACTAGACATATACATCTCTGGGCTAGTCGACAGACTTTTCCAGCAGCTCCAGCTTGAGCACAAAGCTCCTTGTGCTTTTTTGAGTAGGGGGGAGGGCGTGGGTGCCCTGTGGAGAAGAGGTGCCTGCAGAAGCTGCTGCTGCTACTGGAAAGACTCCTGGAGCAGGGGGTTGGACTAGATGACCTCCAAGATCCCTTCCAACTCTGTTGACTCCGGTGGGCAGGCCTCGAGGAAAGGAGCTCCGCAAAAGAGAGGGTTGAGGGGAAAGACCAGGACTCGTCATTTCCGTCCGCGAACAGGCACGCGTGCGGGGTGGGCACAGCAGGGAAACGCGATCATCCCAAGCGCAGAATTGCCAGAAATCCTGCGAACCTCAACGCAGCCGCCGGCAGGTTTGCTTGCTACACCCCCTCCCCTTCGCCTCCCCTCCTCCTCCCATGTCTTCTGTCATCGGCAGCAGCGACTGCCTTCAGAGACGGCGACGCATTCGCTGCAGCTGCCCCACTCAGCAAGCGAGCGGACGGAAATCCTTCCGCCGCGGCGGCCGAGGACTGGCTTCCTTAGCGGTTTGCGTGGGCCGACCGGGCGGTAGCTACCGTGCTCGGCCGCGGCGATCGTCAAGGGGATAGGAGCCGCAAGAGCAGGAGGCACGCCCCCGTCCGCCTCGTCGGAAGAGGTGGCTGCTGGGCGAAGCGGACGTAGCGCCGGCGGGCGGTGTCGCGCGCGTGAAGAGCCGGCAGGAGGAGCCTCTCCGGGAGAGCGCATGGCCAGCCTCGCCTACCAACTCGGGCGCGCAGAGGAGGCGCGGCTGCGAATGGCGGCCGTCGGGCCAGGTAAAAGCGCGCGACCGGAGGGGCGTCGCGGCGGCAGCCCACCTTTGCCTTTGCCCGAAATTGCGCAGTCGCCGCCTGTTGTCCCGGTCGCGGGTCAACCTTCGCGGAGGAGACAGAGGAGCTGCCGGGAGTGGGGGGATTCCAGGCCGGCGCGTCGGACCTCGACGGAGGCGAGCGACCTGGTCTTGCTCACTCTCCGTGGGGGGAGGCCAATTGTCGCCGGCAAGGGGCCGGTGGCAGGTAGGGCAAGCACCTTCCCGACTGATGGCAGGTCTCAAGGTGAGAAGGGAGGCAGGTGGGGCGTCCTCGGGCCGGGTTTGCGCTCTTTTGAACTCCTGGCTGCGTGGAAACCGCGGGGGTGTTTACCCGTTGTTGTGAAGCGGAGCAACGAGGGGACGCTGCGCTTCGAAGCTTTGGGGGGGGGGGGGGGGGATGTGCGGCCGCGCTTCTGTGCGCGCTCTTGCTGCTGGCGGAACGGCCTCTTTCCACTTGTGCCAGGCTTCCTCCGAGGTGGATGAGCTCCTGTCAGCAGCTCACGCGTGCTCCCTACTGACCATTTTGGGCGGCTGCTCTGAGGTGCCTACCTGGCGGCGGGGAACCCCTAGTGGGGAGTGGCGAGCACTTGCTTCGCCTGTGGCGCGGAGGTAGCTTCGAGACGAGTCGGACAGCGAGGGCTCTTAGGACGAACTGGGGCAGCACAGCGCCCCGTCGGGAGGCGGAAGACGCCGGGGCCGGGTTTCGGCACCGGGAGAAGCCGGCCGCTGTCGGACACGTCTGGTCTCCAGTCCCACTGGGGCGCTCTCGCCACTGGCGCTGGCTGCGCCTTCTCTTGGCCTTCAGTTGCAGAGGCTGCTCGGCTTCCCCGCCTTCTGCAGGTCTCGGACCAGGAGCCTCTCCGCGGGGCAGTTTTTGTAGCCGGGAGCCGCGCCGCTCTGGGTATAGCATTCTTGGGCAGGCGAAGCAAAGCTTATTTGCGGTCTTCGGCCCAGCCCTGGTTGGCAGCGCGGTGAGAGAGCGCCGGTCTACGCCTGGGGACCCTCCTCAGCTGGGCAACCATGTCCAGATCTCTGGTTTCGTCCGCCTGTGTGCGCGCGTGCGCGCGCTCGTCAAAAGCGGCCTTCACCCAGGCGGCTAGACTGCAAAAGCTGCTGCGGTGATTCTGGGTGGGCTCTCCCCGCTGCCATCAAGGGAAGGAGGGACCGTCCTCTCTTGCCCCTGCCCAGCTGAAATAGCCTCGAGTGACGCTTGCGGCCGGCTAGTTCCTGGACTGGTTTGCACGTGAGGACGGGCTCCGTGCCGGCTCCCAGGCTGCTGTAGTGCCGCGGGTTCTCAGCCAGGTCCTCCGCTCTTCGCTCAGCTGGCGAAATGGGGCTTGACCCGGTAGGAGAGGATGCTGCCGGAGTATGGCCGGCAGAGCCACGGGCCACTGGTGCTTTTTACATTTTCTGTGTGGAACACTGTTGTAATGACGAGGCAGTCGAGGTGTTTGATCATGATCAAATGAATCATGATGAACTTTATTGGAGACTAGTCTTGCATTTATACACATTTTTAGTAATCCTCTAACATTGGTTAACTTTGGTTATTGCTTAACTTTCGTTAATGTTTAGCATAGTAATTAATGCAATTAATTATCTCTAGTTAAAGTCTAACACATGTTTACTTCCTCTCTCTATCCTCCTTTACATTAATTACTTTATTTGCCTGAGTTGTATTTTCTTGGTAAACATTCATTACCTGAGGTTTGCCATCAGATTGGAAAATTCCTGCAATTACAACTCTACAGAACACGACTAGAATGTTGTGGTTTTTCTTTTAAAATGGTTTAGAATCGTTCAATGCTTAAGCAAATACATTATCTGTCAATAATTGCATAGATCCAGAGCATAACAGCCATAGCCTCCCCTCCTAGAGAAAAAATGGGTGGCTTGAAATGTGAAGGTATGTGTGGTGGCTTAATGACGATGCCCCCCCCCCCCCCGCCTTCCAAGGCAGCCACCAGAGGTTTTTTCCCCTGCTGGATCCCATAAGGCAGCTCCCCTTGTTCTGTGAGGCATTTGTGAAGGCCTTGGCTCCACCTCCCTTCCTCTGCTGCTGCTGCTGCTGTTGCTGGCCCAAAGGGATTGGGGGTGTGTGTGTGTGGTTCCTGTGACTCTCCTGTGAGAAAGCTGTGAGAAGGGGGGGGGGGGCTCAGATTCTGTGGTGTGTGGAGTTGTTAGCTCATTGGAGAGCCTAGGTACCGAGGCAGTTGGACAGGGCCTCCTGTCCGGATGGCTGGGTGTTCATGCCTGTGGAGTCCCATTGGGCCATCTGGTTGCCCAGCTTTCTGTGTTTTCTCTGTACATGTTGGCTGTCAAAAATTTTACTTTTGCCAAGTTTCTGTTCAGGATGTCCGAAATAAAGTATGACAGAGGGAGGGGGGGGGAGAGAGAGACCTCTATTTAAAAAGTTATAGGGATCATTTTCACAACGTGTGCCTTCTTCATTCAGGGCCTATCTTTAGTGCTCAGGCCTTGGGAGTTTGTGTGTGCTGAAAACTGGCATTTGTGGCATTCATTTATTTATTTATATCCTGCATTTATCCATTTGCATTGGATCAGCATGGAAACCAACCCTTTTGGCATTCTCTGTACCACTTAGCAGCTGCAGATACATTAAGAGACATCTAAGAGAATGGTGAGTTTCCTAAAAGGCCAATTTAAAAAAAACAAAAACAAATCAGAAGCCAAACATATAAGGTCTTCACAACCATCCTGCATCAAGGGCTGGAAGAACAACTATGTTTTTAATGATTTTCTGAGTGTCATTAGGATGTAGTGTAACATAGATGAGACCTGTTTGATTTTCCTCAGTTAAGAACTTTAATTTAGTTGCAAATTGTGCAACTAAAGTTTATTGTTCTAAACTGCAGAATAAATGCATGAATTCTAACTACAACCAAGGTTTCCTCCACCTGGGTTCAAGTGTGGAGACCTTTGAGTTTGGTTGTTTGCTTCCAGACATTTCATTACCTAATGTCCTCTGTGTGAGGGAGGTTTGCTACCTCTCAAGGACCAAGAAAAGGGTTTGGGTCTTTTTTTAGTTTCCCAAATAGGCTAAGACTTCCTCTGCAGAGTTCCTTAGTCAGCTGAAACGGGGTACTTGCAGCCATTCAAATTTCAACTGACCTCAACACACACACACACACCATGGCATTTCTAGTCATTGCTTCTGGAGAGCGCAGGAAAGTCTTATGGCTTCTCTCTATGCGGCCACAGAATCATAGAGCAGGAGGAGGTTATTTTGCCCATTAAAAATGAAGTATCTCCAATAGATGGGTACCTAACATCTTCAGCCAAAGGTGCTAATCATCCCTTGGTTAACTGGCTCCATGACTGAAACTGAATGTTGAGGTTTTCCTGCTTAGAACAATTTGGACTTTAAACACCAGACACTGCAACCTTTGTAAACACAAGTCGGTTGTCAAACACCTGAAGTTTGATAACATGACTGTGAGGATGCTGCAATGGTCATAAGTGTTCAGTGCCATTGTACATTTGAGTGGTCAATAAATGAATGACTGTAAATCAAGGACTACCTTTAACTAGAAACATAGAAAACTGAAATATTGAAGTATTTCAATAAAACATCAATATTTTAATATTGAAAATGCTGCCTATTAGAGTCTTATTCACACTCTTAATATATTTAAAGATTTCAGTCACATGCACCCTTTACCTTCTGTCTTCCAGACTGTGCATATTCAGTTCCCTCAATCTCTCCAGATATGTTTTGTTCCTCAGACTTTGCACCGTTCTGTTGCTCATCTCTGGACTTGCTCAATCTTACCAATGTCTTTTTTTAAATGAGGTTTACAGAACTCAACACAGTATCCCAAAAGATGCCTGACTAATGGCCTGTATAGTGAGATTAAGAGAGCATATGCACTAAGACAAATTCCTTGTGTGTCCAATTACACTTGGCCAATAAAGAATTCTCTTCCCTTCCCTTCCCTTCGATTCTATTAAGACAGACTGCCTCAGGTGAAATCTCCCTGCGTGGCCCACATGTCTTGAGAAGGAAGGTTGCGAGTGAGAGTTCAGGGTGGCCAAGTTGGAGATGGTCCATCATGGTCCTTTGCTTGGGAACAGCCTTTCCCTGGAAATCTGGAGGATGCACCCTCTTCTAACTCTGGTGCCATTTTATGTAAATGGAGCGTTTCAAGTGCTCTCTCAAAGGGGAACCAAATAACTTTTCTGATAGGGTGTATTTCTTTCTGATGTAAAGCAATTCAAGACGCCAGAAGCACCTCAGAATGAAATTCTGACTCCAACCACAGTCATCTTTCAGTCTCAGGCTTTTTTTTTTTTAATGTCCACAGCAGATAGATTAGCTGAAAAAATAGCCCGATGTAGGCGTAGCTAAGTAGACACCCAGGCAAATGCGGTTTTCCATTGTTTATTTATTTTTCACTTTTAAAGCATGTTTGGTTCAAATTCACATTCATGGACTTGTTGATTTCATTTTTTTTTAGGTAACCTCTCTATATTACCATGGAAAAGTTGGTCTTCTGCCTCCTGATGATGAGCAGCATGTCTGTGAGGGCCCTGATGTGTCCCATGCGCTGCAGCTGCCAGACAGTGTCTCCATCTTTCACCATTCTTTGCACGAAGAATGGGCTGCTCTTTGTTCCTCCTGCCATTGACCGACGGACAGCAGAACTCCGGCTGATGGATAATTTCATCACGACTTTGCGAAGGATGGATTTTGTAAACATGACAGACCTGATCCATTTAACGCTATCACGAAATACAATCAGTCATATTATGCCTTATGCATTTTTTGATCTTAAAGGCCTTCATGCATTACACCTGGATAGTAACCGACTCACCTATATTGATGAGGATCATTTCAAAGGATTGATTAACCTTCGCCACTTAATTCTCAGTAACAACCAGTTACATTATATTTCACCTGGATCTTTTGAAGATTTCATTGACATAATTGAGGATCTAGATCTATCCTATAATAATCTTGTTAAGATCCCCTGGGAAACTGTTGGGAGGCTTTCAAATGCCAATACTATTAGTTTGGATCATAACCTCATAGATTTTGTTCCTGAAGGCATCTTCTCCGATCTTCACAAACTAGCTCGGCTGGACATGACTTCTAACCAGCTGAGGAAGATCCCCCCCGACCCTCTTTTCTCCCGCATTCCCGTCTATGCCAAGCCCAAGGGTACCCCTCTATCCTCTCTGGTATTGAGCTTTGGAGGGAACCCATTACATTGCAACTGTGAGCTAGTATGGCTACGGCGCCTGACTAGGGAAGATGACCTGGAAACCTGTGCCTCTCCACCTGAGCTGACGGGCAGGTATTTCTGGTCTATTAAGGAGGAGGAATTTGTCTGTGAACCACCAATGATTACTCACAGAACAGCAAAGCAAGCGATCACGGAAGGACAGAGTGTTTCCTTGAAGTGTAGAGCAGTAGGTGATCCAGAACCATACATACGATGGATTTCACCAGGAGGAAAATTGGTCTCCAACACTTCCAGAGCAATTTCCTATGAGAATGGGACTTTGGACATTTTAGTGACTTCCACAGAAGACCAAGGCATGTATACTTGTATAGCATCCAACGCTGCAGGTGAGTCCACTGCACCAGTTGAACTTGCGGTCAGCCCATATCCTCATCTTGCTAACAGCACAAACTCTGGCAAAGAAGCTGAGGCGGGTCCATCGGATATTCTCATTTCAGCCAAGTCCAGTTTCTCTAACGAAACCAAATCTCGCCAAGAGAGGAAAGTGGCTATTGCCGAGCTGACCTCGTCCTCTGCCCTCATCCAGTGGCCTTCGCAGCACCATATTCCTGGGATGCGAATGTTCCAGATCCAATACAACAGCTCTGCTGACGATATCCTGGTGTACAGGTACGCATTCCTACCAGGCTTGTTTCAAGCTTATTTCTGGCACGGTGGGAAGCTCGACAATCAGGAGTAAAACCGGGCACCGCTTGCTTGATGCCTTTGCACGGAATGAGTTAGGAGAAGGGTAGGAGGAGATCATCAAGAGGCAGAATGAAAAGAGAAGCGTCTTCTACTCTAAAGGGAAAATCCAAGCCCAAGGCTTTCCTTTCCTCACCTTCCTTTTAAACCAGAACTTCATACAGGATAGATGAGAATTATATTAAAAACAGGGTGGTCAATTTCATTTTTATTTTTGTGCTTTGATTCCTGGTGACTGCTCGGAGCGATCCCGTTGTTTCCTTGGCCACGTTTTTGGAAGGGAATTCTCCCTGCCTTCTTACTAGGGCTGAGAGAGAGTGACTGGCCCAAGATCACCCAGCCGGCCTAGACCTCATGCTCTCCTGGTTTCCTGAAATTGCTTTCTTGCCCTAGGCCTAACAGTAGCTGGGGATAGAGCCCCTCCCTCCCTCCCTCGGATAATTTCTTCAATTTGCCAGTCACAATTTTGTTCCCCACGGCAAGTGAAACATGGCCTTCTCGGGTAAATTTCATGTCCAGGTTAGTCAGAGAAAAATCTATACAACAGGCCTTTGCATAATTGAAAAACAGCAATTGAAATATGTAGATATACACACTAAACCAGAGATTGCCAACCAGTGGGCCGGGGACAACTGGTGGTCCGCGAGAAAATTTTGGTGGTCCGCAGAGAAATGTTACCCCCAAAGCAATTAATCCAGGCTGCACGGGAAGGCTTGCATTGCTTGCATTGAGAACAATACAAGGTAGTGAGGGGAGGGGGAAAGGGCGGGGCGGGGGAACTTGCCCTACTCGCCCCACATGCCTGGCCTAGGCACCAGGCTGCTTCTTTCTGCTGCTTTCTTCTTCTGCTTTTGGCTGCACACAAGGAAAGCAGCAAAAGACTTTCTTTCTCTCCCTCAAACTCTACCAGAAATTAGCCTTTGGGACCCTGCAAGGCATCCTGCTCCAAGAGGCACAAAGACTCATTTCTGGCGGAGTTTGGGAGAGAGAAAGAAAGACTTCTGCTGCTTTCTTTGCATGAAGCCAAAAGTCTCTCTCTCTCTCTCTCCCCCTGAGAACGGAGCTGGAGATGGTATCCTGCGATCCCAAATAAAGAATGATCGATCGGTAGGAAAACAGGGTGGGGGATTTTCCCAGGGTCTCTAGTCCACGAGATTTAAAATGATGAGTTTGGTGGTCCCTGAGGTCCAGAAGGTTGGCAACCCCAGGACCATACTGTTGCTTTGTTAAAATAAGAATAAGAATGCATCATCAACTCAAAGCAGTTAAAAAACAGAGCCGTGTGTTGACATTACAGAAAACTTCATAAAAATAGATTTCATGCTATTTTCAAAACCCCTTTGGTTACTGGACAATTTACAATAATTTACATGTGCATGCATTTATTGCCATTTGTACGGCCACCCGTGTCATCATGTTACTTACCAAGAAACAATACAAACCTATTAAATTTCTTCCGTAGCCCTATGATATCCTATCCCCGCAAGGGTCTGGTAGCTCCTTTCCCTACCAAGAAATGCTATTAAAAAGGCAGAAGTTTTCATCAGCTGCAGTTTATCCGAAGTATCGTGGCTGAAAAAGCTTCGGCCTTTTAATAAAGATGCTACCACAGTCCAAAAAGGTGCTAGCGGACCCCTTCTCACATCAGCTGTCTGCAAGTCAATTGCACTGAGACCAGAGAGATTAAAGGCCATCCCTTTGGAGTCTTAGGCCAATCTCCGAAATTGGCAAACACCTGTTGTCCCGTTCAAAGTTAACAAAACAACCACCGATGCTTCTCAGGCATAGGGTCAGCTTTGGTTTTGTGGTTGCGAGGAGGTCGGTCAACAGAGCCAGCCAAAGGAGTAGCCCCTCTGTGCTCAATCACATCACTCTGTTCCCTTTATGAAGGTTGCAAGCTTGCATCTCAATGTTGCTCTGAATTCACCAGGCAAGTAATACGTGGTTACCCCTTTGATTCATGAGCACAGCTGTCCACGGGGAGCAGGGGTCAGGCAGAAACATTGCGATGTCAGAACACAAATTACACTCTCTCTTTATAGTTGTGCGCAACACCAATGCCAAGAGAAGAAAGCAGAAGGCATCATGATATCATAATGCACACTTTGCCATTTTAATACCATCAAAGCCACCAACGGACAGTTACACTGCTTAAACAGCCAACGGCTACCCCGTTCATCCTTTTAGCCTTTCAGGAAATCATAGGAGCGGAGAGGGAATAACGCTGTGTGGTCCTCTCGCTGTAGACTGAGTTTGTCTTCTCTTGCAGGATGATCCCAGCTTCTAGCAAGTCTTTCTTCCTGACTGACCTGGTTGCTGGGCGGGACTACGATCTGTGTGTTCTTGCCATTTATGACGATGGCGTGACTTCTCTGACAGCGACCCTGGTGGTAGGATGTGTGCAGTTCACCACGGAGGAGGCATACCGGCAGTGTCAGTCTCTCCATGCACAGTTTCTTGGCGGAACCATGATTATTATCATCGGAGGCATCATTGTGGCATCCGTCCTTGTTTTTATCTTCATACTTTTGTTAAAATACAAAGTTTATATCAACCACCACAAAACCAAAAACCCTGAAGTGAATAACGTTTGCTCTCAAACTAACGGTAGTCAAAGTAACTCTCTGGTAAATTCCAGTTCTAAACCGATTGAATGGATCCAGCAAGAATGTTCAAGCTCACCATTCAGAGGCAAAACCATACTAGACTTGGACTACAAACGAGCAGCCTCTACAGACATGTCTGTTTTAAGAAACAAAGCCTTTCCTTAATAAGTTATGCTGGTCCCAGGCAAGAAGCAGTAAAAAATAACTAACGTGGTTGTATTTTAAGCTTCGCTGTCTATTTTTAAGATCAGATGGTTTTAAACACTATTTTTTTAATCCGTAAAAGTTCTTGCATTCTTAACTATTTTTGTTGCACTATATTAACTATAAATGGTGTGATTTTGAAGGTTTTTTAGTCATTCTTGTCTATTTGCAACCAAGTCTAGATCGGTACTTAGAAAAGTTCTGTGTAGTGCAGGTTCCTCACTATTAAGCAGATGTACAGCACCTTCAGGTCACACTTCACGATAGTAGGCTGAGGAGGAAGTGCATTTAAACCCAAAATGCTACAAAACGTCAAGAGAATGGAAAGGTTTAGGGAAGACCAGTACACAAATTTCTCAGTTAACAACCAGTGCTCAAAGTTGCGATGGTGAACAAGCACACTTACAACAGATCCTCAAAGTTCCAGCTGGCACAACAGCACCCCTGCCAGCATGGGATCGAGATTTGGAGGCTCGGCCATTGGCTTGCACTTAAATGGGCCAAGCGTCCCACAGCCACAGGGTTGTCATTTGTGACCTTCCCCAATGGCTTTGCATAAGCAAAGTAAACAGGGAACCCGGCAGGGAAGGTGGCAAGTTGCTCTCGTTGCCTTTTCTCCCAAGACCACTACGGAATACAAAATCCAAGGGGGGGGGGTGTCACACATTCCATAGTGCACGCATACTTTCATGCACATGGTACCATAGCAATCCCCCCACCTGACATACCCCATCCGCTGACCTGCTCGCGAGCCCCCTCAGACTCGCAACTTGCATTCACTTTGCTTCCGAGAACCTGGCATGAAGTATCAAAAGATTACCAAGTCCTTGCTTTAATCAGCCACGATCCCTGCTTAATGACAGGAACGGGGAATGCCAGATAACCATCACGTAGCATCACGCTCTATGACCACACAACTTAGCAATGAAAATTCCGGTCCTGATTATTCTTGTTAAGCGAGAATTACTGGTACCTTGTTTTGACGAGTGCCAGATACCAGCTTTATTACGATCGACAAAGGAACAGGATTAGTCCCTGACCCCAGGGTCTCTTTTAGGGCAAAATAGAGAAAGCCTAAAAGACTTCTTGCGCATAGCAAGTCTTTCTGCTAAGCAGAAGTCAATATTGCTATAAATCTGAGCAGCAGGTCTACGGCATCTGTAATCATTGGAATGACTAACTGGCACATTTTAACAATAACTTGGAGAGAGATTAGGGAATGGTGTTGGTGTCCCAGATAGTTCATTTAAATTAACATATAACTTATCTAGCTTTCTTTTGTATGATAGTTTATTATTTTAATAACTGCATTTACTAAACAAGTAAAAAAGGAGAGCAAACAGATAACAGCGGTGACCAGAAGCAAGATATTCTGCACAGCGGACCTCAGAAAAATGTTTCCAGCCCTTCTAGGCGAAATAGGTTCTGAACGTTCAGTAGAAGGAAAAGATCCCGCAGAACAGAGTAACCTTAATCCTAGACGATTTTTCCATTCCCAGTGGCGTTTTCCCATACAACGTGCCTAGGATTTAAAGAATAGAACAAAAAGCAAACGGATCCACTAGGCACAAAGAGGTGTTCTACCTTGAACGTGATGTTGGTTTCAGTGCCAGGGTACTTCATCACAGGAGGTTTATCGGAAGCGATCATTTATCCAGAATGGTACGGATCTCTTGCCGGAGCAGGAGTTGGGCTAGAGAAGACCTCCAAGGTCTTTTTCTACCCTATTGTTGTGTTATTTTAATGGGATTTTAAGTTTGTTATTCTGTATCTTTCTTATTAAACGCCTTAATAACACGAATAAGGGAGCAGGAAGCCCAGGAGCTGCCACACAGGCACAGAAGAAGTATTCTGCCTGTCCTGTCCTGTACAAATACTATACAAAGGCAGATAGATAAACTTCACAAAGCATTCATACAAAGACTCTTTTATTGGTTCATCAGGCATCCTTATCAACTCACAGTTATGACGAGGTTCTTCTTAATGTCCAATCTTTTGCATATCTGTCTTTATGGGTAAAAAGATGGTTATCTCTTTCATCCCATATCGTAGAGGCAGGGGGTAGAGCTGCTACCATGATCAGTGTTCAGGCAAGAGTGAAGAAACCTCTCCCGACCCACCAAGGGTCAATTCAGTGACCAATCAGGGTTACAGATGTGGCCATATGACATGTACTGCATTTTCCCAGGATACCTTAACTACATTTACTGTTATGTATTCAAATGGTATACTCGAAATCCCCGAGCCTTGATTGGCCAAGGCGCGGGGATTTCTGATTGGCCAGGCGAGCCGCGCCGATTGGCCCGATTGAGGTCTCCCGCGATTGGTGCAAACCAAGAGCGGGAGACTTGAATCGCTGCCATTGGCCGCGGCTGCCGTTGCGAAAGGTATAAAAGCCGCGGGCTTTTTGCCTTTCGCTGGTTCGGTTCTCCCTTTGTTAATAAAGAGCTTTGAATGAAAGTCACCGACTCTAATCGTCTTTTTGCGGACACGACACTGGCGACGAAGGTGGGATCTCGCCCCTGAACCGAACCCCGTGTCCAAGAACCAGTTCCAGCGCGAAGATGGCGAAAATAGCACCGCCCGCCCCGTTCAACCCTGCCGCCGAGGACTGGGAATCATACTCGGATCGGTTCCGGATGTACCTGGAATGCGCCGGGATGAAGGACGCCCCGGCCCCGCTAAAACGCGCCGTCTTTCTCACACACTGCGGACCAGAGGTCTTCCAAATGGCCAAAGCCTTGGCCAAGCCAGCAGACGCCACAGCCATGGACTGGGACGTCCTGGAACCCATACTGCGGCGCCATTACGCCCCCGAAGTCCCCATCCTGATACGGCGCAACGAGTTCTACCGCCGAAACCAGAAACCAGACGAAAAATTGAGCGATTTCGTCGCAGAACTTCGGCGCCTGGGAGGACTCTGTGAGTTCGAGGGTCTAAACAGTCTCATAAGAGACCGCTTCGTACTCGGGTTATGGGATCCTACACTTCAGAGCCGACTTATGGCCAAGGGCGACATCAGCCTAGCCGATGCCCTTACAGCAGCCGCAGCCGCTGAAGCAACGCGCACGTCGGCAGACAGCATGCGAAGATCTGACGCGAAGGGCGGAAACAACAACCCGGCAAGGTCGGCCGACGCAAGAAGTGAAGCAACCGCACACTACGGTGAATACCAGTCAAACTCCAGCACGTCAGAAGACGAGGAGGACATTCACCGAGTGCAGACGGGACGCGGCGATCAACGAAGTCGAAAAGGTCGCAAGTCGAGGACCAGCTGCGCCGGGTGCGGCGGCGACCACCCCAGGTCAGAATGCCGATTTTTTGACTTTATCTGTAGGCATTGTGAACGAAGGGGTCACATCGCCCGAGTTTGCCGCCAAAAGAAGACTCGCAGCCCGCCCAAATGGGAACAGCACGACAGACGGAGAGAAAACTCCCCGCCCAGAACCAGAGAACGCCAGCCAGACGGTCGGTGGGACCGCGCTCAACGATCTCAAAGAAGCGACGACGGTCGGCGGAAAGAAGAAACCCACCAGACGGTGACCATCGGCCACGCCATCTCCGACGGCGCCAGAAAGGTACATGTAGAAGTACATATAGAAGGCCAGCCATGCAAGATGGAAGTGGACTCTGGGTCCTACCTTTCCATGATTGCATGGTGCGAAATCAAAAGACTGGTGCCTACTCTACAAAAGAGAAACGTGCATACACAAAAGATCATCATTAAAGACTACCAAGGGAACCGTGTCCCGGTAGTGGGCACCAAGAATTTCAACATAACTTACAAAGGCCACACAGAACAACTACCACTCACAATCGTCGATCGCGACCGCCCAAGCCTACTGGGTCTACAATGGTTCGCCCCGCTTAACATCGCGCTGACAGGTGTCAACCAAGTCACCATCGAAGCTTGGGAACAGCGGCTAACCCAGGAGTTCCAGGAGGTGTTCGATGGAGGCTTGGGCAAGTACCAGGGGCCCCTTATCTCGTTTGACTTAGACCCAAGGGTTCCCCCTAAGAGACTTAAACCTAGAAGGGTACCGTTTGCATTAAAACCAAAAATTGACGAGCAGCTCGACAAGCTCGTCAAACAAGGGGTATTGCAACCGATAGACCATGCCAGATGGGAAACCCCTATAGTGACCCCAGTAAAACCAGACGGGTCCGTGAGAATTTGCGGGGACTATAAGGCCACCCTAAATGGCGCATTACAACAAAGCGCCTACCCAGTCCCTATAGTACAACATTTACTACACTCGCTAGGAGGGGGCAAAGTCTTTGCAAAGCTCGACCTTGCCCAGGCATATCAGCAGCTACCTGTAGACGAGAAAACGGCGGAAGCCCAAACAATAGTGACCCATCGAGGGGCTTTCAAGTGTAACCGGCTCCAATTCGGAGTCAGCGTGGCACCAGGCATTTTTCAAAGCCTGATGGAACGTTTGTTACAGGGCATAAAAGGGGTGGTGCCCTATTTTGATGACGTATTAGTAGCGGCGCCAAATGAAGCCGAACTAGAGAACCGACTCAGACAAGTCTTAACAAAATTTAAAGAAACAGGACTTAAGGTTAAGCGAGAAAAATGCAATCTATGTACAAAGCAAGTAGAGTTTTTGGGCTATCTCCTAGACCAGAAGGGCATTCACCCTACAACTAAAAAAGTAAAAGCCATCAAGGAAGCCCCCACCCCAAAATCCAAAACGGAATTACAAGCGTTCCTAGGATTACTAAATTTCTATAATGTTTTCCTACCTCAAAAGGCAACGGCGGCGGAGCCTTTACATAGACTCCTAGACAAGAAGGCAGCCTGGACTTGGGGGAGGTGAGAACAAGCCGCTTTTCAAAGAACCAAGGACCTCCTCACCTCCGATGCTGTCCTGATGCAATTTAGTGAGACTTTACCCCTAGCTGTCACTTGCAACGCATCACCCTTCGGCGTCGGCGCTGTCCTCAGCCACACCCTCCCAGACCAGAGAGAAGCACCCATCGCCTTTTTCTCCAGGACTCTGACCAAACCAGAGCGCAACTATAGCCAGCTGGACAAGGAAGCTTTGGCTATAGTTGCCGCCGTTAAACGTTTTCATGAATATTTGTACGGCCGCCCGTTCACCATCGTGACGGATCACAAGCCTCTGCTGGGCATCCTCGCGGGAAACCGAGCCACGCCCAACATCTTGTCACCCCGAATGACAAGATGGTCGGAATTCCTGGCAGCGTACAATTACGAACTGCTACACAAGCCAGGTAAGAAAATCTCGCACGCGGACGCTTTAAGCCGCTCGCCCTTACCTGATCAGAACCTGACCCAGCACCAACAACAAATACCCTGAGCATAGAAAGTTTACCTATTACCGCATCCGACATTGCCAGAGAAACCATTAAGGACAGGCGTCTGGCACGAATCTTGCACTGGTTAGAAAAAGGCTGGCCGGAAAAGGACAGTGACGAGACTTTTAAAACATTCCGCCAGCGCCAGACCGAACTGTCACTACTGAGAGGATGCATTCTATGGGGTGACCGGGTGGTAATTCCAGATAGATTGCAAGAAAAAGTCTTGAGGATGCTACATGAGGGTCATCCTGGCATCGTCAGGACTAAAGCCCTGGCCAGAAGCTACGCTTGGTGGCCAGGGATGGACAAGCAAATTGAAGCATGGGTCGCCAAATGCCACCGGTGCCAGGAGACCAGATCCAGCCCATCCGCAGCACCCATCCGGGATTGGGAAACACCACGAGGGCCCTGGTCCAGGATCCATCTTGACTTTGCGGGCCCCACAAATGGACATACATTTTTAATCACAGTCGACGCGTATTCCAATTGGTTGGAAGTCAGCGACATGAAGTCCACTACCACAGAGGCCGTCATTAAAGAACTGTGTAAACTGTTTTCCACACACGGCCTCCCAGACGTCGTCGTCTCAGACAACGGACCCCAGTTCACGTCCATCGAGTTTGAACGGTTCCTGGCAGAAAGAGGTATCCGCCACGCATTAACAGCACCGGCGCATCCGGCGGGGAACGGTAGGGCGGAACGGATGGTCCAGTTTACAAAAAAGACCCTCAGGAAAATGGACCACGGGGAGATCAACGACAAAATCAACCGCCTACTCTTCATACAACACATCACTCCCAACACTACAACCAACAAGAGTCCGGCAGAGCTGTTGATGGGCAGAAAGCTGAGGTCTCCACTTGACAGACTGCACCCGACTTATAACCCAGAGCAGCCCCCAGACTCCAGCTCCAGGTTCCGGACATTTAACCCAGGTGACCTAGTATACGCAAAAAACATGACGGGGGACCCCCTGTGGATCCCAGCCGTCATAACGCAAGTCACTGGTCCAAAGTCGTACCGGCTCCAAACCACGGATGGGCGAGCCTGGAAACGGCATATCGACCAGTTAAGGTCCCGAACGGCGACTGACCTCAACCCCCAAGAAGCGAACCAAGGGGGGAGGGAATACCCGGAGAGACAATCGCAAAATAAAATAAACCAAAAATACTCACCAGAAAACAGCCATCGCGAGTCCCCTCCGGAGAAGAACCGTCTGGCCAGCTCTACCGACTCGGAGAAGCCAAGCGGGAGCGGCGAAATCCGCAGCTCAACCGACCCGGTAGGCCCAGGCGGGAGCCACGGCGAAAGAACCGGCCCGATCATCCAGCCGGTTCACAAAGAGGCAGGAGCAGCCAAAGGAACGACCGCTCCGGCCGAGTTACAACAGGAAAGTGAGTTGCGCAGGTCAACTAGGACTCGACGGAGCCCCGCCTACCTGCGTGACTACACCACCTGATGGACCATACCAAGGGGGGAGGGGTGTTATGTATTCAAATGGTATACTCGAAATCCCCGAGCCTTGATTGGCCAAGGCGTGGGGATTTCTGATTGGCCAGGCGAGCCGCGCCGATTGGCCCGATTGAGGTCTCCCGCGATTGGTGCAAACCAAGAGCGGGAGACTTGAATCGCTGCCATTGGCCGCGGCCGCTGTTGCGAAAGGTATAAAAGCCGCGGGCTTTTTGCCTTTCGCTGGTTCGGTTCTCCCTTTGTTAATAAAGAGCTTTGAATGAAAGTCACCGACTCTAATCGTCTTTTTGCGGACACGACATTTACCATGATGCATTCCGTTAAGGGGACAGCTCACAATTCCTAACTAACTATCTCAAATCCCATTAACTATACCGTCTGGACAGTACAAGAAGGAATCTAGTTTCAAGAATTAAAACAAGTTTAAAAGATGTATGATAACTTTAACGGAAGTCCTGGATCATTTCTTCAAAAGGTAAAAATCTGGTCAATTGTTTTTTTAATAAAATTGGTATACTTTTATAAAAGTAAACCATAGAAAGCGTATCATGAAAGCCCTCGCCCCTTTCAATAGACACAAACCTAACCAGTAGCGAATAGCTTAACCCCTTAATTTGTCACTCGCGGAAAGTTATTTGTAAGGAATACTTTGTCAATTAAAGTTCTCAGGCAATCAACACATCGTATTGTTTGATCCTTCGCTTACTGACGCATGTACCCAGCGTCTGTATCCTTTGTTTCTTTACGCTATAAAAAGACTTGACACGCCCTCGACAAACACACTTAGCTCAGCCTGACCTGAATTTCTCGTCAATTTGTATTTCCCAGAGACCCAGAATCCCCTTTGGCAACAGTAAAGTTTTCTCTCCCAAATTCGGGGAATAGGCTCCCCGTGTACTCAGGGGGCCCAGGTTTTGAGACAAAGCCGGTTCCCAGTCATCAGAATGTCCAGCCAGGATTTTAGGGAGCCGTTCCTCATCCATCCTGGTTTTCCTTTTTAATTTGAACGGACATAGAGACTGAGTCCCAGCTCGGTCAGGTTCCCCGCAGCATTTATGACGGAATCAGAACATACCAGAGGGGAGCCCACAAGCGAGAGAGACGCCCGGATATTTACAGATTTCAGAAAGGGGAAAATAATTGCTCATAATTAATAGACGCAGGATCAATTGTTCGCATCCCTGGGAAAACGGTAGATTCAACAATGTACAACCTACATTTACAATAATAAAATTACTTTCTTTGTAAGACCTTCCCTTCAAAAGTTTCATTTCCACATCCAGCCTACAGGTAGTCCTCAACTAAGGACAACGGAGCCCCCTTTTCTCTTATCAGGTAAAAGACCCCAATGGGGACTCTAGTCCCCAAGCACCCCAATTTCTATGCCCACAGCACTGCAGGACACCACAGTGGTCCACGAAAAGGTCCCAGGTCGCTTTCTTCAGCGCTGTCGCAACTCAACGGTCACTACAGAAACGGTCGCAAGCCGAGGGCTATCGGTCCAGCAGGAAACAAGTAGCCAAAGGGAAAAGCAGCGATTTACCGAAGTAGTTTTTTTTTTTTTTTTAAAAAGGGAAAAGTTCTTTTTGCACACAATTATGTTTATTTTTTAGGAAAAACCAAAACACGGAGGGCAACCTGGTGACAATCACTCCCCACCTTCACTCCCTCAGGTTTTCACCCAGCATCGCAGAGGCCGAGAAGCGAGGGCAGAAGGGCAAGAAAAGCACCGCCACTCCAAGCTTTAAGTTGACCGATTCTTATTTCATTTTAAGAATTTTAATGGCATTTCCGTTGCTATAAATGTAATCATTCTGATTAGGATAAAAAGGGAACCATGCTTTTGGCGCACAAGGACGTTTTATTGTTTAGGAAAAACCAAAAGAGAGAGGGCAACCCGCTCACACGTCCTCTTCCCCCCCCCCCTTTCCCCCAGAATCAAGGAGAAACGCGGCCCACAGAGCGCCAGGAAAAAAGCCCCGCCACTCAATGCCGCTCTTCAGACGATCAAGTTCTTTTGAAAAATGACCTTCCCATCATGGCCGACTTCCCGTCCCTTCTTTTAAGTCGTCCCCCAACTTCCTTTCGCGCGGACATTTTCGGCACGGTGAACTTCTTGTCCGTTCACCGTGGCTGTCCCCTACCCTCGATGCTTGAGGAGAACGACCTTTCTGTGGCGGGCGACTTCCTGCCCATTCTTTTTAGTCTTCCCGCCCAGTTCCTCGCGCAGCGAGGAAGACTTTTAGACTTTTTCGTCCCTCGGGGATTTGAAGTTTATTATTCCGAATCATTAGTAATTGGAACGCCTCATGATGAAGATTAATACGGTATAACGAAAGCTCGAACCCTCTCGTGAAGGGACAGAAAAGCAGGCACCGCAGTCTCATTTTAAAAAAATAACTTTTGGGGGGGCTTTTTTGAAACGGTTTTTTCACGGCCGCCTTTCTGAGGGAAACAGGAAACAGTGCCGTTCTGTGGTGCAGGAAGGAATAACGGGGAGAAGGGGGGGGGCTTTTAATAGTTTTTTTAGGCTATTATCCCGTATCTTTATTATCAATATGCTATTAATATTAATAGGACAACACGAGACCGAAGGCCGCAATAGATGAACAGAAAAAGGTGTCCCAGAAAAAGATGGGGTTGTGGGCTTAGAGGATTGAGGTTGGAGGTTAGGGTAAGGCAGTTCAGGGTTTGGGTGTGGGTGTGGGTTAGGGGTTGTCCGTTCTCCGCGGCTACCCTCCCCCCCCCCCATGCCTGAGAAGAGCGACCTTTCTGTGACGGCCGACTTCCCGCCCATTCTTTTGAGTCTTCCCGCCCAACTTCCTCGCGCAGCGACTTTTTCGTCACTCTGGTTTTATTAAAGTTTATTATTCCGAATAATTATGAATTGAAACGCCTCATTATTAACATTAATACGGTATTATGAAAGCTCAAACGCTCTCGTTAAGGGACAGAAAAGCAGGTACCGTAGTCACATGTTTAAAAAAGAACTTTTTGGAGGGCATTTTTGAAGCGGGTTTTTTTTCTCGGCTGCCTTTTTAAGGGAAACAGGAAACAGCGCTATCTTGTGGTCCTGAAAGGAATAACTGGGAGAACAGGGGAAAGGGGGCTGTTATCCTGTATCTTTATTATTAATACGTTATTAATATTAATAGGACAACACGGCGCCGAAGGCATCAATCGATGAACAGGAAAAGACATCGCACTTCAAGAGACCGAACCTGAAAGTGAGGTAAGAAGGAGAACGACGGCTTCAGTGTTGAGGCAGAATGGTTAAGGGGGTTAGGGGGATGAAAGGAGTTTAGGGTGAGGGGTGGGGGTTTAGGTTGGGGTTTAGGATTAGGGGGTTAGGGTTAAGGGGTTTTGGGGTGGGGGGTTAAGGGTTCAGGGAGTTGGAGTTGGGGGGGTTGGGGTTAGGTTTATCTCCTCAGGGAATGCTCCGATCCGAAAATGAGGGTTTTCAATGTTTTCCACCCCTGCGGAACATAAAAATAAAGTTCTTTTCAAAATCAGAGCTCTGCAAAAGTTGTGTTTTCTAGCTGAAATGGGTTGGGTTAGGGGTTAGGGGTGAGGGGTTAGAGGTGAGGGGTTAGGGGTGAGGGTAGGGGTTAGGGTTTAGGGGTTAGGGTTAGGGTTTAGGGTTAGGGTTTAGAGTTTAGGGTTTAGGGTTTAGAGTTTAGGGTTGAGGTGTAGAATTTAGATTTAGGGTTTGAATTGAGGTTTAGAGTCTAGGGTTTAGGTTTAGGTATAGAATTTAGATTTGGATTTAGGGTTTAGGGTTTAGAGTTTGGGGTTTGGGTTTAGGGTTTAGGGTTAGGGTTTAGGGTTAGGGTGAGGGGTTAGGGTTGAGGGGTTAGGGTTAGGGTTAGGGGGTTAGGGTTAGGGTTCTGTAATTCTGTAAGGGGCCCAAATTCACTTTGTATTGTGTGGCTTTGCAGAATTGGGGAATATTGGTTAGCATTCTTTTGTATTACTTTTAGACTATGGTGCTTTATAAAGCCTTAGTAAGGCCACACCTGGAATACTGCATCCAGTTTTGGTCACCACATTACAAAAACAGATGTTGAGACTTTGGAAAAAGTGCTAAGAAGAGGAATTAAGATGGTTAAGAGCCTGGAGACAAAAAAGATGCAGGAACCAGGTATGGCCAGTCTAGAGAAAAAAAAGGATCAAGGTAACATGATAGCAGTATTCCAGTATTTGAGGGGCTGCCCCAAAGAGGAGGGAGTCAAGCTATTCTCCAAAGCACCAAAGGCAGGACAAGAAACAATGGCGAGAAACTAATCAAGGAGAGAAGCAACCTGGCATTCAAGAGAAACTTCCCAACAGTAAGGACAATTAACCAGTGAAATGGCTTAACTTCAGAAGTTGTGGCTGCTTCATCACTGGAAGTTTTTAAGGAGAGACTGGACCTGTATGAAATTGTATAGGGTCTCCTGCTTGAGCAGGGGGTTGGACTAGTAGATCTCCAAAGTCCCTTCCAGTTTTATTCTGATTGAAAGTATGTCTCTCAGAAGAACATCAACATTTTGTCATCGGAGTTTGCTTTCGGAGAAATCGTCTTCCACTTGGTGGAAAGCAGGTTGGATAGTTCTGATGGTCTCTTGGTTTGCTTCCTTCTATCCAGGGTCCAGACAAAGCTCGTTCCCAGCTCATCATTCTAGACCGTGGCTTTGACCCCAGCTCTCCAGTGTTGCATGAGCTCACATTCCAAGCCATGAGCTACGATTTGCTACCCATTGAAAATGATGTCTACAAGTAAGGTTCTCCTGTTTATTTTCTGTACTGTCTGTGAGGTATAAGAGAAACTGTGTATAAAGTCTCCATGACTGAAAACTGCATGTCCATCGTGGTCCCTCCAAAACCCAGAAATATATAGATTTATTGTATGAAGTCACTGATTTGTTTATTCGTGTTCTTTGTTGTGGCCCGCCGGTGGCTAGCAAAGCTGGCAGCCCAGTCGGACAGTGAGGAGGTTGGGGAGGAACATGGGAAGGCTCGGACAAAAGCTCTGTGTCAGAGGCAGAGATGGGCCCAGGGCAGGCTGGCAGTCATCAGCTGCCTTCAGAGTCAGACAGCAGTGAGGTGGGGGAGCAACTGGAGCCGGTTCCAGCCTGCACAGACGCAGAGCTGCCAAAAGAACAATTACGAAATAAGGGTCAATGTGGGAATAAGGCCACAGGTAGGCAGTGAATAGGATTAAAAGAGGAGGAGCAAAAGGGGAGGGGGCTTTTGAAAGAAACAATTTGTTCGTTGCAGCCGTGTGAAGATCTGTCTGTGCATCTCAGAGACTCTGTGCTGAGTCCTTCTTTGTCAGCACTGTGTTGAAAATATTTCCTTGGCAGTTCTCCAAGCTAGACAAGGTTTGTGCTCCTAATTACACCCTTGGAAGACTTTTTGCCAGGCCTTTGGCTGAACGTGAATGCAAGAAATTCACCTTCGTTCAATAAAAGGGGTTTTGCTGGGACAAAGAGTCTGCTTAGTGCTTTGGGGGGAAGCCTAGGTCAGAACGTTCTCTTTTGAAATTCTCAGGTATGACACAAGTGGAATCGGGGAGGCCCGGGTCAAAGAAGTCCTACTGGATGAAGATGATGACCTCTGGGTTACTTTGCGCCACAAACATATTGCCGAGGTGTCCCAGTAAGCATTTCTTCTTCTTCTTCTGCACTATGGCGCATGGAGGGCTCCATGCTGCCCACATTATTTCTGGTGACCTTTCCTCAGAAACATTGGAGATGAGAGAACAAGCAGGTCGAGATAAAGGCCTCCTTGACTGGGCTTCAAGTTTCATGGAGACATGAATGCCCTTTTCTTAATCACAGTGTGGATATAGTTTTACCACTGCTTTCTTCTGAGATTTATTTTGGCTTCTCAGTCTTGACATCCAGGATTGGAATTTCCTGGAGGCTCTCATTCAGTTGCTAACTGGGATTAACTGTTTTAAGTCTTTTGAAATCAGCTAAGATTATTACTGCCACTTTATAAAACCCTAGTAAGGCCACATCTGGAATACTGCAACCGATTTTGGCCACCGTACTATAAAATAGATGTTGAGACTTTGGAACAAGTTCAGAGATGGGCAGCTAAGTTGATCAAAGGCCTGACAGAGTAAAACATATGAAGAACGGCTGCAGGTTTGGGGTCTGGCTAGTCTAAAGAAAAGAAGAATTAGGGGTATTAGGAGAATACTTTGACTTCCTCTTCTTTGTGACAGCCCCTCAAATATTGGAAGACTGCTATCATCTCACCCCCTAGTCCTTCTTTTCTTCAGAATAGACATACCCAGTTCCAGTCACCGTTCTTTATATCTTTTAGCCTCCAGCCCCCTAATCTTCTTGGTTGCTCTTCTTTGCACTCTTTCTAGAGAGTCTCAATATCTCTTTTACACTGTGGTGATCAAAACTGGATGCAGTATTCCAAGTGTGGCCTTTCCGAGGCATTATAAGGTGGTACTAACACTTCACGCAGTCTTGATTCTATCCCTCTGTTTATGCACCCAAGGATGTGTTGGCTTTTTTGGCAGCTGCAGCACATGGCTGGCTCATAATAAAACCAGTGCCCATTGTACCAGTTGCTCATCTCTACCATAGCTGCAACCCTTTTTCAAGCATTGTTTCAATGCAAGCAATCCAAAATCAAAGAGATGTCTTTATTTAGCTAATTGAAGGACCCATGCACGTTGCATCATTTCAGCCAGTGGCTTGCTTTGATTAGAACCATCCATGCAACTTATTTTGCTTGTATTTGTCATTCTTTTCCAGAGAAGTCACCCGATCCCTGAAGGATTTTTCTTCTAGCAAAAGGATGAATACTGGTGACAAGGTAAGATCAGAAATTAGAAGGCTTCCAATAAATCTGTACTAAAAAACAGAAAGCAAAGCTTAAAAATACATATTTTTTGGAGCAGCAATGGAGATCTTTGAAGGGAAAAAACGAAAAGAGAATGGAATGGAATATCCTGAAACTGAGCTTATTGGCTGTAATTTCATCTGTATCTTTCTTGAGAGAGCTGTCAACTCATAAAACATTTCTATGGTCTTTGTAGAGTTGCCAACAGAAAGGGAGGGAGGAAAGGGGTTTGAAAGAGCAGCGCGGCAGCTTGCAAACCAAAAGGGCATTCCATACATAGTTTTTCACCTAGATAGTAACTAGGTGACAGAAGTTTCTGCCACGCAAATATCCAACTGGAGAGCCTGATTGATGACTCTGGGCTATGGATGTGTCCCATTGGAGAACATGAATTACGATACACCCAGGGGGTGGGGGAAAATCAGGGTCCAGGGTGACAATGAATGATGTACCTCGGAGTTGGCTACACCCAGGCAATGCCAGACAGGTTAACTCCCAAGAAATCCTTTTGAAGTTTTGGAAGTTTGGCTGGAGACTCATGATATAATTGGGGTAACTGACAAGAGCATTGTACTACACAGGTAGTTCTCGGCTTATGGCTGTAATTGACCCAAAATTTCTATTGCTAAGCTGTTCAGTTGTTAAGTGGGAATGAAAGGAATTATGGAAGTGAGCTGGAGGGAATTAAACAAGTACCTGGGGTGTTACCTTACTTCCCTCTCCTGAATTCTGAGAACTGTCAGCTCACTCCTTCCAACAGGCAGAATTTGGATCTGATCCCTCTTTCAGTAAGGTTGCAGGAACTGGGCCTGGCTAGTCTAGTGAAGAGAAGGATCAGGGGAGACAGGGTAGCAGCGTTCCAATATTTGAGGGGCTGCCACAGAGAAGAAGAGGGGGGTCATGCTATTTCCCAAGGCATCTGAAGGCCAGACAAGGAATAATGGATGGAAATTGAACAAGGAGAGATTCAACCTGGAAATAAGGAGACAATTTCTGACAGTGAGAGCAACCAACTAACAGAAGTTGCCTTCAGCAGTTGTGGGAGCTTCATTCCTGGAAGGGTTCAACAAGAGACTGGATTGCCATCTGTCAAAAATGGTGTAGGGTCTCCTGCTTAGGCAGGGGGTTGGACTAGATGACCTACAAGGTCCCTTCCAGCTCTGTTAATCTGTTAGGTTTTAGCATTTGATACTGGTGAGTTCCACAATTTAGAATTCAAGAGCTTTGCTGAGGATCAACCTCTCTTTCTACCTTTCAGACCACTCTAAGGGACCTTTCCCAGATGCTGAAAAAGATGCCCCAATATCAGAAAGAACTCAGCAAGGTATGTTCCTTTGCTACCGGCTTAAATTTAAACAATGCAGCCTGCGAAATTAGAGCACCTATGACTTTCTAGGCGATACTGAATTATATACTGAAGAATTCTGATTAAGAGTTGTGGGAATTGTGGCTGTGCTCATTGGCTATTAGAACATGGACAAAAATGACAAAGAAACTTGAGTGACAATTAAATATACTCAACAGAGTTGTGTCCCAGTATTTGGGAAGGGCTGGGGAGGAGGGAATGAAAGAGAGTGTGCTAGAAAAGAGCATGAAGTGCTTGCTGAGCTTGGTTGTTTTCTTGCAGATGTTTCATTACCCAAAAATAGGTAATACCATCAGTGCTAGTGATGATTAACACTGATCATGTTACCTAGCTGGGTCATGAAACGTCTGCAAGAAAACAACCAAGCTCAGCGAGCACCAAGGAACCCTCCTTTCAACCCTGAGCTACACGTATTCTTCTCTATTGGTAGAAAAGATCATGTCTGAATTGTTGAATTAATCCTTTCTTTCTTTCTTTCTTTCTTTCTTTCTTTCTTTCTTTCTTTCTTTCTTTCTTTCTTTCTTTCTTTCTTTCTTTCTTTCTTTCTTTCTTTCTTTCCTTCCTTCCTTCCTTCCTTCCTTCCTTCCTTCCTTCCTTCCTTCCTTCCTTTCTTTCTTTCTTTCTTTCTTTCTTTCTTTCTTTCTTTCTTTCTTTCTTTCTTTCTTTCTTTCTTTCTTTCTTTCTTGTTTTGGCTAGTATTCCACTCATCTCCACCTGGCTGAAGACTGCATGAAGCACTACCAAGGCACCGTGGACAAACTCTGCAGAGTTGAGCAGGTAACTCTGCTCATGCCAGAACCATTGAGCTGGATGTTTGTGTGTGCCTCAAAAAGGGAGAGCTTACAAATTATGCTGACCAAAGGATGTTTGAAGAAGCATTTTGTCAACTGGTCTAGTTCCTCCCCCCCCACTCCCACTTTGAAAATCTTCCCAGAATTTGGTAGACCTTTTGTCAGGTTCCGGCAATTGCCCTAATTAAATCATGAGCCTCGAGCCAAGCTTCAAAAGAATCCAAAAGATTTATTAGGGTTACATATTTATAGTCACCTGTGACTCTATTCCCCCCCCCCCCCCCGAGTGTTTCATAAATCAGATTCTCCAATGAAGCACATTCAAGGGCTGGTTGTTATCAATCATGTTCTCCAATGAAGGATTTTCCCAGGCAGAAGATCCGGTAGCCTAGCTACAATCTTTGTAAGATAAGCATGGAATGTACTTCTGGTTTTAAACTGAGGTACTGCTCCTTCAGATTCCCCACCCCTTGTTTATGGCAACTCAAAAACAGACATAGGAATGTTTTACGAGTTGACACCTCTCAAGAAGTTAAAGAAACAGCTGGCTTTCTTGCTGTCCACAGTATTTCTCAACTTCCTTGAACAAAGGAGTGGATTCCAGCAGACTTACCTTGACCAGTTGACTGGTTTCAATGGCCCACTTATATCCCTGGACTATTTTCAAAATAAAAATAAAAAAGCTCTCCTGGAAGCTGAACTCTTTAGTTCCCAGTTCAACTCAACCTCAACTGGGCAGAAGAGAGCTTTCCAATGGTCCTGAGATAGTGAATTGCAGGGAGATGTTCTGTCTTGCCAGGATCTGGCCATGGGCACTGATGCAGAAGGGGAGAAGATCAAAGATCCCATGCGTGCAATTGTCCCAATCCTGCTTGATGCCAACGTCAGCACCTATGACAAGATCCGGATCATCTTACTCTACATCTTTCTCAAGAATGGTAGGAGACACTCTTATTTAGGCTGGAAGCCTTTGGGGAGACCTGATGTTGTGGCCTGACAGCAGCCAGTGGAGCTGGCAGCAGATTTGGACAGTGAGGAGGTTGGGGAGGAACCTGGGCCAGTCCTGGAGTCTGGGGAAGGCTCTGACGAGGGCTCTGCATCAGAGGCAGAGATGGGGCCAGGGCCGTCCGACAGTTATCAGCTGCCTTCGGAGTCGGAGATCAGTGAGGCAGAAGAATAGCTAGAGCCTATTCCCAGTGTCCACATGCACAGAGTTGTCAGATGAAGGGAACAGCTGAGGAACAAGGGCCAACTAAAGTACTCTCTATGGTGCAGTGGTAGAAGGTCACCAGCAGTTTTTCATTCTGTTGTTTTTTCCTGAGAAGTCTCAGAAACTGCTGTTTGTCGGTGTGCATGCGTGCTGACTCCATCTTCTAGAACATGCACATATGGTCTTTCTCCATCCTCCCACAGGGATCACCGAGGAAAACCTGAATAAATTGATCCAGCATGCTCAGATCCCTCCTGAGGACAGTGAAATCATCACCAATATGGCACATCTTGGGGTACCCATCGTCACGGATGTAAGTCCTGCTAGGTTCTTTCAGATGCTCTGGAGACCAGATCTGTTTTGCTGGAAGGGGCTGACCCATGTTGTGCTTGGATAGCTTGGTCCCAACTGTGGAATGAAGATGAGGAAGCAGAACAGCTGGTAGAACAAGGCCTACCTTGCTTGGGGCAGCAGATTCAAGATTGGGATAGCCATTTTGTTGCTTGGCACTTTCTTCTAAGATTCCCAGGATTTCTCTTGCGTTTGACCACAGAGGTCAAGCACAAGACTTGCTAGGACTCTTATTCCAGCCTGTTGCCTTGGGAGCAGTTGAAGGATTCAACCATGATTCAGGTCACGGTTGTCCCAAAGGTGCTTTTTCAGGAGGCAACTGGGAAAGCACCTTTGGGACAACTATGGCCTGGATGACTGAGACTTTTAGCTATACAATTTGGGATGAACAGCCTTGGAATGTGGTGGGAGTAGGGATGGATTTCTAGAGGAAAAATTGCAGACTACAGGATCCATCTGCACTACTCAGGTGACCCTGAGGACACAGATAAACATCCAAGTGCTTCAAGGACCCCGTAAAAGGGTGCAAATGACTAGCTGTCTGCAAGGAATATAATTCCTTCCATTCTCCACTGTCCTGTCAGAGCTGAATAAGCTTCTTGGGTGAAATGTCTTCAAAAGCAAAAAACAATCTTGCACAGAAGCCTTAGTCCCCAAAGCCTAGAAGGCTCCAATTTACTCTTGCATTGTGAATTAACCCAATCATTATCCTCTGACTCCATTTTCTCTCTCTTGTGTCCAGTCCACCTTACGTCGTAGAAGCAAGCCGGAACGGAAGGAACGTATCAGTGAACAGACTTACCAACTCTCCCGATGGACTCCAGTAGTCAAAGACATTATGGAGGTATGTTAAGAGGGATACAGGGATGCTGTGGCTCATGGCTAAGATGCTGAACTTGTCGATCAGAAAGGTTGGCAGTTCGGCGGTTCAAATCCCTAGCGCTGCCTAATGGAGTGAACTCCCATTACTTGTCCCAGTAGCTTCTGCCAACCTAGCAGTTTGAAAGCACGTAAAAAATGCAAGGAGAAAAATAGGGCCCCCTTTGGTGGGAAGGGAACAGTGTTCCATGCACCTTTGAAGGTATTTAGTCCTGCCGGCCACCAGAGACATCTTCCAACAGTGCTGGCTCTTCTTTGGCTTTGTAATGGAGATGAGCAGCGCTCCCTAGAGCCAGAAATAACTAGCACGGATGTGCAAGGGTGGGGAACTTATACCTTTTGAAAGAGGGATATCTCTTGAAAGCACAAATGTCTTTGCTTTATGCCTAATACACGCTGTTGATCACATGCAGAAGCTCCAGATGTGCTAATTATTTTTTTTATCTTTCTTTCAAGGATGCTTTGGAGGATAAACTGGACACCAAACATTACCCGTGCATCTCCACTCGCTCAGCTGCTTCCTTCAGCAGTACAGGTGCTGTCAGGTAAGAATGGAGTGTTCTGTTAAATTGCAGGTATCCCTCGTCTTACGACCCCGATTGAAATCAAAAATTTATGCTGTTCATTGAGACATTTGTTAAATGAGTTTTTCCCCATTTTATGACATTTTGGGGGGGCACGGCTGCTAAGGACATCACTACAATTGATAAGGTAGCAATCCAGTCATTAAGTGAATCTGGCTTTCCCACTGTCAGAAGGTCGCAAAATGGGATTGCAGGACCTCTCTGGGACACTGCAATCCTCGTATGAGCCAGTGGCGGTTGGATTTTGATCACGCGGTCATGGGGATTGCTGCAAAGGTTGTAACCGGGGAAAATGGTTGTGATTGGCTTTTTCTCAGTGCTCTTGTAACTTTGAATGGTCACTAAATGAACTGTTGTAAGTCAGGGACTACCTGTATCAGGTCAAAGGAAGCATAATTAGGTTTAAGTGAAGCCTAGATTTAATTAATTAGATCTAAGCGAAGCGAAGTATGAATTGGAAATGTGTAAGTTCATCAGCTGGGGAGCAGAATATTGGGGGACATTTTTAATGTATTTATTTGTAAAATTTATTGGCCACCCATCTTACCTCAGGTTAATGGGACATTGTATCTCCCCATGTTGGATATCCATCATCCATCTAATCTATCTATCAATCATCTATCTATCTATCTATCTATCTATCTATCTATCTATCTATCTATCTATCTATCTATCTATCTTTATCTTGCAATGTTGCATTTAATTATTGCACCACTGAGGCTCTTCCAGATCATATCCTTATTTTTTTTCCCCTTTTTATCCTTACTGCTGGTTTTCAGTGCCCGCTACGGACACTGGCACAAGAACAAGGCTCCCGGGGAATACCGAAGTGGTCCTCGCCTCATTGTTTTCATCCTGGGTGGGGTCTCTCTGAGCGAGATGCGCTGCGCCTACGAGGTGACGCAAGCCAGTGGAAAGTGGGAGGTGTTGATAGGTAAGTCCTTGTCTAGCTTGGAGTCTTCAGCTCATGCTTGCTTCCTCCGCTCTGCTCTGTCTTCCATCATCTCCATCTGTCTCCTCACCTGAACATGTTCTCCCTGGGGAACATGCTAATTTCCTCTGCCCTGTCCTATTCTCTCCCCATCCACTCCTACAACCCTTGAGGATATTTGAGGGGTTGCCACAAAGATGAGGGCGGGTCAACCTGTTTTCCAAAGCACTGGAAGGCAGGACAAGAACCAATGGATGGAAGCTTATCAAGGAGGGAAGCAACCTGGATTGAAGGAGAAATTTCCTAATGGTGAGGACAATTAACCACTCAGAACTGAAGAAGCTTCAGTGGATGAGAAACAAAACCACCTCAAGGCAAAACAAAATCCAGCTGCCTTTGGAAAAAGCACCTTTATGACAACCATGACCTGGATGACCGAGAATCTCCATAGACACTCCTAAAGATTTTTCAAAAATCATGCTATAGCCCTTTTTCAAAACATCTGAGAAGATCTAGGTATATGAATGTTATGCTACAAGTTCTTGAATAAAGGTCCGTTGTTTCTTGATCCACCAGATGTTCCAAATCCATCAGTGGTGACAAGAAGACCCACTCAACCAAATGTCTGTGGAGAGTCTCAGTCATCCCAGGTCATGGTTGTCCTAAAGGTGTTTTTTCCAATTGGCAACTGGACTTTCTTTGTTTTTCCCTGAAGAGGTTTTGGTTCTCATCTGGGAAGCTTCTTCCCTTCTGACTGAATCCTTCCATTCCCCACCATTCAGTCAGAACAAAGGAAGCTTCTTGGATGAGAAGCAAAACCTCTTCAAGGGGAAAACAAAGTCCAGTTGCCTTTTGAACAAAGCACCTTTTGGGACAACTATGACCTGGGTGACAAGAATCTCCACAACCATTTAATTGTGACTGACTCTTGGTGACCTATAGGGAAGTCCTCTCCTTGCTACCTTATCAAGCACAGCTTCTTGAAATAAGAGCTTATACCAGCCTCCAAACCACACCTGGTCCACTCTGCAGAACACCTCTCCCCTTTGAACTGCTATCTTCCCATCCCTCTGTGTTTTCCCCCACTCCCTCAAATTTTTCCTCTGTCCTGAGAAGGTGGCTTTCCCCAAACTCCCTTTCTTGACTTCCTCCTCCATGCTGTCTCCTTCCTTGTGTCATCTCACTTTTTGTGTGTGTTCAAAAGCATGCGTGATAACGTCTCTGGATTTGTTTAGTGTCGCTTCTAATGTTAATCGTTGCTCTTTCCAATGTCGCTTCTAATGTTGATCGTTGCTCTTAATTGGGCCTTTGTTCATTCTGCAAAACATATTGATATGGGGGTGGGGGTTCCCCTGTTTTTAAGACTCACATTCTTTTGACTTTTCCTCCAGTCGCAAAAATTGCCCAAGCAACTTCCTTTTTCTTATTTTTTGGCATGTCCTAGTTTTGAGTTTTACCTTTTTTAAGTTCTAAATTTAAAATTAAAGGTTCCTAAAATGGTGCCACTTGGATAGCCCAATCTGTATTTTTTAATAATAATAATAATAATAATAATAATAATAATAATAATAATAATAATAATAATAATATAATTAGGATGGGAGATTAAACAATTCAGCAGCTTAAACCTTTCACTATCTACTGTATATACGTACCTATACTGAGGCAGTGAACATATTGGTATGTCAATGTTTAGAGTTAACTCTGGCTGATGTGGTTGTGGGGTGTTCTATTGCATCACCCCAGTGAGAGATTTCTCTTCCCCTCACCTACCTTCTTTTCTCTCTCTCTCTCCCTCTCCTTCTCCCTCCCTCCCTCCCTCCCTCCCTCCCTCTCTCTCTCTCTCTCTAGGTATGATTGTGTGATTGTGTTTTTCTTGCCATTTCTGCTTCATGTATCATCACTGGCTTCCATTACAGTGATTTTTGGTGATATGAACTGTGTTGTAAGGTTTTTTTTTTTAAAGGCGTAAACAAAATTTTTTTGGCATGTTATTTTTCTGTCCTTTCTTCTCTTTCTCTCCTTCCTTCTCTTTCTTTCTTTCTTTCTTTCTTTTTCTTCCTTCCGTCCTTTTCTCATTCTTGTCTCTATCCCTTCTTCCTTCTTTTCTCTATATCCCTTCCTTTCTTCCTTCTCTCATTTCTTTCTCCCTTCCTTCTCTTTCCTTCCTTCCTTCTCTTTCTCTCCTTCTTTCCTTCCTTCTCTTTTTTCTTTCTTTCTTTCTTGCATTTTTCTCCTTCCTTTTCTCCTTCCTGTCTCCTTCCTTCCTTCTTTCCTCTATATCCCTTCCTTTCTTTCTTCTCTCATTCCTGTCTCCTTCCTTCCCTCTTTCCCTCTTTCTTTCTTTCTTTCTTGCACTTTTTTCTTTCTTTCTCTCTCTCTCTCTCTTCTTCCTTTCTTTCACCAAAAGTCAGCCCGCGCTCTATTTTCTCGCAGGTTCTACTCACATTCTTACTCCCACCAAATTTCTCATGGATCTGAGACACCCCGACTTCAGAGATTCTACTAGGGTCTCTTTTGAGGAACAGGCTCCAACTATGGAATGAGAGCCAAAGAGAACTAAAAAAGTAAAAGCAATTTATCTTGAGAAGAAACTCTTCCTTTTTTTTTCTCCTCCGGAAGGGTTTCTTTTGATATTTCTTATCATTCCTTTCTTTCTTGCTTTTCCATTGATTTCTTTCTTCCGCCTCCTTTTTCTGATTTCTTTTTCTTGGTATGAGAAAATGTTTGCTTCAAAATGGCAAATTTTGAAACTGAATTTGAGGCTGCTTCCATGCAAATCTGGGCCATGATTTTCTTGTAGCCAGAATTTGACTAGAAAGTCAAGTTTTCAAGCAATGTCTGGGCATCACTGTGGATGCTTGCCCCATTGCAAATTCTTATCTGTTGTTCCATGCCTTCCTTTTCTCTCTGCCATAATTCAAGCAGAATCAGGCACTAGAGAGATCACTTCAATCTCTAGGTGGGGAAAACTATGATGGCCTCTCCTGTTTATAACCACCCAGCAACAAATGGAACCTTCTCTGTCTTGTAATTGGGCTACTATGACCTCAGGGTGCCACCTACAAACTGAAGTGGTACACTCCATGGTGCTTCATATCTGGTGTCCTTGTGGACAACCGATAGGTAAAATCTGAGAAGAAGAAAGAGTTGAAAGGAAAGGATTCATATCATTGGCCCTTGCTCCTTCAGACGGAGGAATCGTTTAGGATAAGCAGTTTGGATGATGAGCAGTTATGATAGCTCCATGGAAACCATGAGATCCAGAAGAAGGCGTATCTATCTGGATCTAGGTGTTCTCCATGTTTTGGTGAAGGAACGTAGCCAACTTTGCTGTTCAGTAAGTTGTGATTGGTGATGTTGGGTACATGCACCACCTCGAAATAGAAATTTCCCAAGAGTTACAACAATCAATCAAGGGAAGGGAGGTTGTGGAAGCTTCAACACCGGAGGCTTTCAAGAAGAGACTGGACAGCCATCTGTCTAAAATGGTCTAAGGTCTCCTGCTTGAGCAGGGGGTTGACTAGAAGACCTCCAATGTCCCTTCCAACTCTGTTATTCTGTTCCTTAGGAGGATCCTATGGAATTAAAGGCGTTCTTCAATATGTGTAGGATTGTGCATTGGACTCACATCATAAACAGAGATTCAGTGCTTTCTATCCTCCCATCTGGGTTGATTGGATGCTGCAACAAACATGAATTAACCCTTGGGGAAGGAATCTATAAATATCTCTACTCTCACTCAGTCCCAAATAATTACGGATATTTTTTTTCTCTTGCTTATCCCAGGTTTCAGGCTAATGTAGTAGAAAAAAAAATGGCTTCTTCTGGCAAAATTATTCTTTATTTCTTCTCCATAACTTAAAACAATGGCATTTGGCATGTATGGATAAAACTATCCTCTGCTTTAATTTGGCTTCTATGGATTAAAGGAGAAAGGGGCCTTCTCTGAAGAAGTCCTCTTGGCCATTGCATATCCAGATGGTCTCCAACTACTGGTTCTCTTGGTAGATGATGCTCCAGCTCTTAAACTTCATGACAAATTCTGCATGTCTTCCTTCATGTCCTCACTGCACTTTGATTGCTGTGTGATTGGAGGTTTTGGGGGGGTTTTTTACATACACACACACACACATTTCTTTTGGTGATGGATGGTTTTCATTTTGATTCCTTTTGAGTTATTTTTTCCTCCTGTGCTTAGATGTACTTCCATAGGCTTAAACTTTTGCAAACATTTCTTTTAATATATATGAGTGCATATATTGACATGGGCCTGGTCTCATGACAGGGAAGGGATGAGGGGTGGGTCTCCGTCCCTCCTGCTTTAAATCTCAACAAATCTTATATGCTGAAGGGTGGGCAGTCATCCCAAAGTTGCTTTTTCAAAAGGCAACTGGACTTTGGGTTTTCTTTTTCCTTGAAGAGGTTTCGCTTCTCATCCCAGAAGCTTCTTCAGTTCTGACTGAACTGTCTGAAGACTGAACTCTCTTCAGTCAGAAGTGAAGAAGCTTCTGGGATGAGAAGCGAAACCTCTTCAAGGAAAAACAAAGTCCAGCTGCCTTTTGAAAAAGCAGTTTTGGGACAACTGTGACCTGGATGACTGAGAATCTCCATAAATGGGTGATATGAAGGGTGGGCAACTTTTGAGTTTTCCCTCCCCCTCTATAAAATCTTTCTTTACCCTTCTTCCCCCTTTTCTGCCTTTGGAGTAAATATTTCGTGGGGTGGGTCGCCCTTTTGAGCTGACTCTAAAGCTTTTCAACCTTTGAGGGATGGGAGTAAGTGGGCTGGTGGGGGGGGACAGAGGCAACCCCCAAAATGGCTGCCATGGGCGCTCTGCAGTCATCCAGAAGTTGAGGAGCTGCCAGTCCCCACAACGCAGCTAGCCTGGCAAAGGATCCTGGTAGTGGTAGTCCAGGGAGATTTGCCAAGTCTCAGATAGCCCATCCTTGATTTAGGTGCTCTTCTGCTCTTCCTTTTTTGAAATCTGATTATCTTCTTCTTTTTCTTTCCTTCCTCCAGGTTCCACACATGTCCTCACCCCACAGAAATTGCTGGATACACTGAAGAAACTGACCAAAACGGATGAAGAAAGCAGTAGTTAAACTCTTAGCGTCTTCATTCTTTCCCTCTCTCCCTCCCTCTCTCCCTCCTTCTCTCTCCCCCCCCCCTCTCATTGACCTGCTCCCCGAACATCAACCAAATCGTTGAAAATATGGCATTGCGGTTGATTTCTGGGCCTCCTTTCCACTCTGCCTCTTCTTGTGCTTTAATGAAAAACCTTGAAGTTTCTCATGATACCCTGCTCATATGAAGTCAAGCTAAATAGGAAACAATAATAATAACATAGGCATTGTGTCTAAAGGATGAGTGGAGGAAGATAAAGAATAATATATTCTATACTATACATATTATCTCTGTATGTACCCAAGAAAATAAAATTGTCAGATTCAACTGCCCATATTGGAAGGTCCCATTGCTTCATCATTGGAGATAAGACAATGGTGATTATGTTTTCAATACTGTCTTTTGGTCCCCGTCCCCCCCGCTTTTTTCTGTTTCCCCCCTGCTTGGATGGATGAATGCTTGTGATTTATTTATGGCTCTGTGATCCTGTACTAAACCCCCCCGATGCAAACTGTGAATATTGTCTCCTAGGCGTTGCAATTTGCTTGCATTTTTGAAAATAACTGTTATAACTTCCCTCCTTTTCCCTTCTCACATTGCTGTTGTTGGGGTTGTCATTTTGATTATGTATTTCTTCTACTTGGTTTTGTTCTGGTTATTTTTTTTTTAGTTCCTTGATATGCAGCCAGGCTGGCTTTTGATAAATAAATGATATATCTATATCTATATATGCATATATTTTCTGGATGTTACTTGGTTGTTCTCCTTCCTCCTCTTCTCTTTTGGGATTATGTCATATTTGAGTCATGTTTTTCCATCAAAGTATGGCATAACTTTCTTTCTCAAAGCCTGATCAACAAAGATTGGTTTTCCCTTTCTCAGGTCTCCTGGTGGCTTTAAATTTTGCCGAGGGATGCTAGTAAGTAAATATCCTTTGAACCTCATGGTTGCATTTTGTGCAAAGAATTAAAAATAAAAAGTAGAGGGACATAATTTGCTTCTGGAAATCATTTGTCCTCTATCGGTAAGATTTAGAGCTTATTTAGGAGACCGAGAATAATTTTCTCCTTATTACCTTTGAGCTCATCCTACCAATTCCTGCAAGGAGGGATAAGCTGAGAAAAAGAGTGTCTGCACCCTGAATCCTGCAATTAACCCACTTAGTTTTAAAATGAGGTTCCCAACATAGCTCAGATCTGCTATATGTCTTTTGGGATTGCCCCAAAGGTGCTTTTTGGAAAGGCAACTGGATTTTCTGTTTTTTTCCGAGAAGACGTTTTGCTTCTCATCCAAGAAGCTTCTTCAATTCTGAACTCACACATACACACACACATACACACACACATACATACACTCTTTCTCTCTCCATCCATTCTGTCATCTGCCTGCCTATCTACCTCTATCATCTGTTTGTCTATCTATATATATCTTGCCCCCTTCCTCATAACTGCCCAGTGCAGGGCATTGACATTTCTTCCCAGGAGAGGGAAAAAGGAGAAAAATATCTATTATTGCGTATAGTTTTGCAACTAGCACTCCCTTGCTGTTAATATTCCATCTTCTTAGGATGAAAGTCAGTTTTTCCATCAGGAGAATTTTGCACTGCAAATTCTTCAGACTCTCCCTTTCTCAGTCTCGCCTTGCATAAATCTCTTTTTATATACCATGGTGATTCTAAAGAATGTCTTTCTTTTCTTGTTTGCTTTAGTGATTTTATTTTTTTGTTCCTATAATTTAATTGTTATTTATATTCCAATGATTTATGATTGAAAGGGAAGGGAGTGGGGAAAACGCCATGTTCAATACAGAAAGGGTTAACCGGATGCTGTCGTAAGACACTTTCATTTCTTGAAATGTCAATGTTGAAGCACAAAATGTGTTCTTTCTGTATCACTGTTCTGTATTTTAAAAGCACTCAACAATAAAATTTGCTGTCCTGTCCAAAGAACTCTGAGTGGCTAGTTTGTGAAAACATGATGTCACTTCCAAAGTCCACGACATCGATACATTTTCAGGAAACACTGAATTTTTAACCTATAGGCCTGAAACCATGCCAGCTAGCTGCTAAGAAAAGACACACCTTTTCAATGGCATTTTTTTGAAACCGGATTTTCTCATGTATCTGCAGCAGCCTGGAATTGGAAAATAAGGCCTTCCTGTGGTCCAAGAAGGCATAGAAGCCCGAAAAAAAACCCTTTTAATGGGTTTTTTAGGCTACTATCCCGTATCTTAATTATTAACACCTTGTTAACGACATTCAGTGGACGACGGACAGTTGGGTTTTGAAATCCCAGACGGTGTGGTTGGGGTAGCAAGGCACGGAGTGGACCTCGCCCGTCAGCAGCTTCACGTTCAGGGTCAGCTCCTGGGGAAGCGCAACGGAGGATCGGGTTAATATTCAGCGCCCAACAGAGGATCGCTTTAACCGGGCTGTGAAGGCGACTTTCCCGCCCACCCCGCATTCCCACCCGGCCTCCTTCTCCAAGAAGACCCCGAGGGGGGGAGGAAAGAGAGAGAGGGGGGGGAGAGATAGATATCTATATCTAAATCTGTATCTACCTATAAATCTGTATCTATATCTGTATACCTATATATCTATATCTATACACACACCGGCTGCGCCGCCGCGAAGGCGCGCAAGCCCCGCTTTCCCACGGTCGCTTCGCCCCGCTTCTTACCATCTTCAGCCGTCCGTGTTTCGAGCTCTCGCTCCGTCCGCAGCCCCAAATTCAAAAAAAAAAAACGCCTCTGACTTCGCCGGTTCCGAACGCCTCCTTTTATACGGTCCTCCCGGCTTTAGACACTGCCCGGCAGGGCGGAGCATCTCCGGAAATGAAAAATTGCCAGCGCTGCGCTTCTGCGGGCGGAGGAAAAGAAACTCGAAAAGGAAAGCGAAAGGGGCGGCGCTGTTTCGTTTCGGCATTTTTGATTTTTTTTTTTTTTAAATTTGTGCCAACTTCTTCTTTATCTAGTAGATTTATTTTATGTTTTATTAGATCCATTTGGTTTTGGGTTTTTTTTTAACATGCCACCAGACTCGAAATTCTAGACCTACCTAGAACTACGCCGCCTTCGGTCCGGTCTAAGAATAATATATAAAATCATACGTTGCAATGTCCTACCGGTCAATAAATACTTCAGCTTCAACCATAACAACACAAGAGCAAACAATCGATACAAACTCAAGGTTAACTACACCAAACTCGATTGCAGGAAATATGACTTCAGCAATAACAGAGTGGTCGATGTCTGGAATCCTCTACCTGACTCTGTGGTTTCTTCCCCAAACCGCAAAAACTTTAACCTTAGATTGTCTACTATTGACCTCACCCCTTTCCTAAGAGGCCTGTAGGGGGCGTGCATAAGCGCACCAACGTGCCTACCGTCCCTGTCCTATTGTTTATTTTATTTTTCTTATATGTACCCATTTCATGTATTCATAACTATGTTTTTACTTATACCTATTATCTTGAAAGCGATTGACAAATAAAAATAAATAAATAGAGTTTTCTGGTTTGGTGGTTTCTGTCCTTCTAATTCCAGGCTCCTATCTATGTTCTTCTGCCAACATCTTTTGATTTTGTTTCTTTTTCTCCCCTCTCCTCTTATGTGGGAGGTCTCCAACTTTGGCCACTTTAAGACTTGTGGACTTCAACTCCCAGAATTCCCCAGCCAGCCATGCCTGCTTTTTCTCCCTCTTAATCTCCTAAAGTAGAGACAGATTGCAGAGGGAGGGATTACAAGAGAGTAAATTATGCTGGCTAGGGAATTCTGGGAGTTGAAGTCCACAAGTCTTAAAGTAGCCAAGTTTGGGGACCCCTGTCCTATATTATAGCTAGTCCCCGAATATATGCCGTAGCAGTGTCCCCTACATATGGCTGGCACAGGAAGGGTGATGGAGTTTGGAGTGCCATCGATTTTAGAAGGGGTTTCTAAAATCTGGATTTCTCTTAAGGCCGCCCTTGGCTGGGCACAGGATGATGGAGTTTGGAGTGCCATCGACAGACTTTTGAAAACATTTAACTAGGGGTGATGGGGGGAGCAAAGCTTTCCTGTAATAGGAGTAGAGGAAGTTAACACCCACCCCTCTCCTAGGAAAATGAAATATTTCAAGATATACTAAAAAGGCAGAATATTTCCCCTAAAAAGAGAAGTAGAAACTCAGAGAAGTAGAAACTCAGAGAAGTAGAAACTCAGAACCACCTTTGTTAAAGGGTGGGCCGTTAAGGCTTTGGCCAGAGTATTTTACATAACAAAGGCCTCTACCCATATCACCACCTGGCCTGGGAAGATGGCATTAGCCAGCATTCAGGGGAAGCCATGTGGTCCAAGCTAAGACCCCCTCCCCCCCCCCCGCCGCCCCTGGGAGTCTGACAGCCAATGGGACACATTTTTAACACAGGAACAGAAAACAGTAAAGTGGGGCCTAACGGAGGGTCTCGCAGCATCTTTCCCCTCGCAACATCTTGAAGCATGTGATTGTCCCTTTCACTTTGGAGCTCCAAGCTATGAGGTCCTGTCCACCATTAAAACCATCTTTCCAAACAGCCTCCACGCTTCCAGTGTCTTTTTCCCCATTTTGGAATTGAACCCAGAAGGATATTTCTTCCAGCAAGAGAAAGAGGGAAACAGTTTCAAATTTGGGTTGATTTCTTTCGCTTCCAGGTGTCTAAGGCATCATGTATCAAAAATGCCTCCATTTGTAACAATTGATCAGAAAGCAAAGCAAAGCAAACCAAGTCCTGTTGTTTTGTTTTTTGTTTTCAAAAAGAAACTGGAAAAAAAAATAACAAATTCAATATTTGCACAAGACAATAAAACCAAGGGCTGTTTGGCAAGATTGTAACGTGGCCGGAAAAGTGCAAGGAAAACACAAAAACAACCCCCGAAAGGGGGCTTTGATTTTAGGTGCAAAGCAGGCTTATGGGATCTGAAGTCCAAAGCATTTCCGTGTGTGTGTGTGTGCTAAAAAATCACACAATTTCACATAATCACATTATTTCATTTTTTAATTTATTAAATTTGCAGATTTTCTTTAAAACAGTATTTTGAGCAGGGCCAGCTGTTGCAATAAGGGGTGATCCCTACCAACACCCCCCCAGGAAATGGCTGATGGGACTTGTAATCCAAAGCATCCCCAGTACAGGTAGTCCTCGAGCTACAACTACAATTCAGCCCTAAATTTATGTTGCTAAGTGAAACATTTAAGTGAGTTTTGCCCCATTTTATGACCTTTCTTGTCACCGTCGCTAAGCAGATCACTGCAGTTGTTAAGTATGTTAAGCATGGCTGCTAAGTCATTTGGCTTGCCAGGATCATATGACCCCCAAGATGCTGCAGCTGTCGTAAATGTGAGTCAGTGGCCAAGCATCTGACTCTTGATCATGTAACCATGGGGATGCTGCAACGGTCATAAGTGTGAGATAAACCACAAGTCACTTTTTTTCAATGCCATTGTAACCTTGAATGGCCACTAAATGAACTGTTGTAAGTCGAGGCCAAGACTCCCTCTGATCTCTCAGTCCTCTGCAAAAATAATAAGAGATAATTTAAAAACTTGGACCTTCGCAATGGGGTGGGAAGGCAGCCTTGCAACTGAAGAAAAGCTAAAGTGACCTCAGCCTCTCCGGCAAAAGGGACAGTTGCTGGCTGGCTGGCTGGCAGGCAAATAGGTTTTGTCGTCCTCCAAAGGATTCCCAAATGGGATGAAACCTAGAGGAGAAGGCATTGCACCATGAATACTACCTATTCAAAATGGACAACGATTTATATGTCTGTGTGTGTGTGTGTGTGTGTATAGATAGATGATTGATAGATGATGGATGGATGGAGGATGAATAGATAGATAGATGATACACAGAAACAGAGCTAGCTAGATGATAGGAGACAGGCAGACAGATAGATGATAGATACAGCTAGCTAGCTAGCTAGACAGATAGCTAGACAAATGATAGACATGATACATAGATGATAGACAGATAGCTAGATAGATAGACAAAGAATAGATAGATGATAGGACAGACAGGCATGATAGATGATAGACAGACAGACAGATATATGATAGACAGATGATAGATGATAGACAGATAGATAAGATGATACAGATAGCTAGACAAATGACAGACAGATGATAGACGATAGGCAGATAGATATTCTTTCGAGAGCAGGCAACAGAGTTTAATTTTAATGTGGGCCAGGTGTGCCCACAAACTGGCTTATCGATCTCATCTTATTGGACACGTTCTGATACACGTGCTAACTCTGACCGCATGCTGACCTCCAACCGCCCTCACCTGTCCGTGATGAGCACGTGCCTTTCCCGCCCAGCGCTCTGGGACCACCTCCCGCGCTCAGCCCGGCTGTTATTGGCTAATTGGGAAACCCGTCCCCCTCGGATTGGCTGAGTGGCCTCTTTCCTCCGAGGGGAGGGAATGCTTTAAAAAGTCGGCGAGCTCCTCAGGCTGAGACAAAAGTGCGAGCGCGCTGGAAGAAGCAGCACGTTTCGCCGTCTCCTCCTCGTCTCTTTCCCCTCTCGACAGAGACGATGCTGCGGGCCGTGCGGGAGCAAACCCATCTCTCCCTACGGCGCCTCCGCAGCTGAAGGCTTCGCAGATTAGAAGACCGCCTCTTCCACGTTCAGGTAATCCTAGCGCGAGGCTCTTAGACGTTGTGGGATGCGGAGGGGGGAGTTAATGAAATAGCCTATTCTCGGGAAGCAAGGACGGTGCCCGGGGTAATTTTAGTCTATTCTCGAGTAAAAACAGCCCCTGGGGTAATATTAGCCTATTCTCTGGGAGTAAAACTGGCACTGAGGTAATTTCAGCCTATTCTCAAGGAATAAGGTTGCACCTGAGGTAGTTTCAGCCTATTCTCTGGGAGTAAGGCTGGCACTTAAGATACTTTTTGCCTATTCTCAAGGAATAAGGCTGCACTTGAAGTAATTTCAGCCTATTCTCAAGGAATAAGGCTGCACCTGAGGTAATTTCAGCCTATTCTCAAGGAATAAGGCTGCACCTGAGGTAATTTCAGCCTATTCTCTGGGAATAAGGCTGCACCTGAGGTAATTTCAGCCTATTCTCTGGGAATAAGGCTGCACCTGAGGTAATTTCAGCCTATTCTCAAGGAATAAGGCTGCACCTGAGGTAGTTTCAGCCTATTCTCTAGGAGTAAGGCTGGGACTTAAGATACTTTTTGCCTATTCTCAAGGAATAAGGCTGCACCTGAGGTAATTTCAGCCTATTCTCTGGGAATAAGGCTGCACCTGAGGTAATTTCAGCCTATTCTCTGGGAATAAGGCTGCACCTGAGGTAATTTCAGCCTATTCTCTGGGAATAAGACTGGCACTGAGGTAATTTCAGCCTATTCTCAAGGAATAAGGCTGCACCTGAGGTAATTTCAGCCTATTCTCAAGGAATAAGGCTGCACCTGAGGTAGTTTCAGCCTATTCTCTGGGAGTAAGGCTGGGACTTAAGATACTTTTTGCCTATTCTCTAGGAGTAAGGCTGCACCTGAGGTAATTTCAGCCTATTCTCTAGGAGTAAGGCTGCACCTGAGGTAATTTCAGCCTATTCTCTAGGAGTAAGGCTGGCACTTAAGATACTTTTAGCCTATTCTCAAGGAATAAGGCTGCACCTGAGGTAGTTTCAGCCTATTCTCTGGGAGTAAGACTGGCACTGAGGTAATTTTAGTATATTCACATATCTTTGGGAACAGTAACAACCTGTGGTTCTTGAGGTATTCTCAAGGGCACAACAATTCAATGTATCTTGCCTTTTTCACTCTTAGGATAAAGAATAGAAAAGCACCTTTGTAAAGTGGATGAATTGGTTTTCTAGCCTCTGAAAATCAGGTGGTCATTTGGTGATGTTGATTTTTTTATTATTATTTCAGAGGCACTCTACATGAAGGGAATCAAAACAGACAAGCAGTCGAAGACATCAAAGGTAAGTCAGGTTTATTAACTTCCCAGTGTTGTATTTACCCAAGAAGCCTGACAGGTACTTTTGGCAACATGGGATTAATTATGCCCCCCCCCCAAAAAAAGCCTTACTAAAGTACAAATGTATCTAAAACATACACATTTCTAACTGACCTCCCCTACTTGGGGAGGTCCTACAGTTCCCGAGCTTCCAGTCTCTGATGCTCAGACTGAATGAGCCTGGTAGACGGCCGCTGCCAATCTCATTCAACTGGAGACTCACACGGGACAGCTCTGGGGTTCCACTGGGTGACCCTTTCAATCCCTGAGTGAGCACTGAGGGCACTCAGTTGCAAGCCCCCTCCAGTCCCTGAGGACCCCCTCAGTACTCCGACTGGAAGGGAAGCCTTTTGGATCACCTCCCTCCCACCTTCTTATTCTTGGAAAGAATGCCAGTACCAGCCAGACTTCTTAAAACTGAAAGAAAAGCTGGTGATGAACTTTAATATGATGCTGTATACAAATGAGAGTATGTGTGGCTTATGTTGAAATGCTTGGGTCCCTTTGATTCTTTTTGGGCTTGTAGATTGTCCCTTGTGCACAGATGAAGAAATGGTTTATGTCTGTGTGTGTGTGTGTACTGATGGTAAATTTGTCAGACTGCCTGGTGGTTAGATATTTCATAGCTTTTGTTCCACTTGGTTTAATATACGATGGTCACTTTCCCGATTGAAGATTTGGTTGAGTTTTCCTAGTGTACTTTGATTCATAGTTGGTGCTATGATTGATAATAGATTCTATAGTTTGCTTGCCTAGTGGACTCTGGCCATGGCGGTTCTCAGAACCAGACAGAGAGCCTCAACGGGCCTTTTTAATGGTAGGTGGGGCTCTTCTGAAGGATTATAGATTCTATACTTCCCTTGCCTGGCAGAATTTGGCCATGGCAATGGTCCTCAGAACCAGTCAGAAAGCCTCAACGGGCCTTTTTAATGGTAGGTGGGGCTGTTTTGAGGATTATAGATTCTATAATTTTCTTGCCTGGTGGAATTTGGCCATGGCAATGGTTCTCAGAACCAGACAGAACGCCTCAACGGGCCTTTATAATGGTAGGTGGGGCTGTTCTGTTTCCTTGCCTAGCGTTATTTGGAGATGGTGATGGTTATGGTTCTTAGAACTAGAAAACAGCTGGGCTAGATGTGGTTGTTGGCTGATAATAGATTTTAGAGTTTTGCTGCCTGGTATGACTTTGGTCATGGCAATGGTTCTTAGAACCAGAAGGAAAGCCTCAATGTCCCATTATAATCAGTGATGGGACTCACAAAATTTTACTACCGGTTTTGTGTGCATGGTTTGATGTGTCTGGCATGGCTTGGAAGGCGTGGCAGGGGAAGGATACTGCAAAATCCCCATTCCCTCCCCACCCCATTAAATTTCCTTGCTTGGCGTAACTTGGCCACAGCAATGGTTCTTAGAACCAGAAAACACAGCTGAGCAGCCCACTTTTAAGGCTAGGCATGGCTGTTGGCTGATGGTAAATTTTAGAATTTCCTTGCTTGGCGTAACTTGGCCACAGCAATGGTTCTTAGAACCAGAAAACGCAGCGGAGCAGCCCACTTTTAAGGCTAGGCGTGGCTGTTGGCTGATGGTAGATTTTAGAATTTCCTTGCTTGGCGTAACTTGGCCACAGCAATGGTTCTTAGAACCAGAAAACACAGCTGAGCAGCCCACTTTTAAGGCTAGGCATGGCTGTTGGCTGATGGTAGATTTTAGAATTTCCTTGCTTGGCGTAACTTGGCCACAGCAATGGTTCTTAGAACCAGAAAACACAGCTGAGCAGCCCACTTTTAAGGCTAGGCATGGCTGTTGGCTGATGGTAGATTTTAGAATTTCCTTGCTTGGCGTAACTTGGCCACAGCAATGGTTCTTAGAACCAGAAAACACAGCTGAGCAGCCCACTTTTAAGGCTAGGCATGGCTGTTGGCTGATGGTAGATTTTAGAATTTCCTTGCTTGGCGTAACTTGGCCACAGCAATGGTTCTTAGAACCAGAAAACGCAGCGGAGCAGCCCACTTTTAAGGCTAGTCGTGGCTGTTGGCTGATGGTAGATTTTAGAATTTCCTTGCTTGGCGTAACTTGGCCACAGCAATGGTTCTTAGAACCAGAAAACACAGCTGAGCAGCCCACTTTTAAGGCTAGGCATGGCTGTTGGCTGATGGTAGATTTTAGAATTTCCTTGCTTGGCGTAACTTGGCCACAGCAATGGTTCTTAGAACCAGAAAACGCAGCGGAGCAGCCCACTTTTAAGGCTAGGCGTGGCTGTTGGCTGATGGTAGATTTTAGAATTTCCTTGCTTGGCATAACTTTGGCCACAGCAATGGTTCTTAGAACCAGAAAACACAGCTGAGCAGCCCACTTTTAAGGCCAGGCGTGGCTGATGGTAGATTTTAGAATTTCCTTGCTTGGCGTAACTTTGGCCACAGCAATGGTTCTTAGAACCAGAAAACACAGCTGAGCAGCCCATTTTAAGGCTAGGCGGGGCTGTTGGCTGATGGTAGATTTTAGAATTTCCTTGCTTGGCGTAACTTTGGCCACAGCAATGGTTCTTAGAACCAGAAAACGCAGCTGAGCAGCCCACTTTTAAGGCCAGGCGTGGCTGTTGGCTGATGGTAGATTTTAGAATTTCCTTGCTTGGCGTAACTTTGGCCACAGCAATGGTTCTTAGAACCAGAAAACACAGCTGAGCAGCCCACTTTAAAGGCTAGGTGTGGCTGTTGGCTGATGGTAGATTTTAGAATTTCCTTGCTTGGCGTAACTTTGGCCACAGCAATGGTTCTTAGAACCAGAAAACACAGCTGAGCAGCCCATTTTAAGGCTAGGCGTGGCTGTTGGCTGATGGTAGATTTTAGAATTTCCTTGCTTGGCGTAACTTGGCCACAGCAATGGTTCTTAGAACCAGAAAACGCAGCTGAGCAGCCCACTTTTAAGGCTAGGAGTGGCTGTTGGCTGATGGTAGATTTTAGAATTTCCTTGCTTGGCGTAACTTTGGCCACAGCAATGGTTCTTAGAACCAGAAAACGCAGCTGAGCAGCCCACTTTTAAGGCCAGGCGGGGCTGTTGGCTGATGGTAGATTTTAGAATTTCCTTGCTTGGCGTAACTTGGCCACAGCAATGGTTCTTAGAACTAGAAAACACAGCTGAGCAGCCCACTTTTAAGGCCAGGCGGGGCTGTTGGCTGATGGTAGATTTTAGAATTTCCTTGCTTGGCGTAACTTGGCCACAGCAATGGTTCTTAGAACCAGAAAACGCAGCTGAGCAGCCCACTTTTAAGGCCAGGCGGGGCTGTTGGCTGATGGTAGATTTTAGAATTTCCTTGCTTGGCGTAACTTGGCCACAGCAATGGTTCTTAGAACTAGAAAACACAGCTGAGCAGCCCACTTTTAAGGCCAGGCGTGGCTGTTGGCTGATGGTAGATTTTAGAATTTCCTTGCTTGGCGTAACTTGGCCACAGCAATGGTTCTTAGAACCAGAAAACGCAGCTGAGCAGCCCACTTTTAAGGCTAGGCGTGGCTGTTGGCTGATGGTAGATTTTAGCATTTCCTTGCTTGGCATAACTTTGGCCACAGCAATGGTTCTTAGAACCAGAAAACACAGCTGAGCAGCCCACTTTTAAGGCCAGGCGTGGCTGTTGGCTGATGGTAGATTTTAGAATTTCCTTGCTTGGCGTAACTTTGGCCACAGCAATGGTTCTTAGAACCAGAAAACACAGCTGAGCAGCCCATTTTAAGGCTAGGCGTGGCTGTTGGCTGATGGTAGAATTTAGCATTTCCTTGCTTGGCGTAACTTGGGCCACAGCAATGGTTCTTAGAACCAGAAAACGCAGTTGAGCAGCCCACTTTTAAGGCTAGGCGTGGCTGTTGGCTGATGGTAGATTTTAGAGTTTCCTTGCTTGGCATAACTTTGGCCACAGCAATGGTTCTTAGAACCAGAAAACACAACTGAACAGCTCACTTTTAAGGCTAGGCGTGGCTGTTGGCTGATGGTAGATTTTAGAATTTCCTTGCTTGGCGTAACTTGGGCCACAGCAATGGTTCTTAGAACCAGAAAACGCAGCTGAGCAGCCCACTTTTAAGGCTAGGCGTGGCTGTTGGCTGATGGTAGATTTTAGAGTTTCCTTGCTTGGCGTAACTTTGGCCACAGCAATGGTTCTTAGAACCAGAAAACGCAGCTGAACACCTCACTTTTAAGGCTAGGAGTGGCTGTTGGCTGATGGTAGATTTTAGAGTTTCCTTGCTTGGCGTAACTTTGGCCACAGCAATGGTTCTTAGAACCAGAAAACGCAGCTGAGCAGCCCACTTTTAAGGCTAGGAGTGGCTGTTGGCTGATGGTAGATTTTAGCATTTCCTTGCTTGGCGTAACTTTGGCCACAGCAATGGTTCTTAGAACCAGAAAACGCAGCTGAGCAGCCCACTTTTAAGGCTAGGAGTGGCTGTTGGCTGATGGTAGATTTTAGCATTTCCTTGCTTGGCGTAACTTGGCCACAGCAATGGTTCTTAGAACCAGAAAACGCAGCTGAGTAGCCCACTTTTAAGGCTAGGCGTGGCTGTTGGCTGATGGTAGATTTTAGAGTTTCCTTGCTTGGCGTAACTTTGGCCACAGCAATGGTTCTTAGAACCAGAAACCGCAGCTGAGCAGCCCACTTTTAAGGCTAGGCGTGGCTGTTGGCTGATGGTAGATTTTAGAGTTTCCTTGCTTGGCGTAACTTGGCCACAGCAATGGTTCTTAGAACCAGAAAACGCAGCTGAGCAGCCCACTTTTAAGGCTAGGCGTGGCTGTTGGCTGATGGTAGATTTTAGCATTTCCTTGCTTGGCGTAACTTGGCCACAGCAATGGTTCTTAGAACCAGAAAACACAGCTGAGCAGCCCACTTTTAAGGCTAGGAGTGGCTGTTGGCTGATGGTAGATTTTAGAGTTTCCTTGCTTGGCGTAACTTGGGCCACAGCAATGGTTCTTAGAACCAGAAAACACAGCTGAGCAGCCCACTTTTAAGGCTAGGAGTGGCTGTTGGCTGATGGTAGATTTTAGAGTTTCCTTGCTTGGCGTAACTTGGCCACAGCAATGGTTCTTAGAACCAGAGAGAGAACTTCAATGGCCCTTTGTAATGGTAGGTGGGGCCGTTGTTGGAAAACAGATTTTAGAGTTTTGCTGTCTGGTGTAACTTTAGCCATGATTCTTGGAACCCGAAAAGCGAGATCAACAACTGTGAAGAGTTTGCAGCTGAAGACTGCGTGTTTTGGACCACGTTGGACCGTGCCGTAGCCTCTTCAGGTAATTCTAGCAGAGAGTCTTAGACGTTGTGTGATGGGGAGGATATTCTCAGGGGAGCAATTATAGCACCTGTGGTAACTTTGGGAACAGTAGAAGCTGTTGGTCTGAGTTATACTCAAGGGTGCAACATTCCAATTAACTGTATCTTCCTCTTTTTAATGGTAGCATAAAGCACATAAAAGGCCCTTTGTGAAATTGTTGAATTGGTTTTCTAGTCTTTGAACATCAGGTGGACATTTGGTGTTGATGATTTTTTATTTTATTTCAGAAAGCACTCGCTGAGTAAAATCAGTCAAAACTGAAGACATCAAAGGTAAGGGACTGGTTTCATTAACTATCCTGCACCACATTTAGCCAAGAAGTCTGACAGGTAATATTGGCAACATGGGATTAATTATGGCAAAAAATCCTTTGGGCTTTGCTAAGGTACAAATGTATCTAAAACATACACATTTCTAACTGAGCTTCCAGTCTCTGTCGTTTGGACTGAATGAGCCAGGTAGATGACTGCTGCCTGTCTTGTTCAATCCCTGAACACACCCACATACACACAAATGCACCCATGCAGAAACAGAGACGCAGAGACACTGGGAGTCTCGTACAGGATGGCCTTCCACTGGGTGACCCTTCCAAGTTATGAGCGAGCACTGAGGGCGAATCACCCTGGGGGAGTCAAGCGGCCTCCCCCAGTCCCTGAGGACCCCCTCAGTACTCCGACTGGAAGGCGATCCTTTTGGGTCACCTCCATCCCACCTTCACTTCCTTAAAAAGAATGCCGATACCAACCAGACTTCTTAGCACAGAAAATAAACATGGGGATACATTTCAATACAGCGCTGTATACAGTACAGGACAACATTTGTGGCTCGGGTTTGAAATGAGGCATTCTTGGTGCTCTCTGAGCTTAGTGGTTTTCTTGCAGATGTTTCATTACCAACAAGTGAAGTGCTAGGAGGGGAAAGAATTTGCTCCCAACTTATGTTTTAGTGGCTTTAGTGGCTTGTTGTTTCAGTGTTGGTAGAAGTAGCCTTGAGGTTCTTTGGTTGAGCTATTTGTTGTTTATGTGTTTGGCACTTCTTTGGGCATTATTTCCTGCACGTTGGTCTGATGTTAGCTTTTGGGCCTGTTGATTGTTTCTTGAGGACAGAGTTCAATGGCCCACTTTAAGGCTAGATGTGGTTTTTGGCCGATAATAGCCTTTTAGAATTTCCTTGCCTGGCGTAATTTGGCCATCGCGATGGTCCTTAGAACTAGAAAGAGAAAGCCTCAGCTGCCCTTTTTAATGCTAGGTAGAGCTGTTGGCTGATAATAGAGTAGGTGGCGGGAGTAACTATGACTCTCTTAATTGAAGCATAGTTGCACGGCTTGGGCGCCTCCCCGTGGCGACCGCTGGAGAAGGTATGGATGGTGTCTCTGACCCTCCATACTGGAGCTAAGACCCAAGCCACCCCACTGCAAGGCCAACCACCTTGTAGAGGGTTTGCTGCTGGTGACTGATATGACTAAAGTAATGAGTGCTAATCCCCCTGGACTTTCGGTCTCCAGCAGTAGAGATGGGGATGCCAATGATTCTGGCAGCCAGAACAGAGCAGAAAATCCCAGCTTCCCGTGTTTCTGTGGTCTCCGTTTCAAGACAAAACGGGCCCTCAGCAAACACCAGTCACACTGTCACCTGGCAGAGGTGAATGCTCAGCATGCAGCTGTCCTACCCACTAAGCACCTGGCATGGACCCCCAAGGATGATGTGGCCTTGTGACCGCATGCCAACAGGCTCTGGGAGGAAGAGGATGATGAGGAAGGCACTCTTCAGCCTTCTTGCCCCACACTTCCCAAGCCTTTCACAGGAAGCCATCAAAAAGCGCTTCCACCTAACCAAATAAGTTCCACCAACAGACCACCCAGAGAGAAAAGCAGACCACCCAGAGAGAAAAGCAGACCACCCAGAGAGAAAAGCAGACCACCCAGAGAGAAAACCAGACCACTCAGAGAGAAAACCAGACCACCCAGAGAGAAAACCAGACCACCCAGAGAGAAAACCAGACCACTCAGTGGTCACACCCCACCCCTCCTCCAGCCTCTCAACTGGTTGCAAACCCACTAACACACGAACAACTGGACTCCACACCTGACCCAGCTGCCTCATGGAGACCTGCCCTCCTGGTAGTTGTGACAGGCCATTTCCAAGAGGCCAAAATGGGGGCCGAGGAGCTGACCCAGAGTGCCCGAGACTTGCAGAACAGAGAGATCAGCCGAAAGCAATGTAGGGCTTGACTCAGCCAACCAACTCCGTAGAGGAAACTGCACTACCATCCAAAAACTCTACAAGCTCCAGTGACGAGATGCTGCCTCCACTGCACTGACCGGACTGCCCATTTTAATGGTAGGTGTAGCTGCTGATGGAGAACAGATTTTATAGTTTCCTTGCCTAGCATAATCTGGCCATGGCTGTGGTTCTTAGAGTTTGAGAAGGCCCCACGAGGACAATTGATTGTGGCTACAATTTCATGTCTAACTTAGCCTGAGCTATCCTGGGCATTCCTCCTCTTGACCCCTCGCCACTGGTCAGCTATCCCTGCCCAGTCAGTTTCCCTTAGTGATCACTTTGCTTAATAATTTGCCAGCCCAAATTGTGGCCACTAGTGAGACAGCCTGATATATAGCGTTGCCTCGAATTGCCAAATGGGTGATATATAAAATTAACAAAATAGCAAGCAGTCATTTTCATCATAATTATAAAGATAAGCATAATGAAATTTTAGATTTATGTTAAAGGTGGATGAAATTGGGTTTTCTTTTGAGTTTTGGAGAAGAACCTGCCAGAGTGTTCATTTTGAGGCTGGCTGCATACCTGAATCTGCCATGACATTATCTCATGTGCCAGACCGTAATATCTTAACAGCTGTTTCTCCATCTGTCTCCCTTGTTTGGTGCTTCTTTGCAAACAGACCCTGGAAGAGTGCTTTGAGGACTCTGTTCAAAAGCAGGAGGAACCTTCTCAACTGCTGAAAACGTCTCTCTAACGTAAAGACAGCCACGCTTAGAGGATCTCTGGCGGCCCTTCAAGCAGCTGATTTCAGAAACTGGTGGCTATGCTGGGTGACATCATGGAGAAGACCGCCTGTTGCTTTGTACAGTCCTTGTGATCTTCAGTGTTCCAGGGATCTTGACCAACACAGGTAAGTCTTCATTCCATGGTGGGACTTTCACCTTGAATCCAATATGGGTTCATGCAAGGTGTGTTTGAATAGCTCTGTGGGCATGAAACCCACCCTTCTTTCATGGTCTTCTCTCCCCTCTTTCTTCCTCAGGTTTGGATGGAAAGGCTTTCGTGTTCTCCAAGCTTTCTGCTAACTCCCACGTTCTCCTGAAGCCCAACCTAGATCAAGGCTTGCAACAGTTGACCCTTTGTCTCCGCTTCTTCACCGACTTGACCCGCAGCTTCTCCCCCTCCTCAGCTGCTTCCAGAGACCACGACAACGAGGTTCTCCTTTTCTGAATCCCCAATGGTTTTGAAATGTGGGTGGGTGGCGAGTGCACCGCTTTCATGATGCCCAACCCCTCAGACAGGTCTACCATCCATTGGGTTGCTGTTTGTACCATTTGGGATTCCACTACGGGGATAGTCCAGCTTTGCCAAAGAAAGGGGGGGCAGCCTCTGAGGTCAAGACAGATCTGATGGGGATGCTGGGTCAGGAACAGGGTTCCTATGGAGGTGGCTTTGATGGGAAGAAATAGCTGAGGTCTCTCGCTGGGATAAGGTCTTGACTGCCAAAGACATAAACAAGACCCAATTGCCTGTGGCCTCAAACCCGTTGCTGGATTGGACCTCGCTGGAGTATCAAATCCAAGGTGACATTCTGACAGAGTCCCTATGAAGCCTTCAGTCCAAGAACCCGAGGGACAGTAGCAGTTTCAACAATATATCTAACAGCAAACACTGGCAATGCAAAAGGGATTGTCTGTATTTTTCAAGTACTTCTTTGTAAAGATATGCATGCTTGTTATTTTTTCTACTGAAAATAGATTAATCTTTTTAACCAGCATTATGCAGAAAAAGTACCTTGTTATATTCCCACCCCCATTCTTTACTTTCAATGCAATAAAAAAAAAAGGTTATAATTATGAAGAAATTACGAGCCAAGTTTGAATTTTTAATCCTTATCTTGAACTAGGAAGGTTGGTGAGCTTCGCTGTATGTGGTCTCTATAAGGGCCAGTTTTTTATTTCAGTATAAATCTTTTTTCCATAGAGATCTCTAATCCTTGTGACTTTTTTTTCATACTTCAATTCATAGGGAACTTTCTAAATTGTGTCTTTGTGTGGGTTTAAAAATCCTGCCTATTTTGACCAATAATATTGTAATCTGGGGTGAAGGGACAGAAAATTGAGTATTTCTTGTCAAAAGAGAGATTTTCTGTCCTTTCAATTTCTAAGGCTATGCCTTAGAAAAATGGAGAGCTCTTCATTCTTTTTCAGTCCACTGAGAAATTCTGTAAGAAAGAAATTATATACCTCTGGTGTTGTGTGGTTGGTCATTCAGAGATATGAGTCTTCTAAACAAAATAAAAAAATAGAACAACATCACTGGAAAATGCACTTCTGTCCTACAAGATTTTCTATAATAAAACCTGCTGTGTTTATGATTTTCTTGTTGTGTTTTCATTTTGTTTCCATTGGGTGGGTATTTCAAATAATATTTTATTAGAAATATTCTCATGTTGACCCAAAAGGGGCCACTGGAGGTATGATTGGAGTCTACATGTTTGTACAGAATTTGGCATCACAAAGCATTTCATCACTTCCCCTTGATAGGAAGGGTGGATTCCCTTCTCCCTCCTTTTATTAAACCTAGAGGTCAACTGTGACTCCAAACAGTTGTAGGCAGCTTACAGTTTCAAAAGTATTTAAAGTGTTCGGAAAAAAAAAACCCCTACAAAACACACATGTACATCACTTTAAAAAGGAGGTCCAAGGAGCTCAACAATCTTTTGCCACCCATGTGGGTGAGAAAGTTCCCTCTAATTCAGAATAACAGTTGGAAGGGATTTGGGAGGTCTTCTAGCCTAACCCCCCACCCCCCTTATTTTGTGGTTGAGTCTTAAATCTTTGCGGCCTGGAGGATGATGAGGAAGAAGAGGACTTGCTGGATACCTATGCATCACCCTCAAAAGTAAGCGGGTCAAGGTGAGGTCGTGTATCTCCTTCAGGGTGACTTGACTTGTAAGAGGAGATCCCTTTGGGGGCAAGGGCCCAAGAATGAGACAAAACCTATTTTTATGGCTCAGCAACTGAAATCTTGGGATAGACTGCCTCTCAAACTGGAGGTTCTGTTCTAATGATTTGCAGCGAAGGTAAGCCCTTCTGGAAATGGCCTCTTGAGTTTGATAAAGCTTGTTCTGTGTTTCCCGTAGCCTCTTCCAGAAACAGAAATTCAGCGACATTTAAAGTGTCACTGGGGAAAGTGGGGAAAGTGAGGTGGCTTGATCAGTGCTGCAGAAAAGTCATTTTGTTTTTCTGCTGTTCATCTATAGATATATAAAAGCAAAATACTCCTCACGCATCATCACAAAAACTCCAGAACCGTAAAACTTACAAATTTGAAATTTGGCACCTATGTTCCTCTTGGCTTCTAGGGGCTTGTGCTAAGAAAGGATTTTTTGAAATGACCACCAGAGCACTAGTATTTCCTATCTTATTACTACTATTAACCCACTCTGATACTAAGGAGTTCTATTCCCCCTCCCCACCTGAAAAGAAATCTCTTCCAAATGCAAAACGGGAGTTTCAGCTTCACAGCAGCAACCAGCTTTGAGCCCACTTCAAAATGCACTGATGGCGTCTCCTCGAATGGTGATGCAATATTTGCAATCAAATTGCCCAGCTTGGAGCTGAAACCAATGGCCCAACTACCCACCAGAGCTGCTAATCCTCAAACACATTTCATCTGTGCAGTTGGTTTTGCCCCATTTTATGATCTTTCCTGCCCTGTTAAGTGGTTTTTCCATGGACCAGAGGGGGGGCCTGGTTTCACATGCTGCCTGCATCTCATATGTGGGGCTGCACTTGTTCGCACAATCTGGTTTGTGACATGCTATGGATCAGTACCGGTCAATGAACCAGGGGTTTGGGACCCCTGAGGTGAAGCACTATGAGGTGAAATATAAGTCTAAGTGTTTTTGCTGTTGCTATTGGTAATTCAGTCCCTGCTAAATATCAAGTTGAAAGACAAAGAGAAACTAGGATTTTAGTAATTTGCAAACCCAGGTAGGGAGTTGTACAGCAAGGCATACACAAAACACCTTGGTGATTGTTGCAGGTTTCTAACCACCTTCCATACGACTGTAGGGCATTTTGATGAAAATGTCACTCAAGTGAACCAAGGGGAAAAGAAAAATTTCAATGTTCTGAACTTTTAGCAGAAACTTTTAGACAGGAAAACCCCATACACCAATGTCTACCCCACCCTTAAACTTGTGCACAAAATGCTTGCAAAATGGACATGGTTTGAAGAGTGTGCACGGGAAGTTTGTGGACTCAAAAACAAAAGCGTAAATGCAACCAAAGCTGAAAATGTTTATTAAACAAAAGCATAGCAAAAATAATAATAACTTTAATTTCAAAGCACATCATAGGAAGAAATATCATTTAACAAAATTAAGTAATAAGTCTTTCTACCTGGTCTTTCCACCACAATTCCTCTCCAGGCTATGCCCAATTTTCCTGAGATATAGTAACAGCATATACCGTATATACTCGAGTATAAGCCGAGTTTTTCAGCACATTTTTTGTGCTGAAAAACCCCCCTTGGCTTATACTCGAGTCAGATTCCCCTCTGAAAAAAAAAGTAGTGTGGAGCTCCCAAGCTGGGCAGCCGCTTCCCTGCTTCCGTGTTTCCTTTGCAACTTTTAAGCATGGGAGGGGGAGGCTTTTCTGAGCTCTAGGCTGAGAAAGCAACCTCAGTTTCATTTCCTCAGCTCCAGCTGCTTTCAGTCCACTCGGGAGGAGGGGGAGAGAGAGAGAGAGAGATATCATAGGCTCTTGGTTTTTTCTTGCAAGGGAGAGAGTGACTCCTGCCTACCACTGTCATCATCATCGTCTTTTGGGTTAGTGAATCAATCAAACCTTTCATGATAGTGAGATCGTTTCCCAAATTTCCCTTAAATCAGGGAAGAAATCAGAAACCTTTGGGCTGAGAATAAGCTTGTTCCTATGATGCCATTTTTGTTCACTGCAGTGTGAAAAGTGTGAAAAAACACACTTCTTTTTCTTCATCTTCTTGTTCCCTATTTACTGGTCTCTTTCAAAGAGGAAATTGTGAACATCAAACTTATTCTCAACTGTCCTAGTGAAAGTTTTTATTGGCATCTATTTTTATTTTTGAAATTTACCAATAGCTGCTGCATTTCCCACCCTCGACTTATACTCGAGTCAATAAGTTTTCCCAGTTTTTTGTGGTTAAATTAGGTGCCTCGGCTTATATTCGGGTCGGCTTATACTCGAGTATATACGGTATGTTTCCTTAAAGCCAGCCCCTTTACCTGCAATTTCTGCACATGAATATGTAAAATACACACCAACATAAACTAAACATGACTACAATTGGAAGTCACCAAATGCAACTCTAGGATGGATTTCATTCTTGGATCCTACTAAATCCCACCATAGATGAATGATGGCTTCTCTTCCATGTCATGAATTCCACAAACTAAGTTGGCTTTTAAAATCACGTCTTCATCCATTTCAGATTGATTCTTTAGCGTCGTATATAAGTGTAATTCCTGATTTTCCAATATAGTTGAGCTGCCGAAGAAGTATTAAAAGCCAAAGCGCATTACCATTAAGCTGCTTCCACCCAGCATTTCAGATCCACATGGGGTCTCTTCATAATAGAGTGCAATAGGACCATCCTTCTGAAGCAACCTGGAAGGTCAAAAACAAAATATGCATTTACCAGAAATTCTCTGACCCCTTACCTTGCTTCTTATAGAAATATTGTGCAAAACCACGAAATTGCTGAACTGGAAGTAAGCATGTTTCAGTGAATAAGGATGGGTCTGGAAAATAATAGAAATGTACTTTTCCTTTTTGGTATAGTTTAACATAAGAAACACCCCGGGCTAGGCTGAGATTATGAAATGTATAAAAGTGACGCCTCAGGAAGAGCCAGGGGTTCAGAAGTTCTCTTTACCGAGAAGGAAGTTGGGAGGACGACTAAGAACAACGGACGGGAAGTCGGCCATGATGGGGTGGTCATTTTTCCCAAACGCACTGGGGAGCCGCCGCGGACGACGGACAGGAAGTCGGCCATATTGAGACGGTCATTTTCAAAGGAACTTGATCGTCTCAAGAGCAACATAGAGGGGCGGGGGTTTTTCCCCGACGCTCTGCTCTGCGGGCCGCACTTCTCGGTCTCATTGATCCTGGGGGCAGGGGACGCGTACGCGATGTCGCGGGGCTGACCTCACTGTTTTGGTTTTTCCTAAACAATAAAAGGTCATTGTGCACGAAAAGCATTGTTCCCTTTTTTCCCTCATCTTTGGTAAATCCTTGCTTTCCCCGTTGGCCACCGGCTTGCGGCGGCACCGTCTTCCTCGCTTGGATAGGCCTCGACTTACGACCGGCTCATTTAGTGACCGTTGAGTTGGCATGGGACTTACGTTGGCCTCATGTTGTCCTATTAATATTAACAAGGTGTTAATAATTAAGATACAGGATAGTAGCCTAAAAAACCCATTAAAAGGGTTTTTTTCAGGCTGCTATTCATTCTTGGACCAGAAGAGGGCCCTGTTTTCCAATTCCAGGCTGCTGCAGATACATGAGAAAGAATCCGGTTTCCAAAAAATGCCCTTAGAAGGGCGGACGGGAAGTCGGCCATGATAGGATGGTCATTTTTTTCCCTAAAGGCCTCGGGGGACGGACGTGGATGATGGACAGGAAGTTCTCTTTACCGAGAAGGTCGCTGCGAAAGGAAGTTGGGAGGACGACTAAGAAGAACGGACGGGAAGTCGGCCATGATGGGGTGGTCATTTTTCCCAAACGCACTGGGGAGCCGCCGCGGACGACGGACAGGAAGTCGGCCATATTGAGACGGTCATTTTCAAAGGAACTTGATCGTCTCAAGAGCAACATAGAGGGGCGGGGTTTTTTCCCCGACGCTCTGCTCTGCGGGCCGCACTTCTCGGTCTCATTGATCCTGGGGGCAGGGGACGCGTGCGCGATGTCGCGGGGCTGACCTCACTGTTTTGTTTTTTCCTAAACAATAAAAGGTCATTGTGCACGAAAAGCATTGTTCCCTTTTTTCCCTCATCTTTGGTAAATCCTTGCTTTCCCCGTTGGCCAACGGCTTGCGGCGGCACCGTCTTCCTCGCTTGGATAGGCCTCGACTTACGACCGGCTCATTTAGTGACCGTTGAGTTGCCATGGGACTTACGTTGGCCTCATGTTGCCCTATTAATATTAACAAGGTGTTAATAATTAAGATACAGGATAGTAGCCTAAAAAACCCATTAAAAAAACAGGCTGCTATTCCATTCCTTCTTGGACCAGAAGGGGGCCCTGTTTTCCAATTCCAGGCTGCTGCAGATACATGAGAAAGAATCCGGTTTCCAAAAACTGCCCTGAGAAGGGCGGACGGGAAGTCGGCCATGATAGGATGGTCATTTTTTTCCCAAAGGCCTCGGGGGACGGACGTGGAAGATGGACAGGAAGTTCTCTTTACCGAGAAGGTCGCTGCGAAAGGAAGTTGGAAGGACGACTAAGAACAACGGACGGGAAGTCGGCCATGATGGGGTGGTCATTTTTCCCCAAACTCACTGGGGACCCGCCGCGGACGACGGACAGGAAGTCGGCCATATTGAGACGGTCATTTTCAAAGGAACTTGATCGTCTCAAGAGCAACATAGAGGGGCGGGGTTTTTTCCCCGACGCTCTGCTCTGCGGGCCGCACTTCTCGGTCTCATTGATCCTGAGGGCAGGGGACGCGTGCGCGATGTCGCGGGGCTGACCTCACTGTTTTGGTTTTTCCTAAACAATAAAAGGTCATTGTGCACGAAAAGCATTGTTCCCTTTTCCCCCTCATCTTTGGTAAATCCTTGCTTTCCCCCTTGGCCACCGGCTTGCGGCGGCACCGTCTTCCTCGCTTGGATAGGCCTCGACTTACGACCGGCTCATTTAGTGACCGTTGAGTTGCCATGGGACTTACGTTGGCCTCATGTTGTCCTATTAATATTAACAAGGTGTTAATAATTAAGATACAGGATAGTAGCCTAAAAAACCCATTAAAAGGGTTTTTTTCAGGCTGCTATTCCTTCTTGGACCAGAAGAGGGCCCTGTTTTCCAATTCGAGGCTGCTCCAGATACATGAGTAAGAATCCGGTTTCCAAAAAATGCCCTTAGAAGGGCGGACGGGAAGCTGCCATGGGCGCTCTGCAGTCATCCAGAAGTTGAGGAGCTGCTAGTCCCCACAACGCAGCTAGCCTGGCAAAGGATCTTGGTAGTGGTAGTCCAGGGAGATTTGCCAAGTCTCAGATAGCCTATCCTTGATTTAGGTGCTCTTCTGCTCTTTCTTTTTTGAAATCTGATTATCTTCTTCTTTTTCTTTCCTTCCTCCAGGTTCCACACATGTCCTCACCCCACAGAAATTGCTGGATACACTGAAGAAACTGACCAAAACGGATGAAGAAAGCAGTAGTTAAACTCTTAGCGTCTTCATTCTTTCCCTCTCTCCCTCCCTCTCTCCCTCCTTCTCTCTCCCCCCCCCTCTCATTGACCTGCTCCCCGAACATCAACCAAATCGTTGAAAATCTGGCATTGCGGTTGATTTCTGGGCCTCCTTTCCACTCTGCCTCTTCTTGTGTTTTAATGAAAAACCTTGAAGTTTCTCATGATACCCTGCTCATATGAAGTCAAGCTAAATAGGAAACAATAATAATAACATAGGCATTGTGTCTAAAGGATGAGTGGAGGAAGATAAAGAATAATATATTCTATACTATACATATTATCTCTGTATGTACCCAAGAAAATAAAATTGTCAGATTCAACTGCCCATATTGGAAGGTCCCATTGCTTCATCATTGGAGATAAGACAATGGTGATTATGTTTTCAATACTGTCTTTTGGTCCCCGTCCCCCCCGCTTTTTTCTGTTTCCCCCCTGCTTGGATGGATGAATGCTTGTGATTTATTTATGGCTCTGTGATCCTGTACTAAACCCCCGGATGCAAACTGTGAATATTGTCTCCTAGGCGTTGCAATTTGCTTGCATTTTTGAAAATAACTGTTATAACTTCCCTCCTTTTCCCTTCTCACATTGCTGTTGTTGGGGTTGTCATTTTGATTATGTATTTCTTCTACTTGGTTTTGTTCTGGTTATTTTTTTTTTAGTTCCTTGATATGCAGCCAGGCTGGCTTTTGATAAATAAATGATATATCTATATCTATATATGCATATATTTTCTGGATGTTACTTGGTTGTTCTCCTTCCTCCTCTTCTCTTTTGGGATTATGTCATATTTGAGTCATGTTTTTCCATCAAAGTATGGCATAACTTTCTTTCTCAAAGCCTGATCAACAAAGATTGGTTTTCCCTTTCTCAGGTCTCCTGGTGGCTTTAAATTTTGCCGAGGGATGCTAGTAAGTAAATATCCTTTGAACCTCATGGTTGCATTTTGTGCAAAGAATTAAAAATAAAAAGTAGAGGGACATAATTTGCTTCTGGAAATCATTTGTCCTCTATCGGTAAGATTTAGAGCTTATTTAGGAGACCGAGAATAATTTTCTCCTTATTACCTTTGAGCTCATCCTACCAATTCCTGCAAGGAGGGATAAGCTGAGAAAAAGAGTGTCTGCACCCTGAATCCTGCAATTAACCCACTTAGTTTTAAAATGAGGTTCCCAACATAGCTCAGATCTGCTATATGTCTTTTGGGATTGCCCCAAAGGTGCTTTTTGGAAAGGCAACTGGATTTTCTGTTTTTTTCCGAGAAGACGTTTTGCTTCTCATCCAAGAAGCTTCTTCAATTCTGAACTGAAGAATGAAGAAGCTTCTTGGGCGAGAAGCAAAATATCTTCCAGGAGGAAAAGAAAACCAGTTGCCTTTTGAAAAAAGCACCTTTGGGGCAACCATGAGTCATCCTGGATGATTGAGACTCTCCATAGACCAAATCCTCATTCCTTCCAGCTTGCTTTTGTTCTCCATCTTCCTTGGGTGAGTTTAGAAAAGGCCTCTTTCCCCACCCACTAAACTTTATTAGGTTTTGGTTTCATGATTGGTTGATTGACCCAAGAAGAACTTCAAGTCTTCAGATCTTATTCTGCCTTAGAAGGTGGGGATGGGCTCAGCTGAAGCAGTCTCCATATTTGAGCGAGCTAGTGTGATGTCCTGCTTCCTGAGGTCTTGATGTGGTTTTTGGAGAAAAGAAAGAAATTTTTGTTGAGGAAACTCAACTGCAGCTTGAAGGACAAAGTGACTGCTCCTGCCATCTTCACCTCTGCTGAACAGTTTGGGTAGTTTTTTTTTTTAATTCAACCATAGGTCAAAAATGTTTCTGTCCATCTCTCTCTCTCTCTATATATATATATATATTTATATCTATCTATCTATCTATATATTTGCATATATATATATATATATATATATATATATTTTCTGAGGTTCTCGCGGGTATTTGTATGTGGATCTTTGGTTATTCGGGTTTTCTCCCGCGTAAGATTGGAAGTATCTAGGCAACATTTCAATGAAGTCTCATTCATCATCTTCAGGCTTGGTCTTTAGCTCTGTGCTTCTCAGAGAAGTGTGTGTGTGTGTGTGTGTACACACACATACACACACTCTTTCTCTCTCCATCCATTCTGTCATCTGCCTGCCTATCGACCTCTATCATCTGTTTGTCTATCTATGTATATCTTGCCCCCTTCCTCTTAACTGCCCAGTGCAGGGCATTGACATTTCTTCCCAGGAGAGGGAAGAAGGAGAAAAATATCTATTATTGCGTATAGTTTTGCAACTAGCACTCCCTTGCTCTTAATATTCCATCTTCTTAGGATGAAAGTCAGTTTTTCCATCAGGAGAATTTTGCACTGCAAATTCTTCAGACTCTCCCTTTCTCAGTCTCGCCTTGCATAAATCTCTTTTTATATACCATGGTGATTCTAAAGAATGTCTTTCTTTTCTTGTTTGCTTTAGTGATTTTATTTTTTTGTTCCTATAATTTAATTGTTATTTATATTCCAATGATTTATGATTGAAAGGGAAGGGAGTGGGGAAAACGCCATGTTCAATACAGAAAGGGTTAACCGGATGCTGTCGTAAGACACTTTCATTTCTTGAAATGTCAATGTTGAAGCACAAAATGTGTTCTTTCTGCATCGCTGTTCTGTATTTTAAAAGCACTCAACAATAAAATTTGCTGTCCTGTCCAAAGAACACTGAGTGGCTAGTTTGTGAAAACATGATGTCACTTCCAAAGTCCACGACATCGATACATTTTCAGGAAACACTGAATTTTTAACCTATAGGCCTGAAACCATGCCAGCTAGCTGCTAAGAAAAAACACACTTTTTCAATGGCATTTTTTTTAAACCGGATTCTTTCTCATGTATCTGCAGCAGCCTGGAATTGGAAAATAAGGCCTTCCTGTCCAAGAAGGCATAGAAGCCCGAAAAAAACCCCTTTTAATGGGTTTTTTAGGCTACCATCCTGTATCTTAATTATTAACACCTTGTTAATATTAATAGGACAACATGAGGCCAACGTAAGTCCCATGGCAACTCAACGGTCACTAAATGAGCCGGCCGTAAGTCGAGGCCTATCCAAGCGAGGAAGACGGTGCCGCCGCAAGCCGGTGGCCAACGGGGAAAGCAAGGATTTACCAAAGATGAGGGAAAAAAGGGAACAATGCTTTTCGTGCACAATGACGTTTTATTGTTTAGGAAAAACCAAAACAGTGAGGTCGGCCCCGCCACATCGCGCACGCGTCCCCTACCCCCAGGATCCATGAGACCGAGAAGTGCGGCCCGCAGAGCAGAGCGTCGGGGAAAAAACCCCGCCCCTCTATGTTGCTCTTGAGACGATCAAGTTCCTTTGAAAATGACCGTCTCAATATGGCCGACTTCCTGTGCGTCGTCCGCGGCGGGTCCCCAGTTCGTTTGGGAAAAATGATCACCCCATCATGGCCGACTTCCCGTCCGTCCTTCTTAGTCGTCCTCCCAACTTCCTTTCGCAGCGACCTTCTCGGCAAGGCGAGCTTCCTGTCCGTCGTCCGCAGCAATCCCCTACCGCCCTCAAAAAAGGTGGTAGTTGAATGTAGTTATGACTGGGAGAAATCAGCAGATTTCTCAAGTTGCATATTGCCTCTACCTTTGGCCTCATGTTGTCCTATTAATATTAACAAGGTATTAAAAATTAAGATACAGGATAGTAGCCTAAAAAACCCATTAAAAGGGTTTTTTCAGGCTGCTATTCCTTCTTGGACCAGAAGAGGGCCCTGTTTTCCAATTCCAGGCTGCTGCAGATACTCGAGAAAGATTCCGGTTTCCAAAAAATGCCCTTAGAAGGACGGACGGGAAGTCGGCCATGATAGGATGTTCATTGTTTTTCAAAAGGCCTCAGGGGACGAACGCGGACAACGGACAGGAAGTTCTCTTTACCGAGAAGGTCGCTGCGAAAGGAAGTTGGGTGGACGACTAAGAAGGACGGACGGGAAGTCGGCCATGATGGGGTGGTCATTTTTTTTCCAAAGGCCTCAGGGGACGGACGCGGACGACGGACAGGAAGTTCTCTTTACCGAGAAGGTCGCTGCGAAAGGAAGTTGGGAGGACGACTAAGAAGGACGGACGGGAAGTCGGCCATGATGGGGTGGTCATTTTTTTTTCCAAAGGCCTCAGGGGACGGACGTGGACGACGGACAGGAAGTTCTCTTTACCGAGAAGGTCGCTGCGAAAGGAAGTTGGGAGGACGACTAAGAAGGACGGACGGGAAGTCGGCCATGATGGGGTGGTCATTTTTCCCAAACGCACTGGGGACCCGCCGCGGACGACGGACAGGAAGTCGGTCATTTTCAAAGGAACTTGATCGCCTCAAAGGCAACATTGAGGGGCAGGGCTTTTTTCCTGAGGCGAGGAAAAAAGGATGTCCCCTCAACGTCCTTTTGCGACACGGTCAACTTGTCGGTCAGCGCGGCCGTTTCCTCCCTCCCCCCCATGCCTGAGAAGAAGATGTTTCTATGACGACCGACTTCCCGCCAATTTTTTTTAGTCTTCCGGCCCGAGTTCCTCAGACGGCGACTTTTTCGCCAAGCTGGGCTTCAAAGTTTATTCTTCCGAATTATTATTAATTGAAACGCCTCATTGTTAAGATTATTAATATACGGTATTACGAAAACTCGAACGCTCTCGTTAAGGGACAGGAAAGCAGGTACCGCAGTCATGTTTTTTTTAACAAAACCTTTTTTGAGGGCATTTTGGAAAAGGTTTTTTTTTTTTTCTCGGCCCCTTTTCTGAGGGAAACAGGAAACTGCCATCCTGTGGTACAGGAAGGAATAACTGGGAGAAGGGGAAAACTTAATAGGATTTTTTAGGCTGTTATCCTGTTTCTTTACTATTAATACTTTATTAATATTAATAGGAAACATGAGGCCGAAGTTTTCAAGAGATGGACAGTAAAAGACATCCCACTTTTAAAGATCGAAATTGAAATTTGTCCGTCAGCGCGGCCGTTCCCGCGTCACCCCCCCATGCCTGAGAAGAAGGACGTTTCTATGACGACCGACTTCCCGCCAATTTTTTTTAGTCTTCCCGCCCGAGTTCCTCAGACGGCGACTTTTTCGCCAAGCTGGGCTTCAAAGTTTATTCTTCCGAATTATTAATTGAAACGCCTCATTGTTAACATTATTAATATACGGTATTACGAAAACTCGAACGCTCTCGTTAAGGGACAGGAAAACAGGTACCCGCAGTCATCTTTTTTTTAACAACCTTTTTTGAGGGCATTTTGGAAAATGTTTTTTTTTCTCGGCCACTGCCATCCTGTGGTATAGGAAGGGATAACTGGGAGAAGGGGAAAACTCTTAATAGGATTTTTTAGGCTATTATCCTGTTTCTTTAATATTAATACGTTATTAATATTAATAGGAAAACCTGAGGCGGAAGCTCTCCAGAGATGGACAGAAAAAGACATCCCACTTCAAAAGATCGAAACTGAAAGTCAGGTAAGAAGCATTTAGAGCAGGGACGTCCAACCTTGGCAACTTTAAGGTGTGTGGACTTCAACTCCCAGAATTCCCCAGCCAGTATGTGCCGGCTAGGGAATTCTGGGAGTTGAAGTCCACACACCTTAAAGTTACCAAGGTTGGACGCCCCTGTTTTAGGGTTTGGGCTTAGTTCCGGGTGGGGTCTGGGTTAGTGAATGTTGCGGTGCGGTGCGGTCATTGGTTCTGAAACACTACTGCGATTGGCTCACATTGCCGCTTTTGTAATTGGACCGACAAACTGAGCTATCGATCTCGAAGGGATGTATCCTGCGGGGGGATAGAATTGTCATTCATGAAAGAATGCAGGAAAAAGTACTGTGCATGCTACATGAAGAACACCCGGGTATGGTCAAAATGAAATCCCTGGCCAGGAGTTACATCCGGTGGCCAGGGATGGACAAAGACATCGAGACATGGGTGGGAACATGCGCTAAATGCCAGAAGTCCAGACCTACCCCCCCCCCCGCACCTACCCTCGAGTGGGAGACACCTAGGGGCCCCTGGTCGAGGATCCATATAGATTTTGCCGGTCCCACAAAAGGATATACATTCTTAATAATTGTCGATGCTTACTCCAATTTGTTGGAGGTCAGAGTCATACAGTCCACGACGACAGAAGCCGTCATCAAACAGTTAAGAAAACTATTCGCAATACATGGGTTACCGGACCTATTAGTCTCAGACAACGGGCCGCAGTTCACAGCATTGACATTTGAAAGATTCCTTGCCAAAGTGGGCATACGGCATGTCCTAACAGCACCCGCTCACCCGGCGACAACCGGAGGGGCGGAACGCATGGTTCAATATACCAAAGAGGCATTAGATAAAATAGACACGGGTGACATCCAAGACAAAATCAATAAAATGCTAACCATCCAACATATAACACCGAACACTAGGACTAACCAAAAGCCCAGCAGAAATCCTGATGGGCAGGAAAGTAAGGTCACACCTGGATAGATTACAACCCCGAAAAGCCACTAGACTCCTCCAGTAAATACCGCACATTTACGACAGGGGATCTGGTATATGCTAAAAACCTTACAGGGGACTCACTTTGGATACCGTCCAGAATAACCCAAATAACGTGACCCCTGGAAAAGACACATAGACCAACTAAGGCAGGGGTCTCCAACCTTGGCTCCTGGAAGCCTGGCGGACTTCAACTCCCAGAGTTCCACAGCCAGCTGGCTGTGGAATTCTGGGAGTTGAAGTCCGCCAGGCTTCCAGGAGCCAAGGTTGGAGACCCCTGAACTAAGGTCTAGAAGAATAGAAAGAAACACTGACAACCTGGATAACATAGAACATCCACATGCACAAATACCACACCCAACAGACTATAATAAAACCAGAGTGGGGGATTCCCCAAACATTAAGCAAAGGGGAGGGGAAAACCCTCCAATAACACAACAAACGTCATTGGCCACGAGGCGCGAGCAGCCTCTAGGAACTAAATAAAGAACTGAAAATCATGCTTGTCTCGAGTCTCTTTTCTCACCATCTAACAGGGTTGGGGTTAGGGGTTAGGGTTAGGGGTTAGGGTTAGGGGTTAGGGCTAGGGATCAGGGTTAGGGCTAGGGATCAGGGTTAGGGCTAGGGATCAGGGTTAGGGCTAGGGATCAGGGTTAGGGCTAGGGATCAGGGCTAGGGATCAGGGTTAGGGCTAGGGATCAGGGTTAGGGCTAGGGATCAGGGTTAGGGCTAGGGCTAGGGATCAGGGTTAGGGCTAGGGATCAGGGTTAGGGCTAGGGCTAGGGATCAGGGTTAGGGCTAGGGATCAGGGTTAGGGCTAGGGATCAGGGTTAGGGCTAGGGATCAGGGTTAGGGATCAGGGTTAGGGATCAGGGTTAGGGCTAGGGATCAGGGTTAGGGCTAGGGATCAGGGTTAGGGCTAGGGATCAGGGTTAGGGCTAGGGATCAGGGTTAGGGCTAGGGATCAGGGTTAGGGCTAGGGATCAGGGTTAGGGCTAGGGATCAGGGCTAGGGCTAGGGATCAGGGCTAGGGATCAGGGTTAGGGCTAGGGATCAGGGTTAGGGCTAGGGATCAGGGTTAGGGCTAGGGATCAGGGTTAGGGCTAGGGATCAGGGCTAGGGATCAGGGTTAGGGCTAGGGATCAGGGTTAGGGCTAGGGATCAGGGCTAGGGCTAGGGATCAGGGCTAGGGCTAGGGATCAGGGTTAGGGCTAGGGATCAGGGTTAGGGCTAGGGATCAGGGTTACGGCTAGGGATCAGGGTTAGGGCTAGGGATCAGGGCTAGGGATCAGGGTTAGGGCTAGGGATCAGGGTTAGGGCTAGGGATCAGGGTTAGGGCTAGGGATCAGGGTTAGGGCTAGGGATCAGCGTTAGGGCTAGGGATCAGGGCTAGGGCTAGGGATCAGGGTTAGGGCTAGGGATCAGGGTTAGGGCTAGGGATCAGCGTTAGGGCTAGGGATCAGGGCTAGGGCTAGGGATCAGGGCTAGGGCTAGGGATCAGGGTTAGGGCTAGGGATCAGGGCTAGGGCTAGGGATCAGGGCTAGGGATCAGGGTTAGGGCTAGGGATCAGGGTTAGGGCTAGGGATCAGGGCTAGGGCTAGGGATCAGGGTTAGGGCTAGGGATCAGGGTTAGGGCTAGGGATCAGGGCTAGGGATCAGGGTTAGGGCTAGGGATCAGGGTTAGGGATCAGGGATCAGGGTTAGGGATCAGGGTTAGGGCTAGGGATCAGGGATCAGGGTTAGGGATCAGAGTTAGGGCTAGGGATCAGGGTTAGGGCTAGGGATCAGGGTTAGGGCTAGGGATCAGGGTTAGGGCTAGGGATCAGGGTTAGGGCTAGGGATCAGGGCTAGGGCTAGGGATCAGGGTTAGGGCTAGGGATCAGGGTTAGGGCTAGGGATCAGGGTTAGGGCTAGGGATCAGGGTTAGGGATCAGGGATCAGGGTTAGGGATCAGGGTTAGGGCTAGGGATCAGGGTTAGGGATCAGGGATCAGCGTTAGGGATCAGGGTTAGGGCTAGGGATCAGGGTTAGGGCTAGGGATCAGGGTTAGGGCTAGGGATCAGGGTTAGGGCTAGGGATCAGGGTTAGGGCTAGGGATCAGGGCTAGGGCTAGGGATCAGGGCTAGGGATCAGGGTTAGGGCTAGGGATCAGGGCTAGGGCTAGGGATCAGGGCTAGGGCTAGGGATCAGGGCTAGGGATCAGGGTTAGGGCTAGGGATCAGGGTTAGGGCTAGGGATCAGGGTTAGGGCTAGGGATCAGGGCTAGGGCTAGGGATCAGGGCTAGGGCTAGGGATCAGGGCTAGGGCTAGGGATCAGGGTTAGGGCTAGGGATCAGGGTTAGGGCTAGGGATCAGGGCTAGGGCTAGGGATCAGGGTTAGGGCTAGGGATCAGGGTTAGGGCTAGGGATCAGGGTTAGGGCTAGGGATCAGGGCTAGGGCTAGGGATCAGGGCTAGGGCTATGGCTAGGGATCAGGGTTAGGGCTAGGGATCAGGGTTAGGGCTAGGGATCAGGGTTAGGGCTAGGGATCAGGGTTAGGGATCAGGGGTTAGGGATCAGGGTTAGGGATCAGGGTTAGGGCTAGGGATCAGGGCTAGGGATCAGGGTTAGGGCTAGGGATCAGGGTTAGGGCTAGGGATCAGGGTTAGGGCTAGGGATCAGGGCTAGGGCTAGGGATCAGGGCTAGGGATCAGGGTTAGGGCTAGGGATCAGGGTTAGGGCTAGGGATCAGGGCTAGGGATCAGGGCTAGGGATCAGGGTTAGGGCTAGGGATCAGGG